>JAUMJK010000358.1:0-1200000 GCA_033558105.1 Coccyzus lansbergi
GCCCCCTCCCATCTGACGATCGCCAATTGGTCCGCCGCTCGCTCCTTCCCGCCCCCCGCCCTTCTAGCAGTCGCTCATTGGTCCGTGCCCCGCTCTCTCCCGCCCCCCGCGTCTCTCGGCTGACCACGTGCTACAGGCGTTCCCCGCGGCGCCTACGGGTCGCGGTTGAGCTCAGCGCCGGCGCCATCGCTGCCCAGGCAACCCCTGCCCCGCCACACTGCGCAGGTGCAGAGGCGCGCTCGGCCGCCAGGTGGCGCCCGCCCCGCCGCCATCTTAGTGGCCGCGAGCCGTCCCTGTCTGCTACAAACTACGTCCCTAAGCACGTCATCCACTTGTCTTTTATACACCCGCTAGGGACGGTGAGTCCACCACCTCCCTGTGCAGCTTTTGCCAGTGCCCCTTTTTGTGAATAAATTTTTCCTGGTGTCAAATCTGAACTTCCCTTGGAGCAACTTGAGGCCATTCCCTCTTGTTCTATCACCTCTCACTTGGGGGAAGAGACCAGCATCCTCCTCTCTACACTCTCAGGCCGTTGTAGTCAGCGATGAGGTCTCCCCTCAGCCTCCTCCAGGCTCAACAGCCCGAGGTCCCTTGGCTGCTCCTTGTAACCCTTGCTCTCCAGCCCCTTCACCAATTCTGTTCCCCTCTCTGGAGGTGCTCCAGCCCCTCGATGCCTTTCTTGCAGTGAAGGGCCCCAAACTGAACACAGGATTCAAGGAACCTCACCAATGCTGAGCACAGGGGCACAACCCCTTCCCTGCTCCTGTTGGCCACCTGGGCCACTGCTGGCTCGTATTCTGCCCCTGTCAACCAACACCCGAGCTCCTTCTCTGCCAGGCAGCTTTCCAGCCCCTCTTCCCAAGCCCGTAGCGCTGCAGGGGGTTGTGACCCAAGTGCAGGGCCTTGGTGAGCCTCATCCTGTTGGTCTCTGCCAAAATCAGTCAAAAGAGCCTGAAACTGTCAAGAAGCCATGGTGAAAACTTGTGTTTGTTAACAGGGATGAGGCCCTGATGGCTCCTCTGCCCCATGCTCACAATGCTAATGCTAATGCTTCCAGGGAGGTTATTCTCTCTCTGTACTCGGCACTGGTGAGGCCACTCCTTGAATACTGTGTTCAGTTCTGGGCCCCTCACCACAAGAAGGATGTTGAGGCTCTGGAGCGAGTCCAGAGGGTAGCGGTGGGGCTGGTGGGGGTGCTGGAGAACATGTCCTATGAGGAGCGGCTGGAAGAGCTGGGGTTGTTTAGCCTAGAGAAGAGGAGGCTGAGGGGAGACCTCATTACTCTCTACAACTACCTGAAAGGAGGTTGTAGAGAGGAGGGAGCTGGCCTCTTCTCCCAAGTGCCAGGGGACAGGACAAGAGGGAATGGCCTCAAGCTCCACCAGGGGAGATTTAGGCTAGAGATTAGGAGGAAGTTTTTCATGGAAAGGGTCATTGGGCATTGGAATAGGCTGCCCAGGGAGATGGTTGATTCACCTTCCCTGAAGGTGTTTAAAGTACAGGTAGATGAGGTCCTGGGGGACATATTTTAGTGTTTGATGGGAATGGTTGGACTCTATGATCTGATGGGTCTCTTCCAACCTGGTTGTTCTATGATTCTAATGGTGATAAAAGAAGCAGTTTCTATTACATAAAATGGATTATCTTTGATTTAAGCTAAAGTAGATTTAAGTTTCATCTAGGTCATTGCATTTTTTGAAAGTTAGACAGAATATTACCCTGACAGCACATTTTCTTTCAAGCAGTGTTTTTTTTTTTTTCCAGACACTGTTCATACTTTGGGGATGATAACGTGTCCAGTATGATCTGTGCTGAAGACACCAGGGTAAAGGGAGACTCATTCAGCAAGCTTGGTTCAGGTCACAAGTTTCAAAATAACAGGTCATGAGCAATACAATGTAAACAACCGTATTTCAACTTGAGCAAATGTCTTCTGTTTCAGCTGCTGAGCTGCCTTACCTGTGATCCCACCACTGTGTCCTGATTGCTGAGGGTGAGGGTTCACACTCATTTCCAGGGATTGCTTTGGGTAGAAGGATGTGAGAGAGACCAGAGACTAATGACCCCACTTGCCCAGGACAGTGCTGTGCTCAGAAGTCCCTGTGAGCTCCCACACACAATCTGTCTGTGTAGCATGAACTGGATTAAAGAGCCCCTGCAGCCACCTTGCCATGGGCACCCCACTGTGCTCCAGGTGCTGCTTTAATCCTGAATGCAGTGCCAGTGATTCACCTTGCATTTCCCTCAGCTTTGACAATGGGATTCTGAGAGTCTGGATGGTTCCTACAATTATTAGGGGCTGCATGCCACAGGGCATAAAAACTACCAGAGTACTGCCTCTGCCTGGTCTGTGGTCACCTTGCCTCTTCAGTGCTCTGCATAACAGCCCACCTGGACCAATGTGGTTGAATGAGGTGTGTGCAGAGAGCGGCACTCTCTGTGCTACCCATGGCATTACCTTGGGCACACATTGGAGATTGGAGGCAAGTGATAACAGTGCAGGGGCATTGAGCTACCAGGAATCACCCATAACTCCCACTAGGAAGAGGGAAAACCCATAGTAACTCTGGTTGTTCCTTCCTCTCTGGGCTGCAGGGGTGCTGCAATAGTGATACCCCACCCACTACCAGGGCGGTCTTGATGATTTTCATAGTCACAAGAGCTGCTCGCTCTCCTGAAAAGAATATAGAGGGGCAAACCCACGAGACACTGCTCAAGCCTTAGGTCTGTGGTGATACCCACAGCCTGTAAAATTTAAGGACTGCTGATCTATAGCTAGTATTTATTGCCTCCCTGCTGGGGAGGAGATTCCTTCAGCACAGCTATTCAGGCTGTACCTCTGGGTAAAATCTGCCAGTGTTGCTTCAGGATTTAGTGAAGCACTTGAGCACAGGCTCAGTTAAATTAAATCTCGTGCTTACATGTGCTGCTGGATCCAGTCTTGATGATCTGCCTTGTAATTCCTCAGGTCCCATAGATTTCAATGAAAGATGAGCACATTGAGTACCTAGGAAAATCCATCATGCCTCAAAGACGTGGTCCCCATGTTGCAGTATTTGGGTTAGGCTTATCCTCATCAGCAGATTGACTCAGGAGGTGGAGGGTAGCGCTTCTCTGTGCTGAAAAACAAGTTGAAGTGAGGCAGAAAAATCTGTGATAAATTAGTGTAGAAAGTGTTAATGGGGCCAAATGTCCAGAGTTTATTGGATTAGGGAAGTCAAACTAATTTTAAAATTATGCCTGGAGAGTGGGAAACTAGATATCATTAGCCGTTTATCTGACACAACAGAAAAGTCTTAATGGCTGTCATCTCAGCACATTAGGAAAACACCGTCAAAGCTCTTGCTGACAAGATGCTTTACCCGGGATCATTAATTATATTGCATTATTAGCCAACCACAGTATGGGAACATATTTCACATGTTAACTAAAGTGCAATGACCATTTAGCTAATAAGTATGACTCCATCTTTTAAATTTTCTTAATGATTAGCAACATAGTAAAACTGTAACACTGAGAGATAAAAATAATGATTCAACGAGCTGTGTCTCAAGAACAAGTTTTAACTGGAGCCTACATGAAGCAAGGCCAGATAAGGTGTACAGTTCTAATTACCAGCCTGATGTGACAAGACAGAAGTAAACATTCTGTATCTTCAGATTTAACCAACTCATGTGACCCCTTCCTGCATCATCATACACGGTAAAAGTGCACTTGTGATAGTTCAGCTCAGTGTACCAGCCTGATCGCTCCCCTGCAGCCCTGCTGAGGACAGAAAATACATCCTGTCCCAGGCTGCAGCATGCCCACTGCCACCATTATTACAATTGATATGAAACCTCCTCGGATGAGCAAAGCATCATTTCCAGGGAAATGCAAATTAAATGAAATGGTAATAGTAGAATGCATGAAGGCATATTGTCCAGTTGTGACCCAAGGAGGGTTAGAGAGGGTCCCTGGTGGGAGGCCCGAGTCTGGAAGCAGAAGACTGACTTCTCTTACATGCAGCAGCTGCTGCAAGGAAGCACAATCTGACACTCAGGATGCAGCTCATTAGCCCACAGAATTCGCAGTGTACTGGCAGCAGATAGAGAAAAAGTAATTACTGCCATGTGAAGTTCGCTAGTGCTGAGACTCCTGCTTCAAGCTCTGTGGTCTTTACTGTAGCTTAGCCAAAAGCTTTATAGAGGTGTGGGGTGAAGTGAGGAGAGAAAGTCTGATGAAGTGTACTCATGGCTTTCAGCTGACAACTGATTTTACAGAGTCATTTCACTTCAGTGCCTGTGAGCCCCCAGGCAGATCTTCTGGGAAGTTCAGGAATATGGCTGTGGGTAATTTTAATATTATGGGCTTTGCTAAAGTGACATTTGTGCTATGTTACTGTATTCATCAGGCTTTCTATTATCATTCCTTTCCTAACACAGAGGAAAACAAAGATTGGCTGCTCAGAGTGTTGCTAAGTAGGTGATCCCTCACTGCTGAGTAACTGCCTGAATCACTGTCTGACGCTCATCCAGCATTAGGACAAAACTCAGCAGAAGTTTAGCAGAGCAGTTTTGGACAGCCGTTCTCATGTTAAACAACCTGTAGGTCCATTGTGTGGCTGTAGCTCAAGCCATTCTGTTTGTAGGACTGACTGGGCCACAAGGACCAAGCAGGGACAACTGGGAACCCAGTGCCAGCACCCTCCCTGCCAAAGTGCCTCTGCTGTCCCATCCTCCCATTTCTAGAGAGAACCCAGCCTGGCTCTGTCCTCAGAGCAGGGGCAAATCTGCTTTGAACCCCATTTACCCCCAACCCAAACACTTCTCCTGCCTGTTGTGCCTAGAGAGGCCCTGGCACCAAGTTTTAAGCTGCACCAAGTTTTAAGCTGCACCAGTGTTCATGCAAGCAGAGGTGTGCTTTACAATGGGCTTTTAGAGGTGGGCTGTGGGGACAACTGGGATGCTGGTTCATCCCGACTCAGAGTCAGTTCCCACTGGCTCCAGGGCTGCCTACCAACCACACAGCCTCACCTCTGGACCATCTGTTTCAAAGGAGATTTTGCTGAGGGCTTGTGCAGCAATTACCACCCATGGAACAAACGTGCCTTGCCAGGAAAATACCTCCCATCTGGAGTTGGACACACGTCTGAGATGTACAGAGGGGAAAAAAAAAAAACCACAACAGTGCACGCCAACACATGCTGTAGATGATGTTCATTGTCACTTTTATGTAACAGACATATATAACATTGCTAAAAGCAAGAACCCATCTCTTCCCCCTCCCTTCTTTTTACATTCAGACAATCCATTACAATATTTAACTACAGGAGACTCCACTGAGAGCTATTCATTCAGCTAGTCTCACCTGGGGAGACCTGCTTGCAGCACACTGACTCTGCTGCTCTCTGTGCTCTCTGGTGTGCACTGTAGCCTGTTCCTATTCACCCTGCATGCCCCATGTCAGGCCCAGGTCCCCTGCCGCTCAAGTACATGACAGCATTGACCCAGTTCTCCTCTAGTTAAATTCCAGCAGTCACTCCAGGAAAGCCTTTGGTGCAGTCTCACTGCTTCAGTGCACTTACTGGGGCCAGAGGCTTGTCCCAGAGGACCTTATGGCTGCACTTCCAGTCACTTGAGAGGGATGAGAATTTGCTTTAGGGTCTTAATACCAAGAATGTCAAGTCCACAAAGTAAAGTTGTTTGGGCACATGGAAAGGAGCACGAACGAAACCCATAGTGCAACCTATGACCTTCCTTCGCCCATCTCTTCTCTTGCTTTTTATTATACTTGATCCTCTGTTACATTACAGTTGCTGCTTCACTGGGAGTTGTGACGAACTCACAATGACCAAGCAATGCTGGTGTTTCATCTTTAAATAAATAATGGGTTTCTATCTTAAGAAAGTTCTAGAAAGTAGCCACCACAAGGAACATGCAATTCTAAAAAGTCAAGCAAACAAAGAGCAGGCTTTTACAACAATTCAAATATAACCCCCAAAAAGGGTTAAAAATTAATGCAGTTT
Organism: Coccyzus lansbergi; assembly: GCA_033558105.1. Lineage (NCBI taxonomy): Eukaryota > Metazoa > Chordata > Aves > Cuculiformes > Coccyzidae > Coccyzus > Coccyzus lansbergi. The sequence continues at coordinate 6,008 of JAUMJK010000358.1, forward strand.
GATTTTGTCACATAGAAGTATCTCATAAAGAAGCAAAATGAGCACAAACAATGTTATAGAAACAACACAACCTCCTGCTTGCATGCTGTCTTGGCTGAAGCACATCCAGCCAGCAGAACTGTAAGTGGTGCAAAGTGAGGATCAGATCCGAGGGGCACTTTCCATTTAATGGTGCAATACCCATTTAGGATATCATTAATTGTTATGGCAAGGGCAGAACTTGGCTGAAGCTGGAGCCCTTGGGTCCAAGCATTGTACAAAAGGAAGGGAAGGCAGATGAAGAGGGTGGGAAGGAAGAGCAGTGAGAGGAGATGACAGGGCAGTGGTCACACCATGGAAGGTATGGCAGCAGGTCTTCTGACCTGGGGACTGGGAGTGCCCCTTTGTGATCAATGAGTGCTAAAGGAGGGAGGAAAGTCTTCAGAAAAGTCTTCAAAGGAGGAAAGAGGAGGTAAATAGTTTGGCTGAAACAAAAGAAAAAAAAAGCACATTAACCCAGCTAGAGTTTCTAAGATTCTCCTCAAAATGTTGTGAATAGGGAAATCATTATGATCTTGGGCAGTTTTTCCATAATGCATGGACAGCAAAGCAAGTGAGGTGCATCCCGACCAAGTCATGTGGGATCCACCTTCTTCCTCTGCACAGGCAAGAGTGAGGGGTGGTTTGCTCAGTCTGTTTTCTTTAGCACCTCAGGTGATCAGTGCTATGTTCTTGTAACACAACTGCACTAGCAGTTGTTTTCTGAAGGCATCAGATCACTTAGCAGAAGGAAGCAGCAAGCATGGGACAGTGAGGTGAAAACATGTGGATATAGCATCACCTGACCCCTCTTTCCTTCATCCCAGCTGAGTGATGACCTTGTTTAACATAATGCTTTGCCAGCTAGTAAGACCATCATCCCACTGGGCTCTTCTAGCAGGGCATGGAGACACACATGTAACATATTCCTCCTGTCCTTTCCCCAGCAATTCATACCATCCAGTCATACCAGCCACTTCAGAGTAAAACGCTGGGTTAGCAATCTGCAGCTTCTGTGTGAGCTGCAGCAGCCAGAAAGCATCCAGAGGGTGGATCCTCCCGGTCTACCAGCTGTAAGGTTTGGTGAAATGAGACTTTTGCCCAAAGTTCTCCCCATGGTGCATGAAGGAGGTCTGTGCTCCATCCCTCCTTTATGGGTGTGTGGCAATGTCTATGCTTTCTCACTGCCTCGCAGGTCTTCCAGCTCAGTCATGGCTTTGGCTGTGAGCTTCTTGCGGCGGAACACAGCTGCGATCTCCTCAAAGGACTTTCCTTTTGTCTCTGGTACTTTGAAGTATGCAAACAGAAAAAAGACTAGAAGTAGAGCTGCGAAGATCACGAACACATACGGTCCACATAGATCCTGCAGAGAGAAAATGAAAACGGGGGACACCATCAGCACCGCAGGGATGACTTCCCCTTCCTACCCTGGGTGGCCATGGTGACCTGTGGGGCTTGAGCATAGAGATCTGGGAGACACATCCACGTCCCACTGGGATGCTTTGAGAGCCCAGCTGCGGGGTTGAGCCAGGAAGGATTTCTTACCGCTATGTACTGGAAACACATTCCCACAATGAAGTTGCAGGCCCAGTTGCAGAAGCCGGCAACGGCGATGGCAGCAGGACGTGGGCCTTGGCTGAACAGCTCGGCTACAATAAACCAGGGAATGGGCCCAGGCCCAACTTCAAAGAAGATGACGAAGAGGAAGATTGCAACCATGCTGACATAGCTCATCCAGGTGAACTGGGTCTGCAAGAGGGTTCACTCAGTGTTACTGTCCAAACATGACTCTAATTAATTGTCACTATCATTATCTTAATTAGTCTTATTTTTCAGAAATTTCTTTTTATTCAGACAAGTGGGGACTGAACATACATAATTAAAACTCTAAACTCTTGTGATGACTGTTGGCTGGGCATGTGGTGCCGGCATTGCTGCTTGGAGAGGGATGTTGGAACTCACAGCTATCAGCTCAGCTGTACCTCCAAGCCCTCTCCTTGCCTCCCCTAGTCAGGAAGAGGCAAAATAATGTTGTCTTTAATAACCAGGGTGTTCAGTAAAGGATGTCACCCCTTGTTTGGTTTTACACCTTTACAAGAACTTGCACCAATGGTTTGGACTGACTTTGATGGGGGCTGGCTCCTTCCTCTGCCTGTTCTGCCTCATGTCTTACAGCCTGAACCCATTCCTGGGTGTGGGAGGAATAATTTGTCCTTTTTTACTACGACAAGGTGCTAGTCTAGCATCCCTGCATTAATCCAGACATGCAGATTGAGGTTTTGGGGCACATGGTGCTTGGAAATGGAGATATGCCCTGGATTTTCTTAGCGGGCATGGGATTATGCTTTGGGAATAGCACAGTTGCTGTGTAAAGAGCTGAAGTTTTCTGCCAGCTCAGGGAGGGGACAGGAGGCACAGTCCTTCCTAGCAGCATTGGGGTATTTTAAGGACAAAAGAACACCATGTCCTCAGGCACTGCTGTAACCTGAAATGGCTCCAGCTATGGTCACTGTGAACTGTCAAACTGGACAAATGTTTTCTGAACTTCTTTGAGATGAATATGCAAAACATTCACTTCAAGAGGTGCTTTTTATCCCTCTAGTTTGCAAATGGTGGAGAAAACATGGAAGGAAAACCTTACCAGGAGCACAAGTCCAACCGTCATGGCTACAGCACTTATTAACATGCCCATCAAACCTGCCAGGAACAGGGACCGCCTGCCTGCCTTCTCCACCAGGAAGACCTGTAGAAATATGTGCAACAGCTCAGTCTAGAGCACTGCTGCTCTCAGGAGGTTTGATCAGTTGCAATAGCAATGAGCAGACTGTTACCACTGCACTCTTGCCCTTTTAGGTCTTATGGTGGGGATTTATGTGCTGGCTTCCAAGTGTCAGAAACTCTATCAGTGACTGTCAGAGTGCCAGTCTGAACAGTTACCCTGCCAAGGAAAAGGCAAACCCACGTATACTCAGAGCTCATGCATTTCCAAGCTCTCAGAATTTCCCACTGCTCCTACGCATGTATTGCTGACTATGAACTTTTTTCCTTTTTTTTCTTTTCAGGAAGGATAAACTTAGTAGGTCTGCATTACTTTAGAAGTAGCTTTCAAAATGCAGCTTGATTCAAGTCACATTATGGGCCATCACACCTTGCCTGTCCTAGGGCAGGAATAGCTGTGTAGCAGCTGGTGTCAGGATTTTTCCTCCAGTGGCTCTCAGATTCCCTGCCATCCTGAGGCTTAGCTTGCTTCTTAGTGCTCGGTGGACTCCAGTCATCTCCCCTCAACCTTCAACATCTAAGTCCGTACCAATCACTTTACCCAGTGGGGAACTCATGAAGTCTCAGAGTACAAGCCTCTGTGCTCTCTTCTCCCCTTGCCAAGGTCCAGCTGGCTGTCAGTGCTTCTGCCTTTGGATCAGTCTGTCATTTATTGACAGATGCAGGTAATTTTTAAGCACTCATGGCTGGAAGAAGCAAAGAGCAAATGCCCCAGGCTGCAAGTATCACAGCCTTGGGGCAGAGCTTACGCTGCAATGGACCTTCCAAACTGGAGAAAGACTTCTTCCAGCTGCACTCCTCAGTGCCTTGTTTCACAGTAAACGTAAGGATTTCATCTCTGTGATGGGCTTCCTCTAAAGCAGGCTCACCCCAAGACCTTCTATCTCATGCATGTGGGACTAAGATTTCTTAAAACTGTGGATTTCTACCTCGCTAATCCTGCTTTGTGGTGGGTAGAAGTCCTTTGCTCCCTAAGTTTCTCTAAAGATATGAGGGAAATGGGCTTGGCATATGCTGATCTTCTTGTCTTAAAGGCCACATTAAAAAATAATTGCCTGCTGATTGGAACTGTGTTAATACTCTAAGGAGAGAGACAAACAGAGGGAAAGGATGTGAAAACAGAACCATCCTTTTATTACTACAGAGCACTGCATAGATGCAATGGGGATGGGTGCCAGATTACTTTTATAACTGTGGAATTGCCTTGGATAACCCTTGTGCAGGTACTGTGTACATACAGAAAACAATTAGATAACAGGTAAGAGGGAGATAGTGAGCTTCTGTCTTCCCCACTGCAACCTCAGTCCCCCGTCTGCTCCCCCAGGGGAAGAGAACCTGCAGAATTTCAGTCTTGAAGGCAACTGCCATTTTGGAGGAAATGCTACCAGAGATTCCCTGGACACTCTAAAGAAGTTTTCACTCACGAGGCATTTAGCAATGCTGTTTGATAGCAATAGATTGTATTTCAAGGCTTGATTTTTTTTTTTTTGAATGAGAGTTGCCCAGGGAATGCTTTTTCCCATGACTAAGGGTTAGGCCCAGCTCTGGGATAAAATCGTGTTTCAAAACCATGCTGTAGCTTACTTGTTTTTGTAGTCTGGAGGTACAGAATATTTACTTACGGAGATAACTGTGAAGACTGTGTTCACCACTCCAACGCCAATGGTTGCATAAACTGGCTGGTCAACTCCAGCTCTCTCAAAAATGTTTGTAGAGTAGTAAAAGATCTATCAAAATACATTAGGATGAAGGATTAGGCAACAGGGCTGGTAGAACTTTTTGTTCTCCTGAGGAAATAATTGCTCTTGCTTGGCTGAGGTGGAAAGGAATTTAATTATAATTAGGTTTCCAACTTTTTAATAGCTTTTTATAATAATTAGAACTGAAACTTTCAAAGGAGCCTGAGGAAGTTAAAAATTCCATTGAAATTTTCTTCCTGAGCTACCGCATTTGCACATTTAAAACTGGTTTCTTTCCTATACTCCTATATTTAACCTTGAAAACCATATCATGACTACTGAGTGCTGCAGACAAATATCTTAATATGTCTGAGCTTTAAATGAATTTTAAAATATTTTCTCTACAATGGAATGACTTAAATTTCTTCCTTCACTTAAAGAATAAGATGATTCGTATCTTGTGGAAGTTAAGGGCAGGCGGTAACAGATGGCTGACCCTGTGGCTAGTGGATGGGGCTGGGCACAGCATCGATCTAGGGCAGCTGGGCTCCACGGGGCTGCTCATCCCTAGCTCAGCCCTGCAAGGCTGGGCATCCCTCTGTACTCAGCACTGGTGAGACCACACCTCAAATCCTGTGTTCACTTCTGGGCCCCTCACCACAAGAAGAATATTGAGGCTCTGGAGTGAGTCCAGAGAAGAGCAACCAAGCTGGTGAAGGGGCTGGAGAACAGGCCTTATGAGGAACGGCTGAGAGAGCTGGGGGTGTTTAGCCTGGAGAAGAGGAGGCTGAGAGGAGACTTCATTACTCTCTATAACTACCTGAGAGGAGGCTGTAGAGAGGAGGGAGCTGGGCTCTTCTCCCAAGTGACAGGGGACAGGACAAGAGGGAAAGGCCTCAAGCTCCACCAGGGGAGGTTCAGGCTCAACATTAGGGAAATATTCTTCACAGCAAGGGTCATTATGCAATGGAAAAATCTGCCCACAGATGTGGTTGAGTCGCTTTCCCTGGAGGTGTTTAAGGTATGGTGAATGAGATACTGAGGGGCATGGTTTAGAGATTGGTGGGAATGGTTGAACTTGATGATCCAGTGGGTCTCTTCCAACCTGGTGATTCTATGATTCTATGATCCCTGCATATTGCTCTGCCTTGTGATGTCGAAATGCTCTTAAGAGTTTCATGCTGAACTCCTTTGTACCCATTCTCCCCCCATGCCTTGCCAGAGCCTGACTTGGGCTTTAACACCAATGGTGGTGGTCGAGGAACCTTCTGCAGACTTCTCTTCACATCAGTGTGGCTTGGATGGAGCCAGCATTGACTTTTCATGCTCAGTACAGATTTCACAGAATCACAGAACAACCAGGTTGGAAGGGACCCATCGGATCTTCTAGTCCAACCATTCCTATCTAACACCAAACCAAGTCCCTCAATACCTCATCCACCCGTGCCTTAAACACCTCCAGGGAAGGTGACTCAACCACCTCCCTAGGCATCCTATTCCAATGCCCAATGACCCTTTCTGTGAAAAACCTCCTCCTAATCTCCAGCCTAAATCTCCCCTGGTGGAGCTTGAGGCCATTCCCTCTTGTCCTGTCCCCTGTCACTTGGGAGAAGAGGCCAGCTCCCTCCTCTCTACAACCTCCATTCAGGTAGTTGTAGAGAGTAATGAGGTCTCCCCTCAGCCTCCTCTTCTCCAGGCTAAACAACCCCAGCTCTCTCAGCCGCTCCTCATAGGTTCTGTTCTCCAGCCCCTTCACCAGCCTCGTCACTCTTCTCTGGACTTGCTCCAGAGCCTCAACATCCTTCTTGTGGTGAGGGGCCCAGAACTGGACACAGTATTCAAGGAGTGACCTCACCAGTTCTTTAAAGGCAAACATTTCTGGGAGACTCACTGCGTTGATTCCTGAGAACTGCTGAGATATCTGCACCATCAGGGCCACGATGACAGCCTGTATGTACTTTGAAGAGGTGAAAAGCTGCCTTATGGAGACTTTCTTTTCACTAGCAGCTTCTTGCTTTTCCTTTTCCATCTCAGCAATCTCCTTCATTGGATCACAGTTTCCTCTGAGCCTGTTCAAACCTTAAAGAAGAACAAATAAATACTTTATTTTCAGTAGGAAAGGAGTAGAGTAAGGAAAAGAATCTAAAAAAACAAAATCAAGGTAAGCCAACCACGTGGTCAGTGGTGTCCTCTTGCTCTGAGATCTCCTGTGATACATCAAACCCCAAAAGTGTATCGTCTTGGAAAGAGGCTGCAGCATGTTAGTTCTGCAAAAACTAAGCCCCATCCCTCAGCAGTACTTATTAGTTGCATGCAAACAGGTCTAAATTGTTTCTGGTTCAGAGCTAATTTACAGTTCAGCAGCTCAGAGTTTCTTATCACCATTCTATCTGTGTCCTACCATTGGCTGCTTTTACTTCTTGTAGAGATGGCTGGAATCAGCCTGAGTAGGGCCATGCTACAAGATATATAAGCCTTTTAGTTGCAAATAGCCGTAAGTATAGAGAAGTCAGCAGTTGGGTGGAAGATATCACTTCTACACAGTTTTTTGGGGTGTCGTCTGCTCGATATGATTTCACTGAAGGGAAGGAGTAATGCACTGAGGCTCACACCACCTGCAGTGATACACAAGCGAGCGTGCCGCAATCAGTGACAAAAATCCCGCCTGGAAATGTGCCGTGTGGGATGGAACAACTATATCCAGTCACATGTGTGAGCCCTCAGCCAGCCTGTTCCTTCTGTGTTTAATACTACACAGTGTAAAAACAACTCTAGACAAGACCATAATGTGTGTCTTACTCTTTTTAGCTTCCTCCACCTTCCCCAGTTTGATGTAGAGATATCGGGGGCTCTCGGGGCACATTAAGAGCAAGAAGAACTGCAGGAGGGCAGCTACACCGGACAGACCGAGGAGCAGGGGCCACATCTCATCATTGCCCAGGAGAAAGTCTAGTCCAAGGACCTGAAAGAATTGAGGCATGTTTGAATGTCTTATTTTGCACCCTAGAAAAAGAAAGTGATTGAACACCACGGCATTTCAAAGAGACAACCTGGAAGAAAACTAGAAGCAAATACCAATTCTCAATCCTAACGATTTGATTTTTTTTAGTTATGATGTACATTTACAAGGAGAGAATGAACAGATGGCATAAAATGTCATGAGCAAGGCTTTGTCTTACACATGCTACAAGCCTGGGGTGACTCAATCCTCTTTGGGACATGCTACTGTCAGGAGACCTGTGCCTGACCAGAACCACTGTGAAAACAACTCAGCAAATATAGGTATGCTGATGAAATATTTTCTCCTTGGACCTTGCTGTCCTGTTTTATCAGGATATGGGGGTTTATGGGTATACACGTCCTAAGAAACTCCACAAAAGGGCAGAGTGTGGATGGAGGTCTCTGCAGCGTGGGATGCCCCAGCTGCCAGAATGCTAACCAGCATAGCGAGAGCACCGAGCCTGCAGTGCAGCATGAGGCTGAGCAAATAAGGAAGCTTGAGCTTTGCTTCAGTGTGAGATTATAGCATTGAAAAAGGTGCTCCAAGGGTTGTGAGTGCTTGCAACCTCTTTCCTTCCATAATTTGCAAAGTGCATTTTGTTTTCCCATAGCCAGTGAAGCTGGCAGGACCTGCTTTGTGTGTGTTTTCCCCCATGATCTGCTCATGGTCTTTGGCTAAGTCAAATTAGATGAACCTCGTGGCTACATTAAGTTTTCCTGGATATGTTAGTTCTTGGGATATTTATATGCCAGCCTGCCAGGTAGCTGGGACTCCTGCCATGGTGGGAAATGCTGATGCAGGTGTTGGACTCCCTGTTTCTTGATGAAGCTATTTTTGAGTACCTGAATGTTAAGGATCTCCTGTTCAGGATCCAGCCTGACTCTGATGAGGTGCATACAGAAACTTCACAGTGGAGGGGACTTTTTATTTCATAAGAGGTCATCTTTGTTAAGGATACCTCTGACTCAAAGTAGGACTTTAATACCATTAGAACAGATTGCTTCCCACTCTCCTTCAGTTTTGGGGTGGAACGGTTAGTGATACCCCAGCCTATCACTTAGGTATGCCTAATCTCTGAAATACCCTCTCTTGTGGAGGATGGACTTGTGCATTTTTTCCTTACCTGGCTGATGAGGATCCCTGTGACGATAGCAAGCTGGTGCAACGTCCCCAGTGCTCCTCGAAGAGCCGTGGGAGAGATCTCACTGACATACATGGGCACAAGTCCAGAGGAGAGCCCTGCACCAAGCACACATGAGCATCACCTTTTCTAGTCCACAGCTCAGCAACCAGCAGAAACCACCTCCCAAATGGGAAAGGAGGATACAGCCCGTGTGTGGCATCCCACATCCCATCAAGTCCCTTGTGCCTTGTCTGGGAACCACCCACACCCTGCAAAGGTGCTTGGATACCCCTGGATTCAGAGCCCCAGGCTAGGAAGCCTTTACCCTTGAACACCTACAAATGAGCAGGGAGCAGAGATCATCCTCTAGGAGAAGTTATCACAGAGCAAAAAGCTTTCTTAAAACTTGCCTTGACCCTTAAGAGCAGAGTGCTGTACTTGCTTATAAGTAATAGCAATACTGAGTTGTTATTTCTAAGATAATTCTAATGTGATTTTGTATTATTTGCCTGCTGTCTTATCCTTGCCAGGTACAGAGCTCCTGTGTTATCTGTGAGATAGTGCTGTTGTCTAGGGAACCAGTTAAACAGCACAGCTAATAACATAGTGTTACAACGACCTCCACCAAGATCAACCCTTGACATACAGAGGAACGATTCGCTCCTTTCTAGGATGCGTAAAACAAACTGATTTAATGATTGAGCCCATCCAAGTACTTCCAGGAAATATCCTTGATTAAGAAGGACAGATATGGGGAGAAGAGGGTGAATCCCAGCTGTGAAACTCCTTCTGAATAAAAAAAAAAAAGAGTAAAAGATGCAGCCCTGGAGTACCCAGCACCCCACTGAGGGGCTGGTTTGCAGTGCTTGGCCATGGCTGGACTTACCGCAGTACAGCCCCGTGATTGCCCTCCCGGCGATGATGAGTATGTGAGATGGCCCGAGTTTTGCTAGCCCCATGAGGAGGTTCCCAGCGATGGAGAGGACGTTCACCACCAGCATGGCTTTCACCCTGCAAGGCAGCGGCACCACAGCTCGTTCTGGCACCTCTCAGCCGAAGTAGCCATCGCAACATATAATGAGAGCGATTAAATGACTCGATCAGCACTACAGGGGAATACACATCAATCACAGGGACTGAAAAATATCTGGCAGGGCTGCAGTCAGAGTAGCTAAGTGCATATTGTACATCCTGCGCAAACGCCATTCAGGTGCCTCTCCCTTTTGCCATGGAAAGAAAGGAGGGAGTTTGGAAGTTAATCAAGGCTACTTATCAGCTGATGTCTAAAGTACTAAGAATTGTAATAAAAGCTCTGATTTACAGTTGAGGATTTTAATTAGCCAGACCTCCACCGTGGTTGGAAGAGTATTTTGGAATTTTGAGGTTTTCCCATTAGATTAGGGAAAATGACACAAGTAGAGTTCCTATAGGGAGGAAACAGATCTAAGGGAAAAGTCAAACAGAAGGGCTTGGGCTATAGCACGTGAGTCACAGCACATGAGGGTCTCTCACCTCCCCAGCCGGTCACCGATCCAGCCCACAGTGAAGGAGGAGACCATGCCGCCAACAGCAAACACGGAGACGGAGAGGGACCAGTACATGGTGAGGATGTGTGGGGAGGTGGCGAGGTCCTCACCAGCGGTGGCCAGGGGGGTGGGTGGGCTCTTGGTGCCACTCCAGGGCTCTGTACCAGGCATGGTGACAGTGCCATCGTCCCCAGAGGTGTTGGTGGCGTGTCTGTCCATGGGAGCAATGCCCAGCACACGCCCGTAGTGGGCTACTATCACCTGTGACCAGCAAAGAGGAAAAATGCCATCAGTTCAAATCTATGACCACCCCGATCACTGGTTTGGGTTTCTTTCTGCCCTGGAATAAACTTCTGATCCCAGGCTCCACAGAGGTGAAATCTTGAGGTCCCCCACAGCATCTCAGCACCCAGACCCCAAGGAGGTGGGGACTGCAAGGGCAGGCATGGAGCATCCTCCCTTGTCCAGCGCTGCCTCACGGGGACGGGGTCTGGACCCAGCACCCACAAAGAGGTACGTTCCCTCGGTCTGGGTGCGTTGCGGTGGGGATGGCACCACGATGTGCAGAGCCCTGCTCCTTTCGCTGGGAGGGGAGTTGGCAGCATGGGGTCCTTGCCGTTTTCCCACCCTGCTGCCTTATCATAGAGAGCTTTGTATGGGGGAAGATAGTGCCTGGGAAGGGACAGAGACCTTCTGGGGGCTCTGCAAGGGGCAAATTAGCTCCAGCTACCCTGAAGCCTTCACCCCTTGGGCACACTTGTCTTAGGAGGCTCAGCTTACCTTCTGGGGGGCATTAATGACACCCAGGCTGTAGCCATACTGGAAGAAGCCCAACACCGCAGTGAAGACTGAGAGGACCAGCGTTCCTGTGAGGTGCTGGGGGGAGGAAGCAGAGAATAGCCTTACACCCCTGTCCCACTTCTGCCCAAACCTGGGGGGCTGCACCCCATCCGTGTCCCAGCTGGCTGGGACAGCGGCACCGTGCAACCGCACAGGAGCTTTGGTTTGCCCCAATGGAGAAGGGGAAGGATCGTGTGCCCCAGAGAAGAGTGACATTGCCCCACAAAGGGCAACCTGTTGGGGCTCTCGCTGCTGAGCTGCCCATCCTCATCCTGGTGCTCGCGGCAAACAGGAGCTCTGCCTGGGATGGCAGCATCGTGCCCTGCCCCATCCCCAGTGAATGGGCAGCACCACCACTCAAGTGGAACAGCTAGACAACAAAATGACAAAAAAGGTGCTTTTCAGCAGTGCTATTTCAAGTATTATTCCCTTCCATCACAGTTAAAATTATCCAAAAAGCTGATGGAGCTCTTAAAAAATAAAAAGAAATCCCTTGCCTCTATGTCCAGTATGTGGACATCACAGAGCGATTAATCAGGGGAGGGGATTATTTTGTTGGTGGTGGTTTTGGTCTTGGCAAGCAATAAATGCCATTGCTCAGTGCTGGGTTCCTGCAGGAATTCTAGTGCAAAAATACCACCAAGCCACGGTTACCTTCTCTGCTTGTATTTTGCTTTTCTTGTCCATCCTGCAGCTCCTCCGCTGTCCTCCTGGGAGTGGGCACAGTCCTGGGCTGTGAAGCGAGGGGAGAGCTTGGGCAGGGAAGGAGCAGCAGCAGGTCTGGGATAGGAGCAGCAAATCTGGCTGGTGCTCCAGCGGGATGGGACTATATCAACTCTGGAGTTAATGAGAAACCCAAGCTTTCCATGCATTATTTGGCCACCGCTCTTCTCACAGCAGCCACTACCAATCCCTGTATTTAGAGGGGACAAACTAAACAATATGAGGTCCACAGAGACATAGAGTGGACCTGGGAAATTCAAATGATCCAGCTGAAAGGCTAGATTGAGGCTGTCTGAGCTGAACAGTCTGTGATGTGATGTGCCAGGGAACTGGGAACATGCTACAGCCTATTTCAAGGTACTCAACACCTTTCCTGGCTCCTGTGCTAGGCTTATGTGCTATGTTACAAACCTCTTGCTGCATTAGCGAGAAGAAACCTTTCTAGCATATATAGCAAAGAGGCTTGAAAATGACTAGGAGTGTTTTATTTAGGTAGCTCTTGGTACCTGCTTTAAAGTATGTTTATGTGGGTATATGAAATACACAGAGTCAAACATACAAATATAGACATATAGGTGGCTGTCTCTGTATATACATATGTATATACCTGTGTGCGCACATCCTCCTCAGCCTGTAATGGTATTAAACTTCCAGCTGTAATGCCAGCGCACACCTTTATGTCTGTATCCTGGGAGGGCAGGATGTGTTTATGGAGATATAACATAGCAAAATTAGCCAGAATATTACAATAACATAGGCCTTCCTTAAAAAGCCCACAACGGCTTGAACACTGAGCCCTTCAGCACCAGCTGATTGCTGCGCTGGCAAATATTGCTGATGCTATCAACTATTGCTGATGCGGTTCCGTACTGCTGATGCCACCAGAAGTCACAGCACTTTGGCTTGGCTTGCTCAGTAGTCATGAACTTTGCACATCTGCAGAGGCTGGTCTGAGCTGGTCTTGCTTGGGCTTGGGCTCTGCTTGACATCATCAACGAGAAGAGCTGCAGGGCCAGTGCAGGTGGTGGCATCCACAGCCAAAATGCCAAAGTCTGGATCAGCCGAGGAGGTGGCGAATGATGATTAATGCCATTACCTTCTAGACAAGCCCTGGTGGGTCCAGCTGCCAAGTCACAAAGACTTATTGGATGATGCCGTCAGTCAGCCAGAATTCACAAGGGCACAGAATGTGCTCTCTACAGAGAGAGAGTGAAAAAATAAGATGAGCGTAAGACCACTAATCTTTGCACTGGTCTCCTCCAGTAAAGTAAAACTTTAACTGAAGGAGAAAAGTTCATTGCAGTAATGCAGGCATTGATTCCGGACACATTCCCCTAGGGCTGGCACAGGGGAGGCCCCCCGAGGCTGAGCTTTTTGAAGTTTTCCCTAATATTTGTCCTTCCAGCTGAGATCATTGTCCATCATGTTTGTTTGCTCCCTGTGTGTGGATACCCTGGCATTTACAAGCACTGTTTCTTTGCATTGTGGTTAAATGCCTCCACAACAGGGGTCCGCAGGTTTAGACAACAGGCTGCTCGAGTTTGAACGAGAGCCCTGACCCAATGTCCCAAACTGAAACCCTTGGGCATTGTGAAACTCCTGGCAAGACCCAGGTCCCCCTCTGGGATCCCCATCCCACTGTGGGTGCCCAGCCAAGGTAGGATGATGCTTTTCTCCCCTGCTCTTCCCACACTCCTGGAGGCAGTTTGAGGAACAAAGGCCACCTACAAACCAAAGGGAGAGAGCAGGGTAGCTTTTCCTGGCTTGTAGCGGGTCCTGCCCTCCCTGCTGCTGCTTACAGAGCAGAGCCCTCCCTTATTCTGACTGCACAGGGAGGGTATGCAGTGGGGAGATGTGGGTGAGCACCTGCCACCTCCCCAGGTATGACTCCCCAGGAAACTTTGGATGCCAAAGGCTGGAAACCTCTTGGCCCCCAACCTCCCTCAGCCAGGACTGCTGGCAAAAGGCCTGAAGTTATCCCAGGGCCCTCCCATCCCAGTCCTGTCCCTCTTACATTCCCTGCTGGGCTGGATGCTGTGAGCCGCTGCCCAGGGCTGCCTCACCTCCTGTGAACATCCATCAGTTGATGCCAGCTGGGCTGTGAGACGCTCTTCCTGAGCCTTGGCACTGGGCAGTCAAAGCACATGTTCAGCTCTCAGTGACACTAAGAAATTCAGGCCCCTCTGTTTTCCTGAACAGGATCTGGTTGTGGATGTGCTGGTTAGCAGGGGTCGGCTTGAGGCTGTTCCGGAGGCTCTGCAGGGTGCAGATACCAACACAACACAGCTCGGGAGCAACACTGACCCATCCTACAGCTGAAGAGCAACCTTGCTAGGCAGCACTTAAGTGATTTGGCCAAGGGCACAGAAATTAGAAGGGTAAAAGGGAGATGGCAGCTGGCCCACAAGCATCTTCCCCAGAGGCCAGCCCTGCCATCCTCATCCTCACTGCTGGCACCCAAGCTTTGTCAGCCTGGGGTTTGTTTGTACTTTCTCTTATATGTTTTTAGATGATCTTTTAATGTATCTGAGGGTGACAAGAGCATGTATGCTTCACGTGGCTGCAAGGGACTCAGCATCCTGGTTACAGCAGCCCAGTGCCCCCTTGTGCGCCAGCGGGATGTGTCCGAGTCCCAGCTGGAGCAGCCAGGCACAACCCACCAGGTTGCTGTTGCCTCAACCACTCAGCTTGTCGTGTGGTTCCTACAAATGCTGGGGAAAAAGTGATCTACAAAACTGCAGAAGGCCTCAGAACAATGAAAAGAAAATTAAAAAAGGATATTTGAAGGTGATGAGAGCCTTTGGTTGGCTCAGATGCTGCCTTGCACACCCTGTCCCCTTGTACGCATGGGGCTTTCCTTGCCAAAGCAAACAGAGCAGCTTAGCCAGACAGATTCATCCCACAGTTAACAGGGAACGCGGTGTGATGCAGAGGTGGAATAAGCAGAAGACAAACGTGGGTATCCACACGTATCTGAGTGCTGCCATCGGTCCAGGCAACCCCAGCCTGAAGTCATCACTGCTATTCCCAGATAAAGTGCTGTAGGAATAGCAGTTTCACTGTTTTCAAGACAGCAGCACAGACTGTGCCCCCCATTAGTGCTTTGACAAAAGTTTTGTGGCTTTTCTCCATGGCTCCCAACAAGAAGTGGCTCCAAACTGCTCTCGTAGCCTCTCCTTGCCCGAGCGTGCAAAATAGATAAATGTCAAGAATCCTAAAGAGCATCCATCCCCTTAACCCTGGGCGACTGCATCTTGTAGCAATCTTAACGTTTTGTGGTGGGCATAATGTACATAATTTGGAAACAACAGTACCTGCATAATTGCATATAATGTTGACTGTTGTGCAGAATTGCTATGCTTATTACCTACTATATGCTGTGTCTAACTGTAGTTAGTGTTGTTGCTAAGTCTAACGCTACGTGATAAAAGCAATGGGTTAAAGTTTATGGTCAGGCTTTGCTTTTGAACAACTGAACAAGCTGGAAGGAATTTAAAGACTCCATCAGAGCAGCAAGGCTTTCTCTGGGCTGGGGTAATTTGCAAACCTGTTTTACTGTCTCTGGGTTATCCAGTGGCAACTTTGATGTTAAAACAAAGGAAGAAAACATGAATAGAAACAAAAAAAAAAAAAAAAAAAGAAAAAAAAAAAGAAAAAAAAAGGAAGATCCAGACCATAAAGTTGTGGTTTTCCAGGTTAAAGCAGGCTGATAAGGCACATCAGAAGCTGATGCAAAAAGAACACAGTAGATGTTCATTTTCTCCCACCAGTGCAGGCAGTGGTTCTGGGGCCACCCATGGGACAAGGCTGACAAAACATTTTTGAGAATTTGGTGCATTTACAACACAGTTGTAAAGATACTGGTGTGTTTGCCTTGTGCCCTTCCAGCAAAAAACAGTGGCGTTAAACCAGGGGAATGTCATGGGGCCCTTACCACTCCCTCAGCTCTGGGTGGTCCAGCATCTGTCACATAAGAAAAATCTAGAACCAAACCCACCAAAACTCTTATGCTGTTGACCTCAACAGCCAAGATGGGAAGTGCTGCACTCTGCAGCAGTGTGCAGGGCAGTAAACAGATGCTGCAGAGCATGGCGATTGTGACAGGCATCCTACACCTTCAACCACATCCTTATTGCTGAAAACATCTCTGCTGGATCTCCTCACAGTACCCTTATCCTGTGCATGGCACAAACAGGCCGATTCGCTCCTCACTGCTGGGCTGTGTGATGCTCACGTTGGTCCCAATTACATGGCGCCACTTCACAATTGTTATAGGAGCAGCAATGGATCTGCGTGGGTTCAGATGAAGATAAGGAACTACAGCACAGTAACTTCCAATCATTTCCAGCAATCAGTCTAGCTCCAGGGCTCTGGTCACCTCAAGCATCCCCTTTCTGTCCCAAAATACGTAAGATCAATTCCCAAACCACAGAATCACAGAATAACCAGGTTGGAAGGGACCCATCGGATCTTCTAGTCCAACCATTCCTATCTAACACTAAACCAAGTCCCTCAATACCTCATCCACCCGTGTCTTAAACACCTCCAGGGAAGGTGACTCAACCACCTCCCTGGGCAGCCTGTTCCAATGCCCAATGACCCTCTGCGTGAAAAACCTCCTCCTAATCTCCAGCCTAAATCTACCCTGGTGGAGCTTGAGGCCATTCCCTCTCATCCTGTCCCCTGTCACTTGGGAGAAGAGGCCAACTCCCTCCTCTCCACAACCACCTTTCAGGTACTTGTAGAGAGTAATGAGGTCTCCTCTCAGCCTCCTCTTCTCAGTTCACAATAAGAAAAATGATGTTTGATAATAATTCTGGAATAGGTTTGAAAACATTCATTTCCTACGATTAACTGCTACAATCTTACCTCTGTGCATCCTTTACCTTGGGAATGGTTGGTAGCACCTCCTCACTGCCCACAGTGTGCTGGGGGATAACCAGCAGCCAAACACGGCCTCATGCCAGCTCTGAGGCTTTTTATTTTATTTACCACAAAGAGTACAACACATCCCTGAAGTTCATGTAATATTTCACAGCAACTCTGTAAATAATTCAATCTGCAATGGGCTCAAGTGACTCCTACACCCAGAGACATTATTTCTCTTTTTCCTCCTGCAGCACTGCTCTGCTGAACAAATCGAATTTCCTTTCCCAGGTAAAAACTCCCAGAAACACGGCTTTAAAAACAGCCCTAGATTTTATGTCTATAAACACTAAAATTAAGTGGTTTCTGATGGCATTGATTGGCCACAAGCATATTTTACTTGTTACAAAAGACAAGAAAATCAAAGCTAGGAATATTTGGAGGGGAAATTGGGTCTGTATAATAATCATGGGTTGATTTTCTAGAATAGCAGAAGTGTTCAGGTCCATCAAAGCATCCCTTGGCCGCTGCTCACTGCCGGGAGGCATCACAGTGAACATGCTTTATCCCCCTATAATTATCCAGCCCAAACTTCCCAAGACCCTCCAGGCAAAGGGCATCACTGCTTGGAGCCCGGAAAAGCCACTTCTCCGTTACTTGCTAATGGTTAACACCCCAGGTTTTATTTACAAACGTATAAAAGGCATAGCTTAATGTTGTATTTTTGTGTTTTATTGGCAGCAGAAATGAGTTTCCTCTATGGTGCGTCCATGTACACACTCCGTAGACAAGACTGTGTTAATATTGGCTTCTTACGCTTTTTTTTTCTAAAATGAATCTATAGTTTTAAAAAATACATTCACAAACTACCTGTTTAAACACAACGATTCCCTTCTATTTCGTCACTGTACACAAAAACCCACAAGGAAAATAAAATAACCATCTGAAGCTGTGTATTTGTCACTTCAAAGGGTGCTTAGTCAGGCTGCTCTGGCCCTGTGGGAAGATGCCCAGTGGCCAGCAGGCAAGGAAGGTGCCCACAAAGCACCTCTTGACTTTGCTCCTCTGGACACCATATCCCACCAGGAATGACAGGGCAGGCAATCCCTGCTAGCACTGATCCACAGCCCTACGCACAGGCTGCATCGCACGAGGGTGGCCTGTCCCATCCCCACCACCCTTCATCGCCTCTTATCTTCCGTAAAGATTCAAGTTTGACCAAGTCCTGTTGATTTAATAATTTTTTAATAAAGCCATCATTACTGAGTACACCAAGATTGCCAATTAAGCTCTCTATATGTTGCTGGAGGTAACAGCGCTGTGATCAACAGCGGAACGGAAAAAAAAATTAAACCAAACCAAAAAACAAGCCCCAACCGAAACGAGGTAGGTTAAAACCAGCAACACGGACCTTGTTATGCGACACCCCAACACCACAGGCAGCCATGCTTGCAGCTACTGAGAAAGAAAACCCCAGATACGCACCGAAAACGGAAATCAACTGAGCAGAGTTTATAAGGACACGATTCAACCTGAACTAAACACACACACACAGTTCGGCACAGATGTCGTCTTTCACTGTATGTTGGGTAATTCCTAGGGAGCGGAAGGGGCAAAAAATGAGAGGAGATTCAGACCCTCGGCTGAAGAAACCACACATACATATATATAGTTTTTAAGCTCTTTACAAGCCCAATCCAGCAATGTGGGGGACGGGCAGCTTGTTTGGTCGTCCCTATCCTTGTGCCAGCTTGTCTCCGGGTTTAGAGGGGGATGAGTGCCTGCAGCTCAGGTTGGTTTCAGCATTGGGGTCCAGCACCTGTGGCATCCCGGGAGCCAGCTGTGGCCTCAAATCCCGCCTCGGGGGCAAGCGCGGGGCTCTTCCAACTGCTCCGCCGTCCTCTCCTCTCCTCCTCATACCCCTGTCTTGACACCCACGGCCAAGCCCTGGGGCAGGCGGGCACCTCCAAAGCAACAACAAATGGCATCTCTGTCCCTATCAAGACACACCATTATGTGAAGATCCATATAGAAATATGGATTGACAGACTTGACAAAAATGGTAGCTGATTTTTATTAGTCTAAGGCTAGTAGTTTAGCCATTTAAAATCCATTTCCCAAAAGAGGGGAAAAAAACCCTATTATTTTTTCTCTTCTTTAAAAATCTGTTAAGCCGTTGCTGCCAAAAGCAACATGTAAATGTTGGTGAAGGCAAAAGATTTCTAAAATTACCCAGCTATACGGTTATGGCCTTCATCACAAAGATAAAAGGTACATTTATTGTGCTGTCTCTCACCAGATTTAATTGGTAACTTTACAACATACTATATATTTGATGCTAGCAGGCAGACAGAATTAAAAACAGACATTTTGACACTGTTTCTTTCCCCGTTCTTACAAAGTAGGGGATAAAGAAAAAGGAAAATTAAAAAAAAAAAAAAGAAAAAAAAAAGGAAAATTCATAACCCACTATAACACAGCGTAATCAGGAGACCTCAGGGGTCCAAGCGTGAAAGTCCATCTCTGCCCACAGCCCCTCTCCTGGGGCTGACGGCACTGGGGAAGCGTGGGGAGCAGTGTTCCTCGGGGCCCTTCGCATCTGCCTCTACAGTGTTAGTCCACGTGTTTAATGTCCTTTAAATTAGAAATAATGCCATGACGGTGAGTGCCAAGTGCTCCTCTGTTACCAGTTCATCATGGAGTTTCTGTTGAGGGTCATGAAAAACACTTGGCTGCTTCCTCCAGATCTCACTGATGCAAAAAATACCTGTTTAGAAGCAGAAACATCTTATTAATGATTTTTATTATGTTAAGAAAAAGCCTGTTATAATTGTCTCGGTCAGTGACGCAAGCAGCAGCTGCCCCATACCCTGTGCTAAAACTTCGCTCCCTAGTCCTTCTCTCTTTGCGACTGCAGAAATTTTACACAGACCCATTGCCTGGTTCTCAGTTTTCCACAGAGCTCAGGGGTCGGAGCCAACCCACACACAACTCACATCAAAATGAACCACTTCTTAGTAAACACAGTAATAAAACCTCCCTCACTATCACTACCAAAGAGAGCAAGGTTTGGAATGCCTTAAAAATACCAAGTTTATTGCATTTGACTGCCACAGTACCACTTATTATGCAATATTAATAAGACTCCTGTCAGTGGTTTGGATCTTGCTAAAGATTAACCATTTGGGTCAATATCCTGCATGGGAGTTGGAAATGGTTTCCTTTGGAGAAGTTAGTCCCAGTATTTCAACCATTTTAAAGCTCAGGAAAACTACAAAGCACAGAAATGTATCAGGACTCTATAAATACATCTTTTGGTGCTTCTGTCAGGATCCACCAGCATTTGACCCCACAGGAAATCTTAAAAAATAAGTTACAGTTTACATGTATTCAAGGGGACAATCTGAAGCCTCTGTCCTTTTTGAAACCTAAAACGATTCAATCTTCACCCAACTTTAATCGTTAACCATTTCTCCAGAAAGAGAAGCATCTACATTTAGTATTTCAAACGCACCAATTTCACCATTTTAGAAAGACTGAGGTGTTTCTTTTTTTCCAGTTTTCTTAGAAAAGGAAAGAAAATCAATAGGAGCAAACCAGAACAACCCGTTAAAAAACCCCAGTATAAAACCTGCAGAGTCAAGTACTCAAGAGTTAAAAAAAAACAAAACAGGGGGATTTGGGCAACTTAAATTCAGCTTCTTGAGCAGCTTCAGTTCAGATATACCCAATGGCAAGGTTAGGATACATTTTTTTCAGGAGACCTCCAGCCTAATTCCATGCAACAGGTAGGGCAATTCCTAACTAATAAGCATCTGTTCAATAAACTCATTGTGGCCTCAAACCTTATTTACTGCATGCTATTAAGCCTGCTCTAGCGACAGAGCAATCAGATTCTTCATGTGTTTTGTGATCATGATCATTACGAAAGAACTCCCAGCTGCTTGGTCCTGATTTACCTTGGTGAAACCTTGTGAGATGAGGAAATACCAATAGCAGAAACAGTCTTTGGCATTCAACCATGTTCCATGCAGGTATTTGTTTTGTTCCAGCCATTTCTCATTCCCTGCACCCCTTACCCACCAGCAGTGCCCATGGCAGGGGTCATCTAGATGACAGCCAAGTTCCCCATGCAACTCTGGTGCCCTTCCAGAGCAGTGTTTATCAATGCTGTCCACAGAAAAAGATGGGGCACCATAGAGAAAATAGTTTTAAGATCAGAAAACTAAAAATGCATCAAAATAGTTCAGCATCAGAGCTCAAATCAGGGCCACTCACACACCCTTAGTGCTACCATTTCTCAGCTTTTGCAGAGTTTACTTGTCAGCCTCAATAGTTAATGTTCAGATGCAAGACCTGGGATATAGTCAAGCCAAGTCAACATGTATCAGTCAGATGAGGCTTTGAGCAACCTGATCCAGTGGCAGGTGTCCCTGCCCCATGGCAGGGGGATTGGAACTAGATGATCTTTAAAGGTCCCTTCCAACCTAAACCATTCTATTATTCTACGATTCAGTTTGAGGTGGGAGAGGTCTCGCAGATCTTTCCATCACAGGTTGAGGTCTCCACCCACTGGAGGGAATTAATTGGGAGAGGGTTTATGGATAGTCCTTATTAAAAAGACCCTCAAATTAATTATTAACCTCAAGATAAACTGGACTCAAAAGTCTAGAAGTAGCTGGCTGTAGCCTAAAGCATGGTACAAACTCTGAAGTGGACTTACCTTATCATTTCTTTCACATAGGAACTTTAACCTTTGAGCTCGCTTGTGCATAAATACTCCATCCAAATGTCCTGTCTCCACTGACCGGATTTCGATTGCTTTCTCTCCCCAGCCCATTATTTGATTGGAATGAATGTAGGCTGTCAAAAGGAAGCATTTGGTAGGTGTTACGATGTGTGCTGAGCTCAGTGTTACGCAACAAGCCGAAAAGCTCTCACCAGCTGTTATTCAAAGCTTATGTAGATCAATGACAAAGCTCTGACTGACAGAGGCACAGGTGGCCAGGCACGTGCCTGCAGAGACAACAGCCTCTTTATAGCACTTTTCATCCAGAAATTGCTGAGTAATTTAAATAGAAGAAGCATCACTTCTTCTGATTTCTGTGGGTGAGGAGCTGGGTAGTGGTTTTTCTTCATGGGTCGTGGAGCTGAGCAACAGGAGAGCCAGAAGGGCAACCCAAGTGCTCCCAGCTCTGCACTCAACCCCTCCTCTGCTCAACATACTATTCCACCAGTGCAACAGCTAATATCGTCTCAGACGATATTAGCTCAAATCTTCAAGAAATCACTTGCTTTTACTGCACAGGACCACACCGTAGAAATGCAGCAATTGTATCTCTTAACCAGGCTGAGAGAAATCTCCATCGATAAACAAAAGCCCAAATGTCTTCATCTCACTATCCTTGTCTCCTCATCTTACTTGCCATTTGTATTTTATGCAGGTGAAAAGGAAGAGTTGACCTACCCACAGAAGTAGGCATTTCTCCCCACTGGAGCACCACATCTTTAGTTATCCGTCCGTAGGTGTTTACATATACGCCTTCATCCTCATAGCACACAAGCATCTCCATCCCGTCTGTTTTAGGCAGGATGACAATGGCGTGAGGAGTAATATTGCCCTGAATCTGCAGTTAAAATAAACCCTAAAAGTCAGAATTACATTGAATGGAAGAAGGGGTAGGGGGAAGGGAGCAGAGCCTTAGCAAAACAAAATCCCAAACCAAACTGAGAATGAAACCCTTCCTCGATTCAACAAACAGGCACTGGTTTTGAGAGATAAGCTTAAAGGGGAATAAACTGTCATGTTTACCCTGCCATCAAAGCTGCTGATACGTCAAGGATAAACAGGTTCAGCAATTACAGAGAGATAACAACATATACGCCCCCAAGACTGACGGCTGACACTTGGATGCAACACAAATAAGTGACTGCTGACTGATGAATCCATCTCCTATTCAAATTAAGGCAAATAAATCCAGAATTTTATAGGTAGCTCTAGGGAGGAAATATTCCAAATTTTTTTTTAGCAATTAGTCTCTAGCTCCAAGGGCAGCTACAGTGAGTTTCCACCCATACCTGCCCTTCCATAGGTACTACAAAAATCCCATCCCAAACTGCCCCAGTATTTCTCCCTGTGTTCCTTGCCAGCTTTTGCAGAGGAGTCTCTGCTGCTCAGATCAGATTCAGAAGTCCCTGGATTTGATTCGTGACCCAGGTTCTCCCAGACTAGTTTCTCCTGCTGCCTGGGCAAACAGCATGGATGGAGCATAAGTGAGCCACTAAGAAAATCCTCATCTACAGTATTTTTTGTAGCATCAGTTCTTTCTTGAAACAGCTGATGGACCTGAGAGAGGGGTCCTGTTGAGAGGAGTCCCTGCTGTCAGGGAGCTCAGGAGGAACAAGTAAGTGTTGGAGAGCACATCTGGGACACCATGCAATCCAGTTCTTGGTGGGTCTGTGTTGTCCAACAACCAAGAACTTGGTTTCATGGTATCTTGCCCTACAGAGAGCTCCATTGCCACTCCATAAAGCATATGGACAAATTCTTTTTGTGGGACATGGCAATGTTAAACCAGGCTGCTCAGGTACAAGGACAGAAATAGCCTGTGCAAATAACATACATGAAGTATGTGATACCTCTGAGACCTCTTTAAGAGAGTATCAATGAAGATGGCATCAGAGAACATTGTACCCACAACCAGTCACCATTTCTGAGCCACCAAGGGCCTGTCCAAACTTTGCTAGTGACCTGGATTCATCACGCAGCAGCACTGCCCCATGTACTCACGTGAGATGGTATGTAGATATCATAAGAGTTCCCAGAATCTACATCAATCACATGGAAACCAGTGTGTGATCCAAAGATAACTTTGAGTCTCTGACCCTCTTCTACAGTGAGATCCACGAGCAACGGCTTGTGCTGGAGATCTGCAAAAGACTTTTATAATCCCTTCCAGTGAGTGTCACAGAAAACCAAGAAACCCTCACAGCAACTGACATGGTTTTGAAATCATATTTGTTTGACTGCACTTCCTACTAAATATGTGGTTATTTATATTCCAATCTCTCTGTTCCAGTGTCAGATACCTCAGAGGGTATTACACTTGTTCCACCCATCCCAGCAGGTAAGTGCTCACCCTTGCCAAGCACAACTCTTTTCCCTCAGAAACCCAGGGCCAGACTGAGGATTAATTCTCTAAAGGAAGGTGACAGTTCATTTTTACACAAGCGTGTATACAGCCAGTGTGGGGGGACTCCCTGATGCTGATACTGCTCAGGATAACAAGACCAAAGAATGCAAAAAGCTGTGACCACCCATCTCCCTTCTCAGCAGGGATCACCACTCTGGTTTGGGCAGCTGAAATGAGTCAGATTAGGAATAACCTACTTAACCCTGTTCAATCTAACCTACTGGATGCAGCCTGGGACCAGGTCCCTAGCATGGATCCACCCAATACAGAGCATCTCTTCATGGCTTCAGTTCTTAGCAGAAGGATGAAACACCTCCATGGAGGGGAAAGGGCTCCTGGCCCTGAGTGGAAGGACCACTCTGATTCCTGACAGGGAAAAGCAGTGAGTTGTATTTCCCGCTGTCCTGACAAATCTCAAAGGATGCTCAGTCCTGCCAGACTGGCAAAGCAGCACCAGGAGCACTAACCAGCACCCTCACCAGAGCTGGCAGAAGCTGGATCTCAGGCTATTTTAATGCTGCTGAGCGTTCTGTGTCACTGAGCCCACTTATTCTGGCTTTTGTTCAGAAAGACCAAATGTGACCTAATACTGAATAAGCCCATTTGTGCTGGAATGATGCAGGATGAGATTACCCAGCATGAATGTATCCATAAGGCATTGTCTCTTGAGACTTGTCTCTGCACAGAGCTTAGGATGAAAAGTACTTTAAAGTACTTTGAAGCACTAAGTACAAAAAAGTGTTGGTAGGTTATAGAGGAGAAAGGTCTCACTGAAGGAAACTGAGGCAGATGAAAAGACAGAGAAAGAGTGGGTTTTTCTGCTGGATAGTCTATCTTGAAATATAATCCACATTGCAGAAGGGGAGAGGACCTTGCAGAAATGGAAAATAAGGCCAACCTGTTTCATACATTTTTCACATGTGAAAAGTATAGTTGGAGGTTAGAAAAAAAGGTCACACTCCTGCCCCCAAAACCCCAGTTCAACTTTACTCATGGACATTTGGTCAGCTTTCGGCAAACTTCCCAAGCAAAGCCTGCCAACATAAGCTACTGTTAATGCTTAATTGCTAGCCATAAACAGAATGTGTCCCATCTCTTCAGACAGAATGTATCCTGTGCCTGCCAGGCATCCTGAGATGCTCTTCTGTGTAAGCAAGACAGTTTTCTGCCCTGCACAGCATAGAAATCTCACGTATTTACAATTAGAGTGTATTTTTTCTTAGAGGATAAACATACCTTAAATGCCATAAACTTGTGATATGGTTTAGGAGCCCAAGCGTAGATCTCTACAGCATTCTTTAAGGCAATCACCAAAAACTTGATTCTTTCATATTTCACTAAAATAAAAATAAAACCAAATTATAAATGTGCACTTTCTTTCCAACAACACTGAACATCTCATTTCCAGGAAAAGCTTCTCAGGCTATGTCTCTGTTGGTTCTCATGTGGTGAAGAGTCCACATACAGATAGATATGAAATGTCTTTGTGGCTGTGGTTTACCCATAGTTTTAAGAGAAAATGTCAGGCCAGATCTAAGACTTGAGAACAAAAATGATTCCCTCCAGACATTTTTTTTCTGGAGAGGTTACTTACCGACTTTGTAGTGGATGCATCCCTCAAGGTCCCCGACCGTGATCCAGCCTTGCTTCTTCTCCACTTCAGGGTCATTGTGTAAAATCCTGTTTCTCAGCCAGGAGAGATAGTACACACGCAGCTTGTTCTTCTTTCCTGTTGGGAAAGGAAACTTCCCTGTCAGATCACCTTTGCATGCAAAAGGAATCTTGAGGTTTCAGAGCTTATTTTCACTCACAATATGATAAATTTAAAGTTTGTTTCACAATGAAGTTGAAAATAGTAATTAATTCGTGTTTCATTTTATTCCTTGGTAAAAATTTATGGAAAGCAGAACTCAGACCTGTCTCCCAGACTGCAGGTGGATGCTGGGAGAGCCAGGCTCTTGCTCATCACAGGCTGGAAATGTTCCTCTTCCTATAAATCAGCATACATGGAGTGACATGGCACACCAAGGCCATGACTACTCAACTACCTGGTTTCTTTCACTCTCTTCTCCTTCACAGAACATGAATTGCACCTTGGAGCTGAGACATGAGCTCCTTGATCTACAACAGGCACTGCTATTTGCTGATTAAGCCAGTGCTAGGCTCTGCAGTTTTCCTAATGAGCATTTCTCTTACTATTGTCTGTGAGCTTTGTGGGGACAGGCATCAGCAGGAGAAGGCTCTGCCCTGGCTCCACCACTCATGTGCTTCATGGGCTGCTCTGCAGGGAAGATGACAGGCGTTCTCCTGGAAGCTTGGACTACAGAGGGGGTTTGTTGCCAGAAATCACAAGAATTTGATTTGAGAGCTTTAAATTTCCTGGCTGTACCTGGGGATAGTGACCAGTCCACAGTCCTCATGATGCCCAGGGCACCTTGAGCAGTCTAAGTGGGAGCCCTGCAGCCATAGCTGGGCAGAAGTAGATCCAAAAGCAAAGCTTGCTGCCTCCTCAAACCATAACAACCTGCCTTGCTGGGCTACCTGCCTGTATTCTGCACCTTTCCTTCCTGCTGAAGAAAGATGAAGAGTTGCATATGAAGCAGAGCTGGAAGGCGATGGGAGCAAACTGCTCTTGGAGGCATTCTTGCAGATCCAGTGCCTTTGGTTCTGTAATAAACTACCTCCAGCTCTCCTAGGAGCTGCCTTCTGACACTTGTGGGTAGGTTTTGTCTGAGCTGGAACTAGCCAAGAATACAACCAAGATGAATGATGGAATGAGAGCACAAGTGGCATACCTGATATTGTCACAAGGACATTAAGACCCTCAAGTACGTCCATCTGTTGAAATCGCCGTCTGTTGATGAGGTTGTAGACCTTCCCTTGCCCACTTCGATCCAGCAGCATCAGGCCATTTTCTGTACCCACCAGCAGATTCACACCTGAAAAGGAGAGGGCAGTGAGTACCAGAAGCAGCAGCTGCTCTCAAGGGCAACACCTTGAGCTCATCTCTGCACAAGAGCGATCAATCTCCCCATGAAGGGTCAACTCTTGTAGCGCAAGGACTCTGAGACATTAGCCTTGCCAGTGATGGAGAAGGGGTCAACCAGAGGCACTGCTTTGGTTCTGTGACAACACATTCATATTTCATCACCAGCCACATGCTCCATGGAGCTTTGCTGAGGGCATGGGGCACTTAAGGCTTACCCCATAAAGCAGCACAGAGTATCTCTGAGTTGAAGCGTTTCTTGTACTTCCGGATCTCTGGGGTGTCGCTGTGGGGACGGATGTTGGTGGGGTTGACGTTCACCACTGAGATCTTACGGGCTTCATTCAGCTTGGCCTGTTCCTGTCTCAGCAGCTCACTGGTGAACAGGGCTTGCAAGGAGACACAACAAGACAGGGAAGCGTGATGGATTAACTTTTCTCTCACCTTTTTTTGGGATAAGAAGACAATATTTTGTTTATTTTCTGATGGGGGAGTCATCACTATGATAGAAGCAACTAGTTTGGAGAGAGAGATCATCAGGATTTTCTTTTGGGTTAGAACCACCACCAAATCCATCAGCAGCTGATGTCCCCAGGCTCCCAGCCCTGCCAGTGCTATTTGCTGCCCGCCTGCCCACATCCACCCATTTTCAATGACTTCTGAGAAACTGCCAACATTTTGGAGTGATTAGCACCTTCAGTTCTGCCAGGAACATTTCTCCCAGCTGCCCAGGCAGATGGGTGGGTGGATTTCTGCTGTTGCATGTTTTCTCCTGGACCTTTCTGGTGGTATTTCACTGGTGAGGGAGAAGAAGTTGCATGGAAACTGAAGAGCACAAGGATGCAGACATGAGCAATGTTTGGACAAGAGTAAGGCAAACAAAGAAGTGGTTCAGTGTGCTCTATGACCTGGTTTCCATGAGGCCCTCCCCTCTCAAACTGGTCATATTGCCTCCTACCAGTAGCAGATGACTCTTCATCCTCATCTTCATCTTCATCAGTAGGTGAGGTCTGATACACTCTGGTGTCCACAAAGGGGGTGAAAGAGGCTTTGGTGCTACTTCCCATGCCATACTGAAAATAAACAGCAAAAAGAGAGCTCAGCACAGTGAAATAACAGTAATTTTGTGTATGTGTGTGTCTTTAAGACTTTCTAATTAGCAGACCCAGTGTCTGCCCCTGCCGTGCCCTTTTCGAGCCTCTATGAACATTTGCTCCTCCTCCCTGCTAACTAACCAGGAGAAATATAAAATTGGATTTGTGGATGTCCACAAGCAACAGAAAACTAGTGGAGCAGGGCCTGGCTCTGCTCTCTTCTCGCAGGCAGAAGCACAGCACAATCATGAGACCGGTTAGAGGAGAAGCCGCAGGGTCAGAGGTGTAAGTCAATGCAGGCGAAAACCAACCCGTCTGCATGTAACACACCTGCCTTACAAACCTGCTCAGGTATGTCAGGCAGGTAAGAGTTTGCTTTTCCCATTCTCCCACCATGCACGTTAGCGGGATCGTGCTGGAAGCCCCCTGCAAGCCCTGGCATGGGGCAGGTGACATGAACCAGTGACCACCAGAATAACTCAGAAAGCTGGAAAAGCTGGGGCTGCAGCTTTTCCTTG
Source organism: Coccyzus lansbergi (assembly GCA_033558105.1). Taxonomy (NCBI): domain Eukaryota; kingdom Metazoa; phylum Chordata; class Aves; order Cuculiformes; family Coccyzidae; genus Coccyzus; species Coccyzus lansbergi. The sequence continues at coordinate 34,353 of JAUMJK010000358.1, forward strand.
TGTCCTTGTGTCAGTCTGAGCAAATGCAGGAGAGCTTGTATGGCTGTGATATCACTCTGCTTTTACCACTGTTATCTAGGAGTTTGCTGGGCTAAGCCCAAAACATTGGTGCCCCTGGGAAAATGGGAGAAGACTGCAATTTCAATCAAGTGTTTTAAATTGTCTACAGCATTTCAAGAAGGACTGCAGAAGGGGCCATTTCTAAGCTAACAAAACTTAACTTGAAGATATCGCAGGGAATGTCACAGCCAATACTGTGTTAAGAGAATTTGGGGAGGAACAAACAGCAACATCCCATTGCTTTCTTTTTTAAGCCATTGCTTTGTTAAGGCAGAAAATAGGGCTAAGACTTTCTGTGAAGAAAAGGAAATCCATGTCTTGGGAGCCAAAGTGATGTGATTTCTCCCCTTCATTGAGCAGCTTATTTTTCCTACTCAGTATTTATCCAGGATATGCTTTATGTATGACCTCCGTTAAGACCTGTGCAGCAGCAAGCCCCAAGTCATCCTGCAGCAGCATCACTGTTCACATTTTAATTCCTCAGGACATTTTCCTTCCCTGAAACAGAGCTTCTTCAGCTTTCATGTCACTGAGGCACCAGAGCCCAGGCTGCTATCCCAGGCCCAACACCACTGCTACAGCCCCTGCATGGACAACTTCTATGGAAACAAGCCCGTGCTGTGGGAACACATGTGTGGGGAACACCACTGCCTCAGCACATCCATACTGAAACTGGGCTGGGCCGGTCCCTGCCTCCGCTAGAGGCAAAAAGTCATGGGGCATGGGAGCACACTCACAGCTCGAGAGTTTCTGAAGTGGTACTGAGAAGGTTTTGGGGCTGGTGGATACCTGGCTGGGTGAGGCAGCATCCATGCCTTGAGCCTGCCAAACCCACACTGTGCATCCTGCCTCCCTCCAATCTCCGTGGCCCTGACAGTCCGCCTGTTTCCATAGAAACGGGACAGATTTCCAAAAAGTAAATGGTAAAGGAGAACCATGGATGGAGTTAACAGCCTGCGGCGGGGAAGGCTGCAGGAACAGATACTGCATTTACATACACAGTACAGCCATATCTGCGTTTGCATGCAAGATATACTTGTGCTGCTTTCATATCCAAGAAACACATGTTTTCCTGCACTGAATATCCACAAAGCCCCAGCTATTCAAGGAGGGGAAAAGTCAGTATTTATAAGGATACTTTGACAAATGCATTATGAAGAAACTCCCATCCCGGTGCACCGAGAGTTTCTTTTCTATGCTCACATTCATTTATTTTTCTCCTAAGAGGCGAGCATTTTAGTAACTTCCAAGTCTGCTGTTTAAATATCAATTCATCTTCCTCTAGTTCCTTTCAGACACCTATGAATCTCCGTGGTGCCCTACAGAGACAGCAACAAGCTGCAGGGTGAGTTTGTGCTTGCTCCCTTCTTTTCACTTGCAGCACCATGAGTTACCTGGAAGCCTGTGAACCAAATCCCCAGGTTTTCATGTACACCCACTCCTTGCTCAGTCAGCCCTAAAAATGCAGGCTTAGAAATGGAAAATACCTTTTTTGCTTGGTATTCTATAAATGAATATATTTAAACCCAATTCCTGCCCACATTTAAGCAGACCCAGGATGACCGTGGAAGGTGTTACTTTCAGGATCAAGTCTACCATCACCGCAACAAGGAAATGCATAAAGCCTTGAGGTCAAGTCATGTTCCACCTGTTCTTACACTTTATCAATGCCCAATTCCAAGCAGTTTTTATTTTTATACTGCTAGTAAAAGTAAGCCATAGAATGAGCATATTGTTTCTGTGAAAGGGAGTAAAATAACAGAACTTTTGATGTATACCTAACAAAATTAAAAGAAAAAAATTAAATAAAATCCCTTATTTAGCACTAAATGGGTTGATTTCTTATGGGAAACCAGAACTATGAGCCTGGTTCCCACAGCTGGTGGTGGTAAGCAGGACACATAATTCCTTTGAATTATATGTCATATCTTGTACTTTCTAGGACTTTTTATACCTTATACAACGTTAATGTTAATGTTCAATCATGCTGTACAAAACAGCTACAGGGAGAAAATTGTCACGATTGTAAATGCACAGTTTTAAAGGTAAGCAGGATTTTGTCAGTCTGAAGAAATTCCCCGAATTGTTTTGGCTTTGATTTATGTTCACCTTTTGAGTCACATTAAATATCAGAGATCACACAGGTAGAAGCTGCGCCCGGATGAAGTTGATAGCATCACTGTCTCTCATCATTTACTCTCACTTTTAAAGTAAAAAAAGAAATGGGGACTTTTGCATCAGTTGGTAGCATTCGAGCCATGACCACCAAACTCCGGCTCGTGTGCTTGAGAGAAGACATTACATGAATTTCTACCATGAACCATAACAATAACCCATCAGATTTTCCTGTATTTCCCCTACACTCAGCCACATGGACCAGAAACAAAGAGAGAGAAGAGCCAAGAAAGCCAGGGAGGAAAGCAGGAAAGCCCCTTACAAGGCAGAGATGTTAATACTTGCTCAAAGTGATGCAAAGGAGAAGGAGGAGCACCCCCTCCCACCTACTTCAGGCACCGAGTCCATGTCCTGCGCATGCGTGGAGACTCGCCCCAGGGCCTCGGTCGGTGTACCCGCAGGCGAGTGGCTTTGCTGCACCAGGTCAGGTAGATTGATGTGACCTGCAAAGCCATTGCTGGCTGTGTGGCCAGAACGCTTTTTTTCACCAGAGGTCTGCAGAGACACAAGGCATGAGGAAGAAAAGAGAAGGGGGGGGAAGGAGAAAAAGAAGAGAAAAAAACAAACAAAACCAGGTTGTTGGCATTCCCCCAGTTCCCAGAGCTAGTGCAGGAGAAGGACCCTCTCTGCTTCTATCCCCATGCAATACAGCAAGCAGCAAATCAACCCCTCCCAACCCAGGAGAAATAAAGACAGGATTAATAACAAAGCATCAGCCACGTTACAGCAAGAGAAGCCTGATCATCGTAACTTTGAGGCATGGAACATAGGTCAGATTCTACTTTTGCCACCATGGTTGCAAACCCCATGGCCAGCTCTCCTCCCACATGGCCACTGGCCACCGTGACAGCAGAATCTGATCCCTCTATCAGCACTAGCCTTAATGGCTTCGTGCAGCTATGGCAGTGAGTAGTCATGACTGCAAATGCCAACAGAGCCCCCACTGCATGTTTCTGTAACCCAAAGCAGCAGTGAACAGCGACAGCAGTAGCAAAAACCTGGCATCTTGCTCTGCACAAAAGATTCCTGGGGCTACCCTGGCATTCCCCTTCCTCTTCATCCCCACCTCATACAAGACAGTTGCTGGGAAGTTTCTCCTTTCCATGCCTATTATTTCAACTTATTTGCCAGTTTGATGTATCCCACCTACTTGGAGCACATCAATGAGATCACTATGGAGACTCACCTATAGTCATAGAAACTCCCCTGAACAGGATCGCTAAGTTTTTGACCAGTTCTGACATCATTTATCTTTTGCTTACTCATTACTGTTACTTTCAACTACCTTGCCATCCTGCCAAACAGCAAAAAGCCCTTTGCCCAAAGCCCACTGACATCAGCAAGTCCATCCTCTGAAGGCTCCAGCAGTGACAGGGAGGAAAGAGTAAGCACCCAGCACAAGGCTGCTGTTTGGGTTTCTTAAGCTTATCCCTACTCCCAGAGGGGTTTCCCAGCTGCTAGCCTCACCTGTGGCTTTTAAATTCTCCTGCATCACTGTTTTCTCAAACAGCCCTGCTGGCGTGGCACGTGTTTTGAAGCAGTGCCGCTCAGCACTGAGCTCATTTCAGAAATGAGTGCCTGTTATGGTAGCAATTTGTTTTCCCACTGAACCGCAGCACCCGCCCTGTTACAAGGATATGTGGAGGGCTGCCCAGGCTGTGGAGACCCCAGCTCTGAGCAGCTCCACGCCAGCAAGGGCATGAGGGCTGTGCATAGATGCCCAGCTCCAAAAGTTGTAGAGGAAGGCAGCAAATATGCTGCAATTTCTTTTGCTAACTCCTTCTCTTTCAAACTTGCATTCTTTATTTTTTTCCCTTCATATGTGAATATTTTATATAAATGGAATTAAAATAATGTTCAAGCCTAGTCTGCATTTGATCTAAAGATTCCTCCTTTATGATCACTGACTCCAGTCTCACCATCCCTCCTTCTCGTCCCCCACCCACCTCCTTTACAGGTCGGCAGGACACTGACTCTCCTGTTTTACTAACTGCCAGAGCTTCTTACCCCCTCACCAGGAGATCTGCTACCCATCTGCATTTCCAGCAGCATCACCAGCACGTGCCAGTAACCAGGAAATCGAGAAACACTGGGGGAGATACAACCTTCTACAGCCTTCCCCTGCCTTGCACCAGCAGTGCCATCCATCAGGATTGCTCTCACTATACCTTTAGCTCTGCAATGTTGGAGCCCAGATGACGTCTTGCACCCAGAGATGAGCAGAGCGCCCTGCAGACACCTCCCTGGGTGAGTGCAGTATGTCTGGCTTGTGAGGGCAGGGACTGGCCCCTGCTAAAAGCTTCTAAATGCTCTCAAACACAACACACTTCTGACAGTTACATGAAGGCAAAGGTTGGAAAGAGGAAGGGAACTTCAGGCCAGGCTGCAAGTATATTAACTAAATGCTGTAAATTGAAGATAAATTCTGTTTCTGGAGCTATTGTGGGATCACAGCAGAACCACTTACAGAATCATAGAATCATAGAATAACCAGGCTGGAAGAGACCCACTGGATCATCGAGTCCAACCATTCCTATCAAACACTAAACCATGCCCCTTAGCACCTCGTCCACCCATGCCCTAAACACCTCCAGGGAAGGTGACTCAACCACCTCCTTGGGTAGCCTGTTCCAGTGCCCAATGACCCTTTCTGAGAAAATTTTTTTCCTAATGTCCAGCCTAAACCTCCCCTGGCAGAGCTTGAGGCCATACCCTCTTGTCCCATCCCCTGTCCCTTGGGAGAAGAGGCCATCACCCTCCTCTCCATAACCTCCTCTCCGGTAGTTGTAGAGAGCAATAAGGTCTCCTCTCAGCCTCCTCTTCTCCACGCTAAACAATCCCAGCTCTCTCAGCCGCTCCTCATAAGGCCTGTTCTCCAGCCCCCTCACCAGCTTCATTACTCTTCTCTGGACTCACTCCAGAGCCTCAACATCCTTCTTGTGGTGAGGGGCCCAGAACTGAACACAGTATTCAAGGAGCGGTCTCACCAGCACCGAGTCCAGAGGGAGAACAACCTCCCTGGACCTGCTGGTCACACCGTTTCTGATACAAGCCAGGATGCCATTGGCCTTCTTGGCCACCTGGGCACACTGCTGCCTCATGTTCAGTTGTTGTCAACCAACACCCCCAGGTCCCTCTCCTCCAGGCAGCTTTCTAGACAGACTTCTCCTAGTCTGTAGTTCTGCATAGGGTCGTTGTGCCCCAAGTGCACTTGTGGCAGAGCATCCTCCCCGCCGTGCCCTGGCATTTCTATTCACTGCTGTTTGTAGTTCTGAGAAACATTTGCACTTGTCACATTTGCTCCGAGTGTAAATTGTATTATGAGAGCACTAACAAGAACAATTTACTCAGTTATTTTGTGTTCCAGACACACAGAACTGTTAGTTTTTGTGCTTACATGGGCAAAACCTCCTGAAGATGCTCCATGGAAATATTTATTTCACAACTTACCTCCCTCACCATTAAAGTCCCTTCCCTTGAAATATTGCTAAACGTATCTGCATGGGAAGTCTCTATCCCATGGGTTGTCACCATTCCCAGGTTGTACGGCTCATTGCTTCCAGGAATTCCTGTTGGTCTGAGGACAGAATGGAAAAGTATTAATGATGGCGAGTTCCTTTGCTAAACCAGATGAAAAATCCTCTAATGGAGTATTATTTCAATAAAAGTAAGGCTTTGTCAAGAAAAACTAGAGAATTTATTCATTTAAATGTATGGGGAATTTTTGTAGGTTGTCAGAAATGCAGGACGAGACTCAGCTTGGAAGACTGAGATACAGCACAGAGACCAAATCAAAGGTCCTTTCTTATCCGAAGGTGCCCTAAGATGAACACTGCTGAACAGGAAAAAAGGAACTGTAGTCCTGCTCTACCTTACATAATTTTTCCTACCTAAGGAAGTCTTAAAAAATAGTTTTCTCCCTTTATTCCTCATCTCAACCCCTGGAAAGGGAACAGTGCATCAGAGCATACGATGATGAAAGACGGATGAGGAGAGGATGGAGTTTGGAGGAGGTGTGAGTAAGAATACAAGTTGAGCCCTGTAGCTTTCTGCTGGTTTTCTCGTGAAAAATGTAGCCCTAACCCATTATCTCACCTTGAGTTTATTTCTCTGCTCCTAACTCAAGACAGAAGCTGGAATTTCACTGAATATGCACTGTAAATAATTCAGTTTTCCCATTAAGTATCTCTAGTTTGGAGCAGGAAAAAGACCCATCTGAGCAAATTATCCCTCGCAACTCTGATGCTACTCCCACTGCCAGCCACCAAACACCGACCCACTTTGGATGTACCCCACATCAAAGCTACAGCTCCTCCAGACCAAGACACAACAAACTTTCACGACTTGCTGCCCAAAAAGAAAGCACTTCTTACATAAGCCGTGGGATGTCACTGACAGGTACGGTCCCATCGTGTGTCTCGTTTTCCCCATCCTCCTCCTCCTCCTCACTGCTTTCTGACTCCTCGCTAGAGGAGGAGTAGTCTGTCACCTTCTTCAGGGGGCGATTGGTTTCTTCGATGCGCAGCTCCCTCAACTCTTTGGCTAATGCCGTCAGGTCCTAAAAGGGATGGATGCAAAAAAACAAGAAAGTGACGGCTATTATATTTAAAGCAAGGGGAATGTCGCATACATCTCTTCAAAAGCCAATGCTAACAGCACAAGCAACAAGAAATAGCTTTACAGAATCGTTACAAACATGAGACAAACGTAAGACAATGTTTGTAGCATGTAGCATTTATTAAACAAAACAAAACTGATTTACGCTCACTGAAAAATCAATAGCCAACCTCTTCTTTTTCTGTTTGGAACGTGTATGTGCATATATATACACACACTTATATGTATATACACGACAAAATTATATTTGTTGGAAAAGGTGAAGTTCAGTCACCATCATAGTAAACTGGAAAACAACATAGTTTCAAAGATTGGCTCAGAGAATTTCTTCTGCAGGGTTTTCTCTTCTTTCAAACTTCTCAAAGAGACCCCATAATTGTATTTATTCTGTAATAAATGCATTTGGGAAGGAAGCAATGACAGCATCTCCCATGGAGTGGTGCAATCCCCACATCAAGAGTTGCTTCTGTGGTGAGTCTCCGCCGTCGGGCAGCTGCCAAAAGGCAGTGAGGAGCATGAGGAGAAATGCCCAGCTCAACCCAACTTTGGAGTCACAGCTCTGAGTCAGCCATACGATCAGAAAAAAAAATTTAAAAAAAAGTCCCTCAGCAGAACCCATTAAGCACTTTATGTGAAATGTGGCAGCCTACAAGCTAAGGGGAAAAAGAAAAAAAAAAAAAAAGCCTGGAAACAAGAAAAAAGATAGGAGCAGTCCCAAAGCCTAGTAACAATTTTTCAGTTTACCATGACTTTGATGAGGTCTCAGACCCAACAGTCATATAAAATAGACACTGCTATTTCAAAACAAGGAACATGGCAGGCACCGTGTAGAAAAGAGACTTTTTGTTATCTTACATGCTTTTATAGCAATGCAGGGGGAAGCAGTAGGGCAGAAAAGCATGAGAGCTCGAATTAGAATGGGTTAGAGAACTCTGTTGCACAACACATGCACATGACGAACAAAGCATCGCAGTTGTCAGTCTTACCATTTCTCCCTATATTAGTGACCGAGGTAGGCATCAGTGCATTCGGTCAGAGATAAAGGATTAGGGAGAAAGAAACTCATTGAAAAAGACTAAATTCCACAATTGTCTTATGGCCATACTCTCATTTACTGCATTTCCAGTTTACCGTTCCAGCAGGGCGACTACGGCAATATTAATTATAGTTGCAAAGAGAGCTCTTAAAATCTATCCCGTCGACACGTGAAGAAAACGATGGAAAACTTCTATGGCTGAGATGCGAACCCTGTTTATTTTTTTAGTTGTGAAGCAGGAATATTTTGCAAGCGGTTTGTACTTTGGTTACAGATGACCCATACCTCCCGGCGGGCTCCCACCGGTGGACAGCCACACATTCTGCTCTCAGGTCTGCCCTGCATGGCCTCTAACATAGAGGAGCGCCTCCATGGACCTGACTTATAAACATTATCATACCAAAAAAAGGCAGGTTGTTTTTTTAAAAAACAAAACCAATCCCTGTTCCACAGCAGGTACCCGTGATGGGCATTACAGATCCCTCTCCAAATGCTCTCTGCACCTTTAAAGAAAGGCTCTTTATTGTGAATAAAGAGAGAATTTGGTATTTCAAGAGTTTACTTTTAACGCTAACATGTTTGGGATTGAAATATAGTCAAACCTGCAGTCACGACAACTAATTTTTTTAATTAGTGCTGTAGCAGCTTCTGTGACATGATTGCTTCTTTTCCTCAATAAGTATTAACGTCAATTTCAACAGCTTAACAGTGCTTTCCATTTAGAGTATAAAACATGCTCTTTATTGAGCACTTGCCTTTCAGCTGGATTAGAGCCTTTTTAAAAGACTTTAGGACTGTGTAAGAGCCTCTCAAAATTGCAATTGGATGTCCTGCAGTGCAGGACTTGACTGAATCCTTCTCTATCACAGCGATGGATCACGAAAATCACTTCTTTTTTGCACCTTCCTATTCTAACATGCTTCAGGACACCCTATCAGCCTCCTTTAGTCATCACTAAGTATTTTAAAAATCAGCTTAATTAGTTTTTAATAACTAATTGGGAAGTCATAACAGCAATAATATTCCCAGACAATATCATCAGATAACTTGTATTTCCTAGTTAAAGCTTTGCCGCGGGATGGTTAATTCTTTGATGCTATCATTTTCTTGAAGTAATGAGCACTTTGTAGGATTAAACAGCTTCACTGAGTTGTTCTTGGACCAAAAACAATCTGACAACTAGAAAGTGCTCTGTAGTTCCAAATGTGTTTGAAATGTTATTACTGAGGGTGACATAACACATAAGTTAGCAGTATCAGTGCTCTTTAATTATTTTTAATTACAAAAACTTCTTCAGATTTCATATTTGCTGGAATCAAGTCATATTGGTTTCCAAAAATGACACAGCTCATTGAACTTGAATTTAGCGCACACACTGCGTCTATTTAGACATTGATTTATGTGCGTTTTTCTTAGCAAAGCACCTCATTAAACAAAATGCATTGCTCATGTTTTATCCAAAAGAACAAGTTAACTAACCAGTATATCTTCCTCCTTTCTTATCTTCTATTTTTAGAGGAAAGAGGCTGCAAGAGGGGCTGCTGATACCAGTGCCTTCCGTTACAGGCTCACAGTTACCAGTACTAGCAGTGTGTGCACAGCGATGTGTGTGAGAGGCAAGCTAAAAGCTAAACTGGGAAGGTTTGCTCTTTTCTCATAAACATTTAAACATGCACCATTGCCAGATGCTCACGTATTTTAAAATATGGGCCTTGCCCATCGGCATCAAAGACAGCTTCATTGATTCTGCTTTTACGGCTGATGATCTGGTCTGTAAGAATATATGAAGAATTTATACCCACTATATTCCACTGCTTTGTTTCCCTTTGTTTGCCAAGTGCCTTCATTTGAATTAGGTTTAAACTGCATTTCAAATACCAGTCGATTGCTCCACTGAAATCAGTGGGTAACTGGGGGCTGTACCTGAGACCAGAATGTGGTGAGCAGTGCTGGCTGCCGGACCACCTCCACCAGCACAAGAAACCTCTGTTCTTGCTCTTTCTCTTTCAAGTACGCCGAACGTTGGCAGCACCGCTCGCTCTGCGCGTGAACGCTGGGGTGCTCCTTGCCACGGCCTCCATGCAAGTGGTCTGGCCAGCAGGTTTCAGGCAGCCCGTGGCTGAGCAGAACACCCCGGCAGCACCGCTCCCCTCCCCGCAGGCAGGCTCTCTACGCCAAAACGCAATCGTTCGGTCTACTGTCCAACCCGAGATTGCATTGCCACCTTTTACAATGTCAGCATCATGAAAACCCAGTTTGATATTAAGCACTAACTAGTCAACCTTGCATAGGCATGACCCACTGAGAAAAGATATCACTAACCTCATCTATAGCTTTCTTATAGCTCTGTGGGTAAAGGAAGAATAATCAGCATCAGAGGAAACAAATCAGGACAGGAAAAAGCCAGAGGAAGGGCAAGCAGGTTAGAAATAAAATTAGAATTGTTAGCTCAACGCTGTGGAGTGTAGAGAAAAAAAACACATCAACAAAACATTAATACACATTAATAAAGAGAAGCAGTGGAAATTCATTTCAATATTAGGCCAACTGCAGTTCTAAAATACAAATGTCAACAGCATTAAACCAGGTGGAAACACTTCGAATGAGATTTTGCTCAGAATAATAAAATGGGAGTGTACAGAGACCACTACTAGGTTTGGTTTTAAGCTGTGAAGGCTGTTGGGGGCCTGTTGCCCAGCCTTCCCGAGCAGAGCATCCCTCCGCTGGGCTGCTGCGAGGGGACATGCAGCACGGAACACAACAGTTGTGCCATCGGCAACTACTGCGCCCAAGCTAGCAAAGCCCTTAAGCATCTGCTTCACGTGAAAGGACAGGCTTAAGTGCTTTCCCCTAGACTTGGGCTCCTGATAAAAACTCATGCACTTTCTTAAGCATTCAAATCTCCCATGGGCTCTCACCGTACTGCTGCTTTCCAGTCTCTCGCTGGAGGAACAACGGTACTAGCCTCTTTTTTGTGGTCCCCACAGTTGTGTTACTGCACTATAGGGAAACATGGCCAAGCTGGCTGGCAACGTTCCCACGGGAAATAATTTAAGACTCACAGCAGGCCGGCTCGGTCGCGTCACATCCCTGTTGTCTTCCTGCTTTACCTTGGCGGGCTCATGGGAGAGCACAGGTGACCCTTCGGGCTTAGCATTCCCTGGCAAGCAGAGAGAGTGGGAATTAAAATGCTGCTGAAAATCATTGCTGTATCCTGTTGCCTGGGACAGGAGGGCATGGGTGCGTCACCATCATTTTGCTTCTGTTGTTTCAAAAACTGCTCCTGCTCCTCTCTGCTTAACTGTCACTGCAATGATTCTCCATCAATACAGCAGCAGAAGCCATAATCCAGCCCAAACTCCACTGACAGCCCTCTTGCACTGTTACTGCCCTTTTTTCTACCAAAGAAACAAATTTGCTTTGCAAAGGAGCAGGGCATGTGATAAATTAAAAGCTCTGCAGCATCTGACATTGCTAGGACATTATTTGCCATAGGATTTCTCATTAGTAAAACCAAAACAAAACCAAAATGGACAATTGGTGATAAATTCCTTTTATTGACTACCTAGAGGAGCAATGATTCAACAACAGATACGTCATCTTTTGACCAAGTCATAAAAAATTCAAAGCATAGAGGCAGCATTTGTTTTAATACGATTCAGTCCTGGATTTATATGGTGGGGCTGTGCCAGAAATGTAGATGTATGGATTGTATGAGCTTTAGCAGCTCCTACTCCAATTAAACAAGGGAATGGACTATCTTTAAGAGTGGCTCTAAGTTGAGAGGCAACAATTTGACTAGGAACATAAGCCCAATGTCAGCACAACTGCCTGGCGAAAGCATTTTAAAGAAAGCTTCTTATGGGCTAATTAGCTGCTCTGCTCCCATCTCAGGCTTTGCACAAAGATGAAGCTTTAAAAATACAAGGAAAAGAAGAGATACTTGTCCAGAGGGAAACACAATCCCAAAGAAACCATCACAGAAGAAGTGAGCTTGGGTCAATGAAGACAGGAAGCATGGTGGTATTTTCTCTCTTAACCCTAAAACATAATGCCCACCCCCTTTTGAAACAAGCTACTTGGTGCTGCAATGCCAAGTGTGGGAGCATCGTGCTGCCCTGGGCATCCTACATCAGCATCCAGGTAAAACGGAATGCCAGCATCTCCATCACAGAAGTACATTAAAATTATGTAGACTTTGATTTTCTAATTTTTTTAAAACATACATGAGATCAGAGACTTCTTGCCCGTCCTGCTTACCAAACAAATCTCAAAAAGCACACCCACTGCTAAGGGATGTTTTCAAGGATCTCACCTCTGACTCTGTTGCGCTCGCTGGAGCCAGCCTGGGAGCCAGGCTGGGATCCACCCTGGGAGCTGGGTTGGGAGCTGGGAGTGCTGGAGCTGGAGGAGCTGCCGCTGCTGGTCCTCTGCAGTGGGCTCTCCACAATGGTCTCTGTTCTCCTTAGGTCTGGGTTGCTGTCAGAGCACAAAACAGACAGGCACCATCAGCCAGTGTCACATGCACCTCCAGGGCTTCAGATCCTTCCCAGTATGACAGAGGCAGTTACAAAGGTAAGGAGATATCTCCTCTGCTGGAGAAGACAGGGTTGAGGTCTTCTTAAGCCATTAAGCCAGGAAGACCCCACCGGGGAACTATGCAGAATTAGGTACTGAACATCTTTATGGACGTGCACTACAACCACAATGAAAAATTGGCTAGAGAAGCTTTCTACTATAATTTCACCAAATTCAGCAAAAATTAGAAGCTTGCTGATTTCAAACTCCCTTCCAGCCAGTAGATGTGCAATGCTGGAGTTAATCTAATTATTCATCATAAAAGCAGGAATTTGCAAATCACTGTTAGACGGCAAATGAAGTATTTCAGTGAAGAAAAGATCTCAAGTTTGCAATAAGGCTGCAGATTACTTTTGCCACTTAATCACACTTCCCAATTTTCATGGCTTCACTTCAAACTTGCAGCAGATATCCAGTTTTCTTCCTTGATTTCTGTCATCCTTGTGAACATAGAAAAAAAACGCCTAGAATGAAAAGCGTACTTGGTACACAAAGAGTGACTAATATCTCTCAGAGTATTAGATGCCTTTAGGAAATTAATTCTCATTTGGAACTCAAATGACATCAGAAGACATGCTTAATGCAGACTTACACAATTTGTTTTTATACAATATTCCTGTTAAGTGATCTTATTATTCAAAGTCCCATTAAAAATGCAGACAAAGCTTTCTCCATTGAGTCCAATTAAGGACCTTGCATACATAAAAATGATGCAGTAAGCCTGCCACATGACACAATGTGGTCGCAACTGGAGGGTGTGCACATGAAGTGCCTGGTGTGTGGACTGTGCATGCTGTGTCCCTTGGAGAGCGACCACAAAGCTGCAAGTTGTGCAAAGATGTATTGCCGTAATGGAGTTGTTGGCAGAATCATTTGGACGCAGTTAGCACAGATATTGTATAAAATCATTATCTAGTGTTATCTTGCAGTGACACAGGTGGGTGTTAAAATTATGAGACCAAGATAGTGACTTTTTGTGTGCAGGGAAATATCCCCTCATTTGATATGATAACAAATAAAAGAAAGCATATTTTAATAATATTTACATTTATGCATGGGAGGAATCAAGAAACAATAGGAGAGGTGGTTAAAAAGGAAAATTTGAGAAATGCTACATTGCTGTGAGGGAAAGGAAATGCAAAGCTATTCCACTGAATACTTAGTTTAATGGACATGGTTGCATCCTAATCGTTTCCAATTTTCATCAAACTTAAGGCCTCCAGCTCCTCCTGTACAGCTGACAGGTCCTTAGCTAAATTAATGAATGGAATGTATTTGAATAAAATAAAACTAATGTATTTATCTGTACTGACTAGGACTGGGCAACCTTCAGCTTGAATCCCACAGACTCCCATTATCCTTTTTGCTTTCAATCCTCTCAGTTACTAGGACCACACAGTGCAGTAGCCCTCTGCATATTAAACTGTCCTTCAAGCAACAGCTAATTACAAGAAAGACATTTTCAAGAATTCAGAATGCTTCAGCCTTGAGCAATAAAGATGAACCAAACATGATATGAAAGTTTGTCTAATTAAAAAACAAAAAAAACACCAACAAAAAAAAAGATTTGTCCTCCTTCTGCTATCCTTGCCAGCTGTTCTAAGCTGCTGCCCACTCTGCTTGAGTTTGCTGATGCATGACTGGGGCACTGAGCTGGAAAGAAAGGTGTGTGCTGAAACTGGAGACAACACATGGCTATGAACATTCCAGTGTTCGCCTTCTGACCAAACCTTGAAGGGACAAGGCAGGAAGAAGAAACCAAAGAGCTCCATCACGTAGCTATGTGGAACCCGTATTCACCTTGAGATTTACCTGTCTGAGGTCTAGAGATCTGCCCATGATGCTCTGCAATCCACAAACAAGCTCTTGCATGACTAAGCCACATTTTTTCCATCCAGCTCTTAGTACAACCCATCAACTTACCTAATGGTTACAAACACATCCAGGGGTAGCTCTGACATGGCAGAGATGGGACCGCTGCTGAGGTGCAGCATTCTTACTCGTGGTGCTGCAAGCATGCCCTGCACACTACCATGCCAGAGACCTGGATCTGGCTAAGCTGAAGGCCCTAGTCCTAGGAAGCCAGAAAGAATCTAATCCTTGATCTACAGCTAAGGAAGATCTCACCAAGTTGTATCAGCATCCTTGGCATGTTCCTTAGTCATTATCTGGGGAAAGTTGCTCTGACGCATGTGAAATATATGGTATGTGTTATCAAGACCTCCTCACTGGCTTATATCCCCTTATATGCAAGAGGAAACACGGGGAGAATCAGAACCTAACTCCACTAAAGGGAGTGCTGAAATTCCTGTTTGACCCCAGAGCAGCAGATGCAGCGCCCACCTCCAAACCCTGCAACACTCAGGATTATATTCAGCCCAGGGAGCAAAACCTCCAAGGACCCAACAGCTCACAGCCCTTGGTGCTGGTACTAAATAGTAGTGAATAACAGAATCATAGAATCACCAGGTTGGAAAAGACCCATCGGATCATCGAGTCCAACCAATCATCCCAGATACATGTGAAGTGTTGCAAATCTACTGTTGTTAACAGTCGACAAAAGCAGGATTAAACCCCAGCCCGTGTCTGGGGTTCAGAGCTGGGCAATGCCAGGAGGAGTGCTGGCAGCAGTGCTTTGGGATCACAATTACCCATGCCCCTTGGGGTCCATACCTTGCCCGAATGGGCTGGGAGCCCAGCCGGGGCCCCAGGGCGCTGCCATTGCCTGGGGAGTTCTTCCTCACCAGAGCAGGGGATATGGAAGTGGTTCGTTGAGGCACCTGGAAAAGAACAGATTTTCACCCTCACCCAGTGTGCCCCATTATGTCAGGCAGCCTGGGTTCACATGTCTGAGTGATCACTTTTCAGCTCTGCCTTAAAGACTTGATTTACTATTCATTTCCCACTGAGAGATATGCAATATTTATAGCAATTATAAAACATAAAGCTCTCAGCTTTTAGAAATAATTGATTGAATGTGAGACAGAAATGTGCTGCAAAGGTGCGATCAAGGACGCTCCCAGCAGAGGAGCCCCAAGCAACACTCAGAGCAGCCCTGCTACCATCAAACAGGGCAGTTACTTTTCAAAAAATGAACGTATATACACACACACACATATATATATATAAAACCCAGAAAAGTAATTTTTAAGGAAAAGTCAACTGAAGTGCATTTCAGCAGCCACAGAGGAGTTTTTAGCATCTCTAGTTTGGATGTAACACATGCCAGCAAAGAGAAGGTGTTGATGATGGACAAACAAGACGAGTGACAGTGGGAAGATCCAGACTGATCTACCTAGAGCTCGCAATCAAACTTTATGACCTTTGTTGAGCTTTGGATGCCACTGCCTCACCATCTACGCACTCAGCAGAAACAAAGTCAACCACAGCCTACAGCGGGTAACCCCAGAGCCCTGCCTCAGCCAGGACCCCTGTCCCTTGGGTGGCTGCAGGCACGGTGCTCTCATCCTGTGGCAGCGCAGGTCAACATGAGAGGTATGACGATACTCACCGTGCAATAGTTCACAACAGGTAACAGAGAGGCTGAGAGCTTGGTGGGACTGACAAAAGAAGGATTCAGCTTTTTTTTTGTTTTTTGAGAATGAACACACTGTTATGTTAGGCAAGATAAAAAGATATAAGAGAACAAGCGAGCTTTATATGCTGCAGCATCACTAGCTACAGCTTATCTCATTAAAAAGCAATCTCCTCTCTGGGTGGGGTACTCTGCATCAGGACCTGGGGAGTTTTTTACCTTCCTCTGAAGCATCCAGTTGTAAGCACTGGCAGAAACAAGACCTTGGACCACAGAGACAGCTGGCTCTGCCTCACAGGGCAGTCTTTGCGTTCCCACTTACCAACACATCAAACCCACTTCAGGCAATACAACGTGAAGTCAGACTCTTCATGGCAACTACTGCCGACATGGTGGCCTTCAGCATGATCTGGTGGGGCCCTTTCACAGCTCACGTACCCCCAGTTGAGGGAGGAAATACTCCACTGTGCTGAAAACCAGCTTTTTTCCAAGGAGAAGGTGCTGTGATCTCACCATGTAGCAAATTATGGCAGTTAAAAGATGCTCTTCTCAAAGGATTTAAGGCAAAAGCTTCTCAAAATTAGCTTAAAACTAAGCAGCCACCCTTCTGCACCACCAAGGACAAAAGCACACAAACTACTCCTGATGCTGTTGTGTTGCTTTTCCTCTTAAGTAAGCACCAGTGTCTCATATCACTTGGTGGTCACAGAAATGGGAATGTTATTAACACACGTGACACGCCACCATAGATCTCTTGCATAGGGAGGCTTACCTCGTAGTTGGTATTTTTCTCTTAAAAAGGTAAGTCACTTACTTTGTTAATACAAAAAATACTGTCTCTCAATCAGGGACAAATACTGCCTCACTGTAACTAATCAATTTAAAATCATTTTTTCCCTGTAAAAATCCTCCCAGACTGAGTGCTGATTCACTGCAAGGGAACTTGAATGGCCAAGTTATAATTCTTCCAAAACGAAGGTGTACAAACAATGCAATTGAAATACTGGTCCAGAAGACTCTTAATTAAAGAGGTACTGCCAGACACTGCCAAAATGTCAATGAAGGTATAAAGCTGCTGGAGCCTTTACAAGTCTTCCATCAAATATTGATTACAACTGGAGGCACGGTACTAGACTAAAAAGGACCCATCTTATTGAGTATGACAAATTTTATGATCCTATAATTCTATTTAAACAGAAGGTTGTTTTTCATCCTAGGGAAAGGAGAAATTAATTTATTTTGGCCTCTGTCTGGGCTCGAGAACATTCTTTGCTGCTTGTGCATCCGAGAGCAGCTCCCAGCACCTCTTGCAAAACCTGCCTTGGGAAACGCAGCCCTGAGCAGGTCAGTACCTGTTGTGGAGCCACAGAGGTGGGTTCAGTCCTGACCACTCTGCTTTGCCAGAAGTGCTGAGCACAGCACCGTGCCACAGGGATTTAGCTCTGGGATTGCCTCTTTGATGTGCTGAAAGTGAGGAGCGATAGTGTTACCTTTGGTGGAATGTCTTCCTCCTGCCGTAACCAAGAACTTCGGTCAAACTTTTCAATGCGAGGGGGCAGAGGAGGGTTTTCTGATGTGGGGTCCGAGTTCTGCCTTGGCATCTCAGTGCGGTGAGAGGTCACCGTCAGAGCCTCCTGAAACCCAGCCAGTCCCTTTGCAGGCTGTTCATGCAGTGACTGAGACCCAGACAAGGAGCTTCCTTGGGATTTCACAGTGACCAGATGTGGAATCTAAGCACCAAGTCAAAACAGAACTATCAGTACAAAATGGGATAAAAAAAGGAATTAAAAAAATGCTTAAAAATTTGATTTAAAAAAAAAATATTGAGCAGCACTTCAGATGCACTAAAAAAACCCCTCAGTTTGAGATCAGCACTGCCTTGTTTTCAGGAATTTCTGACTTGTATTGCTTCAATGCAAGATCTATTAATAAACCATGTTCACCCAGCTCAGCCTTTTCAAATCAGGCAATGCCCAAGTCAAAGCTATGCTTCAGTCCTGATCGCTCCTGTGTGTGAACTGTGATACGGCTTGTACCGACAGCCCTGCACCATTCTGTGGGTACCACCCCCGGAGCAGGGCAGGCTGCTCCCTCCTGCCAGCTCCCGCACATGCCGTGCCCACCCCAGGCGCTGCCTGCTGCTTGCCAATTTTCCAGCTCCTACGCCTGCACCGCTAAGGTTGTGCTAATGAGGTTTGGCATGGATTTTCCTCATTAAAAATGAAAAAAAAAAGAAGGAAACAATAATAAATAATAATTAATTAAAAATTGTCAGGAATTCAGAGGCATAGATGGCTTCAAAAAGTACTTTGAGGCATGAGTTTCTATAGGTCTAGGTAGCTTCTACCTCATGGACCAGCCCTACAGATCTCAGGGTGAAAGGAATACTGACATATGCCTTGGGAAATCTGAGAAATTCACAGACTCAAATGTTGAAAAGTCAGAGCTTCTTCCCAGGATTTTGTGAAGCTCCACTTCTTTGATACATTGGAGGTCTAACTTTTATTTGACCTTTCTACATAGATGTCTATGTACACATGTACACACGGATATTAGTCTATGTATGCATACACTTACTTCATGGCTCTCTGGGTTAATGGAACTTCTTCATTAGTATTTTATTGCCAAGCAATAGTCTTTATACATGTTGACAATACAGGTCACCAAAAAGGTCGCTGAAGTTTATTTGGTCAGTTAGAGAGATTATAGTGAAGAGGGCTTTTACCCACTTCCCTACATATACAGACCACGTACATTGGGGAAAGAAAGAGTTGTAAGTTTAGGGCTTTACTGCATCTATTTCGTTTAAAGCTGGCATTGTACTGCTGACCTACAGGTGTGTATACTACATGTGGATGGCACTTAGCTGGCACATTTTCCCACAGGAAGTCCACATGGACACGGAACAAAGGCTTTGTACTTCCCTCTAAAATCCCCACTGGAGTCTGTGGATCAGCAGGAGCATTTCCAGGGGCTGGAGCAGAGCCAGCACTGACACTCCTTGCGGAGCTTTCAGTAGCAGAGTAGTTACAGACTGGGAGGAATTTTTAGATGGTCATGGTAATCTACGCCCTCTCCAGATGTGTTTGTGATTGATGTCAACGCAATGGAAAACCAAAACAAAGCCTTGAATTAAAGCAGCAAAGAAAGCAAAACCTTTTTCTGATGATCGTCAGCATCAAAGCGTCACGGGTCTTTTGTACCAGGCGCTGTGGTTGTTTTAGTCCTTTATATAAACCAGATCCAAAGAGGAACAGAGCAACTGCCACACTGGACCAGACCAGCGGTTCCTCTCAGTCCTCCAGCTTGTTTCTGGCAGTAACCGGTACGTGATGCTTCAAAGGAAGGTATGGACTAGCGTGATGTTTCTAACACATGGGGTGACAAGAGGAATCCACTCATGAATGTAGATGCTGCTCTTACTGACGAATACACTAAAGGCTTAGAAACCAGGGAACAAGACACTATTTCCCTTTAATTCACTCTGTCTTGTTACCTTACCAGCAACCCCAGCATCCTGGCTCTGGCAGGTAAGCCTGCTGGTGGAAGCTCATTACCTGTGGGTCCACAGGTCGGAGCAGGGGTGGGGTCCGGGCTGGCTGCACACTGCTAATGCTGAAAGACTCTGACCGAGGAGGCAGGTTGGGGTCAGAAATCCTGTTGGCCACCTTATGGGGCATGGCCGGCGAGCTCTGGCGATTGAGCCGGGAGCGCTCCTCCACCTGCAGTGAGACAGGGAGAGTGGGTGAATGCCCCATAAAATGCCATTTTCAATTGAAAACTGAAGCATGCCTAAATGCATAGGAAGCCCTTTTCTCATTAGGTATATCATATGTATTTTGTGCTCACAGAACCCAAATTACCCAGCAGATTCTGCAATTAATACATTTTAAAGACATCAAAAAACCTACTAGTATTTATGTGCATAATTCATTTCTGAATATGAAATGGAAATAATAAAGAAAAGGCAGCATGCCTCGGAGAGGTGTTTCTGGAATATGACTCCTGAGAAGCTCTTGCTTCTTCTCAAATGTACCTTTAAGCAAGGGGACCGTTCTCCTTCATTATGATAAATACCATGCGTAGTGTTTTATTTTGATTTAAAAAAAAAGAATAAACATGGCAGCCAGAAAATGGCTGGCTTTTATCTAGATTTAGTAAGTCTGGCAACTTGTCATTAAGCAAAGAGAAAAACCTCCACTGCTGATACAGAAATAAACCCAAAGCCCACTGATTTCAGTTACTCTTGGTGGAAATACAGTGGTTGCAGCTAACAGAGACACACACACAGTCTGGCTGCTCCTGCAGTTAACACTGTGCGCGTTGGTATTCATACAGCATATACTATGCAGAGTTTTTGACACCTCAAGATCTGAAGTGTATTTTCATTTATGTACCATTATTGTATTAAATAGCCTTAGCATGTCTTGGTTTCACCACGTAAAATGTCATGTTAAAAGGCAGTCTTTAAAAAAGATTTTGCTTGGAAAGAATCACAACTGTTTTTTACGTAACTAAATACTCATGAAACAAAAGAGCTGTTCTATCACTAGAAATGAGTTGTTTCCCCTTTCAGATACTGGGAGGGAGTCAGAGTACAATATGGGTAAGAGATTTGGGCTATTGACTCTTTCCTTCCTAGTTCATAAGGGGCTACTGCTGCATCTCAAGAGGACTTCAAAATGTGCCCAAGCACTGCCCACCAGGTAGCAGAGGCCATGCAGAGCTCAGTTCAGCGATGACCACAGGTGTGGATGCAATGATGGAGAGAAGACCAGGGTGGGAAGAACAATTCTCTCTGAACAAGGGAGCAGTGACACAACTGCTGGGTCACAGGCTCGGTCTAGTACATCTGCTTATCAGCTAAGCCTTGGTATGAATGACATCAGGCAGAGACAGTGCTGCCATCCAGTCCTCTGGCTGTTTGCAGACACTCTCGGGTACGCTGCCAAGCCATATAGCACAGCTCATTATAGAGGACTTCAAAGCTTGTGCCGGGGAGAAGGTAGGAGAGTGATGAAAGGGAGATGCCTGTGTATTGGGAAGGAGAAAGCAGCTTGATTTTCTCACTGCCAGCATCTCCTCACAAGCGCTTTGTTGCACCAATACAGCAGAGGATGCTCTTGGGACTCTCCAGCTGTATACTTTGTGAAGCCTTGATGACTCCACCATTAAGCAGAGAGGGGGAAAAACCAGCAAAACCCTGAAGGAATTAATCATCGCTCTACTTCCAGCCATCTCTAATTGAACACAAGAGTCCCCTCCAACGGCAAACATCTTTAGCAGCTTCTGTGCAGGCCTCAGTGATGTTTTAATATATCACTTCAAAGTAAGAGAGAATAAGAGCCACAGGGACTGAAAGAACTCAGTAATGAGAGTGCTAATGTCACATCCCTAGCTGAATCACAAGAGGATCCCAGTATGACATTCAAAAATGGCCCAGCTAGTCCTTGATTATAGGAAGATACGTGCCTGGGTAAACAGGCCCCATCCAGTGCAGCATCCAAGCTATTTCCCAAGTTAGATTCCAGTAGAAAACCCTTCATTCACAAGAACATGAGTAAAAGGGACAGCAGGTGGAGATATGCATCTATGCATGTTGGTGACACTACTCAGACTGCTTTGTTTAGCATTAAAAAAAAAAAAAGAGACCTCCAGAGAAGCTTCAAAAGATGCAGTACAGCCCAGTTCCTAACCTCGAGCTTTGTCTTCACCAATAGGCCAGTCCTTTAACATGGGGATGCAGGGATACAACTACAATGTGAGTGGCCACAGCCTCACCTTTATGCTTTACCCCATGTCTGCACAGTCTTGGAGTCACCATGTGAAGACGAGTGAGGTCGGAAAGTAAGTGCATAAAGGAGAGGTATGAAAAGCAAAGAGGGATATGGCACGAGGAGGACTCAGCTCAAGATGCCACAAGAGAATACTTGAAATCAAAGAGCATGAAACCAAGGACAACATGGGATATCATACAAGATGCTTGGGGAGTATCCCAATGAGCTCTCTAGTTTCCAGAAATTGCAGGCTAAGCATTAGAATTGTCTTTGCAGCACATTTGTCCTTCATCCCAGATAAAGAATAAGGTTTCTTTTTATACAACTTTGTTATAGTTTAGAAGACAATGTCAGAAATACTTTAAGAACATCTAGGGGATTTATTTAAAACCAGGCAATGAAAGAGAGGGTTTACTCCCTTATTCCTGCCTGCTACTCACTCTTAGTGCTTCTGCCAATGCACAAGAGAGACCTAGTTCTGCAGAAAGCTGCAGAGGTACCGCCCAAGCGGAAGCCTTTGCTATCAGATGCAGCTCAGCACATCTGGAACATCTCATCTGTAGACACACCTACCAAACCTCTTCCACTGAAAGGGCTGGAGAATGATGCTGCAACTCCAAAACCACATTGTTTTGGTGTTTGCCACCAAAAGATTCTGAACTCTCAGAAGGGAAAGAAGGAGAAACTCAAGGGAATATAAAGAGGTGAAAAGATGATTTGACAACCACATTGATCTCTGAACTGTTTGTATTATAGCTCTTTGGTTAGCAATAGATAGCTGATTGAATTTCTTGAGCATCTGATGCCTGCAGATACTGTGGATGTAGCTGAGGGCTGTCAAGAGGAAAGATCAGGAGACAGCTACGTGTTGGATGCACATTGTGTCTTTGCCAGGACTCCAGGGTGCCAGACATTTGGCAGCAGGGCAGTAATCGTGCTTAGTAGGAAGAATAAACAAATTATTAAAATATCTTTCTGCCTAGGAGTACGGTTACAAAATTAAACCAACTAAACACAAAGAACTTTAGAAAAATTAATAGCAAGAGTGGGCACCAGTCTTACTGGAGCCACCACAGAGAAATTAAGAAGAAAGAGCGTTTGCGCATGATGCTGAAACTGCACTGCAGACAATACATGTCTTCATCTTTTCAAGACTATTGACCCAAGCAATAATTAATATTCAAGATCTCACAATTATTACAACAATTTCTTCTTTTTGCTGGAGAGAAAAATAAAATCGGCATTGTGGTTTGCCTTCATAAAAATCATGAAAGAAGAGCAACCGCAAGAGATACAGCCCTGAGCATGGGAGGAAAAGCTGTTTGGTCTCTGCTTGATTATGGAGAACTGAATTAGCACGCAGCAAGGAACTCTGCAGTACCAGTCCTCTGCATTTTCCCCTGATCCCCAGAAAATTCATGGGCATGCCAGGAAGGAGCATCAGGAGCTCCTGGCACACCTGCAAGCACCCAGCTATGGCTGAACACCTCCAGGAGGTATCCATCCTCCTCCTTGCATGCCCTCATGAAATATCTCCTTCCTCCACTCTCACTGCTTGCACAAATGTATACGCAGACACACACACTCTGCACTGAACTGGGAGTGTTTCCAGCATAGTGAATGGCATCTGCTGGAGGCTGACCCAGCACAGCACAATCTGCTGATATTGTGGACCACATACCCAGCCCTGAGGATGCAGACAAGCACCACCATGTTCCTCGCTCTTGCCTACCTCCTTGGCCCATGCTGGTTTCTCGCTGGCATTTATCCCTTCTTTGTAATGGTAGAGAGGTTTCTTCTCTGCCGGCCTCTGGTCCTGCCGCTGCTGCTGCTGCTGCTGTTGCAGGGAGACCAGGTAGTCTCGCTCCTGCTGCAGCTGCCTCTGCAGCCGCTCTGCTTGCCGCTGCTCCTCCAGCTGCTTGCGCTTATACTCCTACCCAGAAGAAAACACAGTGACATGGGTGCCCAGCCAGCCTGAAAATGCAGGGCTGCAAACTGCAGATTTATCCGTTTGGGTGAAAAGGGGGGCCTGAGTATCTGAAAGGCTGTTTTCTGGCAAAGGTCATTAATTCGAAAGACTTTGGGAATAGAGCTGTAAAGCATCCTGGAGGAGAGATAGTTGGGAGGACAGAGGCAACAAATTCAGAGTTGTGACCCTGGCATCAACACTTTGCAGCTGGTAAACTACCCTGTCTGCCGGATCAGGGGTGTCAGCGCTGCCTCTCCAGGAAAACACTGTGAGACACCCCAAGGGCTCAGATGCTCACTTGAGAGTTACCAGTGATTCAGCCCAGATTGTTCTGGATGGGAAGTAAAAAGGATAAATCTGATGAGGTATTCAGCAACACCGTCTCAGACAAAACCCATCTGAAGCTAAGTCCTCTCCAGGACCAATTCATTGCTCGTGGGAAGGGTTGCACAGCACAGCGAACTTTATCTTTCTGAATCCCTACAGTTGTGTTAGGTTTAATGCGTAAATAATTTTTAAAGAGCCTTTTTAAAAGGCATGGGCTTGTGTGAGGGTTTTTCTTTTCCCTAAATATAAATAATAGAGAGAAAAAGAATAATCCCTGCAATTAAAAGAAAATGCAGTAACAGTTACCAGTGTTTAAAAAAAGATTAAAAATTCAAATATAAGTTAAATAAAAAAAAGAAGACATCTAGAATGCAAACAGCTCTAGGGGGAGCATACGCTGTTCCTGTTAGGAAATCAAAACAAAAGCCTTCATGTGGAATATGAAAACCTGCATGGCAGGGTGCAGGCACACAACAACTTGACCACACTCCCAACATGCTGCAAACAGCCTTAAAAATTACACAGCAACAAAGAGGACTGCTCCTTGGGAGCAGGCACAAGCATGCCAATGCCATGGAAGGGATGCAACGCGAGAGGCGTGCACTGTGAAAGGACCCAGCCTGAAGCAGCAGCAGGGGAATTGGGGCATGCTCGCGACCATGGAGCAGGACAGGAGGCACTGGGTCCAGCGGTGACAGCAGCATTCCCCACATTTCAGCATGGCAGGAGTCACTCAGGGGACACAAGTGTATGCGGGCACATGCGGACACGACACCAGCAGAAAGCAGCAAGTGTGGCCGGGGCCTCCTATTTACCAGAAGTAGCGCTTGCTCCTGCAACAACTGCTGCTGCAGGATCTCTAACTGTCTCTGCTCCTCCTCTAACTGTCGCCTGATGTACTCCTGGAGGCATGGGCAGCAAGGATCAAAGGAAAAAGAGAGAGAAGGTGAAAGAGACAGCATTTCCCAAGAGGAAGGAGAACAAAGTGGGCGCCCGCTTCCATCCCACCTGAGAGCCATTACTGATTAATCAACCCAGCAACCCTCTCTCCCTACCCAAAGAGCCTGGGGCATCCACCACTCTGGACAGGACCTCTGAGGGCAAAGAGTGAAAATAACTGCGGAATGGCTAACATGCTCTGGGAACCAGCAGGTGGGAAAAACCTGCATCAAGTGTCTCCCTGCCTGTGGGCCAGCAAGTGGATCCACACAGAAATAAATGACAGCAGTTGAAAGCAACACACACCGTGTTAACAATTAAATAATTTGCTCTCAAGTGGCAAAAATTATGAGTGTTTACAAGAAGAATCCTTGATTAGAGGAAGAGGAATCCATGGTGAAGGCCAATGCTCCACTCCCACTGGGTTACCTGCTCATGCTCTGCACGCCGCCGCTCCTCTTCCCGACGCATCTGCTCCTCGTAGTGCCGCCGCTGCTCACGCTCCTGCTGCTTCCGCAGCTCCTTTTCCCGTCTCTGTTGCTGTGGGGGCAGAAGGCACAGGTCAGCATCCCCATTCCTCTACTCAGGAGCTCGAAGTCCTTTTTCTCACAGTTTTTGGGAGCCACTTCACCCAACAACACTTCCACCTGCCTGAAGAGATGCCTCACCAGCAGGCAGGTCAATTTGGGTGGTAGAGTGGCTTGTAGATCCCATCCTATGTCCACGTGATCCAGTGTCTGGCATGGGCTACAGATAACCCACGGCATTCTCCAAACCAGCATGGACCATGCACAGAACCCCTTTTCTTCTCCCACCTGCTCATGAAGTCATGTGGGCAGCGCATGGTCCCCACTTACCACCATGCCTGACCAGTGAGCAAATCAGAAATCCGATGTATGGGGTGGTGGTGGTGGGGGTCACCTTGGCAGCTGCATGAGCCCATCGCTTACTGGGAATTTATATCTCAGTCCTAAAACCACCTGTGAGGATGAGGGAGAGTGCTGTGAGAGCTACTGCTTGCCTAGAGGGCAACACATTCCTCTTAACATTTGCTGAGACCAGAAGCTAACCAGAAGAACCAAAATCCAAGGGTTCTTCCTTTATTAATCACAAAATGGGCAGGGGAAGGGAGCTTCCCTTGCTGTCCTCAGGCCACCCCAGTTTCCTTGGTCATATCCCTGCTTGCTTAGCTCTGTATCATCTTTGCTGACAGCAATTCAGGGCATTTTGGGGTGAGGACCACCTACTGCCTGCTGTGAGCAATCCAGGGTGGGCCATGCAGCCAGGTGATACCCACAGCCCTCACACCCCTGCTTTTAACCCAGTGTGACTCCTCCAGCTGCCCACCCTGCCCTGCTTTCCTGGCCTGGGGAGTAGCAGCTCATAGTAAACCACTCCACTACTCTACCTTGGGAGCAGAGGGACTGCAGAGGCTGTTTGGCACCACAGCCAGTGCATCAGCAGAGGGCACTCAGATGCCAGCATTGGCTCCTGGGGCTCTGCAGCCTCTGCTCTGGGCGCTGAAACGTACGTGCAGTGCTAACCCAGAGGCAGCCTGATGTAGTATAGACCAGGTCCTTTTTCCTCCCTTTTTTATTCGCTGTTGCAGACACACAGCGGCGGAGCAGACTGCAGTGGTAAGCGGGCACTGGAGGGGCTGCAACGCTGTACGCTTGCTAAATCACATGAAGGGCTGGAGCTGGCAGCTGAGTACAGCAGCTCTGCCCAAGGAGCTGGCAGAGCTACCCAGAAGCACAGATGCATTCACTTTAAACTTCTGCTCTGCAGTAAACCTGCACTGTATATACAGATGGTTTTGCTATCTATATCTATCCCTATTATAGATATCTATATAGATATCTTCCATACAGATCTCTATTCCTACTATAGACATCTAGCTACAGAGATATATAGATCTATCTCTATAATTGGTACCTAATGCAATAGGTACATCTGTAATACATATATTTATAATAAATATCCATCTAATAAATAGATCTACTCTGTTAGATATCTTTTATAAAAATAATATTGTATCTATTCTATATTCTATCTCCCTATATATCTCTCTAGAGATAGGTATCTATAAATACGGATAGCTAGCTAGAAAGATAGATGTATCTATAGATAGACAAGACATATTTTAACAAACATTTAAAGACACCCTCACATTCAGTAGAGGGGAAAGCCATTGCCTGTCTTAATCCTACCTTCTCATCCACAAGTAACATCTATAGCCACCTTACACACCTTGATTTCCCCTAGTTTAACACTAGAGCTGCAGCACAGCTTTGGTGCCACCTATAGCCATATTTATCAGTGCTGTCCCACTCACCTCAGGGAAGGAAAATCGCATCCAACCTGAAATAACCTACCAGCTCCAGACTCCAGCATGTCCCACGTCAGGCACAGTCACTTGTACTGCCCACATAAGCCGGGGATGCATGTGCTACTCGGCGCGTATGCCTGTCCTCGCTAAGCACAATGCAAACGCAGGGCTGTGTGTAGTTTTTTGATCTCTATACTATAAATTGCAGAGGAAACGTCATCAGAATGTGGTAATTCTGCAGCACTAACAGTAATACACGGGATTTCTTTGCTTCGCCAGTGCTTCCTAACCTCCTTAGATAAGTACTGTCAGTGTTGGTCACTGGTCCTGGGCACTCAGGAGCATGAATCTTCTGACTTAAAGGTTGAATACCTGTTACTCTGGGCTTCCAAGCATAGCGTGATCACTCTGGGTTTGGGTGGGTTTTAATGTTTGGGTTTTTTCAGTTAAAACAGCACGACACTGAATAAAGCACGTAATGCTTGTGTAGGCTGGGCTTGGCTGGCAGGCCCCTAACGCCACAGCTATTTCTTAAACAAAAATCACCCAACTGGTCTTTATTTCCAACCTGGCAAACAAACAGAGCCAAAACCCTCCAAGGAAGGAGACAAAAGTGTTTTTCCCATGGATGTAGCAGCATACCACCATCCTCCCAGGGTACTGTGTGCCCAGCAGCCCTGGCAAGCGTGCCTGCCTTCTGGCCTCTCTCCTGCAAGTCAGCTTCTCACCACCAGCGCCCTCTACACCTAAAAGCCTATTTAACCCAAGGAGAAGGGAATTCTGCTCCCCAGGGAGTTCTCTCTCAAAGCCAGGCCTGATGCTCTTCTGGATATTTAAAGGACCTCTACACATTGCTGCAGCAGGACTCACGAGGCTTAGGCTGTAAGCAGGATGAAATATATACATTTATTGAGGCCAGGAGTACAGAGCTCCCCTCCAACTTAATAGCATTTTTGTCAGCTCACATTAGAAGCAAGTCATTTGTCATGGTCGCATTACGAGAACCTTCAGCTAAACACTACACCACCATCTCAGCACAGTGGGGCTCCATTGGCAGCAGCACAGCCTTCTAGCACACTCAGCTGCCTTCCCTGTGAGGCCATGCTTCAGCAGCTGGCAAACATCTGGATAGGATGTGGCACTGGGGATGGGTGGGTGAAGCCTCTAGTAATGGACCCATCTCCCTTCTACCCCTGTTCATGTTGGTGCTGAGCAGCACTGGGGTGACAAGGACCCTGCTGAAAGCAAGGACTGAGCTCAGTGAGATGCAGCTGAAAAGTGCATGTGGTAAGTGCAGGTAGAAAGGAAAGGAAGAAGGAACAGACTCAAAGATCTCTATTTGCCGCCTTTTCTCCTTGTTTTTTTGCCCCTCTCATCCCAATGAATGCATACTTCCCACATTTCTCCAAGCCTGAAACTAGTGTGTGTGTTTACACTATCCAGAACTATTATTCATGCAAGGCAAGAGCCCAAATTAATTAGGACTACATTTATATAACTCTGCAGGTAAAGCTATATGTAGCTGCTTGCAAGCCAGAATAGGATCTTATTTGTGCTGCACTAGAAATGACAGGTTTTAAATATTGATGAGGGAAGCCACACTGAGGCAAAACCTGCAGTGGGAAGGTCCTTGGAGGTCTGGCATGAAACAAGGACTTCAAAGGAACAAGCTTACTTTTCTAGACTAGAGACATTCAGGACTATAAGCCACTGGCCAGCTGGACCTGCCCCATGACCCTGGTCAGCTTGGAGTGGCACCAACACTTGCAAGAAGAGGCTCTTGGAAACCTTGGTTTCTGTTCCCAAGACCAACCATGAGCCAGCAAAGCAGCAAAGAGGGAATTCCAAGTGACAAATATTCTAGGTGGTTTTGTTGTTGTGACAGGCTCATTTATCTGAGCCACTAGGGAAAGAGTGACTGCGGATGGAACATCATCTTTTCTGACACACCAAGCACTGGAGCATGGAGAGGCGCTTCCTGCTGGTAGGGAAACTGGGTCAGAACTTCCCACCACTGCAAGCAGAGATCTCATACACTCTAAACCACTGCAGGAACTTTTAGTCAGGATCATGACGAAGAGATGCTCCACACACAAAAGAGCTCATGCTTCAGAAACTATGAGCTCTGCACGCTTTATAACAAAAAATAAAAACCCCTATGGACATGTAAAGCTTACGATATACCTGTAAAGGAGCTGCTGTAATGCACCTCACCTTGGAAATGGTACAGGAGTGCTGCCAGGACCATGGCAGTGCCCCCTTGTACCTTGCTACTGGGAGGAGGTTATCACCTTAATGAAAACATTCCTACAAGCTATATGATACCTGCATATATAGAAGAAAATAACAATGAAAATTTTAGCTAGCCTAAGTTTATCTATAATTAATTGCTGGATTTTTTTGCATTGCTGGATAAGAGCTTCCAAGTAAACTGCCTTCTGCTGCTTAACCTACAAAGGAGCTGCAGAAATTTTTATCCCCTGAACATCCAGCTCTATAACTGCACTTGAAACCTCACACACAAACAGCACAATGCTTCACTTTGCCTTGTATGCTCCCTGTAAAGATCTGACCTTCGTTTCTTACATACAAAGGCAAAAAAAATCCACAACATAGCAGGAAAATGAGGTTATGTAAACCCCTCTGATTACATCTGCCCACTGCTGTCAAGGGGTCTGCACAGAGATTTGCCTCACAGCATCCCTGATGCTTCTCAACAGGAGATGTGTTATTCCTAGAGCATGGCTGGAGTTTTGGTGGTTAAACTGATGCAGCAAGACACATTCTGTGCCTGCAACAAACTGAGTGCTTATTAGGGAAATATATATGTATCTTATATATATATATATATATACAGGGGAAAATCAAAATACCCAAGTGATCCATCCTTCTACATTACACAAATATTTTGCTTAGTGCTATCTGATCTATTGATACCTAATTAATCTGGGGTTTCCTTGCAGCTGGTTCTGGTGCACATTTTGAATTCACAACACCAACTTTCTGAATGAGGGGAAACTAAGATGAAACTCTGTTTCCATGAAGGTCCCAGGTTGAAAGAGAGCTTGGGGTTTTTGTCTTCCATTGCAACTAAAGACAGCTGTAAATCTAAATCTCTCCAGCTGCCTGGAATAAGATTTAGCCTTAAAGAAGGAAATTGGTCAGCTGTTGAAAAAGGAGGCCAAGTGTCCAACAGATGCAAGGAGACACGCTAAGCATGGCAGCAGGTCTTGGGGGGACAGCATGAGGTGCATTAGGAGACCACCAGCAGACTTCCTCACCTGACTTGTTTTATATATGCATTTGATGCTACTGGAGTAAAATTAAGAGATGGTGGATTTCCTCAAAAAGGCCCAAAAATGAGAGGTACTTTATGAGAGGCCCAGGATTCCTAGTTCAGGAAGATCATATGACAGAAAAAAAAAATAGGATTCTTTCATTATGAGCTCTGTTGGGTGAGGGAATGGAAATGGTGGGTGCTCTGTCCCCTAATCATCTAAAAACAAGATTGGAAAAGCTACAAGAAAATCTACTGAAGGTCTGTTCTGACAGAAGAATGAACCACTAACAGTCTTTCTCCAGATCTTTGGCTATGAATCTCCAGTACAAATTAACTCCAGGCATTTTCAAGCTTGGCATCATCCAAAGCCAATCTCTCTGGTGCTGCCCTGGGACCCAGCTGATGCACTCACTCAGCCTGGCTACTTTCACAGTGTCTTATTATGAGTTAGAAATCTTTCTATAAATGCAGTAATATGCCTGGCAGTACTAAACAGGCTGACTTAGAAGCCCCAAAGGCCACCAGCTTCAAGTATTTATTTGTCCCAGATGCTCTATTGGGTTTTAAAGGTCAACTTTTATTTTGAAAATGTAGTAATCTGAGTCTTTCACTGGTATCTCCTCCCAGATATCTGCTGGTACAGTGCTGCCTACTGGGGGCACACCCCATCTTAGTCAGACCATAAAGTAGCATGGAAGAAACCCTGTTCCCCTTAACCAAAATAAATCCAGAGCCAAGAGACAACAACTTAAGTTAGTGCAAAGCTAGCTAAGAAAACACAGAAAGACCAGAAGGCAACAGCCTGGCTGCTGCTGAAGGGTTTGGGTGCCGTTGTGATGGGTAGGAGAGCTGGAGCAGCACTGCTCTCCAGAGCAAAACTGCAGTGATAAAGATGGAGAGTGCTGGGTGCCTTTGCACAGCAATACCAAACTCAGTAGAGCTGGGACAGCTGCTGTTTGTTACCTCAGTGTGGCCATCAGATATTAACTGCCTCAAAATACCTGGGAAGAAGAAAGACCAAACTATACCCACCACTGGCTGGCTGTGCTAGAAATAGTGGGACAGCCTAGGGGTACAAACTCCTTCCCATGTCCCCAGGCAGAGGCAGTATCTCCCTCCCCATGGTGGACACTGGGACTTCTCCAGGCGCAGTAAGTGGAGGATGCTCAGAGCTGTTGAAACAGCAACTCGAGCCCACTATCTGCAGGAGGGACAAACTCTTCTGTTTGCTAATCTCTGCCTTTACTATTTTTCCAGGTTTTCTAAAGCAGCCCACAGCAGATACACAACACCTTGCAGCCAGTGGCTCTGGGAAGTATCCCTCCTAACCACTACCACAACCCACTGCATTTGCAACAGGCTTGTACCTCTTCAAGGACTTCTGCTGTAATCCTCATCACAGCAACTTGACTAGATTTCTTTCTTGCCACGCAAGTGGTGCCTAATAGAGACAAAACCTCATTTTACTCTGTGGGTGGAGATGCAGGTGAGGCTAAAACAGGCTAGATGGACCCCAGATGATGGACACCTGAGGACATGTCAGGGCCACCACAGCCACCAGTGCTCAGCTGCCCACACCACCCTAATCCTGGCTAAACCTGTGGAGCTGATCATGCAGGTGAACCTGTGCTGGGGAGGGCAGAGGATGCCTCTTCTCCTCAATTCTCTGATACAGAAGGAGAGTAAAAATGCCTTTTTTGCCAGCTTTTCTCCAGCAGGTCTCTCCCTTCAATTTAGGACCAAATAGTGTAAGGTAGCTGGAAAGAAGATGATGGGTGAAGAGGCCAGGGAGCTGTTAGAGCTATCAGCAATAGAGGCATTGACTTTAATTCCTGGCTATGGTGGCATTAGCTTTGAATGATGCAAGGAAAGGGGGAAAGGATGGTGGGACTGGCAGAGCCTTGGGCAAGCTGCACACAGCCCAGACCTGCAAGGAGCCCCTCTGTAGCTCAGAGCAGAGCTCGTCAGCTTAGCAAAGGGATTAGACCTCCATTCACAACCTGCCCGGGAAGCAGCAAAGAGAGAGAACAATTTTCTTCTATGTGAAGAGAACACATTAATACAGCAGCAAGCATTGTATTCATTACAGGATTGCAGCTAATCTGGTGTCTGCTTTTATTCTGCTGTTGTTCTGTTCCTGTACTGCTTGTAGCTAGCAGGCTGGGACAAAGGCACAGCCAGGTTTCCTTGTGACAGTCCTTAGATCCTTGGAGCACAGATTTCCGGGTGCATATACGTGCAAACCCCAGTTCATCAGCTTTAGGAAGGGCGCAGGATGCAAACAAAGCCTGACCTACAATGTATTGAACAGGATGCTCCACACTGACAACACAAACAGACCTACATATTTAACAGACTGAAAAAATGCTTGGGATTCGCCCGTGTTGGGTTTTGCCCCAGGGTGCTCAGAGGACCACCTCGGAGAGGCATACTATCACCATCATCATCACCACTGGCTGCCTGAAATTCCTTTCCGTCTGCACCTCTGGCCTGAGGGCATTACCCAGCACACCAAGAGTCAGGTTAAATGTAAGAGATACTCTGGTTTATACAAATGATGGGGGTGGCTGCTCTAATAGCCCATTTACTGAAAGTCCTTTTTTCAGACGTATCAGTGACCTCTTCAGAAAGCTTATTTAATTACCCTTAACTATGAAACCTTCAAGGTGGCACTTGGGATAAGCTCAGTGCAAGGCAATGGGTTTCTTTGTGCAAAACCACATCAAAACACCCAAACCAGGAAAAACCTTCCTTTACTCTTCGGTGGACTTCTGCAATCCAGGAGCTAAACCAAAAGTGAGAGCTTCATACAGAAAATGCAGACATGTTGTGCAACTCTCAGACACCCAAAGTCACCTGGTCAAATCCTGCAGCCGGATTTTAAATGGGATGGATAATTTTATGACCAATCACATTTGTTGCTGGTGTGTTAAGACAAGGGTAATGAAATCTTATGCTTCAGGGCACATATGGATCATTGCACAAGTCCGACAGGCATCTGCCCCTCCCCTGCAAGAAAAACTGTAATTGGCAGGGACTGGAAGGACTAAAGTTGAAACTGGGGATTAAAAGGGATACAAGCGGCACATGGATCTGGTGAAAGGGCAAACAGAGCTTTTCAGCCTCTCCTCAACTATCATGGTCCACAGCAGCAAATGATGACAACAAGCTTGACAGATGCCTGGACCAGCAACATTTCTGCCCACCTCGAATGAATACAGCTATCACCCCAATATCTGGGCTAACTGCTCAGTAGTTCCAGGGATCCTTTTAAGTTTGGTATTTCAAGGGTTTATTTACAATGAACCAGCTCTGTTACCTTCTCAAGAGCTGGCAACTCTAACTGTGGTGAGGAGAGTGGCTGCAGGCTCATCCACAGAGGATGAGCATGAGAGTTTGTCCAGTGTAACAAAACCTTTGGGGTTACTGACTAAAAAGTTTAGGACATGATCTTCTTAAACCAGGCTGAAAACAGCCACTTGGGACCTGTTACCAGAAAAACCACTGTTCCAACAGCCTTTGCCAGCCCAATGAGCAGCTTGGTCAGTTACCTCCTCCAGCCTTCGCCTCTGCTCCTTCTGCTCCTCAATCCGCTTCTGCCGCTCAGCCAGCAACTGCCGCTTGTGTTCCTCATTCTCACGCTGCTGTTGCTCCAGCTGCTGCCGGCGCAGAGCCTCTGACCTCTCCTTGTTTGCTAGCTGCAGCCTCAAGAAATCTCGTCTCAGCGTTGACTCACCAGGCAGGTTTAGGATGGAGCTGCACAGGAGAGAAGCATCAGAGAAGACCCACTCCTGCATCCCTAGGCCACTTGCCAGGCAAAGTTCTGCTGTGGCCACTCTTTCTTTCATCCTAATAGCACTCCAACACCCAATAGGGCTTGGACAGTAGTAGATTTAGGGACAGGAGGACCACAAGTGTTGGGGCAGGGCAGCAGCAGCGCTTTCTTCTAACCAAAGCCTCTTGTGCTGCAGTGGCACATGTTATATTTAGCTGTTCACAAAGCACATTTAGCAAGAATCAATACCAGCTATTAAAATACTACATTATCTCTGTGAAATAATGGAATAACTTGACACTAACTACAACAGCTCTAAAAAATGTCACCAAAGAAAGTTCCAGTCTTACCGCACTTGCACTAGCACCAGGCAGGTTACATGGTGAAAAGTTACACTGCAATAGGAAGCTACATGTGGATGTAAGGAACCACATTTTAAGAATCTTCTTTAATTTCACCACATGGTTTTGCCACATCTGAATACCCACATTCCCATAACAACCCCACATCACACTGCTGATCCCACAGGTGATGGCGTACTCAGTCTTCTTCCCCAGATTTTGGTCAAGGTGACCTTTAGCATCATCTAGCAGAGGGAACAGACTGTTCTGCCAGAGAATGAGACTCTGCTAAAACGGTCCTTTTTCCTTTTCTAGTTTTTATGAGTCTGTAATCCAAGCTGATTTTGTACAAAGTTAAAGAGACGTAGGTGCAGAAATGCAATGCTGATTCTTACCTGGGCTCTCCGGAGTCATTTTCTTCCTCCTCCTCCTCGCTTCCACTGTATTCATACTCTGTCTCATCTACAAACAGAATGGCTCATCAGTGCCCAAGCTGGACTAATTTGTTTTTCCAGTGGTTGAAAATCACAGAGCTCCGAGAACAGAACACACAACTCTCTCTCACATGAAAAATAATAAGCAACATTATTTCTTTCCATATTCTATTTTAACAAGGGGCTGCAAGGTCAGGGAAGCAGGGGCATTCTCCCTGGGTGTTGGCACCTTGCATGTCTGTGCTGGCCAGGAAGAGGGTTGCAGTCCTGGCTGGGGCACTGCAGGCAATGCCAGCACAACAAGCAACTGTCCCCAGCAACCAAAGACACTTGATGCAAAGATAGAGGTGTCCACAAAGTAATAATTTATTCCCATTCAGCAAAGACAGTGAGGGACCTCCTTCTTCAGGAGGTGCACCAAAAGTTATTGAAGCCACAGGCACTAGAAAGTAGGATTTAACTATCATTCTGAAGGCATGATCTCCTCTCTCCCTAAGCATATGCTTTCCCTACACAAATTCACATATTTTCCAAGCAATGAAGACATCTACGTAGAAGCCCAAATGCAATGTTTTGGTACATACTGTGATTTCTATTGCGATATTATCTGTATAGAATGAAGGGAATGATAGTAAAAGGCAGGCTCGCATTTATCCAATTACTCTCGCTCTCTAGAGTCCAACCTTCATTTGCCAGACTAAATACATTTAATACTTCACTGGGATCCCGTTTTATTGTTTTGACTGTCGTAAAAACTATTACAAGGGCTGGAAGGTACGCATGAAAAATTAATATTGCTACCAATAATAAAAGAAATAGCAGCACATTAATTTGCTAGGTTCTACAAATGAGCTTTCAAATTAAAATTCCGTTCACAAGCAACTGAATAGTTTAAGAAGTTTCTTCAGCTATCTGATCTTCCTTTCAAAGGACTTTGATAGGGCCTGGAGAGTTCAGTGAAAATGTTTAGTTTAATAAGTTATTCCTAGTCAATGGAATTGCTTTGAGGCAAAGGTCTTATCTAGATATTCGTTTGCACAACTCTGCTCATCACTGGTGCAGCATGAATGTCACGTAGATCAACAGACTTGGCATGAAATACATGAGCTAGGACAAATACAGCTTAGCAGCTTCTCCCTCCCACAGGGCAGTATGCATGTATGCAGACATAAATTTTATACACACATTTTAATGAATCAAAGCTTCAATGTCCCTTATGGAAATTGCCACTTTAAAATACCATTTTTAGTCAGAAAAAAAAAATATATTTAAAAACACTGATTCGCTCTAATGACAGTCACCTGCAGGCTTTGCAGGAATGCCAAGTGTTTTGTTACGGATATTTATTTCACTTTTAATGACTGAGAGGAATCAAATCAAAATAATCAAACCCCAAATAATCAGACCTCAAAACCGTAAGAAACACGGTCACATAGAAGCACCATGCCTCTTTAACTCAACCAGTTTGCAAACAAACTTAGCCACCTGAATAAAAAAAACTGGTACTGAGACCATGAGCAATCCTGTCTTTTTTGATTTCCTTCTTCCACCCACAGCCTTTGCACACAGAGATGAGCCTTGCTCTTTGCCAAGTATGTCCCAGGAAATGGCAGAGGTCAAGGATTGCCAATATTGTTGCTTCTCCACTAACCTTTCTCGCCTCGCTTCTTTTTAGTCCTGTCAATGTGGTCCTTGAGCTGGATGCGGACCTGCCTTTCATTGGGTTGGTCTCGGATGAAGGGGTGCTTCATCAGCTGCTCCGTGGTTGGTCTCTGACTGTGGTTCTTCACTAGGCAGCTCTCAATAAAGGACTGAAACTTCTTAGACCTGGTCAAGGACAGAAAAGAGGTAAATATATCAATTCTCATATTAGAAAGTGAGACACTTGTGGCTGTTTGAGAAGTCATTTGGCTGCTATGCGACTCTTGCTTAGATTCAGCCTTCTAAGAAGATTCCTGTACCTTCTCTGTTGCTGCTTAGCATGGTCTCAAAGCTGCACTATCACACATGCCCTCTATCACTTTTTCCTCTCCTACTCTTTCCTCTTTCCTACTCTCATGCATGCTCCTATCTATGCCTTCCTTGCAATTAGGAGAAACCACCATTCTGCTGAGACTGAAGAAAGCTGGGAATCACTAGTATGACCAGGGAATCACCAAAGCCAGATGTCATCAAGGGCAACCAAGAATTGCAAGGATTTGTTCCTCCTCCTTTCCCTCTGACCTGTGAAACTGCAGGTAGAAATGAGAGACAACACATACATATAAAAATGCAATTCCTTAATGGACTGTTTCTTGTATTTCGTGGCCCTGGGTGGCATTTCAGGACATGTATCTTTCTGAAGATAAGTGGGACAAGCCGGGTTTATGTGGGTTTTTTTAGATTCAAACATCAAATACTGCATGGCTTGTTAAAGATCAGAGAGCCTCTGGGAGATGTTTGCTCCCTGCAGCCCTTCCTTGCTCTCTCAGGTTGAGCCCAAACAGTTTCACAGGCTCATCAGGTCCTAGGAGCCACCATGCCCTGGTCCCCCTATCACATACCTAAGGGAATAGGACTTGCTCTTCGGGCAACACGGCTTGGGTAGAGGTGGGATCATGGCTGTGAGTGGCAAAGCCAAGACCCTCCTCACAGCTGCCTTCCCCTAAACAGTTAAAATCAATCTCAGCTAAACCAATTTCAGCCTAATCTTCAATAAACAAATTTGTCTTAGTCTCAAGTGCTGCATATCAGAAGTTTTCCTGGAACTAATTTCACTATATTATAAACTCAAGAGAACAGAGATTTACAAGAAAGAGTGATGTTGACAGGCTACTATACTCTATGTTGCTCTAGCAAATGGGAAAATGAGTG
Source organism: Coccyzus lansbergi (assembly GCA_033558105.1). Lineage (NCBI taxonomy): Eukaryota > Metazoa > Chordata > Aves > Cuculiformes > Coccyzidae > Coccyzus > Coccyzus lansbergi. The sequence continues at coordinate 72,378 of JAUMJK010000358.1, forward strand.
TAAATTAATGTCAGAAGCCAACAGATACAACAGAATTGCACTAGAAGTAAAACAATAAGCTTTCAGGGATTTTACTTTTAAGCTGTCAAGACTAAAAGTGATTTATCTTTTAAGGACTAATCCATACAAATTGAGATGCAAAAATAAAATACACTACTGGATCCAATTAAATCCTCCCTCTAGCTTTATTAACAAGCAAATCTTCTTTCTCCACCTTGACTGAAGAAATGCAGAGTCTCTGGTGTATTCCAGAAGGGACAAGCCAAGTGATGCTCAAAAAAAATCCTCATCTAAAATATGAGAGACTCCAGTCCTGAGTGCATGGTCCAGAGCATCAGCAAATACAGACACGGTGAGGTAGCTAACAAGTTATCCTCCAGTAAGTGATGGGTTTGCCCATCCCTTGAGAACAAGTGTTCCAGTGTCCTGCAATGGCAGAGGACACCTTTGCATCTTTGAGCTGGCTGAGCAGCTATGGACATGGACCAGCTCAGGCCTCTGGTTTTCCCAAAATCTTCGTCTCAAAAAAAAAAACCAACCGTGTTTAGTGGCACCCTTGAGCGCTCACTGGAGCTGGAGCAGAAGACAAGGGCTTTCTCCCTGGCTCTGATCCAAGACACTGCCACATGTCTCACCCTCTCCCCAGGCACAGGTCAGCCCACCTTCATGAAACACGCTTCTTCAGCTCCTGGGCTTTGTAAAGCTTAAATCAATGTTTGCAAAGTCTTTGCGCTGTTTGGATGAAAAATGGTATCACAGTGCAAACAGCACCTCATTAACAAAGAAGTTTTGTCATTTCTTACAAGGCAGGGCCAGGGAGTGTTTATAGGAATAACACCAGTAAAGTTCAAGTTCATTTCACCTGCGAAATGCGGGAAGAAGAAAATAAAGCTTTGGTGCTGGCTGACCTTAATTGGGAAAGAAAATGATTCCAAAGACTCTTTAACTTCATAAGAACCCAGCACTATTTTAGGAGTGAGTTCAAGGACATAGCAAGCAACAGAAGTACTTTCCTCTCTGGGATGTTTGAGTCGGGGCAGCTCCCGTGCCTGTGTTACCACTTGGCTTTCCCTGACTTATGGTCAAACTTGCTGGAGCTACTTTGCTATTTACTTCATGTAAGAAAAACAGTCTGCCCACTTGGTGTGCATCTGTGTGTTGCCATGCAAAAAAAGCAAGGACAAATTCAAGGTTTAAATTGAACCTTTCTTCATTTTGCTTTTCTCTTTTGATTTGTGCTTGTGAAAACCAGTCCACTGACTGCCAGAGAGCCACTACCAAAGACTAGTGAAACAACTCCAGTCTTCTAGGGTTAGGCTTGCAGAACTCCAGGACCCATCCTGGCCAGCCCCAAAACCTCCAGCTGAGAAATGAGCCAAGAAGAGTAAGTCTGTCAAGCATCCCACTGAAAACGCTGAAAAAACTGCTCTTGAGGAATCAGTGGAGTTTGATCTGGATCCTTTGGAACTACCCACTGCAATGAATGCTTGGAAGACAGATACAAGTTTGAGTTGCATGGGGTACCCGGCTCTGACAGAGACCAGGGATCCCTGCTTGTTCATGGAGGGGTAGCAGAGCCCAGGTGAGCTCTACACTTCCCTACACAGCTTATCCCACTGTCTCAGAGCAGGGAATAAAATACAACTTCCAACCCAGCTCAGCTTCTACCTTAAGGAGATGGGGAAATGCTCTGCTCAAATCCTGCTTTTGTCAGCTCTCCTCTGCCTGGAGGCTGAGGAAGCCTTTGCTGAATAAATGGCACTTTTATATGAAAAATAAATTCTGAAGTCTTACACTACGTTTTGTGCTGCAGCAGTGGGAGCATAATGAAGTAGGAGACTGGTGATCTGGCAGAAAACAAGTGTATAAACTATCTTCTCAGCTGAATAATGGCCTCCTCCAAAGGTTGTGCAAGGAGAGTAAGCGCCTTTGACACCCTCTGCAGAGCCAGCTGGGAAAAGTCCCTCTCCTTCTGGTTTGTTACTAGAGCAGCTGATGATCAGGCTGACAAAATTAAGATGCTTTTTGCCATAGCCTGCGTTGAGTTTTCAGGGGTGTGGTCCTAACACATCAATACTATGAATCCGATGTAGAGAATCCTCTTGCTCCTCTCCCAGCAACAAAATACCCACTTGCTTTGGCACCAACCTTTTTCAATATCTAGCAATTACTCTTTTCTGGGTTTTGTTTTTTTCCTTTTTGCATCTTCAAAAAGACAATGAACACAACTTCAAGAAATAAAGTAAACTTATAACCTATCTAGAAGCAAGGGGCAGTGCTGTGTAACGTTTGGCAGATCTTTCCTGACCAAAACACTGCTGAAACTGGGGCAGGCAAACAGCATAAACCAGAGATGAGTGTGGACTCCAGCTCCCTCAGTACAGAACATACAGTAACAAAACAACATCTGCTGGGCTTCAGGAATATTTTTCCTACGGTTTTTTATTGGCATGGCCTACTTTTTTTCCAAACAGTGATTTTTTTTTTTCCCCATAAAACTTCAAAAAAAAGCCCAAACTAAGTAAAAATTTCCACATTCCTGGGCCTTCAAGATAAACTATCCCTTTTTTTTTTTTTTGGCTTGGATACACATTTTCACTTGAAAATGGAACCTGACTGCAAAGAAACAGGAGCCAAGCGAAATGTCACCTAGCTTCAGGCTGTATGAACCACCTTGGAAAAGCCAACTGTGTGCCGTGAAATGGCAGCGTTAGAGAGCATTCCTACCTCTGCCTACCTAAGAAACACTCCATCCCACTGTAAGCAGCTCTGTCAGACCAAATTGCCTCTTTGTAGGATATCAAGACCCAAACTTGCACTTGCTCGAGTGATGCTAGATATAATCACAGACCTTCAAAGCTATAAATATATGTAAACATCAAATCATCAGCCAGCCTGGGCTGCAGAAACAAGTTGCTCCAGGAGAGTTTTTACAGTTGTTGAAGTCTGAGAAAAAGACTCACCACTTCTTTGATTTCAACCTCGGGGCTGGGTTGCGGGGAATGAGGAAGAGGGCTCTCATGGGATGCATGTCACAGAGAGCTGCAATGTGCAAGAAGAGGCATTAAACACAGTACAGTGTCCTGCAGACCCCCGCGTTTCCTAAAGAGAGGCTAGGTGCCCAGCTGGGGAGTTTCCTCTGAAGCTACAAGATCTGCAAGGCAGGAGGATTTGCAGTGACAAACCCTGAAGAAAAATTCTGGCCTGGAAGCACCCTGGAGCTCCAGGAAGAGTTGACAGCCCCAGCCGAGCGCATCCAGGGCTGGCTTGGGATGCCTGCACTTCAGCAGCTGCATGTCTGCTGCACCCTGCCAGGTGCTGACAGCAACAGGTCCAGAGCACAGTACAGCTGCACCATGTGCCATCATGCTTTGCATTATTTACTTGCATTTACCAGCACGCAAGGATAGTCCCAGGATAATGCTGACAACTCAACAGCAGTATGACCCCTGCAAATGCATCAGCTGGACCTTATGTGCTGCTGTTTGTGTCAGTGCAGAGGTCAGTAGAACACAAGCTCTGACAAGCAGCATTTTACCAGCTTCTAGTCCTCCACCTCTTCTTCATATGTATTATATGCAGGGTGCTTAAGTAGAGTGGTGGGAGTCACATGGGGTTGTGTGCCTTTGCCCATTGCCCACCCTGTCTTCTTGACTACACTGTTCTGGTCCTCATGAACCCTGTGAGCTCCATTTCATTGAGTCCAGATTGTCTGGGAAAACACTTGCATGTTTTTTCTTGCACAGAACCAAGTGCTGTCTGGTGCTCAGCAAACCCCAACATGTTACCACCCAGAGTTAATTAAAACAAAGCAATGCATCTACTTACGGGGAGCACCTTCTGCCATCTCGATGGCTGTTATCCCCAAAGACCACAAGTCGCTCTGTAAAAGAAAGCAGAGGAACAGATATGTCACAGCAGTGGGTATCAGGCAAGGGGGAATGTGCAGCTCCTCCCAGCCTGAGGAGCTCAACCCTGTGAGCCGGGTCTCCATGATCACTGGAAGCCCTCAGACTGACAACTTGCAAAGCTTGTCTCATCCTCCTGCCACGTGATGAGGCTTTAGAAGAGAGTCCCAACTCTGCTGTTTATCCCAAGATTTATTTCAAAACCCTCATGGTGTTTTTGGTGTGGAACACAGTCACCTCTCTGGGGCTACACTCCCAGTAGCTGTGGTGAAGACACTCCCTAGGGAGAAGCTGATGACCTGAGTCCCCTGGTAGAAGCATCTTAACGAGCCCCGTGCACTAACAAACAAATGCCTAGCTTCCAGTAGCTGGTGACAAACTACTCCCTGGCTTCAAGGCTGGGGTAAGTGGCAAACCTGATTTCTGGCTCCCTGTTTAAAGCAAGGTGTTACATCCATGGATTTGGAATCATAGGATCCCTAATTGGAAAAGACCTTTGAGATTGTCAAGTCCAATCATACCTGTCCAGTACTAAGTCGTATCCCTAAGCACTACATCTACCTGCCTTTTAAATACCTCCAGGGATGGTGACCCAACCACCTCCATGGGCAGCCTCTGCCAGTGCCTAGTAATCCTTTAAGTGAAGAAATTTTTCCTTATGTCCAGTGAACCTCCCCGGTGCAACTTAAGGCAATTCCGTCTCATTGAGAGGGATAAAGCTTCACAGAAGACAGGCTGCCAGGAACAGATTAAAAACATGAAGTATCTTGAGATATTGCAAAAGGCTCTTGTATCATAGACTGCTCATTAGAGCCTGAAAAGTGGTCTTTTGCCAGTGGGAAGAGAAATCGGCACTTTTATTTCCCTTTCCTCATTCTACATGGATGGTTGAGTCTCTTGAACAATCAGAGCACAGAGCACAATCAAACACATTTATTTTGAAAATTTTTTTATTTCATATTTGTATCATCCTACCTTCCATTTTCTACCTTGCAAACAGGGGCACATGTATCCCCAGTTCCCTGTCAAAGAGCAGTGGTGAGGAATTCCAGAATCTCCTCCCCACCCCAGCATCACTGATGAGCAGTGGCTGCACCTCCAGATTTGGTAACGAGCCCCAGAGGATGGCTTGGCTCTCCTGGACAGCAGCAGAGACAGAGACAGTACGTGCCTGGTGAGGGAAAAACAAGCACCTTCCCTAACAGCACTGCCGCATCTTGTTTTTTTGGCAGAATGTGGCTAATTCATTATTCTGGACACCGTGTACAGGGCTGCTAATGATTCACAACCCAGCACCTGCTGCATCAGGAACAGGACCCAGATTAATTTTGGGGCCTTCATCTCAAATGCAGCCTCTGACACATCTCCAAGGGGGTGGAAAGACCTGCCTGAGGTGGGAGTGTGGCAACGACAAGGGCAAAAGCTGCAGGTGCACAGAGAATCAGAACAAGCCTGATGCTATGCAGCTGCAGCTGATGTTTGCTGGCAACAGGCTAAACTCTGGTTAGCATATCAAAAAGAGTAAATGTTGTAAATAGATACATCTCAAGGTGGAAGGGATGGACTCTGCCTTCCACTCCTCCTCCTGCACCTCCAGCTCTCCCATCCTGCTCTCCCTGTCTGCCACATCCTTGCAGCCTCACTTAAGCTTTCTCCTCTGTTTCAAGAGCTGCCCTTTCCAAACCACCTCAAGCCTTTAAACCTGCAATTTAGTAAGTAAACCTCAGAAAGGTTGGTTTTCCCAGTTCAGACCCCAGAAGCTCAGTCAGAGCTTTGGACAGCCTCTGTGGACCACAAACACCTTCTCACGTACATCATTCAGGAAAGACAACTTAGGTTTTCAATTTCATGGTGCTCTTCCTCATTTTTAAATCAAGTTCTCCTCTAACAATGTTCTTGCTACACATCTTTGCACCTGCTTAAACATTTTCTTTCAGATCTTATTTGCAGCCCTTTCGCAGGACAGTCTCATCCATTCTTTTCTTCTGGTCAGCTGGGATTTCTGCCGCATGCTTAATTATCACAGTCCTTCCACATGATTCAGCACACATGACCCCTTCCCTTTGGGTTGCCACTGAACTCCTTCCAGATTCCTAGTGTGTCTTTCCATATCGAGGTGCCCAGTATTATACACAGGATGCCAAGTGACCTTACAGCTGGAGCAATACAGAAAGGGATTATCACCTCTCTAAGTCTTCCACAGAAAGCAGAAAACTCAGCGGGAAGCACACATTTTATAATGATCTGGAGTTCAGAAGGGGTTTTTTTGTGCAGGGATTTTATTTTTGAGTCTGAAAAGATTTTCAGCCCATCCAGCAAAAAGATGCTGTGCTAATATATTTGCATTGTCTTGGGTTTGGAAGGGAAGCAATCTTCCTTTTTTTTTTCTTTTCTCCTTCCTTTTTGATTCTAAGCTTTTTGACAAAATATCTCTAAACACAAAAAAGGAAGACTGGCTGGGGGAAAAACCAACAAATAACCTCAACAATGTGGAGGTTCTATTTGTTCTTTTTTGAAGTGGTTTATTTTTCTGAGGAGGTATTTACTGCCTTCTTCCATAGATTACATAGGCATCTCTCTCTGGCTAAGAAAACAGTGAGATCAGAGGCTTTTTGTCCAACAGATTAAGCTTGCGAGGATTCCTTTTCTCACTCCATAAATCTCATCTTTTGTATTCACTATTTTAAGCCAGTTGGCTAAACCTTAGATCATCTTATTTGCATCTCTTTAAAAAAATAATTGTAATTTACATTTTTTCCCTCCACTTCAAAGCAAGAGCATCAGATGCAGGGATGTGATCCAGTGTATGGACTAATGTCCAGTCACTCCCACATCACCACAAGCTCAGAAAATACCCTGCAGTGAGTGCATCAGCAGCAGTGAGCCTTCTGTTTCATACCCCTAGCCAAGGGAAACTGGTCAATGCCAGCCTCAGAGATGCAAGCGCCCAGCTCGTTATGAGCGTTTGATCCTCGGGGACAATAGAAGGATTCTGGTCTGTGCGCTTGTGCATGAGTCAATGGCATATTAAGTGCCCTAGTTATTCTGGAAAGAGAAAAAAACCTCAGGGATTTCTGAGGGTATAAAGCAGCCTATGAAAATATCAGTATTTTTTTTAAAAAAAAAAAAAAGCCACGATTAATTAGACCAGTGCACTGTCAGAGCCAGGCAGCTGTCAGCAGAGAAGCAGTGAGAGCAGTTAGTGCGGGCTGCAGTCCTGCTATGAAGCACTGCCATCAGCAGAGTTGAGGAAATGCCTGTTGTAATTGGTTAATCAAAGTGAATTAAGCAATTGTAGATTAAACCATTTCTACATGCCCTTATCATTAACAATTTATGTAACCCAGAGTTTGAACTCACACTGGAAAGTCACTCTCTGGAAACCCATCAGTTCAAAAGTTGACTGATGCACTTAAAGAGCTGTGATACCAACACGTCGCTTGGGTACTTTAAATCCTTCATCTCTCAAAAATTTTTATGCATGATTGGTAATTACACCACAAATTGTATCATGGTGGTGGGTTGTCTCACTACTGCACTGTAATGTCCTATGGTAGAGAGCATCTACCTAGCTTCCACACCAGAGGTTCTCCAGGTCTTTTTTTAAATACTACTTTGTAAAGCAACCTCTCAACCTGTGTATGAACAGAGGTACAGCGAGCTTTACACACGTCTGAGCTTCTTCTCTCAAAGCTCATGTGTAAATGTCTTGCTTTCCTCTCTGGACATAGCTTAGTGGACCTCAGGGAGTTTGGAGCTAGAAACTAATGTTTTGGATGGTTCAAAATGCAAGGGACATCTCTATAGATGTGTGTCCAGAAACTTGCAGTAAAGTAGAAACAGGAGCAGAAGCTCTCTTTGCTTTAAGCATCAGACCTCATGTAGCATGAATGGGCAGGTGGGACTCACAACCCTCCTGCTGACTTGTTGAGTGCCACAGGGCTCTGTGCAACTTTACAACTCGGCGGCAATGTTATGCTGCCACTAATCCAAAAATAAACTTCAAACAGGCAATAGAGACATGTGAAAAGTAGGTCAGCCCCCAAAATGGTTGATTGTGTGGCAATCTTCAGATGTCTCTGCAAATACCAGCCTGCAGGCCAGAAGATGTGATTCTGCCCTTCCTAAACCTGACCTGACTTCTCTCCTGAGTAAACAGAACAAATACAGCATGTTAAACTGTAGTATTTGAACAGTCAGCATTGAAAAGCAGGTTAGCGGGTAGGGGAGCCTCACTGTGACACTCTACTCTTCATGGGGAAAAACTTCTTCATAGTAAATTTGGATATGTAAACAACACAAAGATTCATGCTGGACCTGAACTGGCATCTCAAAATCCAACAGCCAGAAAGCACAAGACCATGCCACCTGACAACCTATTTTGCTGAGTTCAAGAATATACTAAACTCCCAAGTGTTTTGGTTCACGGTGCTGGGGAATAAAATGTGAGGCCATACGGAGCACCTTCTTCAGAGATTTACAATCAGTGTTTATTGGCATTGATAAGTGCTACTTTAATTCCCCGACCTTCTAATTTGTGGATGTGTTAGGCTTTGCAAAGATCACATCCGTAACAACATATAAAACAGCAGGAAGATGCTTGCTTGGGTACCTTGAAGTCATAAGTGGCATCGGGATTTTCATCACAGGCAATGACCTCAGGGGCCATCCAGTAAGGCGTTCCAATGAAGGTGTTTCTCCTGCCCACGGTTCTGTCCAGCTGAGCACTGACACCAAAATCCACTGTGGATAAGAGGGACAAAAGAGCATTTTAAAGGTGGAGAAAAACCTGAGCAGCATCCTTCTGTCAAATATAAAACTTAAGAGTTAATTCAGATCAACTCCTCTACATGGTTAGGAAAGAAAGACAGGGACAGACACATTCCTGTTTGATCTCTGCTAGAATCAACAGAGGTCAATCAAGGACGAATCTGATCGTCTCATGTCCAGGTTTTGTAAGAAACTCTGTACTTTTTCCTCCTTGCCAGAAGGCAATGAAAAGAAATCACAGTTCTTCATACTAATGAGAAACAGGGTTAGCAACATGAATAAGCAGCAGCCTTTGTTCTATGCTTTCTCATTTGAATTAAAGCCTGCCAAATATTGGTAGAAGCCTCATTTTTCTACCTGAATTCTTGTTGGAAATAGTAGAAATGCAGTAGTCTTAATGAACTAATGGCCAAAGACAACGGCCCATAGGGAAACGTCAAGCAGAGAGCTGCAAAATGAAGCAAAAACTGATGAAATCAAATCAGTGAGAATACTCTATGGTCCACTAAGTTCACTTCATGCAACACAATGGTTGGAGATATGCCCTGGAGAATTTCCCTTTGGAGAGGAATCTTCACCAGTATAAAGCCAAATGAGCTGGTGGTGCAATCTGTTTATGCTAGAGTTTTATTCTGCAGTAAAGGCAGAGGTGAGACATGAGAAAACTAGGTTTGCACCTCACTTTACCAGTATAAGGGTTTACTCAGTAGCATAAATTAAAATGCACAAAGACAACCTCAATAACATTGGTGCTGGTTAACTGAGGATATCAGCACATTGTCTGCACTGAGCTGCTTTGTTCCAGTCTTCCAGACGATCTTCACGTGAATGCCTGGTCTTCTCCAGAGTAACTAACACCACATAAGAAATTCTTGCAAATTAAACCTTCTCCGACAGGTTGGCTTGGAAAACAAATCTGGATTAGGTAACACTAAACTGACTGGACTATCATCCTGTAGGACACTATATGAAGGTGCGAGGGAACAGCCTTCTTTAATGGCTGGCGATGCACACAGACCAATTTTCAACTGGGCCATGAAAATATAGTCTCAGTTGCCTTATCTGTGTCTGATGGTAGAGTTGCCCAAACTATCTGTCTGAACAGAAACACCACTGCAAATACATCTTTGCACAAAGAACTCGGCCACCCATCACTGACAGTACTTGGTTGATACCCAAGGCCTTGTTACTGAGGTTGGGACAAGGAAAATAGAGAGTAGTTCTTAGTATCCAATGCCTTTCTCCAAGTCATGTACAGTCAGTTTTGCTGAATCTCTCCAGCCAGCCCACCTGCAGTTTCCAAGCACTCAAACCCACCTAGTTTAACTTCTGCATTTTCCGTCAGCAATACATTCTGTCCCTTGATGTCTCGATGAATTACTTTGTGCTGGTGTAGATGACTCAAGCCCTGGAGAATTCAGAGAAAGGTTAGAGGAATACAAGTTCAAAGCACGTTATTTTCTGACATTCCTCCTCAACCAATTATGCTCCAAAAACTGCTGGAATTAAGCACTTGAGATCTCTTTTGTTTATTATATGTCCAAAATACTACCCCATGTCACACACTGAGACGACATGCCCAGCAAGCAAGACATCCATCAACAGGCTGTGTGTGCCACAGTGGGTGCTCACCAGTGCAGGAGACCAGAACCTTCCATTCCATAGAGATTAAACCTAACCCTTCAGTTTCTGCAGGAACCCATATTAACCCAAATTCTTCCATGCCTCCAGACATACTTCCCCCATGTACTCCCTTGACTTAGGGAGTAATTTCTGTGGCAGAAATAATAGAATGGTTTTGTTTCCATTCTTTATTTCCATCATCCAGCTGAAGTAAACCAATTCTCTTTTTATATTGGTCCAATAAATGGGACTTCAATACACTGAAAAGCTTGTATTAAAAAACCTACCATGCAAATACAAATATTATAACTTGCACATATGCCTAATGGAGATATAGCTCAAATTAAAAGCCTGTCTCAAAGGCTAAAAGTAACTGTTGTGCTTTTTTATTAGCTCATTAATTTCTTTTTGCAACCTATATTATTATTTCAGTTTCAAAGTAACATCCACCTATACTACCAGCTTTGTAAAATATGGATTACTTCAAAAACTAATTTTGCATTAGGTTTACTTTTCTCATTAAGCATTCATATTTGAAGAAGAAAATAATTTCTGCTGGTAGTTATTAGTCATTTTATGCTTGTTACCTCGGGACAACACTGTGGAACAGATTATATCTGTGCAGGAGCCATGTTATACCTGGCTAGAGGCACCTTTATGCACGGGAGGCAAAACAAAAATTTCATTGACTTTCAACAAATCCCTTGACAGCACAGGATCGAGCCTTCTGTTAGAATTACAACTTGTCCTCAAAGTTTAAACCAAGAAAGGTGGGAGCCTTTCATCACTTGATACTCCACAGCGTTCACCAACCAAACGCCCCAATACACGGACAAAACGTGATCAATGACACACAATGGTGGCCTTGGGACATGAGTCAGTGGCTGCGTTCTGACTCACTGCCAGGGACTATTTTAAGAAGTAGACTCACAGAGCTCATAGGTTTAAAATAAACCCATGTAACTGTGGTTTTCTGCCACTGAAAGTACTGTCCGTACAACAAATTAGTTACAGTGCCAGTGTCTCCTGCACACCATGTTGGTGCCGATGATGGCATTCAGGGTCAGCAGAGAAGCGCTGTGTCAACTCTGGACACCAGCAGCAGCAGTGTTAGACACCTCCTCTAGGAACAGCCATTGGCCTTGTTCTCTTTAACAGCATTATTTAGGTTGAAAAAGACCTTTAAGATCATCAAGTCCAACCACAAACCTAACATTGTCAAGTCCACCACTAAACAATGTACTTAAGTGCCACATCCACACATCTTTTAACTGCCTCCAGAGATGGTGACTCAAGGATTTCCCTGGGCAGCCTGTTCCAGTGTTTCACAACCCCTACAGTGAACAAAACTTTCCTAGTATCCAATCTAAACCTTCCTTGGTGCAACTTGAGGCCAATTCCCCTTGTCCTTTCTTTTCAATGGCTCCTCTACAAGTTTCCTACATAAACCTGTTATTTCTTTTTTCTCCTGAACAAAACTTTCATTCACAGAGCAAAAGATCTTAATGTTGAGCAACCATTAGGATAACATCACTAGACCTGAGTTGCACAAAATGCAGGCAAGCCTTTGCTGAAGCTGCTGCTTCCCAGTACCTGGTACTCTGGCATGGCCAAATTTAAGACATTTCAGTCAAACATTTATCTTGTGGGTAAAAAGGCTGAAGCATCCTTATTAAAGCCAGAGACATGGATTTAATAAAACATAGGATGCTTTTTCATCAGGAAGATTCTTTCCACCAACTTCATTAGTCCTCATCTTTCTGTTAACTGAAAACATAATTCTAATGTAAATAAAATCATTGCCCTATTAATACTAACGGAAATTATATTTTTGCTGAAGGAGACAGAGGGTTAGAAGTCAGGAAACTAACAGAACTAAAGGGCGTTAAATATGGCTTATTTATTATGCATCATACAAGCACATGAATCATTCATGCCCATTGGCATCAAAGACCCTCCAGCCATTGGCAGCACAGTAGACACAAAGCCTGCACAGCCAAAAAGCTTTCTGTGTCCCCTGAGCAGCAAGTGCAAAACTTCAATAACTTCCAACATTTAGATCCCTCGGGACACGTACCCGTAAAATCTCTCTGCAGATGTAGGCAATCCACTCCTCCTTCAAGGTGTTTCCCTTCGTGTTCTTGATGAGGTCAGTAACGGAACCTGCACCACAGAACTCCATCACCAGCTGCCAAAAGGAACAAAAATGCAATTACTGTAATGACACTGACAGTATCCCCCACGCTGCCCAGCCCCAGGGTAGGACTCTGATTGTGGCAACACTGCTGTGGGGCCACTGCAGTGCTACACAGAGACACCCAGACATAATATTGAGTGTATCAGCTTTTAATCCATGTAGGTTTTGTTATAAAAATGGAACAATAACAGGCTGGAAGGCTTGAAAGGCTTGTTGTTCTCCAGAAGGATAGGAACAAGAAATGGGAATCAGTCCAGTGCTGAAAATCAGCAGAGGAAATTGGAAACCTTGCATCTTGGACCCCCCAGCTATATATCCCACTTTATACTTACAATCAATGTTCAGTATCAATATTTAGTATCAGCAACAATACAAACAAAACTCTACCTCTTCAACTCCGAAAATATGAAGGCAACAAGACAGATGCTTGAAAGCTTCCTACAACCTTAAAAAACTAGATGCACTTTTCAAATGTGGTTTTATTTGTTTATTTCTTTTTTTACCAGGACTTTGCTTTTAACAACCTTTTTCAGTAGAAAAGCCTCCAGCTGCAACTGGAGCCCTACTGCCTGGTTTGGTTCAAATGAGATTGGGCACCACTGCTTGTACCACTTACAAATTTCATAATATCAAATACAGAAGTACAACAATCTAAACCAGGTCCAAATCTAACCTTGTCATTGAGCAGTGGTGAAATAAACTTTATCGAAAAAGCACAGGATATGAGTCTGCTCCCAGGGACACCACGGTACCCAGAGCATGCAAGAGTTGTCAGTGTGCTCCAGAAAGCAAGCACAGCCCATATATGCCACAAGCTTCCTCCAAGACTTGTAGAAGCGTTTCTCTCAGATGTGAAACCACATTTTCCAATTAGATCAGCTTGTTACCACAAGATACACCCTTACAACTTGTGCTTTGCCAGGTTCTTCAATGGGCATGTTTCAAGTTTATCACATGAAGCTTATGTGGCATTTAATGTTCTCCAAGCAAGTGACATCACTTTATTAAACGCATGGGCAAAAACAAGAAGAGTATGAAACAGCAGAAGGGTTACTTCTAACCAAATTACTCAAATGCAGTGATTTAAAAGACCATCATAAATAAATCATCATAAAATCCAGACATTCTTCCCTTTGGCCAATTGACATACCAAGATTATCAGCATCTGCACATGTTTTTGATAAACGAACATTTGGGATATCATGGCAGCAAGCATGGAAAGGAAAACCCTGGATAGCTGAGCCAGCCACAAACACTTTCCACAACCCAAAAGGCTGCCCTCTTCAGTCTCCTTCCACAGAAATTCATCCACAGGCTCTCATCAGGGTTTGGACCAAAAGGAAGAGGAAGGGTGTGCATACTCTGTATAGCAATCACAACGCCTAAAAGAAAATGGAAGCAATCCCATTAAACGTACACAGTGCATCCATTAAATTTCTCAGATTATTTTTATGGAGCTGATGGTTCAACTTGGTCCTCTATCCTGTGCCTGATTTCCACAGAGCAAAGACTAATTTTGCACCAGCAGGTGAATAATACAGCCACCTGCTGATGTATCCTGAATGTGCAATTGTTAAATGTCTTGGAGACCAAAGAAGAAAACAGAGAGACAAAAAGAGAAAGTCCCATGGGGAGTGTTTCCCACTTGGCTCTTTAAGAGCTGCCGAGTCCTGTAACAGCTACAGGAAAATATCCAGCACAAGCAGATCTCTGGCAGTACCAGCAGGCTCAAGGTCCAGCTGGGCAGGGGCCAGCGGGGCTCAGCACTGTGCACGTGCTGCTAACAGCACTTCCCAAAAGCTCTGCTATGAGTTCTCCAAGAGAACCAGCAGCAGAAAGATGATGAGGCTGCCTGAGTATCTCTGTCAGCAATGGAGAGCTATTGGATACCTGACATGAAAAGCCAACATCTCCAGGTTTGGATGGAATGGGGGGAAAGTTGTGGCACTTAGCAGCACTGTGACCCCTTTATGATTTTACGGCTTCCTTGGCTCCTCAGATGATGGCTGAGGAGTCACTCCAACAGGTCATGCAAGACCTCACCCACAGCAGCGCATGTCTTGATGGGTGATGGAGCTCAAGAATGATAAATATGCAATGAAGCTGGTAGAGAAACACAAACAGGTCTTCTCAGAGGATGTGAGGACTTGCTCATCAAGACAGGGGGGATTGGTATGGGATGTATGTATACTGGTAACAGTATGTATGGATTGGTAAGTCCCAAAGAGGGAGAAGAACAAGGTATACGCTGGTATAACATCAATATATCAAAACACTATGGGTATGTTTAGGTCGAAACCAACAAACAGCCTCCCAGGAGACAAGTGGAACAAAAATGGAACAAAAGTTCCAGCTGATTTTAGGACAGAGCTTAGTATACTTCAGAAAGGCTTCAAATGACACTACACTATGATACTTTCTTAGAAGTCCCATGTCTCCAGGTGAGTGTTTGACCCTACACACACTCGCATCATTACCAATCTTGTTAGTAGATGAAGTCATGACAGAGTAAGACAATAAACATGAAATGCAGATTGAATTTTTATTAACCATAATTAAAATTATCATCAAGATAGACTAAAGGTAAGATCATCTTCTGAAATTTAATTTGCAAGCCCATTTGTTAAGGAAGTATTTTTAAATACAGTTCATTTAGCATTTGCTTAGTTCTTCATATCAGAGTGACAGCAAACTTTATAAGCAAGGCAAATTCAGAAGCAGCAGCTGTAAATTTCTGTGTCCTGCTGTCTCATGAGTTTTTTTCTCTAAAGAGCCTTCACAGCTTTCAAATCAACCACCACCTTCCCCAGTTTGGGAATGGCCTCTGCTCCCATTACCACTGTACATTACCTGGAAATACTCCAACCTGAGCAACCCCCATCCAGCTGAGGTTGAACTGCTCCAGCTTGTCCAGAGGAACCCCCCAAAATCATTTCACTTTATTCCACACATTAAATCCTTCTGTGTTTCTGTTCCTCACCCCACAAACAATTTTACTTCTCTTTTTTAAGTTGTAGAAAGCAAGCACACAACACCCCCAGCACAAATGCTGCTGTAAATCCTTCTTCCTGCTGTGTGCGAAAACAGAACCTGGGTGAACTGCCATCCATATGCCCAGGCCACACAGGCATCCCCATTCCACCACACAGCCTGGCTCCCTTGCAAAAGGGTTCTTCATCACACATGTTGTGGCACCTGAAGCCAGAGATGAAACATTAAAAAAAATGCAGAGACCTTTACTTGGTGGATCAGCAGAAATGCTGAGGCCCACTTCAGAAACAGAAATCTTGATTAAATTGGTATTAAGCAATGACAAAAATACTCTATAGGAAGATAAGTGCAGGTTTTAATTGCTTGCGTCAGTGCTACAGCAGAAACAGGCTGTGATGCTGCAGCAGCATGCCTAGGTGGGAGCAGCAGGGCCAGGGCTTCTCCGCTCACCCCTCTCCAATAGCAGTATTAAACTGCTCTTGCACATGTTCATAAATAAATGACTTGCCAGACTGCACCCTGCCCTGCAGATTGAGACCAGACAAGGAATTCGTGCCCCTGAGGGAGCCAGCAGGCAGCTACACCACAGGTCCTGAGCTCTGGGCTTAGGGAAGGCAGTGAAAGGAGCCAGGCTTGCAGCTTTGCAGTGTTTATAGCACTGATCTCACTTTGAAGAGGAGTGAGAATGAAAGAGTGTTCACTTACTCAGCCAAGCAGCATCAGAAAGCCTCTCTACTAACCCCAGGCTCTCAGCTGGGGGCTGGAAGAGCAGCCCTGTTCTCCCTGGGTCTAGAGGGCTTGGAAGGACTAGAGAGAATTAGAGCCCAACCAAAAAACATACCTTCTCAAATGTTTAATGATTTAGTTCTTGTGATATGAGGTACTGGCAACTGCCCAAAAATATTCGTTAGCGCCTAATAAACAAATTAAGAGCAATCCCCCTCCAGGCTGCACAGGTACAACCCAGTGTTTCAATGGCTTGAAATCCATTTTCAATGGAGCCTCACTGCTCTCCAGATTCCTGGTGTGACTCTGTTCATAATACCCCGCAGCAATTCAATGGGCCCCTACAATTCAACAGGGTGAAAAAGCACACTGCAACTATGCAGTGATAACCCTGAGCTTTGCATGGCTGCAGCGGTGTCACCCTGACTTTGCCTCTGGTTCTAAATCATCATACCCCAATTCCTTTTCCCCCAAATACTGCTCCAGATTACTGGCTGCATAAGACACACTGAAGGCCATACTGCCATGCTCGCCTTGAGCAGGTATTTGGCAACCTGCCTATTAGCAATTTTTCCCCCTACTTTGTGACAGATGCAGCTGCAGGCGCAGGCAGGGTTGCCATGGCAGCCATCCATCGGCAGCCAGCGCCGCTGGGCCCCAGGGACTGTGCCGGGTGGGCTCTGCCCTGGGTGGCAGCTGCCACTCAGACCCTGTGCTCCGAAAAGCCGCCTCTGACCCAACCCTGGTGCTGTGGCCCCTGCTTCTCTATTAACGACTTCAGTGCGCTGCGAACAGCAAGGGAAGATGACAAACATCCAGCACTGTGGCAGCCCTGCTGCCCTGTGGATGTACACAGTGTGTAATGGATGGGAACAAAGCAGAGAACCTGCAGCTTCCCACAGCTACCAGGACAGGCAATGTGCTGGGGAGGGGGGCTGGCTCCCCCATCAAGGGCACGCTTCCTAATGAATGACCTCTGCCCCTGCCAACCATTTACTCTCAAAATATCTCAAAACAACCCCCCTTTGGGTTACATGCATGCTGGTAACCCTTACCTTAGATCTGATATGTGCAAAGCAGAAGTTAATGAGGTCATTTCTGAGAAGCAGCAGCTAACTGATAAGCTGGGTCCTCACCATCCCCTGGGTCGTTTCCCCATTTTCAGCAGCCTGTCCTCTTGCACTGCAGGCTCCCCAGGTCAGGACTACCTTACCTTGCTTAGAGATGGACACAATCCCTCCCCAAGGTCCACAGCACTCCCAGAAAGCAACACGTTGTCCATCATAGGAATAAGCCTACCTCCTATTTTTAAATGATCCATAAAGGTCGTTCTTATAATTTTTACTTCCTTTTTTCCTAATTTATCAGATTTGTGATGGACTTCTCCATTATCAACTGCAAGAATGCATGCCAAGCAGCTCTTTAACTTCAGGAAAACTTGCTTGTTTGGTAAACTGGTCTCTGAGAGTAAGTGGCTGCTATCAAATGGAGCAGCAGCACTGAAAGACCTGCTCATCACCACAGCAGAAGCAATGACAATACTTCATGTCAGAAGCCTGCCGTGCGTTTCCGAGAGATCTTAATCTCCACTGAAAGAGCTCCCTATTTTTTATTTCCGTATCAGCCTCCTGAATGTCGATAAAAAGAATTACTTGGGTATTATCAGAAATCGTTTTATTTCAACAAAGGGCCAATGAAAAATAAACAAGCCTTTATCTGTGTTGAAAGACTGATAGAGTTCGCACAAGTCCTAATTCAATCAGATCCTGAAACAACAGCTATTTAACACAGCGACACCAGCACATCTTTCCTCCATGGCCATGGAGCCCTCCTGTGAATACCTTTACCAGCCCCAGCACTGGGCATAGACTTAAAAAAAACTCCACACCCCAGCAGTCTTCAATGCAAGGAAAGTAGATTTTGCAACAGTTTCTTTTTTCACTAACCCATGAAAAAGGCCCCAAAATTCAGGAGAGGCAGGTGGTCTGAAAGGAAATTCAGATTATCTATCTGCCTTTCCCAGGGAGCAAGAGACAAGCAGCACAGTTGGGCAATGAACATCACCTCCCCTTGCACAGCTGGGTGAACAGTCAAGGAAAACCCAGGTTCTGCTCCCAACTTTAGGCATCTGGAGGTCATACAGCACATACAGCATCCTCTGCTGTTTCATGATGATGAAGATTTGATAAAAGAGTCTCTCAGTCCAAGGAGTTTTCTAGTCTTTTTGAGGGTCTGGGCTGCTCTGAATGGGCAAACTACTTAAAAATCATTATTTTTTAATACTTTCATATGACAAGATCTCTTTGCACTAGAGATGAACAAATTAAAAAGAACAAGCCCTCTTCCCTGTTCAGACCATGCTGACTCCCAGACCCAAGCAGCAAAAACGCCCTGAGCAGAGCACAGTTCCAGAGGTCTTCCCCCTCTGTCGAGGGCTTTGGCACAGGGTTGGTAAGGCTTTCCCCCCTCCCTAGGCACTCCACTCCAGCAGCACAGGGGGAATTGTTGTGGGTTGGTTTTGCTATTTTACTTTTTTCTTTTTTAAACAGATTATAAAACAGCTAGAGCCAAATGGAATTTCATGGGATGAAAAAGCATTTCTCAGCTTGACAGCTTTCTCCTTGCTGAATCCCAGACCAGCTGCAAAGAACAGGGTTTTTAAGAGTTCCCACCAAAAATAACCCCAACGTCCAAGTAATAAAAGTCCCTGGTGTTCAAGACCCCAAATCTTCCCAATAATTCAGTGTACCTGAAAGTCTTGAGTAACAAAGTAGTGCAGAAGTCCATCAGCCCCATTTTATAACCCAGGTGACATGGAGAAATGTTCTCCAAACCCTCTGGGTTCCCACAGCCTTGCTTTGGCATGTGGATACAGCTGAAGTCACTGAACCTTTTGCTAAAATACAGCCTAGATTATACAGCATCTCCATGGCCCTCCAGATGACCCATGGATATTTTTTCCCCTTGAAAAATTTGGCGATCCTGTTCAGAGACAGAAAAACTTGGGAAACCACCTACGGATTACACAGAACTGATTATGAGAAAATAAACACTACAGGATGACCCAGGTCATTAGATTTAAGGTGATTCAAAGGCAACCCTCCTTTCAAGGCTTCCCTGAAGGAAGCATGGTCTCAGTTCCTGGTCACACATCCATGAGTGTTGCAGGCTGTTGCTCCACAGACTCACATCAGTACAGCTGAGCTCAGAAAACAGCACAATAACTTTAATTAATTTTTCATCCCCCTTACGACGACATCCAGAGCCTCAGACCCGCAGTGCCTGCTGTCCTGCTCAGCCCCCACGAGCACCAGCTGCCAGTGAGGAGGTGGGCTCTGACGCTCCAGCTGTCTCCAGAGATAGATAGTAGTTTCAAACTACTGTCCACAATTTGGGAACGCTGAATTAATAGTCAAAAAGCCACTAACGAGGGACGCAGCAGGAGGAGGCAGGTAAGGATTTACAGGGAGGCAAAGCAGCTTGTAGCCCTTCAGCAACATGAGGAATCTTCACTGAAATGGCTGAACAGCCACAGACCTTCCAACCCTTCCCTTGCCAGACCTCTCCTCTTTATTCACCGGCACTTGCTCTGTGAAACATTAAGCATGAAAAACAACGCTGAGAGCTGGCAGGAATCACACATGCCCAGCATACCCCTCCAAAGCCTCCATTTTCCCAGCTCCCAGCAATGCTCCCAGCTCCCTTCAACTGATTTTTTTTAAGCATTTTATTTTTATAGGATGGAATAATGTTCAATTGAATATTCTAACACAGATGTTGTTAACGACAATTCAGAATAAACTTGGTTTTATCACCTGTCTGCAAAGATTTTATGGCAAAGTGGAGCGTGCAGTAGCATTTTGCAGTGCAGAAAGAGCCTTTTCAAAGCCATGACTTCAAAAAAGATGGATTCAAAATAAGGTTTTTGTACAACACAGTTCATGGTAGAAGGACAACACAGAGAAAATAATTTGTGTCAATACTCAGTTATTTTAAAGAAAAGAAAGCAACTTGCCCAGAGTTGATCATCCATTCCTGGTGGGTTCTTTTTAATAAAAGCACCATAATACGTAGCGATATTTCGGTGGTGAGAATACTTCTTCAGCATGTTAATTTCTTGTTTGATCTCTTCCTCTTCATCCTGGGATGAGGCAAAAAGAAAAAAAATAAACAGAGGCACTGAGAGACTGCACTTCACAGGCTTCTATTTCTCTTTGCACATCGGTGAACTTTCACACTCCCAACTTCTGACTAAGCTCATCTAAGTTTCCCTACACCATTTTTTACAGCCACTTTCTTCCACCACGCCCTGGGCGCCTGAGGTCTGGACTGCAGTCTAAATGGTTAAAAGTGGACCCTTGAGCAAAAAGCTAGGGAGAGAACCCATGGTTTGTTTTTTCTCCACATTTCTTCACATTTTTAAACTAATTCCTTTATAAATCATGTTATAATTCACATGAATTGTGTGCTGCTCTGAAGCTAAATCACACCTGTGTTATCCCAGTAAAGCATCAGCACTCTCTCCAAGACTCATCAAAGGTCCAAGAAGATGGTTTTCTAGAAAACATTGCACGGCAGAAGTGCTTCTGCTCTGAGCATCCCAGCACCTATCCACCTGGGAAGCAGCATAAGGCATTTGAGGACACTAGGGGTTACTGGTGGTGTGATGGCACCACACAGTGACCAAGCAGGCATTGCCTGTCCACAAACTTTCTGTCAGATTAACTTGGTCCTGGTGACAAGCACCGTTCCTGTGGGCTGTCTTGGCCCCATTCTGTCCAGTCTGCAAAGCAGCAATGGCTGAAGCAGTGGTGGTAGGGGAACTGCACTCATACCTGTTTTGATGTCCTACCTCTTTGCTTTCATGACCATCACAAATACCCTGATTTTATTTTAAGCTGACTAGATTCCAGGCCACTGTAATTCCACGGCCTGTGGAGCAGCAGTTAGCACCTTGATGTCAATGAGCTTTGTTATAAAAGGACCAGAAGGGATGCTGCTTGTTTATTCTTCTTTATTACCCTTGTGACCCTCACCTGCTTCATCCTGACTTCAGATTTACAAATGGGCAAAGGACAAGACACCCCAATGAACAGCAAAGCTGCAGGAGCAGCTCTTCTTGAAGAGCGATGCTCCCTGACTCCCAGGTGTCAGAGAACACAGGCAGAAACATGGCTTTCTTCTCAAATTACTATGGAAAGTGATTTAATGACCACAGTTTTCAAGAGAGAATTCAAATAACACCGAACATGAGGACTGGAGGAACAGATAAAACAAGTAGCTAGGCAAAGTTCATATAAACAACTTTCAACATTATCATTAGTAAGAATATGGAGCGCATAAGCACGGAAGAGAATGGAGAACGGGCCCAGACATTACAAGGGAAATTCAAGGACTATTCTGGAAGACCTTTATCAGTTCTTTCCTTCAAGCAGTCAACACAAATTTTCTTGTTCTTCATTTGCCCAGGAAACCAGGGAATAAAACAGTTAGTTTATCAGGCCCAGGAGACTGTTTTTATTTTAATCAAAGCCCTTTGCAACCAAAAAAGCAGCTGGATGCTCAGTGGTGCTGGGAGCAAGGAGAGTGTGCAAAACTCCACCAGCTCCCAGAGTATGAATAGCCAGCTTGTCAGTTGTACCTCACCTTACACTGTCTCTCTAGGAAAAGATGAAGATAAGCCACAGGGATACTTGGACTAAGGTTTTCTCTTGAGTCCCTTTTTAGGCTGAAGTATTCAAAACGATGGTGGTGGGGGAACCCTAAATATCAAGGCTCTGGATAGTACTAGAGGAGATGTCCAGGCTGAGGGGTCTCCTGCCCAACATTCTGCTCTAAGCAGGGCTACTGCCATCAATCACCACCAGCAAATCCAGAAAGGGAAGGAAGAAAAAGGAATGATCACAGCAAGCTGCTGTAACTGCTCCAACCCCCAAACCAACAAAATCCACAGACTAGGTTTTGCTGCCGCACTTTCCCTCCATCAATCAATTCTGTTACATCAATCGCTGGAAGTAGGTCATACAGCATACAGCAGGACTAGCCCCTGGAAAATGAATCCCAATTCTTAATTCAGAGATAGTGGTTGCCCAAACTGATAAAGTACTGTAATTTGAGGGCCTCTATTCTGCAATCTTCCCTAACAGATAATTATCAAGAGAGCAGATGAGTTAAACAAAGCATTGTTGTCAGGAGCCTTTAGGGATTTAGCGCAAGCACGTGGTTGCAATGAGATGCTGGCTGAGAGCTCACTTAAAACATGTTTCTCCAACATCTTTGCTTGGAAGCGATGATATTTTAAAACCACTGAACTAAGTATGCGCTCAAATTTAAACCATCAAAGTAATATTCTGATTTCTTAGCTTAAATTTCTTGTAACATCAGACTCCATCCCATGGGAATCATGCTACTACTCATGCCATGAGGTTGTATATGGTGGGTCTGCCCATTCCCTTTGAGTCTATTTCCCATAAGAAGCAGATAAATGGCACTTAGAGTTATCATGAGTAAACAGAAACAAATCTTATTTACATTTACAGACTTACTTTCATGGATCACTTCACTTGTTAGCCCAAAAAACCAACCTGGATAAAAGGTCCTGTAGATATTAATACCACATCACATCATCTAAGCCATTTCAAAACATACTCCTCAGGTCAGCTGTCTGCTTTCACAGTTAATTCTGTGTGTGCTGAATTACTGTAAGCTAATGGAAAACGTAATTCAAAAATAAGTTGGGTAGATTGGGATCAAGCCCTAAGTATTGAAATGTCTTATTCCAGTAAAAGAAATACTACAATGAAACACATTCTTGCTCCCAAACCTGGCATTGTTTAAGCACGCAGGATCTTTGGGGAGTATAATACTGCACTAAAAAAAAATTACTTAAGAAAAAGCATTTTTCTGTGACTCTCTACAACGCATCTGTTTAGGGTTTTAGGAATCATAGCAATTCCATTCACTTTTTCTTCTGTGGCCACCAAGAAAGAGTGCAATAATTTTTTTCCTCCTAAATTCTGTTATTAATTCAATAACTTGTAAATTCTTAGTTCTCTTAGTCTGATACAAGTTTCAAAAAAGCCACATATCTGAGAACAGGGTGGTGCATTTTTTCCTCTTTATCACTAGGACACACAGGAGTGATTTAACTTGCCTTGTGAAGTTATTCCTGACAATATCTGCACATAGTCTTGGTGAACAAAAGCTTTTCGGTGAAAAACAGGAATGTGGAGAAACTGAAATGTGTTACAAGTACATGATTCTGTTGCTATGATTTCCTTTGGATTTTATTAACACATTCGAAAGAGCCCCTGTTGGCACTGGATGCTGCTTTGTTGCAGCATAAAATTACTCAGATCTGCAAAACTCTTCTAGATTTATTTTTCTTTCACATATTCATTAAAACCAAACCCTCTAAATGACACATTTCACACTAGGACAAAAGCGATTTTCTTCCCAGGAACATAAACCTTTCCCCAAACACCACACGTTATCACAACCCATCTCCTTTCCCCTCTTAGCTGTCATTTAAGGATGCAGGAGGAGGATGAGGATACATTACCCCGGTGACGTCCATAACCTTAATAGCAGCAAGCTGGCCTGTTTTAACATGACGACCCTGCAAAAGAAAAAGGAGAAGTTGGTATGTTTTGCTTGGTGGCAATGTTTTTCTCACAGTGAACAAACAATATCCTTAAACAATCTCCTCACCCTGGCAGCAGCCACATGTTTGGGTATTTTTTTTGCTTTATCAAGAGCATCTTCACAGCAGCCATGATGGGAAAGCAATTCCCTCCCCTTCCTCCTGCCATTACAATTAATTAGTAAAGGGTCTTCAATGCTGTATTTTCCTGGCAAACAAGTGCTGGAAATATCCTTTAATGCTCAGCGATTCAAAAAAACAGCTTGGGGCCTCTCCTGAGCACAGAGCATGACTTGGCTGTAAATGGTCTGCTGGAGCTGTGATGATGGAAATGTGCTTGCTGAGGTGCTTGCACAGCACTGACTTTGGTCCCCTTGTGACCCAGACCCAGCTCTTGCAGACCTGGTGACACCCAAGGGACATCAATCCTCTATGGCACCATTGTACATTCTGCCCATTAATTTGTTTACTGTGCAAAACTCATGGTTAGCACACTAGACAGGTTTTTAAAATCTGATTTTCTTCTTGGCTATGGAAGTGACTCCATATTCAGCGCTGCTGCAAGCAGGAAGCAGGGAACTAGAGGAGATGCTCGAAAGCTAGGGTGGAAACAGCAACACCTTGACACATACAACCTCCTCAGTTTTCAACAACTGAAAAAAGAGCAAATTACTGCCACAAATGACTTGTTGTATAGTGCTTGACTACATCAATCCTAGTGGAAAAATGCTTGGAAGCAATGAGGAAAACTATAAAAGAGCCCAACTGTTGACAGGGTCATAAAACCAATGCAACCACTATCAAGCCAGCCATTTCCCAGCCTTATCGTCCCTCCTGAGAAATGGATCACACAACATCATATCAAAATTACTCATATTAAATCACTCCCCCCCCCTCTCCATTTGAGGACATGTGCTCTGCTTACAAACCAGGCAAAGCCAGAGGAAAAGATGCTCGCTCTCCATGAAAACCAGCAGCTGTTGATTCCAGCAGGCAAGCCAGGAGGCAAAGGGAAGCATCCCTATTCCCCAGTCGCTTCTTACTACAGGAGCAGCCCAAGGCTCCATTGCATGAGATACGGTGTGAAGGACACAGGGAACAGCAGTTCCTGCCCTGAAGCACTAATAATTAACGTACCAATGACAGAAAATGGAGCAGAGGATGAAAAGGGTTAAGCTGCAGCATGGCAGAAATATGGAAAAATACGTGCTTTTCCTAAATTGCAGACTCCTCTGCTCTCTCTCCCCTTCTTGCCCTCTCCAGTGTGCTTGTTGATGAACTGGGGCTTGCATGCAGGTTTCCTAGTCCTCCTACAGACTGGAGATGATTTTTTTACACCACCTCGCCTCCAGCAAGAATTCCAAATTACTGGACACGAGGACCAGTCTCCAGTCCTTCAAGTTTTCAAGCACAGCACTGGAGAGCAAACCCACGCGCCGGCTGTGGAGCAAGGCAGCATCATCCTCTCCAAATTTATGACTTCACCAGGAAGCCAATTCACTCACCAGGGCTCCTCACTCATTTATTAACACAGTTTATATGTACTGAGCAACCGCATGTTCTAACAACAGAAAAAGAGTTTCATTTTAAAATATGCCACATAAAATATATATATATATATATTTTGAATAAAACACAGCCCAACAGCACCAGGCTGTGGTTGAAGTATCTCCTGGATGTGGCCACTGGGAAGGAACAGCACATCACTAGACATCATCTACCTACATATCATGATTTGCAAAAACAAATCAACCCCTTCCTAAATTCATTCTCCTTTGCCTGGCTAGGAGGCCCCCACATGTACTGACTCCTCAGTTAAAGCCAACGGAGCACTAGCAGGGGATAGGCTCAGACATAATGACAGCACACTGAATCTTCCATGAAATAAAGAAGGTCAGTGAGGCATTTTAAGCCACGTATTTGCTAGTTATACACACCTTCATCTGACATATCACCATCTCATCTTCTATTTTATGCAAATGCCCACGTCTTACTGTGGCGGAGTGCTGCTGCCAACCACCAATACCAGCCAAGGGAAAGAGGAGTCCTGTGTGACCAACACCACCCTTCTCCCAGGGTTGTGCCACCACCCCGTCCACCTCCCAGCTATTTACAGATGAAGGTAATAACTTCGTATTAGTGTGAACATCTACCAAAACAAAATAAACAACTTTGAAATGCATGTAAACATAAGCCACGAGGGACACATAATGCAAAAATCAGGTGAAGTAGAATCAGTAAGTATTTAGTTTCAGAACTTTAGAACAAAGATTTGCTTTTTGTACAGTTTCTTTGCAGCGTGCATTGTTGAGCTTCATAAACACTTCCACCTCTGTCCACGGAACCCAGGCATTTCCTCACCAGTTACCTGTCCCTTTTAATTCAACATATCTAGTGCTTCACGTTGATACTTGCAGTGAAACCATCATAAACAGTTTGGAAAAAACAGTTGATTTTCACCTTAGTGCAGGCGTTCTTGGGTTTACAATATAGATAAGGACAGGTTAGAGAGACTCTGAGAACTGAAAGTGATGGATACAATACAGGAATAAAATTAGCATCTGACCTGTTCACATTAAAAGCTGTCACAGCAGCAACAAGCCTTTCAATGGCATAAGCCACCAACTTTCTGCACATCGACCATGCAGAAGGAAGCGCCTGTCCCCAAAGGCTGGAAGTAAGAACAGGAGCACAAACGTCCCCGCAGCATTTCCAAAGCATCCAGCTGGACCAGGCAATGGAGCCATTTCTTCCAAAGCCAAGGCAATCTGAAATTATTAATTGACACATGGCAAGGGCTATATTCTACAGTGTGAAACTTGTACTACTGTTAATAAGCAACAAATGCGGATTGGGGTAGCAAGTCCAAGAAAAGTGCCAGAAATTCCCTGTTGCAATATGCTTTTATTTTCTGCGTGTCCTCTACACATTAAAACTTGTTTGCTTGTTTGTTTTCCTTTAAATCAATGCCAGAGCAGAAACCTCCACTTCAAAATCACACAGCGGCTGTGCCTAATTCCTGCTCTTGGGGTCATCTTTGCTTCCCCCAACAGCAAAGACAAAACAAGTAAGACTGCAGGTACCGATACAGAATTCCAGCAGAAATTCAGTTTTTTAAAAATTCCTCCTTTTTTGTGCCCCTGTGCTTGGGAGCTTGCCCTGAGGATGCTGGAGAGCATGTAGCTGCCCAAAGACAAAGCCTCCAGGAGGATGAGATCCTTCCAGTGTAAAACAGTCATTTCTCATCCTTCAGACTATCCCAACAACAACATTTTGGCAACAGGAGAGAAGAAGTCAGAGAGGAGCAACAATCATTGCAGCCACCTTTGCTCCTTGTGCCCTCCTCATCTTCTGCCTGCTTAATAATCAACACCAACAGCTCTCAGTTGTCTGCCTGCCTGCAGAAAAGGAACTGATCTGCTCATTTGCAGTAACATTTTGACTTCTTGCCTTCTTTGTCTCCTGGCACTGTTTGGGATTTTTCCGTATGTCAGCGGTGAGTGAGCTGCTACTAGCACCTTGTATGTCAGAGTGAGAGATGCGAGAGGACCAGCATCCTCCCAAAGCCTAAGCTGCCGTGACATCCCAGCATCCAAAACATGGTACTACCATTTCCATCCTGCCACGAGGCTCAAGCTCCTGCATGCCACCATCTTTGCTTTGGACATAAGCATAGGTTTACCCTCCTCTTCCTCCCTGTTCACATGCAGCAGCAACTGAAGCCCCTAGAAGTTCATGAAGAGTAAGGAGAAGAGATTTCTAGGAGGCACTTTAACTGGACCATGCCGGCTGTTCACAGGAAGCACTGCAAGATTTGAAGGACCACTGCCTGTATCACTTCGGATACAGCTTTTGGAGGTCTCAAATACACAAATATCCTCCTACACTTCCCAGCTCCTTTCCCCAAAGCAGGTTTTGCATCTGGCTACATTATGTCCTGGATGATCTGCAAGATCTGTTTTCATCTTCATAAATTCAGCAGCATTACAGACACTGTGATGGCTGTGACAGTGTAAAACAAATAGGAGGAAATCATAGAATGACAGAATCATAGAATCACCAGGTTGGATGAGACCTATCGGATCAACAAGTCCAACCATTCCCACCCATCTCCAAACCATGCCCCTCAGTACCTCATCCATCCGCACCTTAAACACCTCCAGGGAAGGCGACTCAACCACCTCCCTGGGCAGACAGTTCCATTGCCTAGTGACCCCTTCAGTGAAGGACTTTTTCCTTATGTCAAGCCGGAACCTCCCCTGGTGGAGCTTGAGGCCATTCCCTCTTGTCCTGTCCCCTGGCACTTGGGAGAAGAGCCCAGCTCCCTCCTCTCCAACAACCTCCTTTCAGGTAGTTGTAGAGAGCAATAAGGTCTCCTCTCAGCCTCCTCTTCTCCAGGCTAAACAACCCCAGCTCTCTCAGTCGCTCCTCGTAAGACTTGTTCTCCAGCCCCTTCACCGGGGGTGAGCTACTAAATCTGAGCTACTAAAACATTTTCCTCTCTCCAGATCTACTGTCAGGGTTCACTTGGGTATAAACCCACATTTCAGCCTCAAGATTACTCAAGCATGATCTTCAAAGCTGCTACAGTTTTTAATTAAACATCTATCTGAGCATAAATCATGCTCCTAATTACTCTCAAAATGTTATATCAACTATCACTAACCTGATAATGTGAAATATATATTAAGACTAATTTCTGCTAATAAAGCAGGTACCACAAGTTTTTTCTTCAAAGGTTGTGGTCCTTGCATTCCATGATGGCAACACTGCAACATGCCTTTAAACACCAATTGAAGCATCCAGGCATTATATTTACTAAATAAATAAACCTTGGCCTCAGTATCAGCCTTTGTACACAAAAACTGCATAATCTGGCCCAAAAGTCCAGCCCACATTTTAAGGACAGAAAGTTGAGGATCAGTTGTTGCTTTTTAAAATTTTGCTTGCACAAGCATGAATTTCACCTTTAAGCAAAACCTGCTATTTCTGTACCAAGAAATATATCCCACCACATTTACTTAACTTCTGCTGTCTGCTCCTATTTGTTCAACAAAATACATGACCCACCACCTGCTGCAACCACGGGGACACAAGACATCACCAAAATTGTCACTTTTTTGAGAAGGGCAGAGCTCCCATTTCCTTCAGCCAGACATGAGCATCATCTCTTAAACCTCCCAAGCAGGGTATGTAGCCTCCAACCCTCCCTGCATACTTAACCCCATAGCAGCCATTCAATGCAGTAAACCTGTGGTAGGTTTGATACTTCGAAGCAAAACACTTGGGATCCAGCCATCTTGCAGTGGTCTAAGTCACATAACATGTAAATATTAAAACAAGTGGGATTAGGGTGTTCTTGCAAGGCACTGCAGAAATTTCAACACAGACAGCTTTGCTGGGACAGACTGCAATGCCATCCCTCACTGATGAGAAAGCATAAACTGAGGAACGCTGCTTCATACAGAAATCTTAGTAAACTCAGAAAAAATAACAAAAACTCTCACAAAAGTCTGAATATTACTTCAGCAGGACAGATGCCTCCCAACTAATTTTCTTCCATTACATTTTTCGTTGCAGTTAAAATACCAAGGTGATGCCAGCAACCCAATAACTGCCCTTTCTACTGACCCAGTCCTGCCTCTGAACCATGCTGTTAGCACACACTCAATATCACCAGCTCCAGCACATACATAATCTTCCTACGACAGGAATGGTGTGGGATACCCAAGATTTTCCCAGGTAAGAAATCATCAGTTCATTTTTCTATATTAACATACCATTTTGGATATGTGCTAGCTACAACAAACTCTGGCAAGCCCTACTTTTACAGACAGACTGTGAAAGTGTTCACTGGTGAGTCTCATGTCCTCCAGACTCTGTTCCTGCATCCACATCTCTGCAGCAGAGCTCTCCTGGGATGGGCCAGAACTTCATTCAGGTCTCTGGTCCAGGCCCTGTCAGTTCATCTTTTTCCTGTAGTTCAAGGCAATTCAGGGGCTCAGTCCAAGATTTTTAGGACGAAGGCACTTCAGTACTAACACACCAAAAATTGCATCCAATTTTTCCTGGGAGAAAGAACTTTCGTCTTCCAACTGCCATCCTGTAGTAAATTGGACCATTTTATAGCACCCGGTGTGATTTGTTCTTGGCTTTTACAGAGTATAGGCACTTTTACGTACTTTGGTTCCCATTGAAAACAATCTTGAGGGTACAACCTGCGCAACTATTTTAAGGGACTAAAATACTTATTGTTGGAAAAACAGGGTTATCCTAGTGTGAAAGTTCAGCAGTCTCCAAAAGAATCTGCTTTATAAATAATGTTCTCTAGCTTTTCACTTGGTTTAAACATCTCTTCAAACATATCTGAAATAAATCAATGTCTCTGAGAAGGTAATTAAAACATCAGATATTCTAAATATCATGTCTGCATAAGAAAAAGTGAGTCATCTAATAGGACTGGAAAAATGTTTAACAAAGGATAAAATATCTGTTTGATTAAAAGAGAGTGATGATGGGCCAAACCTTATTGTTTCTGCCTACACTTAATCACAGCTACTGGCAGGGAGATTTCAAGCCAGTGAGGACTCAGAACAAACCCTCAAACACGGGGCCAGGGTCTCACTCTGGTCAGGAACAGCGCGCATTTCCACCTCTACATCATTTCTGTTTCACAAACAGTTTTGCAAGAGTTTCAGAATGACCCCACTGTCCCAAGGGACTGAAGGACATGACTGACCCGATGCAGCTCCTTTCTATGTGGGGCAAACTCCTCCTGCTTATGGGGCTACCTAAAACACACTGTTCCCTCCAAGCTTCAAAACACACTCTCTGCAAACAGCATCCTCCCATATACAAGGCATGCCTGAAACTCCAACATTGTGACACCAGAAAATGGGAAACCCTTGAAAAATATAAAAAGGTGGATCGCTTAACATCTCATTTGCTGGTCAGGTGACATTTCCAGTGTTGTTTCTCTGTCCTCCTATGCTCCCCTGAAGAAAGCTGGTTGCCCAACCAAGCATGGCTCTTCCCTCTGGCCAACCTGCCGCAACCCCTCAGGCTGCTTTAGTATAGCAGAAAACCATCACTGAGCAGGACAGGTACAAGTTTTACTCATAGCCAATCCTCCCTTACATCTGTCATCTTTTCCAATGTTTCAAAAAGTAAAATCATATAATCACAGAATCTTAGCATGGTTTGGGCTGGAAAGGACCTTTAAAGGTCATCTAGTCCAACACCCTGCAATAAGCAGAGACATCTTCCACTGAATCAAGTTACTCAGAGCCTCAGTCCAACCTGACCCTGAGTGTGTACAAGGATGGGGCTTCTATCACCTCTCTGCGCAACCTGTTCCATTGTTTCACTACCCTCACTGTAAAAATTACTTCCTTATATCTAAAACCATTACCTCATGTCCTATCTTAATGAGCCCTACTAAAAAGTTGGTGTCCATCCTTCTTGTACGTCCCCTTTAAGTACTGAAAGGCCACAATAAGGTCATTAAAGAAACTCAAAAGTGAAACAAAAACAAAAAAAAAAAAAGTGGATTTTTTTTTTTGTTCTCCTCAGTTGGGCATTTTTATTAAGACTTCAGTTTGGACTGAACAACCAGAGCATCCCCTTGGAAAGGCATAACTCCTCTCCCAGCACAAACGTCTCTAATTGCACAGGGCAAAGCTAATGCTCTGTGTTAACTGAACAAAGTCGACCTTTGGACTGAAATATTTCTAATCCCCTCTATCAATCCAAGCTCTGATCAGGTCCATGCAGCTAGGAGAGCTACAATTCCATTACTACAGCTCCACAATAGGTCTGATGTTAAGTAAAGAAGGCAGGATTATTAGATTAACAAGCTAAATTGTTAAATTAGCATATTACTCAGCTCCAGAAATAACATATGCTATAGCACATAGGTGAGCAAGACTATAACCTTATATTCCCTTACATATGAGGGAAACACATCCCTTACACCAATGCTTGCACTAACACCACCCCACATCTCTCTTGTAGCTCAAACAAAGTGGAGACAGTCGTCCTCCTCCAGCTCAGGATGAACTGAGAGGTTTCATTCTTACATGCACAAAGCCATGAGCCTAGAGCTCCAATATCAGCATCAGAGATCCTAAATCTTTCTAGAAGTTTCTGTAGACAGCTCCTCTAGATGTGGCTTGTACCCCTTCTAATTCTCACCTGGGGGAACCCACTGGTTAGAAAGCACTTCCCACTCCCCATTTAACACCTGCAAACTGGCAATGGGAGGGGATTGTGTATCTATTTCATGCTCACACAAAGTACTGTGCACAAATTTTGTCCACAAGTGTTTGAAGCTGTACATTTTGAAGAGCTGGGCTTCACAATCACAGGAAACTTTGTGACAGACCAGATTTCAAAATGTTTCTGCATCTGGCAGGGCTTTCCCAAGACACAAGAACCAACAACAGTCTCCCACAGGGAGGTCAAAGCCTTAACAAGAACAAGTCTAGGCTGGAATATGAGTGGACCAAGCATAACAGCACGGAGCAGAGATCAAGATCAGCAACAGAGAGCAAATACATCAAAAGAGGGTTTAAGGAGTAGCCTATAGAAACCTGAGGCACCAAGTGACTAAGGAAAGATGTTCCTGACAAAGAGCAATGTATAAGGAAATGCACCTTCAGAAAATATTCCCAGAACTGGTCCCACGCTGAAGGCAGCAGGATTTAACGGAGCGCCAGTGGGACAAAGGAGGAAAGGGATGCTGCTGGTAACCACTGACCCCTTGCAACCTTCCCAGGCCCTCTGCAAGCTTTACTCTTTGCTCTGTTACCCCCAGCACACAGAGGTCAACACAGCAGGTCCCAGGGCAGGGGCAATCCCCACAACACTCTGCCAAAGGAGGTAGCTCATTGCCTGCAGCCTCTCAGGGCAGGGAGGGCAACTGCCAGTCCCTGAGGGTGCTTAGGGTGCTCCTTCCCCTGCCGTACAGCCCATTCTCCCTTTGCCCCCGGCTGCTCTGCAAGCACACATTTTTACAGCTAAAAGGCAGCAGTACAGCCTGTTCCCAGTAACATTAGTTCACGACAGCCATGTTATTACCACCCTTTAACACCCCCACTGTGCTTCTGTTTCACATCACTGCCTATTCAACACTTCAGTATTCATAACTAAAATGAAATCTCCGTTTCAGAGACCCACAAGGCAGCCTTTCACACAGGCCACATCTCCCAGAGCAGCAGCAGGTTGCTCCTTCCAGCAGGAAGGTCTGAGCTGTGGAGAGAAGGGCACACTGTCCATGTGAGCAGGGACCACTTGGTCCTCTAAAGGGAGGTGCTTGGCTATTAAGGGTGGCTCAAGAAAGGCATAGCCTCCTCCTATGGGCCACCTCACACTGGCTAAGACCTTCCTCCAGACTCTTGCTGCTTGACAGGTAGCAGGCGACCACCACAAACCTGGATAGGTCTGGACTGCAGCAGGGAGGCTGCACATCTACAAACGCCAGGCAGACCTCAATTTCCATGTGCTTTTACTGTATGCAACCCAGGCTGTTCCACAGCAAACCATTTCTGCATTTCCCAGGGCACCCTGGCTTTATTGCAACCCCAACCACACTGGTTTCGATGTCCAAATTCAAACTCCAGGATAAGCCACTCACCAGCTCCAAGCACCAGTTCCTGTCACAGGTGAAGCTGGCTCTGTGGAGGATACAGGAACGGGCATCCCAGGGCACGAGGAAGCCCTCTTAAGCCATTCCCTGTAACTGTCAGGGCTGCTCATGACCTCAGACCATCTGCTTGGAGATAAAAGCAAGCTGCTGTGTCCAGAGCTTCACAGCAGCACAGGGGCACTGACAAGATCTGC
Source organism: Coccyzus lansbergi (assembly GCA_033558105.1). NCBI lineage: Eukaryota > Metazoa > Chordata > Aves > Cuculiformes > Coccyzidae > Coccyzus > Coccyzus lansbergi. The sequence continues at coordinate 106,075 of JAUMJK010000358.1, forward strand.
ATCACAAAATATGCTTTGGCAGTGCTGCTGCTGTTCCCTCTATATTTGTAGAAAAAATAGTCCCTTCGAAACAGACTGAACACACTCCCTGCTGCAGGGCAGACAGGGCAAATGCGAGCTACTGCTTCCAATGGCAATTCATCCCAGAATACCAGACACAGGTATCCCTCAGTCTCCTCAGGCTTTTGATACCTCATTTATCTGTGCCACACATAAACAACTGCATTTCAACACATGAATTTTCACTTGCTCTTCAATCTATGCCCCAAATCCGTAACTGTCTTGCAAACTACAGCAGAGTTAAAAAATGGCCCTTGAGGGAAAAACACTACACATGTTGATGGAAACGTGGTTTCTTGAAACACCTCTTCAGTGCCATCTGCTTGACATCGGCTCTAGTTTCATAGTAGCAAGATCCAATTTTGGAGGTGGCATGTAAAATGAAGGTGGTTGTTCAACCAACAAACAGCAGGGAGAACCACCTCCTGTGAACCTAAGTGCTCAGCATCCCCTTCGACAGCAGTGACGGACACACTGGTGGCACAAGACAGCCACAGGGGAGCCAGGTAACACTGAAGTATCTCATCTAAAACTGGTTGATTTTTTTATTTTTTTTTTATTCCTACATAAGGAAACTGTACGAACAGGAGTCTAAATCCCTTCTCAGTGATTTCCCTACTGTTAGATTCTGGAAATAGAATGCCATGACTGTCAACTGTTTTCCACAAAGGGTTTCCATTGTATTTCATTGAATTGCTAATGGTATAAGATGACCACGTCCACATAAATTACCCAAGCTGACAGAGCAGCCCAGCTTGTTTTACCAGCCCAGGTTTTTCCCACTTCCCCTGTTTCTCCACATAACTGCAGGGCAGTATTTCTTTTATCTAAGCTCACATAGCACAGTATAGCTGTCTATGCTGCCCCACATCCCCCAGTGGCTCTATGTTTCTCTGCAATCTTTGTGACACAAGATGAGCTCCTGGGGTCCCAGCTTGGATCTCTCTGCATCTGGCAACCAGACACTTCACCAGTGGTTGTCCAGGCAGTTAAATGGGACTCCTGCCTCTTTCACCACCACCACCTCCCTTCTCCACATCTCTCAGCTTGCAGAAAGAAGCCTGAACACAAAGTCAGCAAGTTTTTCTGTGCACCAACCCTAACTCCCCATGTCCAGAAGAAAATTGAGCTGAATTTCTGATGTCTAGTCCCACTGCTGGCAATGGCTGAACTTGCGTAGCAGGAACCAGGACATTTGTCTGGTACCTTGAACCAATTTCTAAGCAAGTCATCCTTGCAACTGCTCAACTGCCTCACTCTTTGAGTCTCTCCATTCCTGCTAACACTTGTATCTATTCAGGTCTAACCACCTTGATTCCTGGCAAGGCTGACAGGCATCTGAGCCAATTTGTACATGCAGGCTCCATACATTCATCACTCACAAGCAAGACTCCAAGTCCCTGTCTCAAAGTGATAGAAACAACAGAAACAAGCTGATAAAGTTACTTGTATTTCATAAGGCTCAGGATAACCATAGTTGCCAGAAGCTTTGATGTGTATCTCTCGGGATGACTTAAGTCTTAGCATTACGAAAATAAGCATAAGAATGACATAAGTAACCCCCCATCTAGTGCTATAGAGGGCTAAGGTGCTCCCCTAAGCCCAATGACTTTGTAACTCAAGATACTGCAGACTCTATGTAGCACATTTCTATCTATGTCAGCTCAAATATCAATTTTCGACCTTACATACTTGAAGGCAGATGGACATCGCACTCTTTTATCTTGAGTTGCCTCCGGGGTTTTTGTCTGCCCTGAGTTGCCTTGACAACTTACTGTCCATCCTACCCTACTCCAAGTCACTTACTGTCAGTAGTCAATAAACATTTTGCAGTGCCTGTGTTCTACTGATTTGAAAGACCCAGTCATGCCTACAGCAACAGTATGTGATATACATACTAATTTGGTTGTAAAGGGCTACATCAAGACTTTCATGTTGTCCGCTGCTTTAAGAAAGTCAGTTACTGGGTACCAAATTTTTGGAATCACTTATCAGAAAAGACAGTCAGAGAAACAACATGTAGACTTCTTTATATTTGCTGCTTTCTCTGGGATTAAGACTCTGACCATGCTGCCCAACAATCCAACTGTGGCTCAGCTTCTACGCCAGTGTTAAGGGTCACAATCGGAGTTTATCAGTAGAATAAACTGCATCACTTTCATAGTGTCTCAGCTTCCAAGCCTCCCCTCTCAAGCAGGAATTTCCCACCTTTACACCGGCCAGGCAAACTTTTTCTACACAGAAAAAAATGAGATAGATCACTGCTTTTCCCACCTTTCCTGACAGATCTGCAAACTGAAGCTCGCTACATCGGAGGTCAATGCCATGTTGCCCTTGCTTGGTAGAGGACTCTCCTCTAGGGGCACCCAGTGGCCCTCCTTTCTCTGCAAAATGGAGAAACTGGAGTGCAAGGGCTCCTTTAGGGCTCCCTCCTTTCCAAGAAGATCGCATGAAGCAAAAGTTGCCTCCCCATCTGCACACACAATCCCCATCCAGCCTTGCAGCAGGCAGCAAAGCCGTAAGGGGTCTTTAGCCAGAAATTTGAAAGCAGGAAGGAGAGGAGGACTTGGAATTAGCAAGGGAAGGTTAAGCCAGTACCAGGAATTGCACGGGAACAATTCAGCTCAGGAATGAGTGGGAGGAGGCCAGAAAGGACCAAATGTCCTTGCTACTTTTGGCACTTGGCACTCAGGGATACAAGGGACCAAGCCCAGCACATCGCTATTTGGTAATTAAGGGACTCTAGGCACTGCAGCCACTGCCCAATGTGGTTATCATGGCAGGAGGGCTATCTAGCCATTAAGGGTCCTATTTACTGAGAAATAACATGAATAGACACAAATCGATGCTGTACAGTTTAGAGGAACTATTTGAAGGCTATGGATTTTACTCACTGTTATTTCCAAAGTGAAACAAAGCAGACAAAAAAGCTCTCAAAGCAGCCCGAAAAGCTGCCTGCAGGCAGGGCGCCTGCCGGAACGTGGGCAGCTCGGAGACTGCCTGCAGCTTTGCAGGGAGAACACATATGGGCAGGGGGTGATGGCCTTTTATTTGACTGGATAAAGATCTTAGTGGAAATCTGAAAGACTTGGCGTGAGACCTCACAGCTAATCCGAGGCTCACATGGAATATGCCATGCTGTAGGGATGTCAGGAAGGACCCATGGCAAGGAGCTGCATCACATCCCGAACTGGCAATTTCAGTTGTACTAAGAGAAAGAAAATGATAAAATATTGCTTTATAAGCAACCCTCAGGAACCTCTGCTTCCTGTTCCTACCTAAAGGCAGTTCAGGTCACCCCATATGCCTATCCCCTACAATCACCACATGTCACCATGCAATATGTCACCCCTCCAGGGCCACCGCAGGCTTTTAACCCTTTCCCTCCAGGATTAGCACTAAAAGCTGCAGATGCATTACAGGCAGATTCATATTAAAAATTCAAGACCTTCTCCAGCAGTAAGAGCTGGCTGCAGGACAAAATCACAGTTTGATTTTGTTGACTGGTATTCTGGTTCTGGGCATCATTAACAGATCAGGCAAAGGCAGCATGTAAAAGTCTACCGCGGCACAGCAGAGGGGAAAGACTTCCCTGCATTTTTCCAAGGGGAAAAAAAACCCCTCACAACTGCCAATTTGCCCAGTCCAAAGCTGGGACCAAGTTTTGATACATTTAACAGGATGTATAAATTCCATTATATAAAAATCCTGATTAAATTAATGTTAATTTTTAAGTACATTGGACAGTTGCAAACTCCAAGGAAGGAGAAAAAGCACAGCCAGCGATGTGCAGCATAGGTTGATTTCCCAGGAAGTAGGGCCAAGGCCATGCTGAGCAGGGGGGACTATTCCTGGATTCCCACCAACTGCACTCAACCTTAGGCAAGAGACTGGGCTCTCTGTGGCTCAACTTTGCCCCCCAGTAAAAGGGGTATAACGATACTGCAAGCTACCCCAGCAAGATGATGCAATGCTCAACGCTATACTGCAAAAAGCATCCAAAGCCTTGCCTCAACATAGAAGCATGTTTGAGAATAAAAGGAGCTGTTCCTCACACCGCCAGCCATGCTCTGCATTAAGGCTTTGATTTGCACCTTCAAACAATAGTGCTCTATAAATTCTTAATTACTTCTTTTCTATAGCAGAGGGCTTTCATTTTCCCAGCAGACTAAAGAAAAAAAAAAATAAGCACAATTTCTTTATATTTGTAATTCAAACGCTCCTACACAGCACTTCCACAATGCTGCTTAAAAAGTGCATTAGAAATTGTACCTAAAAGCTGATCTTCCTTATGAGATGACTCAGGCTTCTGCAGGCTTCAGCCCTGGCCTCAGACAGCAATGCCAGCAGAGCACTTTTTCCTTATGGCACATGGTGAACTGCCAGCATTTTCTGAAGACCAGGGGAAGGTCTGTCTAAGAACGAAGGATAAAAGATAAAATCTAATTATTATCATTTAATTTCTGGGAAGCATTGGAGGGGAAATAAGCAGCCCCTGAGAGCAAAGAACCAAACCCCTCCCTAGTGCCTAGAGTAGGTAGCTCTACAAGCAGGGAAATTATGTTTTCACTAATGATTTTAATCAGAGAAGCCTTCTCACAGTGAAAGTATTTTCGCACAGGACCTCACAAGGTTCAGATTAAAGCCCTCAATGCAAACCACTGGTGATCTCAGTGAGGGTGCCCACGTTGTGCTGAATGCAAGAAAATTGGTGCCCTCCTGTTCAGACATAAGGATCGACTGTTCTCCAGTGCTTCCAAAGAAACCATCGAGAAAAGACCTGTTCCTGCAGAAGGGATTAGAAGGACAGCACTGGAGGCAGAGAGGGGATTAAGGGAAGGGTAATCCAGGGCACCTTTGTTTACAGGATCCTTCCCCAAACCCAAGACTTTTACTGCTGTCTTCTGCATGTTACTTGGTAGCAGGCAGCAGAAGTTTCCACATGCTCTTCATGGTCTTCAGGCACTAAAGCACTGTCAGTTGTAAACAAACTGGCACACTCTTAAAAACAACCAGAACTTGAACTGCGCTGTCAGCCTTTAAAATCATCATAAAAATGCCACAAAAATAACATAAAGCCCATCAACACACATTTTTCTGTGTAAATATCATCATAAATGTGACCTGCGCCTTTGCCTTCAGAGCAGAAAACTAACTTGTCAAACTGCCTGGTATTTCTCATCCTTCCCACTGCTATAGCTCAGCAGGACACACTGGCCACAGGAATATCTAACATTTCCACAGACATCACATTTCCCTGAGGGAAGTCTTGAAGATGTGCCTAGCCTATTTTTACTGCTGTGAGCAAGAAGTTGAGATGAGGCAGAAATGTAAGTCTTGGCGCTCCTCACAGTGATGGCTTCTGCAACAGCTGAACCTCCAATGGGACTGCTAGGCAGGTGAAGGTAGCTGGTAGACTTCAAGAAGGTAATGAAGTGCCAGAGCTGCATTTGCTCAGCCAGGAGCAGTGCTGTGAGAGGCAGAGGACATTTACAGCAAAGGCACCATGCAGTTGCAAACTTAAACCCTCTGGTCTTGTCTCTACACTGGGTCACTCTTTTGCCATTCTCCAGGGTGCACTTGTACAACCTGATTCCTCATGAAAAGCGTAAGAGCACAAAAGAGCACACAGATCTCTGAACAAAACAGCTCCTCTGAAAGAGACTTATTTTGTATCACAAAGATGAGTCCACGCTGAACAGGAATTCACATTTTTAATGTATAAAGTCTAGCTTAGGAAATTGGGTAGGGAGACAGGTGTCTGCAGTGGTACAGGTACAGCAGAGCTGTGCCTGAAGAAAGCCAGACTCAAGTGCTCTTTGAGTATCAGCCTTGTGATATAGAAACTGTAAGGTTCAGTAGAGAAGACCAACACATCCCCAAAGGCCACTGGCCATTCAATTAATCATACAGAAATGGAAGATTAGACAGTGGAGAACAGGCAACAAAACAAATATGACAGATCATTTTTGTTCCCTCCCAGCATCCAACTTGTCTGCACTCAGGTCACCACCTTCAAGAGACAAGACAAGTATGTGTCGAGCAGGGAACAGCCACTCTACCAAGCTCTGGGTCTTCACACCTCTTCCTCAGACTGGCAGCTCTCACGTCAGTACAGATTAGGTTAACATCACTGCAAAGTTTCAGGCCACATTCTGTGTGGGTGATGTAGCAGTCTCCACCTGCAAAGGTTCATGGCACCATCATCACTACCACAAAACAACTTTCAAAGTCAGCACTTGGCTTGGGACTCAGCAGCCTGGCCTCTCAACCTCCTCCCTCCCTTTCCCATTATTTGAGGATTTAAAAGCTGCTTAAGCTAGTTTTCACAAGTAAAACATGGAACAGTGGAGAGAAATCTTCTACCTGGAAAAAAACATTCCTACAAGAGACTTTTCCCCTAATTTAGGCCCTCCTTTCTGGTCCACTGCTCCTGCCTTTCACCTGGGTAGCTTTGCTGACCCTAATGTAACTTCACTAGGTGTTACTTCCAACTCCTCTCACTCCAGAGAGCCCACAACACCATTACAAATCCATCCTGGCTATTTAATTACAAGTGAATAATTGTGGTTAATGCTTACAGCAGTGATGGAACCAAGAAGTGAACAGACTGGCAACACCAGGAGCACCAGTGACTGCACAGGAGACAATTGCAGAAGCCACAACTCCCCAGCATTGCCTACAAGCCATGAGCCTTCAGTGCTTTCAACAGAGAAGGAAGATGAGTAACTTCAGACAAAAGAATGAGCCTTTGTCAAAACTTCTGAAAGACAAATCTCTGGACTGGATCAATTCCCTTTCTTCTCTTCTTTTTTAAGCTGTTCACATTTTGTTTTCCTCCTCCGTATTTCCAAATTCCTATCTCTGAGAGAGATAACATGGAACATTCCCTGAAGGCTGCTATTCCCAGTACCTTTCAGATCAAGAACCACCAGAGATTGCAATAAAACTAGTCCCTACCCACCCCACGGGCATCCCCTAAAATTTGTGGTATCTTCCCTTTTCTCCATGGGGTCTCAAAGCATTAGTGTGATAGACCAGAGAGAAATGAGTCTCAGCAAATTAATCCTACCCTGAAAATAAATGACAATACACCAGGGATAAACTATCTCTGTGTAGATGTAGATCCACCTGAAGTCACCTCTGAGCAGACCAGCATGATGGCCAAGTCAGGTTGTTCTCTGCAGGAATGCCTGACAAGGAGTTGTTTTGTAGCCATAGAGATTTCAGCAGCACTTGAAGACTGGGAAAAGCTCCCTGCATCTGCTCAGGACCAGCCCTCTGTAGCAGTCACTGGGCATGCTCTGAAATAGTGGTTCCATCCCTCGTGGAAAGGCTTACGCTGATGATAAATGAAAGTTATCCTCATAGTCCTGTCTTAAGCATCGATGGGGGAAGTGTCTTTCAAGAGTACTCGTAAAACTTGCTTCAAAACAACTATCTGTAATGCACAATGTTATGATTTAATGTAAATGTGTCCCAGTTCTGCTAAAAAATAAGTCAGAAAGAAGTGAAAAACACCCGATGTGGCAACAGAAAAGATGATCTTGGTCTTCCTTGACAGTCCTAGACAGCTTGAAATCACTTCGAGGAAATATGAAACCATCTCTCCTTCTTCAGCTTGGTAAACGGGTCAAAACCACAGCTGTCCTTCACAACAGCACAAGAGCCCTGTTTTCCTGAACAATTGTATGCAAATTGGATTAAACATGTGTTACTCTTCTGCTCTGAGGTGAGAGCTGCTTGAAATGCAAACACTGACTTAGGATCATAAAAGAACAATCTTCTGACACAGAACAAACCTGGTCCTGGGTCAAGAGGCCGTCAATTCGGTACATTGCTATTACACAACTGACTGAACAAATTAGTTTTCCTGGAGACAAGACGGGTTTCTTCCCACCCCATGCAGTACATGGTGGCTCCTTGGCTCATGTGCCACCTGCAAATGCTCCACGGTGCTGCAGATAAGTGCCTGGAGCGACAGGGTGGGAGGATGGTCACACCCCTTGTTCTGAAAATGCTGAGACTGGGAGCAAGGAAAACAGAAGTGAAACAAAGCCTAGTGGAGCAGGTGGCAGGAAGAGCAGTCATTTCTCTCCTCCTCCCCCAAATCTATTATTTACAGTCAAGTATAAAGCTAAATGTCCCTAAAAATACAAGCTTAGGCTTCCTGCAATGTTGTCTGACAGCCGCTTGTCTCCGGCTTTCAAAGCTCTGTAAGCCTCTGCTGCCTCCTCACTGCCTTCCTCCTCTCACCTCTTTATTTTCATTCTTTCCATTTTCCTCCCCTTCTCACACCCCACTATTTCCCCATTTCCTCTTCCACTGCAGTCGTGGTAAGGATAGCGAGGTATCCATCTGACACATCTTACCAGGTATCCATCTGACACATCTTACCAGGTATCCACCCACTAAGGATGCCAGAGGGCTCAGTCAAAGCCTCTCATCCTGCTGTTTGTCTCGAGGGGGTGCAGGGATGGAGCTAACAGGATTCCTCCTTTCCCCCACCCACACTTCTCCAATTACAGAGCTTGGACACAACATAAACTAAAACTAAAAGCATCTAAAAGCATACACAATAAAAGAGAATAATTCAGAAAAGCAACAGTACATCTAAATCAGTTAATGAGAAAAGAATAAACACCAATTGCAAGGCTACAAAATTATCCCATCCTATAAAGAATTCTGTTAAGAAAAGGCAAAAAGGTGGGCTGACAACATTTTCTATTTCCACAGTTATTTTTGTAGGATTGGGACATGCTGCCATTCCAGTATTAAGCAATTTCCCCATCTTGCCATATACGCAAATACAAAGATTCGCATTTCTCAGGTAACTCACTTTTTACTGCAGTCTTGAGGTTGCCTCTACACCCTTGTGTTTTATTTGGTTTTGTTGTATTTTATTTTTTATAAAAAAGGTTAATTGAGTATTGCTGCCATCTCTTAAGGCAAATCGTTACATGCATGTGGGAATCTGCTGTGCATGGTCTCTATTTTCACATCTTTTCGAAATCACAAAGTCTGACCCAGCATTTCACTAAAAGTTGATATCCAGAAAGAATTGCAATCATTCAAGGATTTTTGTAGTATATGGGGGAATATCTCACACCATCCTTCAACCTATTAACTCGCCTTCTCAGCCCTATTGCAGGATAAAGTCCCTGCAGCCTCATATTACGTACACTTCTACTAAAAGCCCTTGCAATGCTCCTCAGGGTAAGGACACCTGAAACACACATCAGGACTCCGTATGGTCCAATGTGGAGAGAGCCAGGAGGCTCTCAGGTTCAGAGGATGTTACCCCTTCTCAGGCGGGGATGAGGGTTCACAAGCAAAGTGCTTTTCAGGAGGCTATGAGACACAATTTATTTTTATTGATGCCTATGCTGTGGCATTCCCAGAGAAACATCTTTGCTTTCACACAGGCCCATCCACCTCCTGACTGCTCCAAAGCAGCAAGGTTTACCCAGCACTCAGGCACTTGATTTTCAAGGCATAGCCTGATTTTTTGGGTACAGACCACATTCGGGCAGCTGGTGCTTACACAAGTAAACCCCAGCGTTCCCTTGTAAGCTGAATTCCCTTACATACAGTGCTACTAAAACACAAGTGCACAAAGCACTGTGCCATTTCAGAACTGCCAAACCATGCTTTAGCGTGCTGACCATACACATTCTTTGCCTACTGAAGCGAAGCACGCAACCCAAAATCCTCACTGCTTGGCTTGGACTAAAAAGACACCATCCCTCCACCGTTTTATCCCAGCTTCCTCAGCAACAAGCTGACTGGAGATCTGATTCACAGGGGTGCATGCATGCATGTGTGTGCATTTGTGAGTTTTAATGCTATTAGGTAACCTCAAAGACAATTATTTTCTACCAGCTTCATGGAAACAGGCAGCTGGGTGGCAAAGGATGCAGGATGCAGCCATTCACAATGTTTATTTCCAATAGCTTTTAATTCTGTTGGCCCCTTTCTCCAGTCAATTATAGCAGCCTCTATGCTGCCAGAAAAGTAATGGGAGAGACTATAGGTATAAGCAGACATAATAGAATCCTGATTTAATTAGGGAAGTACTCAATCAACCAAGAGACATAAATACAAAGGAAACCAGGTTTATTAGTTCTGGTTCTTGCAGAAATGTCCATTTGATTCCCAACTACTCGGGGAGGGAAAAAATCCACAGTAATCTTAATAGCACAGTCCTACTTTCCTCTTTCAGAAAAAACTTGGTAACAAAACCATGCAAAACTCAAATGTTTCTAGAAGTACAGCACTCGTGATGGGCAAGTAACTGAGCTCATAACTGGGGGCAACCTGGTTCTGGTTTAACTGTCATTACAAAACACAAATTACAGCTGGGCCAGCCCCATGGGAAGAAGTTTTCAACCCTGGCTCTAAGGTCAGTTTTACATCAGTGTTTCTCAGTAACACGTCTTGCTTTCCCCCATGTACAAAGAAAGTCAGTGTCACCAGATGTAACAGCACATACCAGAAGAAGAAGGCTTGAGGAAGAAGAAGGTGAAGTCAACTCCCCATGGCAGTGCTGACCCCAGCGGTGCTCACTTAATCTACAGAAAGTTTCATCATTTGCTTCAAATAACAAATCTCTCGCGTTTCCTCCTTCCACGCTGAACACAATGGTGGCAGCGTTTTCTCAAGGTCTCATAAAAACACTACCCCATCTTTGGGGTCTGCAGGTTCAGAGCCAGCTTAGCAAAACAGCAGGTGTATTTAACATTCACATTTTAATGTCTGGATAAAGGCTTTGCTGACAGCATTAACAGGGCAAAGTGATTAACGAGGGGCTGGGGAACTATTTGGAGATTAACTAACTGATTTTGTGTTATGAAAGGGCAGGCTGTAATTTTAGGATTAGAAATCCATATTTTGGATGTCAATACTTTACACGAGGAAAGTGCCAGGAGCAGTGGCATGACAACATTAATCCATCCACAAAGAACTATCAGGGCAGGTGGAGAATGAGCCGTCTATGCCAAGAAACTCTAAAAAACTATAATAAATCTGTTGCAAACATCAGCCCTGTTCTCCAGGCTAACATGCAGACTCCCACCACCTCTGTGCGTATTCTCCAGCTACAGCCACAAGATTTGCATGCCTACCCAGCAATGTGACAGGGTCCACCCTACCATTACATGGGTCCAAAAGGAGTCTGCCACCCAGCCAACCACCTCCACCTATCCCTACAGCCTCCAGGTACTGCTGACAGCACTGACAGGTGCTAAAATATAATTAAATGCCAGGTAGAGAAGGTATGTACCAGGTATGTGAAGCTATGTGGTAAGGACTTCATGAGCATCCCATTCTGGCACTAATTTAGTGACAATGAGACCACACAAATGCACTGCTATTCTTCCACCTTTGCCTCAGTTTAAAAGAGATGCATAACCAGCCCCAAAGGACTGTGACCTCTTCTTGCATCCCAGCTTCTGTATGCCCTTCTGGTTTATCTGTCCAGGATAAGCGGGAACCCTCTGCTGTATCACAGCCAAGTTCTCAACACACTGCACAGATGCCTCTCCACCAGCTTAGCCTTCCCCAGTCTCCAATAAGAAACAGCAGTTCCCTGTTTGCCCAGTAAAGCTGCAGGGCAGCAGTGGGTCACTCTTTACACTTACTAAGTACAAACAGACATATATACTCATTGATGTATTAACACACACATACATGTATATATACATAAAATATATAAAGTGCCAAATGAGCATCGCATGCCCTACCTGGTTTCTGCCAGTGCTATTATGGTTGCTGGCTCATCAGGATAACCTCCAGAGGGGTCAAAGATGAAGTTTACTAAAACTGTGACTATTTAGGCAGAAACACTGTGCTCTTGCTGCATGTAGTATCCATGGCATTGTCTGAAGATATGTTAAACACAATATTTATCTTATCAGGCACTCAGTGCTTTGTGCTTTGAGATTTTTTTAGCTTCCAGTTGACAGACTTTTGCAGGCTCATAAAAAGGGGGAAAAAAAACCCGCTCACCGTAAGGTGGACACAATTTATCGACAAATTTTTCATTTAATTTGATTCTTTCTTCCTTCCTTCCTTCCTTCTTTCCTTCCTTCCTTCCTTCCTTCCTTCCTTCCTTCCTTCCTTCCTTCCTTCCTTCCTTCCTATTTTCATCCAGTTTTTCCTCTTTCTTCCCAGCTCCCTCCTGCAGTTTAGGTTACTTAAAATTTACAAAGTTTGAAACAAATAAAACCAGACTGAAAGTACACAGGAAATCTACAACGCTGCAGAGGTTAAAAATAGGCTTTAAACCAACTAATGTCAGCATCAGCATAAAAGAAAGGACACCCTGACAGCTCTAATTATTACATTCTCTTGTTTTGCACTTGTGAAGAGCAGCAATTAAATCTCTGCTTGGGCTTATAAGGAAAAAGTAAAGTGCTCTGCACCTGCAAAATGGATTCTGTTCCATCAGAGGATTTCAGCTCCCCAAAGCACATTATCCAGGGCAGTCTGCAGAACAAAACCCATCCTCCCCTTTCCAGCAACTGAGGATTTTGCAGCCAGTTCACAGGGAAGAATACTAATAATGGCAACCCCTCCTCTCTGCATTTGCTAGATAAATTTATTTAAGAGAAAGCTCACCAGTTCTTGACAGAACAGTCACAGACTATGTGTGCAATGCCTGAAACTGCCATATGGTGATAAAAGTATTTTTATTCATAATAATTTCTATTGCAGTAGCCTGTGGGGACTTGAACTAGGTCACTTTCCCATCAAGGCTCACTACAAGCCGTTAAATAAGTGGTGCACACAGCATTCTTTAAGCTTCTTTTATAAATAAGTGATTCTGTTTATTAAAAAGGTAAAAAAAAAAAACCATCACATTTTATGAAACCTATTTTCTGCCACTCATAAATTCTTTGATGTTCAATAATCTATTTGAGTTTAGTATTTGCAGCTGTTCCCTCAGCAGCACTGAGGGCCTCTCGTTTATTCTGATTACCTGTCCTCGGGAAATCCGCTATAACTGCAAGTATCGGAGACCTCTACTCTTTTGTCAAATCTGGCTGGAATCAGTGGGGAGGCTGGAAATCTCCGTGACAGAGAAGGAGTCTCACTGATAGCCATGCAAGCTGCAGCAGCTTCATTTCTTCAGGAAATTCAGCTAAAAAGCATATCATTGCTTCCATGCTCAATTCCAGGCAGGCACCAAGTAAAGAAGGCTTAAAAAAATCCCAGATGTAAATACAAAGAAAGAAGCTGAAAACAAAATTTGCCTGCAGATCCATGTAAAATTTAAATCATGGAACATTTCACTAAAGATATCCTGAATATTTCACTATGGGGCAAGGTGCTGCAGGGAGGTAGGGGCTAGATGCCCACTCTCCCTGGTGAGCTGCGGCACCCAGAGTGGTGCCACCTATGGGCTCTGGGTTTCTACTGGACACGCTCACTCCTTACCCCCCCTCCCAAGAAACTACATGAAAACAAAGTCAAACCTCTCCATCAAAACCAAACTTTTAATCTGCATTAAAGCAAATTCATTATTTTATCCCAAATGCAAACCAGTTTTGACCAAGAGCATTTGAGCAGCCCCTATCAATGACGAAGGGAGGAGTTGGTATGCGCAGGACAGGCAGGCACCAGCTGGGATGCCAGGAGAAGAAAGGCACAGTGTTTCCATAAAGCCAGTGGAAAAAAAAGTATAGCTGGGAACATTTTTCTGGCAGAAAACACTCACTCATGGAAGCAAAGCGCTGAGGGCCAAGGAGAAAGCTAAGCTTGCTAAACCAGCTCTCCCCCTCCTAGGGACACCTGCAAGTTGTCTTCTGCAGAAACAGCCAGACGTGGACATAAATAAGGCTGCCCATGCTCCCTCCCCAAACCCAAGTGATCAGTAACGCCTTCCAAATTATCTCAGTGGGTTTCACATTATCCACTGACCCAAGGATCTCGGATCTCCTTGTGGAGGTAGATAAATCCCATCCATCCTGCATGGAGAAGGACCAGCCTTTCCCACCCTAATTGAATCACCACCCTGGGACACCAATTTAGATCCTGACTAACACAGTCAGCAGTCTGCTTAAAATATTTCCATCGTCTTTTTCCAGACTAAGGAAAAGACTAAGCATGCTCTAAACCTCACACAGTTTCTCCAGCTGTTCTAATAAAAGATATCACTTCTCACTACAAACCTGGCTTTTCTTCTGTAGTTGGTTCATCATGGCTACAAAGAACACTATTTCTAAATGCTTCGCTTGTTAAGTACACAAAGTTTTACATAGAAAAGCTACCTCTATTCCAGACATGTTAAATTTACTCCTAATTTCACAGGTCTTGAAACCTTTTTAATGCAACTTAACAGTCTGGGGAAAAAAAAAGTTATGCGCATTAAGTTCACTGTACTATTAAAAAAGCTGTATCACTATTCGGTCCTCTACTGCTGTCCTTAGAAAGGAGTCAAACACTCTGATAACGCCCTTGTAAGGTACTTCTTCACAGTAATAATGCCATACAAGATAATCAAGGGTGAGCTTCTGGTGTTTGTCTTTACCCTATAAGTCATGAGCTTATCTTCTGGCTGCAAGGGCCAAGAATAAAAGAGCATATTTGAAGGTGCACGTCATGCCCAGCCCTGCTCGCTGGGAAGCTTCACATTCCTTGTGTCACAAACTGCTCTGCAGTTGCTGCTGGGCTGCAGCACAGCCCTGCACAGGGGGGCAGGCAGTAAACACCCGCTGCCTGCATGTCCCCTGAAAGGTCCCACTGCTTGGTGGTACCAAAGACCACCTTGAAACACCACTAGGTCTTGGAAAGCTGAAGAGCAACGCCAAACAACTCATGAAACAATTCATGGGTCTAACCCATGAAACTGAGGGAAGTGCAGATTAATAAAAGGCCAGTAACTCCATGAGTGTAAGAGCCAGCCGCTGTTCCTTTCCTTGCACCAGAACTCTGGCTTTTTTTAATGCTTTTCTCATCCAGAGGATTGTGTTCCTTCCAGTCATGCACTAAGCATTAAGTAACTCCAACATAAATCCAGTTGCCATAATTCTTCCCTAAATGATGATAAATGCCTTTGACTTGCTTAGTACCAGTACTAAAAATCTAATATTTAAAATTTGTTGGGGTGTAAAACACCTCCTTTATTTTTTAAGTCTGATGTTTACCCTGATAGATTCCCTCCAATAGTCATGAAGTAGTTTTCATACCTTACAGATACGTTACAAAAATCTAACTAACCCTACACAATATCACTTATCAATTCCAGGTAGACCACTCTTGTGTTGAGACAGGACTGGAAGTTAAAATAAGTCCTGAAAGATGTTCTTTTTTTGGCAGGTCTCAGGAGCCAGCTCAGCACATTCCCATCTCCTGCTTCATCTAAAAATAATAAACGCTAAGAAGCAAGCGGTTTGGATGATCTTTGCTGAGTGCACGCACACAGCATACCCTGTCAGCTCTGCTGCTTCCACCTCCAGTCCTATCCAGGAAACACCAGTGGCTCCAATCTGGGCCAGTGGCTGGCCAGTGCTGCTAGCAAAAGGTCATGGTAGTCGGCACGACATGGGGATCTTCTCTTCTTCTGAATGGCTGGCCACTGTCCACAGGTGAATGGGTGGTGAGGGGATAGTGCATCACATTCTGTGGTACTAATAGCTCAGAAATGGGATGTTTGCCTGGCCATCTGATTCATGCCCTTCTTAGGCCTGCTGATGCGTATGTCATGTGATAACCCACCTCAGAAATGAAGATGGTCAGAAAGCAGTAGAGTTAAAACAAGACTTTCTCTGCTCACCTGTTACTCATACATTGACAAAACCAGTGGATTTACTTTTTTTTTAATATTTTTTAAATGTACAAGTGCATAGGTCAGGATGGACTGGTGCAACCCCCATGCAAGGTGTGGCCACCACAGACCATGACCACTCAAGTGCCAAAACAGACCCATGGGAGACAGCAGGACTCTTGTCCCAACTCCAGCTAGTCAGAAGCAAGCTCAATTGCTGTTGGAGGCCAAAGCTCCTCCACACACTCCCTAAAGGGTCATTTAATTTTCCCTTTTTTCAGGTCTTTTGGAATGCTGGCTACAAAAAGCCAGATGCAACAGGATTACTGATCCACAGCTACACCCCAAAGGCTCCTACATGCCACCATCACCAAGAAGTTCTTGTACGATCATAAGCATCAGCAGAGACTTACTTTAAGCAATGCATGTTGCTCCTCATTTTGAGTTGGTTTACAGAAAAGAAGCACTGAGCACCAACAAGACCATACTTCTAAAGATACAATGGCCTGCCAAGTCACCTCAGTCAGGGGCAAGGCTCTCCTCAAGTGCAAACCTGGCCCTCATGTTTGGATGCTGCATCTCAGAAAGCTCCTCATGGCATCTCCAGGTCAAAGGCTGTGTCAAACAGCCCCAGTACAAAAGTGGCAAGGGGACCAAGCAAAGTTCAGAGGTTCAGCCACACGAGAAGAGTGAAGAGCCCTGCATGATGATCAAAAAGATGCACTGGAGGTCAAAACTCAAAAAGTGATTACGGTTTTACCATGAGCAGCTCATTTAAAAAGTCATTAAATCTTGCTGAGGGATGGAGATATCCAGCAGGCAACAGCAGTTCCACCCCAAAGTGTTCCATCTGCACCAACACACAGAAGTGCACAGCGCTGCTCTGCAAACACACCACACAAGCCAGTGCAGCAAAGAGATACTGGAAGACATTACCAGCCTCCACCAGGCCACCATCATGATCTGGTAACTAGCTGTAAATTCAGACCTTCAATAAAACCAAGACCTATCAAATTATAATGCTCTATTATCGGCATGACTGTATCTGAATTCCAGGAGGCATTGTCCAGGCTGGTAAACCTCATCTACCCACAGCTTTTCAATTTGCTGCTGTAATAAAGATGCATCTCATTTCTCTGAACAGCAAGTATGAGATTGCCCTCTCCTTTGGTGTGATATAAGAACACGCATCCCACTTACAGTCCCTTCTGCCCATCTATTTCTAGCAAATACACAATTGAACACACACAGGAATTCTCCTATAACTGTTTGTGAGAACGTGGTGGTTCATTAGAGGGATTTTTTTTTAATTTTCATTTCACTCCTGGAGCAGTCAGGGTACATGCACAGTTCTCATAAGAGAAAATCTCTATCTTTTAGGAGTTTCTTGTTTGAACCTTGATCCTATAGCTAATGCCATTCATTCCCGAGGCATCAAGAAGAAAACGAGTATTAATGGATTATAAAGGACAAGAAAATATCACAGACAGGGCTTTGCCACTTGCATAGTATATGGGCACCAGCAATACAGTGTCCACCAGGTCCTTCTGTGATGGTCACTTATCTATTGGAGAAGTCACTCATTCATCTCTTCACATCACTGTTGCCTTTTTGTTCTTGGAGACATCGTTCCTAGCTGTTCAAAGTGGGCAGGAAAAGCAAAGCTGACTGGGTAAAATGCTGTTTATTTAGGTGGCACAAATGAGCCCTCACGCTACAGTGAGCTCAGCTGACCTGACACATCAAAGCCTTTGATTGCTTTCCAAGCCCCACCGAACCAATGTTGTCACCACTTGGAGGGGCACCACAACATACAAAACTATTAACCCTACAGTTACAGATGAGAAGGAAAAAAACAACAAAGTGCAATGCCAGCCAAAGAGGAGGATGCTTTTGGCACAACAGGAACACTACAACACTATCATGGTCTAGCCTCATGACCAGGAGCCATTAGTTCTTCCTGGCCCCAAACCAACCAGTTTGGCAGCAAAAGCAGGAAAGTAGGGCATGTAATAGCCAACATTTTTTGGGTGATGCCTTAACCAGACATGGCTGAATCTATCCATGGGTTGGGGCATGATACCCACTGGGTTTTCCTGCTTACTGAGGAAAAAGGACCAGAAGTCCTGCTGCTTCTACAGTAAACCTTTATTATAGCGTATGCTCTCTCCAGAAAATAACATACCCCTGGACATTTGGGAGACAAAGGAGCAGCAGAATTCAGTCATTCCTCCCAACAGAAGAAATGTGCTCTAAGCAAACAGCCAAGGAAGAAAAGGGGGGATGAGGGGATGGATGCAAAGCTTTTGCCTCGCAGAATTTAATCTTTAATTAAAAGGGCTGAGCAGAATGTTTCAAACACCACATGGGTATAATTTAAAGAGCAGATCGTAAGATAAGTTTTCATCTTCAGCACGAGGTTTTGTGTATTAACAATAAATAGGATTTTAGTATTATTTCTGTGAACACCAGCCTTCATAAAATCACATTTTTTTCATAACAGCATAGCCAAGGCTGACATCAAACCATCCATACAAAAGTCATTGTGTGAAGATTACAGTTAAGTCCTGGGTATTCAGTCAGAAAAACAGCATCTTTCAAAGCCACACTGAAAAAGGACTGGTTTTCTTACAGTAAGAAGACTGTGGCGCAGGCAAGTACAAACAGAGCAGGATCCAGTCTGGTGACATATGCATGCCACAAACTGTGGAAGGCATGGGAACAGCTCTGATTCCACTTACTTCACTTCATTTAAAACCAGTGCAAAGGTTTTCCATCCACACTGGTATTTCTTAAAGGTTGCTTCGCAGATCATCTCCAGCTAAATCCACTGTGCTCCTAACTGCAGTCATCTATTACCTGCTCATCCTCTCCTCCACTCTCCCTGCGGGGCCACGGCAAGGCTGAGTAATGTGGTCCCTAACGGAGTATTACATACTATAAATTAGTGCAACACCAGTACCCGGACCAAGGTGTTTTATCATAAAGAGACTTAGCCTTTCCTTTACAGGATGGATCATAGAAGAGCATAAGGCTGCTCCTGTAACCAGGTGTATTCTCAAACAACAAAAATGTCCATGCTTCCCAAGTTTTAAAACGCGTTCCCATGGTGGGCATATGCCATAAATTCATGGAAGCAAGAGCAGCCTATGCTCCCTTTCAGGAGCAAGCACACTCACTCCCTAAACTCGACTTGTTTGGTTGCATAGACAAAAATGGGTCAATCATGGAATGATCAGGGTTGGAAAGGACCTCTGCAGATCATCTTGTCCCACTCCTATGTTAAAGCAGGGTCACCTGCAGTGTTCTCCACAGCAGATGTGATCTTCCCCAAATGCTACTGAAATGCAGAGCCAGAGTTAGCACTCAGCACAGGCAACAGCCCTGTGAAGGCTGTGGAGCTCCTCCCCAGCTGCACATCGCTCTGCATCATCTCTTGGACCAATACCGGTGGGGACTGATGCCCGTGGAGCCCTCCTGCAGCTGAGGGCCCAGGTCCCCCATGACCTCTTGCTTTACCACACACTATGTACTACACCAAGGACTCACCCAGAGCTCCACAAGGCATGGTCAGCAATTCCGTAAAGAGACAGAAGGGCAGGCTAGAAACTGCAGTTTTGGCATCAATTACCAGAAAAATGTAATAAAGTGAGCAATGTCCCAGTTGAGCTGACAGTACCGATGCACCAAAGGAGGCACAGAAAGGTCAACAGCCCAGACCACACCAAAACCACGTGGCACCAAAGAAACATTCAGCTCCTCAATCTTAGTCCCGTGCTTTAACCACACACATCTACCCCTTTTCAAGCTGTAACCCACTGGGCATTAACTGACTAATCCTGCAGCAAGGAAAATCTAAAGGCTCCCTTTTGTACAATGCAAAAAAAAGTCATGAGGAGTCACTACTGAAAGCCCTTTCAGAAAGATGTCCAGTTAATTACCAAACCACCACAGAACCCGAAGTCATCCCACATGCATCAACAAGGCAAGAGACAAGTCATCTCAGGAAATGCCAAGAGCTCCTCTGTCACCAGCCACAAAGGAAAGGCCAGTTTTTGCTCCAGACAGGAAGAATACCATTGGATAATATGAAACGCACCACAGTGGTCACTGGACACGAAGCAGCAGAATGTTAAGTTGGCCTGCAAAAATTATTTGTATCACTGAAAAAGAAGTGAAGATGTTTTTCAACATGCTGTTGTGTAGGAGAAGCATCCTACTTCCTTCCTGACCATCACTTCAGAGAGCGTACAAGGAATGCTCCTCCAAAAGTAAATTATTTAGGCAATCATCTAGCAAGTTATTTCCGCTCATTTCCAAGGAACCACACGGCTCAACTGGGGACCTAAACCAGCAGCAATGAAATGGTGCCCAGTTGACTCCACCTCCTGAAAAGAAGCAGACAATGAACACAGCCCATGAAACCACCATGAACACTGGAGGACGCAGCCATATGCTTGACATGGCTTAAACATAGGCATACAACTAGAGAAGCTCAACTCTTCAGCAAACCATGCTCCATCTTCATATACTGTGCAGCTTTCCTCCTAGAAGACAGCTGGGTTTTCTACTTTCACGTGAACTCCCCTAATCTTGTTTTGACAGTCTAGAGCTACCAGAGAATGCTGCAAGTGAAATGTCATCACTTGTCTGCAAGTTTTAAGAGGGATTAAGGCTGCAAAATCAGACCACTGCAAAGCTAGAATCTGACAGCTGTAACTAGGGCAATTTCAGATAGGAAAGATAAAAATAAATAAATAGAAGGGATAAAAATGAGAAACTATACATTACAAAAGGAAAGGGAAGCAAGAAACGCAGCTACTAGTTAAGATAAAAGTTTGTTATTTGCCTCTTTTGATGCTCTCCTCAAATCAATGTTGTACTTCTCACATGCCCATAGCACAGTTGTTTATGAGCAGCCTAGAAGAGAGGGAACAGAAGAGAGAAAATTCCAAGGTCAAAGCACAGCATCTGCCTGCTTGACTGTATTCTATTAAAAAGTTACAGAACCACAGATAAACTTGGCCAAAGCCCCCTGCAGCACTGATG
This sequence comes from Coccyzus lansbergi, assembly GCA_033558105.1. NCBI lineage: Eukaryota > Metazoa > Chordata > Aves > Cuculiformes > Coccyzidae > Coccyzus > Coccyzus lansbergi. The sequence goes on from JAUMJK010000358.1 coordinate 126,950, forward strand.
GAGGTACACACATCTCCAATTGTGTATCAAGATGGTGTCAAGTCTCAAGCACGTGAGCCTGGCATGGAAGAAGACTGTGCTGTGTCGTGACAACCAAAGCAGGCAACAATCCATTACCCTAATTCTGACTCGCCCTGAATTCTAGGTGATTCGAAGAGGCTGTATAATTAATGAGAGTACAATGATATCAGATCTATCTTAGCCTTCTCTACAACAGAGGCCAAGCCTCTCTGCTGCCAGTGAACTCCCAAAGGACTCCAGGGGGAGAAGGAAGAAATAAAAAAAATCAGAATGGTCAGTGACTTCAGACCTGCAGCCATCTAAATGAGGTTGCAATCCTTTTCAAGAACTATTTTCTCAAAAACCAGTCTAAGATTTAAAGATAAATGCAGACTCCATCTAGTTCCATGTCTTCATCCTTTTATCTTACTCAGCATTAAACCCAGAGTCCAGCTCAGACAAGCATTCACCGAGGCTGGTCCCCATCCACCCAGCCAAAAATAACCTCACCACAGAGGCCCCTGTTCTTCAGGGCACCCATCCAAGAGGGACTCACTGCTGCACAGCTCTTCCCAAGAAGGTATTTAAGAGATGATATTGTCTATAAATCCTTTCCAGTTTTATGTTTGTTTCAAAAACATGTACATTCAGAGGTTAAAGATAGAAGCAGTCCAAGTCCAGTCCACAGTCAGTCACACTGGGCTGATTCCCTAGCACTTGGTGGTTTTCAGGGTACACTCAGTTGTCCTGCTAGGTCCATGATATCTAGAGTCAAGATCCAGCAACCACATGTAGCAGAGCTGTTGTTCCCAGGAATGGCTTGGGCAGCAGAGTTAAAGCCTCCAGATGTAGGTCCTGTGCCACAGACTTCACATTTGCCTTCCAGCGATGTCCACTTTGGCCCTAATGAAGATGTATATTGGGGATGATTCCTTTATGAGAAGGAATGCATGATTCCTTTTCTCATCTGCTACATGTACCTATCCCCGTAGTAGGACAGCCGGCGCCCATCAGGGTTGAAAGGCAATGGCAGTCGAACATGACCTCGAGCTGGTTCTGGGCACTGGAGCTGAACCCACAGGCAGGCTCCTCGTAGCAGTCACAGTGTCCCAGCTGCCTGCCCACGTTTCCCCATGACCCAGTTCCATGCTGCAAAACTGGATTACAGCTCCCATTGATCCACTTGGTTTTCTGCTTCGATTTTGCTGGCAAAGCAATGAAAGAGGTCACCTCTGTCTGCTGCAAGTGCTGAGGCAGCTTCCTACCTACCAAAGAATGGAGCTTATCTCCATGGAGCTCCTTGCTAGTAACCAAGAGCCAGGCAGCAAAAATATCTTGGAAATGCTAAGAAAAGAAAGTGTGAGAAACAAGATATGTTCCTGGATATACAGAGCACCATCCCAATCTGTACTTGCTGGGTTTAAAAAAAAATAAGGGGGCTGCCAGTACGTACTACAGACAGTACTTTATATTATCTCTACAATGTTGTCCACACCAGCATCCATCACCAAGATACTGACGATACAGACATTTATTGTCCGCAGGAGATACCCATTGCAGCTGAAGATTCAGTAATTATTGTTTCTTAGAGAAATTGAAAGATTTATTATTCACATAATAGTCAATGAAGGTCTTTTCAGAAGTAGAATAGTGGTTTACTTACAGGCCTTCGTCTGTATGTCACATTGTATTATCACTATTAAATAGTTAAATTTTTTCAAGCTGTGATTTTAGGTAATGTGTGGATTCTCTAGCAGTAACTAAAAGGACAGAGGCTACTTGTACTCTCTGCTGTGCCCTCCTTGGACAGCCTGGTACAGGGGTACCAGTGGGGACTCTCTCCTCCTACCCAGACAGTTTCTGGCTTTATTTCTTCAAGCTATGAAAAGCACAGGTAGAGAAGATTTATATTCTGTCATTATATAAAGGTCTTCAGCTGAGATCAAAGCAGTTAGCTACAATTGCAGCAAAGGTTTCAAAACAAATCCTAATTTATCAGTAAGGATTTTTCACCCCCTTAAAGTATGTACCATCTAAAGCAGGCAGAAGAGATAGGAAGGCAGGAAAAAAAATCATTCAGTTTTGCCACTAGCTACAACAAAAATCCTAAACACAAGATAAAATCTCATTGCTGTGTGTTACTACACGTCTCGCTTAAAAAACGTCTCTTAAATGAAGAATGTTGCCTGCACAAAGCCATGAGATCCCACCACCGCAACACTTCTGCCTTCTCCATGCTTCTCCTCCCAGCTTCCTGCTAATGCTGAGACTAGACGTTTAACTCCAGCAGAAACTTCTGGAGACATCATAATTCCAGACAGACACCGAACATGGTGAAGACCATAGGGTCCAGCAATTACAAACTGAAGACGGACAAAGTCTAATGGGAAATAAAGCACATGATTTTTAAGTGAGAGTAATTAATCACCAGCAGGGATTAACGGAAGAACAGTGGAACCACCAATCCTTGAAAGCTTTAAGCCAAAATTAAGAATTTGATCTGAATAAGGTGCTCAACCTGACGTTGTGCCTCTGTGGCATAAATTAATGGGTGGAATCCAGATGACAAGGTTGGTCTGACTGCTCTAAAATGCAGGGTTTCACCCCAGAGAACCCTTTCACAAGGAGGCAACCCCACCAGGGGGAAGGTTGGGAGCAGAGGACCATCTCCTCTCTGTTCTAACCCACAAGACACTGTCCTGCTGCCCAGTCCAGGGGAACAAGTGTGTAGGTGAGCTCTCACACCTTCACATTTTAAGTGGTGAGCTCCCCAGCCACAGGATGGCAGACAGGTGTTACCCAGCAATACTGCCCTTGCTTACAACAGGTGAGCACCTGACCTATGGTTCCTTTTTACTTGCCAGAGACCCAGGGCCATAAAGACAGTGACTGGTCAGTACAAGTACCTGACCTGCAGCATGCTAACAAAGCTATTAATAGTTATGGCTTTGGTGCTCAGATGCTGGAAATTGACTCTACAACATCCCCTCTTTACCAGTCCTATTCCCATCCCGCTCCTCTTCCATGCAATGCTGTAGGAACATGGCTCAAATTTCCAAGAATTAGAAATCCACGAGTTCATAGAATCATAGAATAACCAGGTTGGAAGAGACCCACCAGATCATCGAGTCCAACCATTCTCACCAATCTCTAAACCATGTCCCTCAGCACCTTGTCCACCTGTCCCTTAAACACCTCCAGGGAAGGTGAATCAACGACCTCCCTGGGCAGCCTGTTCCAATGCCCAATGACCCTTTCTGTGAAATTTTTTTCCTAATGTTCAGCCTAAATCTCCCCTGGTGGAGCCTGAGGCCATTTCCTTTTGTCCTGTCCCCTGTCACTTGGGAGAAGAGGTCAGCTCCCTCCTCTCCACAACCTCCTCCTAGTTGTAGAGAGTAATGAGGTCTCCCCTCAGCCTCCTGTTCTCTGCGTTAAGCAACCCCAGCTCTCTCAGCCGTTCCTCATAAGGCCTGTTCTCCAGCCCCTTCGCCAGCTTCGTTGCTCTTCTCTGGACTCACTCCAGAGCCTCAACATCCTTCTTGTGGTGAGGGGCCCAGACCTGAACACAGGATTCAAGAAGCAGTCTCACCAGTGCTGAGTACAGAGGGAGTTAGTACTGAATCATTTAGAAATACCAGATGTAGATATTTCTAGGATTTATTTGTCATTTTATTTGCTATTTCATGTACATATCCTGCCAGCTGGCCTTGCAGAAAGTCTCTCTGAATTCTTCTAAAAGGGGTCTGAGCTATATTGACTTACTTGTGGGTCCCACAGTCACATTTGTACGTGGTTATTCCACTCACATTACCCACTAGCCTGGCTTTGTAAGCCAACCACACTGACTTACATTTAACGTTACAAATAAAAGGTAATTCATCTGACCAGATGCCTGTGAAACAGAGGGCACGGAGGTTATCTGAAACCCCAGCAGGCATGCATCTCCCACACAGCCTGCACCAACCGGGTTTGTCCGGTCAGCAGTATGGGGACACTGACAGCATTCATTCAATCCTAAACTCAGCCAGATTGGTCTTAAAAGCCCCACATTTTAGCAAAATCAATACTGTGTTACTCCTAACATTCCCAAATACTCAGTTGTTCAGGGTCTGAAACCACTAACTCTCCCTCCAACCCATCCACTGTGGTATCTGGAAAGTGGCACATTGCTAGTCCAGTTCCACACTGCCAAAACAAACAAACAGGAGGACATAATAAATGTAACCCAAATATGAATTAAAAACTCCAGGTTAAGACCCAGGATTGCAACAGGCTGCTGTGCTGGTAATAAAAACTTCACAAGTGTGGCTGTGCACCTAGGTCCCTCCTCCTCCCTTGCATGCAGAGTCCAACCTGCAACCCTATAAAACAAGCATCTATGACAATTCTCATTTCTTCCCTGATAACTACAGCGAATCACACAAATGAGAGGCAACAAGACAATACTTCTTTGGAAAATCTTGGCACCCTTTAAACCTGCAAATACCCTCCACTGCCCATCTTGGTGCAGCCACCCATGATCTTTATGTTACAACAAGATAGATAGGTCTGGAGAACCCAAACATCTTTGGTCTAAGTGTGTTTCCCTGGTTCAGTAGAACACTAAGGAGGAGATGTAATATAAACCAACTGCCAGCAGGCAGGCACCACATCACTGCTTCAACCCTCCACAGGAGTTTTAAGACTAATTTGGGTGTTGCACAAACTTTTGGGAACAGGTGGAATTCCGACTTGTGGATGTGCCATGGGAGCTTCATCACCACTTATGCAGTTTTTCAGTGCAGGAGAACACAAAATAAACAGCAGAAAAGACAAATTCCACCCACCATATATTTGACTACCTCAAACATGCAAGCTAAAGGGGAAGGAATAAAGAACAGGATTTTCCACTTTCACCTTAGCCTAGCATTAAAAAGACAGGTTACATTCGTAACTATAAGCCTCTATGAATGAAAAGCTGGCAGAGTCAATAAAATGTGAAGTAAACCTAATTCATTTTTACTATATGACCTACTTTCAGCAGGTTTTGATTCACATGAGCAGCTAGAGCTTCAAGGTGGTGATTCGGCAAGGTCTGCTCATTAAAGTCATTCTTTTCTTTATGGCTTTCAGCTTCAAGGGATAAGAAAACAGATTTCTGTCAGAGGCATTCTCAAAAACGTCTCCTCACAAATCTCGCAGCAGCCAGGGAAAAAATCGGTACGAATGTAAATGCTGCCTCGGAACCAAAAGAAAATGGGAATGAAGAAAGTCTTAATTGGTAGAGGTAATGCCCTCTCTGCTACCCTCAAACACCTGATGGGTCCCGCTTCAATCCCTGTGGGGCAGGCAGAGATGCTCTGGCAGGGATGAGGGTGATGGTTCCCACTCCCTGCACATCCCCTCACTATGGCCACAACCCAACCGCCTGCCTGGTGGTGTCCAGCTGCCACAGATCCCAGCCTGCCCTACAAAGGGACAATGACATCAGTGCCCGTTTCCTCCAACAGGCTAGGATGTGAGCTCAGGGCATGGAGCTGGCACCCCTGTAACACCACCCTGGCACCAGCAAACCCCTCAGGTTTTCCACACAGTGCTGCCTCTCATCACATCACTCTTTGATAATTGATACAGCCTTGACAACTTATAAAATAATTTTTTCCCCCTTCTGTCTCTAGAGAAAAAAAAGAATTTGAAATAATCTGCTGGATCTTAGTTCTTCACCATACTCAACTAGTCCTGGAGCAGTAACTGGATCTTAGATAAAACTGCTGTGGAAAGTAATTTCCTATTTTGACTTGAGCATCCTCTCCCTGCTGCACTGCAGCAGGAGCATTTGTGGAGTCTCCTCAGCCACCGCCTGTATCAAAGAAGGATTTCTTTGTGTTGCATCTCTACCTGTCTGTCCCTGGCTTTTATACACACGGATTCATGACAGAAATACATAACATAATTTTATCTCCTAACCACAAGGGACAGCAAAATAAAGGGGAGCATGGTTAACTTGGATGAGACTTGGAGACACAAAATACTTCACCAATGCCTTACGACATCCAAGCAGCCCCATTTTATTTCAAAAGGGCTTTACATATGCTCGGGTTGAGCATGTAAATAACTGTATCAGGAACTAACATGGATGGAATTGAGTCAGTCATCATTAATAACAACAGAAGTGGTCTCTCCTTACTGATGCTACACCAAGTAAGCTGAGTGTCTTGCCTGTACACAGCCCAAAATTTGTGAAACTGTGGAGAGCTCAAGTTAAACAAAAGTTCTCTGCTTTGCAAGCAGAAACATGATTCTCTTCAAAATATTGTGCTTTGGCATGTTTCACAGTCCAACCCTCGTATCAGGGTAGCTATTCCAGAGTCGCATCCCTATTCCCTGTACTGCCCGGGGGGCAGCTGAGGATCCAGTGGGGCAAGGAAATGGATGCAATCCCTCCACTGCAGTTTTCATGGGCTGCTCAATCCCTGCTTCAAGTATCTGACAGCACTACACAAAATTAGTAAGCAATAGGATTTTGATAAAGGCTGCAAATGCCCTGTCAAGACAACCCAGCTCTGCAGACAAGGCTGTAGAGAACCACCACTGACCAAAGTCACCACAGCAGAGATCAGTTACAGGCCCTTCAGAAGCATATACCAAAATAACAGTAATTGGGAAATAAATGGTTCGTTTCTGTGCTCTCACGCCGCTGGGTAACAGTTTCGCTCCGGCTGGCAGACAAAGGGCACTGTCACCTCAACAGCCGCTGCCAATTAGCTGCTCCCGCAAAGGGCGCTCCTGCGTTCCTCGCAGAGCAGAGAGGCTTAACCTCGGGCCAGGGCGCTCAGGCAGGAAAAGGCATTTGGTTGAGAAAGGGGAGCCTTGGAAGACCTCTCATTAACTGTCCTCGTGTCAAGTGAGGAGAGTTAGCTGAAAAAAGCAGCAGCTCCTGCTGCAGAAACACATTAAAAACAAAGTAAAACAAGTAAAAACCAGAAGGGGAACCAAAGATCAAAAACAGTGCACAATTCCCTAACACGTATTCCATTATATACACATTTTGGAATTGAGGCGGGGAGGAGGGGGGGGAGGAAATTAAGTTTTTCTACCAGAAAACCATCATTTGAACATTTTGGGTGAGTAGAGCCTCCTTCCCCCATCACCAAAGCAAAATATCTAGGAGAAAATGTGCTTCCTGCAAAAAGGGGGGAAATCATTTCTGACTGAGCCTAGAGAATGGAGCAATAAACCCTTTAAAGCTCAGCTGAACAAAATGCTAAGCGACCTTTTAGGCAGAGCTGAGACTGACCTTCAAGGCTGGCCCAGCTAACCTGAGCCTTCTCGTAAGGCAGATTAAATACAAATAACACATCATGCCCTGTGCCTTGGTGTTCCGATGGACACCTATCCTCTTGGCATCAGTCCTAGTCTGCCAACAGTCAGGGCATTTAAAACCTAACTTGCTTCTGTCACCTTGAAGCAAAATACACAGCTATACAAATGAGCATTTTCTTGTATTTTGAATGCAAGTGGAGTATTATTCAAAAATAAGTTGCTATCGGCCTCCTAGGAGACATGGAAAGGTCATGGAGTCAGCAGCAGAATATTTTCCCAGCATTCCTCAAAAATATTTAAACCTACGTGATTGCTCTATTTAAAGGCCTTCTTTGGGACTTTTCCCAAATTTTCTAAAAAATAGCCAAAAGGAGGACGCATAAGGACAGCAACTGTTAGCAGGAACATCAATTCCAGTACTTCCATGAACTCTGGCAGCGAAGACAAGGGCAGATGGAAGAAGCAGTGAGGGATCTGAGCCCAGCTTATCATGTGCATGAACCCAGCAGGAAGGTATCCGTGGCACTCAGCACTGGGCATTTCACTTCAGCACTGCAATTCCCATTCCTAGATCTCACTGCTCTCCACGGCCAGAGCAAAGAGCAACCTCTGTGCAGAGGCAAGGGTTGATCCAGGCATCGCTCACTGGCAGACCCATGCTGTAGGCAGGAGACTCCAGGCTGGAAAGAAGAGTGAAGAAGGGATGAAGAGGATGGGGAAAGTGATACAGTCTGCCTCACTGCCTCCCTGGCTGCCGGGAAGCTGCCAAGCCCATCAGCAGAGATGCTGCAGCATTGCGTTCGCTTGGCTCTGCATGCGCCGGGAGTGGAGCTGCTTGTGACTCACAGTTCTGCACCACGCGCAGCCTGCTTCCCTCCCCTTCTAACAGGCTTGAGTATTATTTTTATTATTACTCCTCTTTCCCTTCTTTGTTTTTTTCCACCTCCTTTTTTGACTCACTGGCTGTTCCACTGCTAGACAAAATATCTTCTGCTCAAGGGGGGGAAGCTGCTGAGAACCAGAGCTGATGGGGGAGCCTGCCAGACTTCCACTTGGGCTGTGGCCCCAACAAGCTCCCCATGGCCACAGCAGAGACGCAGGTGAGATGTAGAATCTTATTTTCCACTCATTCCATCACAGAAACTCCTTGAAAATTTGCTAGTTCTCTTAAAGCTGCAATAACAAAGCATGTTTTCAGCAGCTGATTCACGACACTGACTCAGGCTCTAAAAGACTCCAATTTTTCCATTAGCTCCCAACTAACAGGATGTCTCCAGTCTTGCCAGTCAGTTCCTTTGTGCAGAGACTCAGGTAACCTCTGGCACAGGCTAAAGACATTCCTTATCTTCTCCTTTCACCTTAATTATCATAGATTTTTTTATATTAAAGGAACTTCACAGAGCCAGGAAGACTAGGCATCCCCACTGCGTCACTCCAGCTGATATCTATGGAAATGTGCCTACTCAGAACCTCATGGAAACAGGTTAACAGCATTGTTCTCCAGATAACACAGCTCACTGCAAATCTTTGCACTATGAGACCATTTCTCAGGATGACATTTGATGAAGATGCAGCCTAGGTATGTGCTCCATCTGGAACACAGTGGATCAAGTGAGACCTAACAGTGCAACTGGTGCTGCAGTTAGTTGCACAAATGTGCCAGGGTTTGAAAGGGCAAAGTTGTGCACCCCATCTACATTCAGTCTTTGCATAGGACTCACCATATCCCAGCTTATGGAAAGAGTCCATGGGTGGTACCAAAGCTAAGAGTTCACTGTGAACACACCATAGGAAAGGGTGTTTGAAGCTATTTGACAAGAGCAGATAATATCTGTCTTGGAACATCTGATGGACATGGCCTAGGCAGACGCACACAAATGCTTTAGTTCTTGTCATCAACTGACAGGCAGCATCTAAAGTCAACAGGGTAATTGAGTCTTGTCTCCCAATCTCTCAGCTGCTGGCAAAGGGGTTGATGAGTTACCTTCATAAAAACAGCTTCATCCCATTCCAACAGCAACACAGATCACAGACACAGACCAGCAAAGCAGAGTCAGGACAGGCTCTGCAGAAAGACATTTGCTGCTCTGACTGGCAGCTATGGTTCCAATAATTAATTTTTCATCCAGAAGTCAAAGCCACCCATATATAATGTGCAAAAAAAATTTAATTTTAAACAGTGAACCTCATAGCACTACACAACCACCTCCCTCTTTAGAAAAATGCTGCTCTTCATAGATGCCTTCTGCTTGTTGTGGTCTATGAAATCTTTACATCCTCCGTAAGAGCTCTCAGCCAGTGCATGAATACACGGATCATGTGTGACACCACCAGAAACCATCCTGGGCCAAGATAATCCATGTCTACAGCTGCCCTCTCACCCAGCTCCCTTTTACCAGTTCTTCAGAGTCTCTCTCTGTTCTGTTAATAGTGATCTCATTCCTATGCTGAGTATTTTCCAGTCAAAATATAGTATTAGTTGTTAGCATCAATTCTGCACTCAAGTAGGCTTTCTTCTCCACTGCTAAAGACAGATCAATGTCTCTTCAGGATCTCAAGTCTTGCGGGAATCACAGCCAAATCTGCAGATAACAAAAGGGCCTCCTTCCTCTGGTGTGCACTCTATCTCTCTTTAGAGAATGGAGCAACTGGAAGGCTCATTCCCTCCAGCTAACACCCCATTCTCTATACAGAGTATTGAACTAAAAACGTGCTGAGACTCATCTTTTTTTTAGCAGCATTTTCCCCTCAATGCTGACCCCAAGCCAGTTTCTCCTTCCTTGAGGACTCAGGGTCAGTTAGACCTTGGGAGGTATCCGTTATAGGAGGATATGCACACATATGGAGCACTCATCTCAGGAGTAAGCTGGATAGTTTATTAAACGAGTTGGTTGATGCTTACCCAAACATACTTTGCAACTCCATGCCTCTTAACCTAGTTGTTAAATACAGTGTTTTCTGCTTCAGCTGCACCCCTGCTTTTTCCTCCGGTTTAATCTCTCTTCTTCCATAGTATTTTCTGCACTTCCATTCTTTCTGCTAAAATCAGCAGTATATCTTGTGGTAGCCCCTAATAGTTGGCATCAATAAAACATGACTGGCCTTCCAAGTCTTTTGTTTTCCAGTCAAACACGTATTTGCTTTCTCCCTTTCAGTACTATTTTTTTCTCAGTGCTGGCTCAGCTGGACAACTTCATCACTGCTGCTGGGCTGACATCATTTAGATGGATGTTGTGGGACCAGTCAGCCCCAAGAGCTGCCTTACTCCTCCATCATTTGGAGGTGCTCATCTATTACAAACATTTCCTTTCACTGCTCTAACAAAATATTAACAAGCCTATCAGATGCATTATATTTGCAACATATTTTTAGGTACCTCTGCTCCACACTGTTTTATTAGAAGCCCTTGTATCCATTAAAGCCTGAAAGAATAAGTGCCAATGGCCTTTTGTAGGTTAATCCACAAGAGATCAAGAGAGTGCAAGACATTCTGTCTATTCAAATTACTCATTTTACAGTATAATAGTATGAATATTAATACTGTCCATTGAAAAAGCATGTTAATTAGGATGCTGGCAGTTTTCTGGACCACTGCCACCCAAAGTAAGCACTCAGGGGTATGTGACTATTCAAACTGATGTCCCAAAACACTGTTAATGACAGTGGCATGCTTAGTTCCACCACAAGAGCCAAATAATTAATGAGGGGGCAACCTACAGAGGGTTAATGCTACTTATTTTTCCTCTACTAATTTCAGTTATCCCCCCTTCCTAAAAAACAGTATTTAACCAGACCACAAATAATTTGCATAGTGCATATGTGCTCGTTGCTGGGAGGTTTTTAAGCAAACAGAATAAATGCCTTATTAATAACTAAATGCCAAGAAATGCAGAAAGAATTTTGTACCAGGCTACCCTAAACCATAGTAGCTTATTCTCCTGATGGCTGCTTCAGATTAAACACTGTAGTCCTTTGATAATACCAGTCTGTATGCATGAGAAAACGCAGAAGGCAACATTTGCTTATATACAAGAAGGACACATGCCTGGGAGGTTGTTATAGTTCACATATGTGATTTTTCTCATGCAGGTAAAGCTTTCACAAAGCTCAGGATCAGGCCTGGTCATTGGTGCCTTACTAGGCAAGGTACCTTAAAATGATCTTTCAGATATTACATTCCCTCTTTCCAGTTTCTGTGTCTATTTTTATCTTACAGCATAGGAATGCAATCTTCACTACAGTCTGCTGATCTCAAGGTTAATCTTCATTTTCTGCTAGTGAAATGAAATGTCAGCTAGGGACCAGACACTAGTAAGGACTCCCAGACACCCAAGCATTCATGGACCTGATGAATCCAAAATCAGCAAGTGTCTTGCCACAGAAGAAGCAAGTAGACATGTGTTCCCCGGTACTGCTGACCCCAGGACACCACCACCAGCTCCCCAAAATGCCTGGGATTTGCAAAAACATTTTTGTCCCACTATGGAACAAACCCCAAACCTTCCGGAAGTTTTTTGTAAGAATGAGATTTGCATCCAAGGGCCTAATTTGAATGGAAAATGTGGTGGGTTTGCAACATGGAGGAAAATCACAATAGACCCCTTGAACCTTGCTTGTTCTGCTTCAAGGGAGGCATTTTCGTTTGGGATCGCACTAAGCTGGGAACACAAATCCACATTTCCAGCCTGTGAAGTCACTGCCATGCTTATAATGTGTCGAGTCATCCTCTTCAGAGTGATTGTAGCCAAAACGATTTTCACAAACTGGCACTTCTCAGCATGGTGGGACTGACAAAACATGCAGCATCATCCTCTTCAACATATTAAAAAATTGCTAATTTTGGCTCTACATCCATCAGTCAAGAGATATATTTTCTCTTGCAGGACTTTCAGCAAAGCTTCCTGGCTCCATTTACCAAAGCAGATACTTGAAAACATTTGCCAAGACACGAGGACTTCATTTTCAGAAGCTCTTGGCACCCTGACCCACAACGCATATCAGTAAAAGAAAGAAGTCTACCAGCATAGCTGAAGGTCAGGTCCCTTTTTGCCTCAGTGTAAACTAAGGCATCTAGAATTATAGCAGACTTCTGCAAACGTGGATGACCTGGGTCTCTGGTTTTCAGATCCCCAGCTATAAATACAAGGGCTGCAGAAGAGAGTCTGCATGTGTATGTACACACACAGTCATGGAGTGAAACAGAGGTTCAAACACAAATAATTTTGGGCTGTTGAAGACCATTAGTTGGAAAGCAGTTGCAGAAGCCTCTGATAATTCCCCAGGTTGCTGAGCACTTTGCTGCTTAAATCTCTCCCTGGCCAGAGCTATCACTTGTCACCCACCAAAAGCTAATCCTCTTTTTTTTTTGATTTTGCCTCTATCTCCTCTTTACCACCCCCATCTCCATCTGAGCGCAAAGCACCTTTAATCTTAATTTCAGATGTACTTTTCATGATGTTGCAGTTGTGTTATCTGCAGCTGACAGTATCCACCACCTATTTCTCCTTAAAGGACGCTGCTTGACCTTGTAACAGCTTCCGTGCCTCCAGCTTTAGAGGCTGAGCCTTTCTGTTTGAATGGATCACAAGTAATCACTTCTCTGTATCCATTATTAGCAGTGAACCAGCTACCCAGAGAGCTCCTGCTTTGGGGTTTTTTTTCGTCCAAATGCAGCCTTTTTCCCAGGCAGAGATATATTATGGCAATTCAGACACTGACAACTGTGTAAATCACACGCAGGCAAAAGTTATCGATGACCTCATTCCAGTAAAGTATGAGATGATCAGGCTGCCCCATGGTATTTTGATCATATGAGAATGCTGAAATTGAAAGTTGCAGGCTCCATTTTGCTTGGAAATCTAACAAAAGGCATTAACTGTGACAAAAGGCACTTAGAGCATTTCCTCTTAAATTATCTCATTTCACACCAGCAGTTACAAATACTCATTTTCCTTTATTAATACACTTTCCTTGCCTAAAACAGCTCTCATTTTTCTAATTTTGAATTAAAATGCTTTCAAGTTATTGATCCCTTCTGCTAGAAATCTTTTCTTCTGCTTTTATTAGTTCTTGTACACCACCTAATTTTAACAATATGAACAGTGCATCCAACACAACCACCTTTCTGGCAGAGCTGCCTCCCAGGAGTCAACATAATCAATCTCTCTCGTGCAACACAAGTTACATTCTGCAGCCCCATCTCCTCCAATACTGCCACACACTTAGGTCACTATTCTCATATCTTCTATTTAACTGTGTAATTAGCTTATTTTTTTCTCAAGTGCCTTCCCAGATAGGTTGTGAATGGTCACTGATAAGGGAACAAAATAAGCTCAGAGTGTGTGCTGGAGACCTAAAGAGCATTTGCTCTTTCCCACGATTGGACTTCTCCCAGCACCATCTCATCCCCAGGCTCACAGAATGCAAGTGATATTCCATTATATCAGAACAGAGCAGAATTGGCAGAGGCAAAGGCACACACTGACATAGATGCCAGGAGTCAGATCCCCTTCCTAGGGATGCAGGCTGACCTCACAGCCCAACTGGGGCTTCTCAGACCTTCACCATCAGGTACATCTTGCTGCTGGGGGTTCAGCCTCTTTCCCTGCTGTATTTAAATCCAACCAGTGACATGCTGAGTTCTCACTAAATACAATCTCAGGCACCGCAGCACATGTCTAGGGCTACTTCTAGAATAAAGGCGACAGATTTGGAGGAAGAAGGCTTGCCTTTGTCATGTGGGCTAGCCTGAAACTGTGCTCTTAGCATCAGCCCTTCAGCTAATCCACATCCTCTGCTACCTGTCCTTGCTGGCTGCTGGCAGCACTCTGCATGCAAACCTGTATTTGCTGCAGAACAGCACAGGAAAGGCATCAACCTTCCTTGGCTGTGCCAAGTTTCACCTGAAACAGGCAGAAGCAAAAAAAAAAAACCACCACCAAACAAAAGAAACAACCCATAACTGCATAACTGCCAAAACGGAGGAAAAAGCAGCAAGAGTGCAGTGCAGACCTGGTGTAGTGCTGTACTCCTTAAGCTAGGTGAACAAACACGCCGTATATGTTCTGCAGCAAAGCTACATGCAAATGACTCAGAGCTGAAGTCAACCCAGGCCAAAGACAGAAATGGAGAGCAAGGCTCTGGTGCCCTTCCTTGAGCAGAAAGCTGCAACCTGAATCTCTCAGGCCCTGCACGTTCTGGCACATCAGCACAGCAACACGCGTGAAAATCCATTACAGTCTGAGAAATTACACAGTAGCCGGCATGAAGGAACAACCCACCTTGCCCATGCTGGTTTTGAAAGGTTAGACAGCGACAGACCTCAAATCCACCCATTCCCCTGGGGGTTAAACCCCATGGGCAGGGCTGGGAGGTGATGCTCCAAGACCATTGCCAGCCAAGCAGTTCCCCTGTAGTACCCGTCACCCTCCTAAACCCCTGATTCTGTGCAGATGCTAAAGGCAGAGTACGCCAAACCACACCAAAACTTCCATGGCTCTTTTATGCCAACAGATGCTGTTCTTTATCAATCTAAAACAGAAAAAAGAACACTGGAGGAGCTCTTTTGGGAGATGTCTGAGGGACCAGCTCACTGTTTGGCTGCTACGGGATTTTAAGAAGATACTGAGTGTTACCTGTGTGACTGGGAGGATTCATTCACTGAATGCTTCCCTTTGGCAGAAGGGATCATGACTTTGGTTTTCTGTGTTTTGGGCAGCTTCATGACTACAGCACACATTATTTTTGCAAAGTCCAAAAGTTGGACAGCCTATTCTAGTGGGATGTCCCTGCCCATGGCAAAGGAGTTGGAACTGGATGATTTTTAAGGTCCCTTCCAATCCAAACTATTCTATGATTCTATGAGAAGTACAATTTTACACTGTGTTTCAGAAGCCCAGTCCTCTAACACAAGATTTCTATTTTCTTTCATAACTACCCGTTATGTTAGACCTACTGGCATTTAGACACACAACTCACAATTCATCTGGAACAGGCTATTTACAGAAATTCTGCTGAATTTGCTGTCTTTCTATTAGTTATGAAGAAAAGAAAAGCTTTGGCTTCAATCCTGGACCTACTGAATTAAAGTGTGAAACAGAAAATCTCTGAAGTGCAGGAATGTGAAAGCATTTCCACTGTGTACCATCAGTACTGCCCACTTTGGTTATAACCATAATTGTTCTAGAAAACAAGACACTAATGGCAAGTACAGTGGTATTTGCAATTTTCCCTAACCCCTGGCCACTGTTCACATGTGAATTTCTACTTCTATAAAACAAAGATGTGTTTCCAGCCTTTCATGTTGTCTGTAACAGCATAAACTCTAAAGATGTTTTAATGTACCAGGAGGGCAGTGGTTGGCTGGAAACCTCTGAATGCTCATGTTAGATATTTTATGTAAGCATCATATTCCAAACTAATGGTTTTGCTCAGGGACAAACTGCAACACCAAAGACTTATCAACTGAACGATGTGCCACAGCAGAAACATTTCATCTTTTCAAAAGGGGATGCAAAGCCAGAAAAAAGAAGGAACTGGAAGGATTAAATAACTCCCTGCATCTCAATGCTACCAACACGAGGTTGACCTCGGAGACCATGGTAGAAGAGATGATGGTCTCTCCCAGTACATCCACTTTGCTCACTGGACCTCAGCACCAGCATCATGCCAAGGCCGAAGGATGGTGGTGCCACAGCCCATGAACAGCATGCTTGGATGCTGGCTCCCAGATGCCACCAGTTGCTCAGCATTCGGAAGACCACACCACAGAGTGAAGGCTCAACTCCTCACTACCCTTTGTAGGGACTTTTAATCTGTCATACAGAAGCAGTGAAACAGTAAGACTAAATCTAATAGGTCTGAAACATGGAAATATAGGTGCTGGAAAACATAGGCAGAGATGCAAGCGTTTCATGGAAAAAGGGACTGCTACTACAAACAACCCATTGCAGTGACTCACTTTTCTTTCTGCTCCTTGGCATGAAGACCACCTTAACACACAGCAGAGGTAAGGGCAGTACTGCTCTCTGCAGACAAGCCTCAGTCCTGGCAGTGGGGACAGATCTGTCATGTGGACTTGTAAACAAAAATAATTTAAAAGAAAAATCTGCCTGAATTTGTTTTCTTTGTCACCGATGTTAACATGTTCAACCCTTCCTCAGCAACTGCCACCTATAAGTTCGCTGGGGTTTTTTTTTAAATGCAAATCAGCCTTACCACACAAGATGCTGACCCACCTGCAGGCACAGAGCACCACCAGCACAGGATGTTAAACCCTCACTGTGAAAATCAAAGATAAGTGGATAGAAGGATAGGGAAAAGGAGAGGCCCTGGACCAAGCTCCAAGCTTTCCTTTTCAATCCTCTGTCTGGCACACCAACCACTACTTACCACTACAACAGGGTTTCTGGAGGAGGAGCTTGGATGAGAACTCAGCAGCAGAGGCTCCCAAGCCATTCTATCCCAACATCTTGAGGCCTCCACCAGAAATCCTTGCAGACACCCCAGGGCTGCCAGTCCAGATGGAGGAACCACCCTGAAGTTCACACGCCAACAGTTATTTCAAGGAAAACACAATACAAACCTGTGAGGAACCAATCACACCTTTTAACTAATGAGGAGGCATCCACAAGCTAATTTTCTTTAATATAGCTGGTTTACAGTATAAGCCTGACCTCATTTGATAAAGATACTATGCAGACAAACATAAAATACATTTCTTCACACTGACCCTGTTAATAACTATTTCTTGAGGGAGAAGAAGAACACTAACAAGCTAACACTATCTGTTTATTTGGAACTCAGTGCTTACTGAAAAAGCATCCCCACCTAGCACTAGTTGGAAATTTAAAAAAAAAAAAAATTACATCAAGCTAAGGCAACATCCACCGAAATGCAATCAGATGGGAGTGTGGTGCACCGCCTGTTCCCTGCAGCTGAGGTAAAGCATCACCTCCAGCACAAGAGCCACGTCATGCTAATGGGTCTTGCTCAGATAAGGTGCTTCTTCCTCTCGATCTTTAATGCCTGTGCAGAGCTAACAAAGCCATTGCAGCTTCCAAACTGGGCTTGTGGGTAGCTTTGTAAAATTACCTATGGACAGCTGAAATCCAATTTTGTCCTTTATGGAACTTGCTCCCCTTCACAACTCTCCTTTTAAAACACATTGGGCCAGATAACCTGTTCCCCTTTGCCCACACACATCCTGGTCATTTTAATATTGCCTCCTGTAAGGTTCAGTTTTACAGTGGATTAAAAAAACCTAATGACCTGCAGAAGGCTACTCATTTTGGAAATCCACTGCCACAGGTGTCAAGCAGACCTATAAAACATTAGATACCAGAGCTCAGCCCAGCCCTGGGTAGATGACTGATAGCAGGGACTGGTGAACCCCAGGATGTACAGCACAGAACACACAAGCAGGGATGCTCCACATCCATGGGCGAGTGCTGTGCTCCACACACCCACCAGGACACAAAGAGAGGGGTGGCTGTGGCACCTCGCTATGCCCTTGGTACCACGCAGGATTCACTGGGCTGGATCACCACAGCTCATGCTAATAAAGGTTCAGGTTCCCCGCACATCCCTGATTGCAGTGTTATCTGAAGCTCTCATTGACCTCCATCATTGAGCCATCCATGCAGGGAGACGGAGGCTGGGGGACAAGGGTAGGGTGACAGGAACGTGGGCACAGAGTTGGGCTTCTAGCCATACAATTCTACAAGAACATTCAAACACAAGAATTTGGAGATCAAAACACAAAAGAAAAAATTTAAAGACTTACAGAAAAAATATTATGCCAATCTGCCATTCTTACGTGAGGCAAGATAAAAACCCACAACATTTGGAAGCAGGCTGTGTTTGCTTGGCACTTCCCATCTTTAGGTAATTAGTGTAAAGGGCTTCCCAGGTAAATCTAAGAATAACTGTGGAGACAGACTTCTCGCTGCAGTGAGTCTTCAAAGTGTAACCAGGAAAAGATGCAGAGCTCCAACCAGCTCCCCATAGGCATCGCTTGCCTTCATGTCTTCAGAGTCAGCTGCAAGTCAAGCTGCACTAAAATTTGAAAAGATATAAAAAATGACAAGCAAGAAATGTCCCTAAAGACAAACACTCCAGTAACTGTGAATACCTTGAATACAAAGCCTGCACCAATGTTCACAGGCTACCGCTCCCTCCATCCTCTTATCTGAAAAGTCCTTTCCCTTTCTCAGCTGAGAGTGGCACCTTCAGAGTCGGGAAGAACAAAATACTTCCCAGCTCTGAAACCTACTTTTCAGTGTTGCTTTAGATTGTTTTGCTCGTCTGACCTACTAATGGCTAACCACCGCTGTATTTTGCTCCTCTGGGAACCAGTCTCACCCCCAACCTTTTGCTTTCAAAATGTTGGTGCAGGGGCACCTAACACGCCACCTCCTCTAATGCTGCTACCACCAAGCAACTCCCAGATCAGCCTCCAGAAAATTCCAGCATTATTCTGTTTCTGATTTTATGGAGAGAGGGATAGGACAGGGATGAGAAAAGAAAAGAAGTCATTTAGCAAAGGTCACTGAAGAAGTCCATAGTAGCAGGAACTTGGCCTTAGGCTTCCTGTACATTACAGGAGGCTCCAATTCACTAGACTAACCTGATACTCCCTAAATACCATTAAAAAAAGTCAACAACAAAAAAATCTGCAGTACAACAGGAGGCTGCACCTCCCAAAGAGTGATGCTTTCACATGGATTAACTCCCATTCTGAAAAGCTATCTGTTTTCTAAAGAGCTCCCCCTGCATCCCCATCTCCAAGGCTGAACAATGCAGATGGTAGCTGGATGCCCAGGTACATTACCACAAACAATCCCAAAGAGCCTGATCGAAGTCAAAGGACTTTGGGCAACCTCAAGAGCAGGCACACAAGCACAGATCAGCCTGACAATGCACAGGGATGTTTCTCCTGAAGAGCTTGCAGATATCTAGGAAGCAAGTATTCTGCTGTAAATGTGTTGCTTAGGGACATGGTTTAGCAGTGCTAGGTTAAGGGCAGGACTTAATCTTACAGATCTTTTCCAGCCTAAACGATCTTATGATTCTAAGCACACAGTGTTCAATGCACCCACATGAGTTCACAGCCTCATCTTCCCAGACAGCCTTGCTGCAGTTCCACTTCCATAAAACAGGCCACATATTCAGCAGCACTGGTCTGAAAATGTGTAACCAATAGATATTGAGGCTGCCCAGTCAATCAGAGAACCACTTCAAGTGCCCTCACAAAAGACCTGAGAAAAGACAAGTCTGAGTTCCCAGTCCAATCATTCCCATGGAGTAGAAGTCAGCACTGGAAATGAGACTTGCTCATGACCTCTGCATAGGAGGCGCTTGCATGGAGTACCTTCTGATACCCACCGCTCAAGGAGAGGGCTCTCCCGCCATCTCTGTCCGTGTCTGGCACCTACAGTGCTGCAAGACCCATCACCATGTCCCAGCACCACGTCCCTCATGTTCTGCTGCATGCTGTTGACCTTAATTAGTACCTTCAAAGACAGCTATTTTACCCCTATGCCATTGCATTTTTTTCCCCATCTTTCAGAATTGTGTGGTATTTACAGAAGCACAGCACCCAGCAACGTGAGGAAGAGTGGACAAATGTCACTTCACAGATACATCAGTCTGTTCCTGACCTCTGTTTTACCCCTTCCCATTGCAAACTCTGGAGAGAGGGAAGGGAGGAGAGATTAAATGGGAGACAATACAGAACATTTTTAATCACCTTTAATAACTTGTGCTTTATAAACCTGAAATGTAAAAAGCACCTTTCCCTTATATTATTCAGAAAGCAGCAAAGTTAATGTGACATATTGGTATGTAGGTGTGTGTGGGCTGGTTTCTTGGGGGGAGGGAGGGCTGAGGGCTCTCTCTGTGTTTCAGAGAAATGAAGCAGCACAAGATGTACCAGTTGCTCTGGTAACAAAGCTTTTTCTTTTTTTTTTCTCCATTTTTTTTTTTAAAAGAATGAAACATCATTTTAAGCATTTTCCAGTTAAGACTTCCTTGCCTTCATGGCAAAAACAAGTCCCTGTTTCAGAAACACACACACACCCCATTTGAGTCAGCAAGGGAAGGACTTTCTCTTATATAGATATTTTAACATCACAGGGAAGCTGATAAATTGAGGTCACCTGTTTTCCTTCTGATAAAGCCAGCATGTGTTATCACATACCAGTATGCCAGCCCAGCCCCTTCCCATAACTCAATAAAAGCTGATAAAAAGCTCAGAACAACCCATGAGTCAGTGCGTATGGGAGCAGCGGAGACCCCTGCCCCTGCGAGCACCCTTGCACGGCACCGCTGCAATCCTCTTGGCCAGCACAGAGAGCCATCCCAGCGGAAACAATGGCTTAATATTTAATACTGTGCTTGTAATAAGGAAGGATTATAAAGCAGCTGGTAAGTCTCATAAATCCATTCACAGTCATGTGGCCCTTATGTGACCCTGAAGATGCCAGGCGGCTGGTGCTCACCCACATGGGTCTGTATCTGGACAAGGATTTGAGCCATCCAGCAGAAAGAAGAGCCCTGTATTGGGTATGTCAGCTCGGTGCTGCTTAACTGCCCTGCTGCTGGCTCTTAGTTCAGCACCAAGTCATGGGGAAAGCCAGGGAGCTACCCAAATCGGAGGGTACCAACCCTTCCTTCATGTTTGCCTCAGTATGCAGTGACCATCAGATTGTGAGGAGGGATGGATGTACATGTGTACACACATGAACATGGTTACACTCAGCCTGCCCTGCCATGCAGCAAAAGCAGTCTCCGAAGAAGCTAAAAACAAAAGGATGACCCAAAGCCAAGGATACAACGCTACAAGAATGTACCTAGCTTAAGTCGCACCCAACCTCACATCACTACAGTTCATTTTATAAGCAAGAAGGTAGGAAAAGGAAAGTGCCTACAATGCATATTCAGATGCAATAGTCTGAAGTAGAGCAGTTTGTTTAGATTTCAAGACAATGGAGCTCTGAATTCCCCTGGTGGCCCATGGCAGAGCACCAGGTGCCATCAGCATGCTCAGGACCACCTCATAGCAGCCACCACCGCAGGGTGGGTGTTTGAGCAAGGGGTGGTTAGCAGCAAGACCTGGTCTGCAGGCAGCACGCGTGGTTTGCATGCATTCAGCCTGGTCTCTCAAGCAAAGCACAGCAGTCAGTCTTCAGCTATAAAAGCTGTGTACGTAAACGAAGATTAATTCTTTACAGCAACAGTCCCCAGGAAATATTAATTGTGTGCAGCATCGTAACTTCTTCCACACGGCTAAAAGCAACAGTGATTAATTATCCAACTATTGACCACCAGCCTTTTGGAAAGGGAGACAATAAAACAACTGATTATTAAAAACAATTACTGTCATTCTTGACTCAGGTTAATTATCTGAACTGCTAATAATGACCCAGGAACCTGCCGAATCTCTCTTCTCACCAGGGCTGATGCAGGGGCCCAGCACTTTATTGGTCACACCTGGGCTGAGCCAGACCTCAGGCAGGCTAAACATGGCACAGACTGCATATTAGTTATTTTCTCATACCTCCCCTCCAAAAAAAGGTAAAAAGGAAGGAAAAAAGGCAAGACACGTTATCCCTCCATATCTGGCACGTGCAAACAATGTTATCGAGAACAGGCTTGTGCTCAGGACATTTTCAGAGGGCTGACACTGGGACCAAAGGGTCCAAGCAGCCGTGCTGCACCCAAGTCTGCAGCAGCAGGTTACTTTGGATTTCAAATGCTATATTTACTTTCTCATACCCACACCCCTCAACAACTTCATGTACTGGGTCAAACCTGGTGTTCACCTCCAGGTCCTGGATTCTGGAAAATGCCATCTGTATAACAAATGAATAAACCCTGACGACATACCTTGGGATGCACTGCTTCATCCTTTTCCCCCATGTATCGTACCCCAGACAGATACAACACTGGGCAACAGGGCAACTGTAAAATCCGCTTTCTCTTCAAATGGCTGCCTAATTCGGGGGGGCCGGGGACATGGAAAGCCCATGGCCACGTACCCTGTCTGGCAGCCTGGTGGCACCCCGAGGAGGCTCCTGGGGGCAAGCCCTGCTCTGCCTCATGTGGTGACGATGGCAGAGGATCCCTGGGGAGCCACAGCTGTGAGACCTGCAGCTCACAGACCCCACACACGCTAATTTAGAGCGCTGAATAATACTGCATAATGGCTTAGCGATTACATGGCATTTACCAGCTAATTAAACAATCAATAGTTATTGTGCAGTTATGGAGTCAGCCCACAGTACTGTATCTTGCACCCTGTAAAATAAAGTCTTGCTGAAGCTGTAAATGGAGAGCCGCATCCCCAGGGTATTAAGCAAAGCAGCATTTGGCATTAATGACTGTTGTCATCCTGGTACAGTTGGGAAGAAGCACGTGAGTATGTAATTTCAACATGGTTTATTACCCTGTTCAGTGTGGAAAAATGGCACAAGATGAGAGAGGCAAAGGTTACCATCTGACATATTGACTAATTTTTTCATTATTGCAAAAGCTTGCATCAAAACCTTGCTCTGGCGATGCTGCACACGGGCCAGCATGAGAAAACCCTTGGCAAAGCAAGTCTAAAATCACCAGGGGATAGCTTTGGTTTTTAACATATTCAGTGCACAGTAAGTAGCCTACTGCATGTCTTCCCACAGCTTTGTAACGACCTGTTCAAAAGCTACTTCTGAGTAACCCAATGTCCCTTTTATTTTCAACCCACCTACTTACTGATCTTAGACACATCCGCAGCTGTGGCCCTGATGCTGTGATTTATCCAGGCAATTTAAGCACAAGCATTATTTTAAGGACTTTTTGCTTGCTCTCTAATGCAAAGTAGATATAAGCCATAATAACAACATTCTGGAACATAAAAGCAGCATTTCCTCACAGTTTAAAAAATGCCCTAAAGGGTCTTAGTGATTTTTGTGTTTACAGTTTTGTTTTTAGCCGTCAGCTAACTGCTAAAAAAATGAGGCAATGGTTCGGTTCCTTAAGTCCAACTCTTTGTACTCCTGTTGGACATTTCTTTAAATACCTTGAATAAAAAAGGACACAAAAATGCATTGCTGCAACAACGTCTGGCACATGAGCTAGCAAGTTCTCAGCCTTTTATCAAAAATAGTTTACGATCTGTAACATTAGATGCAGGATTATCTGAAAATACAGAACAGCTTCTGATTCAATTAGGGAGATAAACCATCACCACTGTGGTCCCTCATTAAAATAAAATTCAAGCTATTCACAAGAGATTGTTAAGCAGTGAACAAGGAATGCCATGTCTCTCTGCCATTACCCAAAGGAAAGAGTTTGTGGTTGGGGTTAGAGAAAAGGAAGCGGAGTAGGTCACTGCTGAGGGCTCCATCAGCATTCAGGTGTCACTCTTTAGCCCATGGGATCAAGGGGAGGTTTGCACCTCCAGGTCCTGGGCAGGCTGGTTAGTTACCACCAGGACATCTGTAGTCTCCAGCACTAAGATGTTCATGCAGCAGTGTTACAGCTGGCTGCTAAGCCAGGTTTTCTGGGGGAAGCATCAGGGCTGCAGTCCTGCTAGAGTAGTCTTGCAGCACACAAAGGTAAGTTGCTCTACCCTGCCTGGAATAAGCACCTCTTCCCAATGGGAAAACTGCTCTGCTCGCTTCAGAGAAGATCGAGCAGTGTGAAGAGGTGACATCCACCAGATGACTGCTCCTGGCAGCAGCACAAGAGTTGGACCTGCAAAGCCTGGGCTAGGAAGCCAGCACCAGAGCAGGCACCACAATGAATTTACTCCTTACTCATCTAAAAATATAACTAGACACACACAGAGCCTCTAAGAGGACAAAGATGGTGCCCCTCGGGTAGCATCAGCCTAAGGTGGAGGAGGAAACCCCAGCCTAACCTGAGCCGGGTTTGAAACAGCAGTGGAACAACTACTTAAGAGAGGACACTGCTCCTAGGTATGGGCCACTTTTAAAGGCTGTTTTAGAAGGGAGCCAGAAGGTCTGTGTGTCTTGAAAGCTGATCCATTTGTTTTGCTGCAAGAGATAAATACAGCAGTGGTATCTGGAGGAACAGAATCACAGAGATCTTATTTCCACACTAGGTTTTAGGGTGGGACATCATAAACAGTTACGTATGCTTTATATCAAAGTCTCTTTTTGTTTATAGAGTGGATGCTACTCCAAGAAAGCTTGAAGAAAGCTTTGAAGTCAGTCCTAACCTGAACTCATACCTCAATGCTTACTAATTTGGTTTGGACAGCAGTGTTCTCCCTGCCGTCACCATCCCGTCTGGCACCCGTACCAAATGAATCACACCGAGCACACTCAGATTATTCCAGTGAGTTAAAAACAGTGAAGAGGAGGAATTTTCTTCTTGTACGGCAGGAGAAAAAGGGAGCACAGAAGCGTTCATCTCCCAGAAAGCCTACACTTGGATGTTTCTGGGTGTTTTTTTCCTGCTTTGAGATAACACACAGAAGCACTGAAAGAATTAAATACAGCAAGGGAAACCCGATCAACAGAGCTGTGTAACCAGCAGTGTCAGCACCAGCTAGCTTAATTTCCCTTTTCTGCTCTCCACAAAAACATGACACTTCCAAAGATCATTAAAGGCACATAGTTTCCACTGATTGTTAGAAACACAGTCCAGTTAAAATTAGGTCACTCTCTACCGTTATTTTAGCAGTTGAGAAGGAAAACAGTCCAGAAGGGAAGCTCCCATGGCAGGAATGCAGAGTGGAAAACCAACAAATACTAGAAGAAAGTTCCCTGGAATATAACCTTGATAGGAACAGTTTTGGTGTGCATTTTTTTTTGCCTTTGTTTTCAGTTGGTTGTTGTTTTTTTAAAACTTAGTCCAGTTAAAAAAACCACACATATACAACTCCCGAAGTACCATTTCATTTTCAGTTCACTTCAACCTCTCTCTATCCTCATGCTGATTGTACAGCAGCTGGAGGATGGGGAAACCAAAATTCAGAACAAATATTTTCTGACAGGCAGCTTTTTAAGCACCCTTCTCTTCTCTTCAGCAGAGGCAGCTCACTGTCTTTTACCACATGAGAGGAAAGAGCTGCATCTGAGTAACAGCACATGAATACAATCTTTTCTATAGTCAAAAGAGAATATGGGCATGACAGGTAAGCAGGATCTCTGTGTGTACACACATGCACAAGTACACGTACATACAGAACTTGGGCCCATGAATACAGAAGTTTTTGGAGAACAGGGCCAAGGGGAGCTACTGTTTCCCACCATATCCAAAATACCTGGAAAATTCCTCATGGAAGTATGCCAAGAAACATCTCTACATCATGTATTAAGAGCAGATAAACCCAGACTTCAAAATAATTCAGTACCTCCCCAAGCCTACAACAATCACACACAAAAAACCACCACAAGACAATAAATTCTGGAAGTCTCTCAAGCTAAAGAGGTGTCTGGGATAGGAATGTAATTTAGCAGAGAGTGAAGATTTTAAATCTCCTTGTCAAGACATTTATGGGTTTAAAATTCTGTTCTTCACAGTCCCCTCACTATTCTCATCTGGAGAGCTGCTTGCAGATTTAAAG
Source organism: Coccyzus lansbergi (assembly GCA_033558105.1). Taxonomy (NCBI): domain Eukaryota; kingdom Metazoa; phylum Chordata; class Aves; order Cuculiformes; family Coccyzidae; genus Coccyzus; species Coccyzus lansbergi. Next base: position 152,829 of record JAUMJK010000358.1, read on the forward strand.
CAAGTCTACTGACTGTTGTGTTTTCAATTCTGCAGCAGGTTTCTGCTGGTGGAAGGGGTGCAGCCAGCACACGTGCAGAGCACTAGACTGTAGCAAAGTCATTTGGCAGCCTATTGCAGCCGTAAACTCAGCTCTTAGAAGAGATCAAGATTTATCTATTAAAGCACAGACTTTTCACTCCCTCCTCATCATATAATCAATAAAAAGCAACTGGGGGATATAAAAAAAAGGCATTTATTTTTTAGTGACAGTTTCAGAACTAATATAAATTGCTTGTAATAAGAGCTCTGTGTGCTACACGGTACCTGCACACAAGACCAAAAAAGTCAGAGTTCTGCAAGGCTTCTTCTCAGGCCTGAAAAAGGTTGAATTTAACCAAGCTGATACACCGGAATGCTCCACGTTCAAGAGATGGCCAAGGCAAGCAGGATCACTTCAGGTGGAGACCTTACCTTATAGACCTGCCCATAGGTACCATTGCCAACAAGCTCCACCAGTTCAAAGATTCCTGCAGGATCCTATGAGAAAAGGAAAGAAAAATTTAATAAGCAACATTTCCAGATTTCTGCAAAAAACCCCAAACGTTTGACCAACACAGTCCAACATTTCATGGACAAGCGTTTTGAGCTTACAAAGCTTTTCAGGCACCTCCACCATTAGGATTAGAGTGACTATCAGCAGAGGAGCTGTGCTGCCCAGTGGCAGCCCTGCCAAGCCTTCTCAGTGTGGGCAGCTGCAGTTCTGCTGGCAGCACGGCTCTGCCCAGCACTACCAGCTCCAGCACCTGGGCTGGTGTTTGTGATCCATTTGACTGTCATCTGCTTGAAATGCAAACACTCAGTGTATGTTTTAAAAGCAATAGCAATTATTTGCTATTAAAACTTAAGTTCTCTTTTGCATCAGCTTTGAATAAAACAAGTTAACAGCCGCAGTGTCACTCCTGGGCTCAAATTTTCCAGGTCAGTTCCTGAAGTCAGCAGCATTAGTGTTAAGTGGTCTTAATATCATTTTTAGTTTGGTGCATTCTGGACATTTATGTTCCAGTTTGTCAACCAAGACTCAGCAGATTCAGGGCAGCGCTACATGAGGACACAATGACTTGGAAGGTGGCACCAAAGCACCAAAACCCATTTCCAAACCCACCACCTCTACCCAGCGTCCGCCCAGCTACAGGTAGGGCAGTTGCACACAAGTGTAGATGAATACAAAAGCCAAAGCACAACCCACTAGCAGAGTTAAAAGGTCACACAAGCTGAGAGGTAAAAGGGAAGGCGGGGAAAGAATAAACCAGCACTGTTATATTCTCCTCTTGATGGGTTTTCCCCTTCTAGAAACTTTTATTTATACTCTTCTGCTCTTCCTTCTCCTCCTTTACTCATCACTTCTGGAAGCAGGCAAGATGCAGAGGCATCTTGGCACCCCAGGGCCTGAGCACCCCTGTGACCACCCAGCAATCCACCTGTGGCACTGGTCATCCCAGCACCCTCAGTACCACCCATCCTCCTTGCTGGATTTGAGTCACTTTGGGTATCAAGCAATCCAGTGAGCAGAGAGTTGCCAGCTGCAATCTGAGAGGATGCAAACAGGTCGATTAACAGCTCTAACAGGCAAAGGAGGATAAAGCCAGAAGCTCTCTTTGGGAGACAAGAGAGGGACACCCACCACCGTGTTAGGGGCATAGAAGTTTTATTCATCACACAGCCCACATCAGTTCAAGATGACTTCTGGGTCCGAAAGTCAAACACTGGGTATTTGTGAACAGCTGAGAAGTGAGGATCAACATATTAACACTGCAAGTCAACTAATCCAAGACTTGACGTGACTGAGACAGCTTTCCACCCAAGCCAGAATGTGCTGCTGTGTACCTGCCAGGGTTAGGCATGGTTCCACAGCAGCATCACAGCAGCCCCTCTGACCTCCCCACACACACTTAGAAAAGCCACATCACTCTTCTGCCCATTTCTCTGCTATACATGCAGCTTCCTTGAGCTGCCATGTGGGAACCCCCAGGGAACTCCAAGGGTGGCAGTCCCCAACTCAACCTTTGGTCGGACCATCTGCAGCAAAGGGCAGGGAAGCTACACTGGAGAAGACTTGGAAACCATGGAGGACGCATCTGCCCCGATGCAAATACACCCCAACTAATCTTCAGCTGGACACTCAGGTACCGTAGGTGAAGCTGCAGCGTAACAGGTTTCTAGCATGCAACATCTTGGCTGGGCACGCACATCCCATGGCTTTACTGCCTTGGGACCAGGTAGGGAAATGCCACAAGTGGATGGGAAAGGGAACTGGCGGTGCACCAGGTTTCCACAAACTGAGTGAGAAAGGAGGAGGGGAAACACGGCAGCAGCTGTTGTTTATTTTCTGAGCTTCTTTCCAAAGGGTTGTTCTCTGCAGTACTGAAACAATTCTGAAAGAGGCTTTTCCAGTACTACATGTATATCTCTTTTTGCATATTCACTAGGAGATTCACTAGAAGAGACAAGAAAGTTATGCCTAGGCCAGGTGATCAGGAGGTCTGGAGAAACATACAGGGGTGCAGCTGACCATTTCTGATAAAAAGAACTGTTCTTCGTAATGTGTTTTCCAACCTCTTTGCACAAACCTTCAAACCAAAAAGTACTTCCTCCTCCTGGTATTCCAGGTCACTTTTCAATCCTCTTACATGTGCAAGTATCAGGCATAGTGCAGCTCCACCAAGTTTAATCAAGTCCATCCATCACTTGGTTGCAGACCCACAACCCCCATGCTTGGTATTAATGGCCCTTCCAGAAAATATTCAGCAGAGGATGGGGTGCACAGGGGGAAAAAAATATATATGAAGAATCCCTCTTTCCACTTCTGGACTGGCTCCTACATGGAGATGAGCTTGGCACCTTAATGGCTGCTAGGGAACAGGCTGCCCCTGGTACTGGGGAAAAGGGACATCCTGCACCTTGTGCCCTGCATAACCTTGGCTGAGATATTTCAGGAGGGTATCGGAGAGCAGTGACAGCAGCTCAGGCAGGCTGGAGCACGCAGTGAGGGAGGAAGTATGGAGGCACATCACAAGGGGGCTTTTACGCTAGTCAAGGGAAAAGAAATCTACCCTGCAGAGCTCCAACAGGGACCAATCCAGGCCAAGTAGGGAGTAATCTCAGACCAAATATAGCCTGCACTGCAGATCAGGACACTCTCACCGCGACTCACACCAGCACGCTGGGTTGCTCTTGGGTGGGGGTGGCCTCAAAGCTCATTTCACACAACTGCTTCCAGCCTGGAGCCTACCACCTTCTGCTGATGCTATCTCCCCCCTGGAAAAGGGACACACAAGTTAGTAAGGCTGCAACCTTCCCGCTATGACAGCTTCCTCTTCCCACACCTCAGACTGCCTTTACAAACACTACTGTCTTTATTTTTTTAATCAAAAACATCTGGACTATATAATGAGCCCACAAATAAAAGAAAAAAATTATGTGATCTGTTAGTGTAGGAAAAGAAGAGGCACTGTTTAAAATGGGTTGGGGAAGCAGGGAGGAAAAATGAGCATTTAAGACAAATCCACAAAATAATTTTCAGCTCTGTATTAGCTTCAGGCAGAAAAAAAAAATAATGGTATGGGTGTCGTAGCACCAGGGCTCTGCCGAGAGCCCTTGTACCAAGGTAGCACACCTCTGTCGTCTGCTGTCAGCCTGCCTGAACACAGAGAGGGGCAGAAAGGCAGATGAGGACTAGGGCAGAGCCAAAACCCAACACTCACACAAGAGAGGGATGGTTTCAGCCCCCACTAAACTTGTCCTGGGTCCGGAAGGGCCAGCAGCACCCACCACCTTGCATGCCCAGCTCCAGGAGGGGTAGAAAAGGCAGGGGCAGCCACATAAGCCCAGGCAGGGGTTGCAGATCTGCAGGGACACTAGCAGACATCTGCACATCACAAACTACCAGCTATTCCTGTTCTAGACCTGCAGTGATGCAGAGCTCAGCTACTTCCTGCTAGGAAAAGAAAGAGCTCATTTTCAGTTTTAAGAAGTAAGCTTTCTGGGGTGGTGGAGGCTCAGGGCCTCACTCCCAGAAGAGCCCAGCTGTACTTTTCTCCATGTGAAGGTGCCTCCATTCCCCTGCATGGTTGCTCACTCATCACCAAGCAAAGCCTGGCTGAGGAGGATGAGTTACATGGAATTTGTGCCAGAAGACATGGGAGAAACTCAAGGTGTGGGGCTCTTCACAAAGCAATGAAACACTCAACAGGAGGATCTTTCAGTTGCTCATGGGACACGAAATGTTCTACACAGTGACACCTATGGCAAGATCTACACAGACCTGGTGATCCTCTGGGCAGGTATGGGCTGGCACCCAAGCTTTCCCATGCCGGGATCTGACCCGGCTTCTACAGCTTCAGCCAGGACAGGCTTTAATTCGACTGGGCAATTGTTATGCTCTTCACCCAGTTCCCTGGAAAATCAATGGCACTGAAGTCTCAGTGGCTAAAAGCAGTCTGAGACACGGAACAAGTTAAAAGCATCTTCTTTTCCAGCAGTATCATGGGAAAAAAAAAAAGTCTACGTTATTTTGATAACCAGCATATTTAAAACTACTCTATTATCAGAAAAGGGGCTTCTGTAAGTGGATGATAAAGCAGCACGAATCCAAATTTCAGCAACAAAACAGACACCCCTTCTGAAGACTTATCGGCATGGAGCATGCAGCAGTGGGGCTCACAGCAGGAGAACACTCCTGGTTAAAGCTGCTCTGCCTAACACAGACCCCACAGAACTAAAACTGAAAAACTTCCTCACTTAACACCATGATGTCTCAATGAGTCCAAGGCACAAAAGAGTCAACATGCTGCTTGAGGAGTCTGTTAGAGAGCAATACATCCAGGGCTAAGTTAGTTAAGGGTTGAGGGCTGCAGGTGTGTGCTGGCATTGGCTATAGTGGCCACCGAGTTAGTGTATCACCAGTTAGCTCTCCTTAAACACAGTCAAACACATGTCCACAAACAAAAGAAGCATTTATATGCACTCTGTATACCAAATCTGCTTGTTTCCCTTGAAAGAGTCTCATTTTTCTCGCTTTTAACCCCCACAAAAGATATGTAACAGAAAGTCACATGAGGAGACAGTGGAGAGATCCTTGAGGGAAACCAAGGGCCACACCAATTAAGCCACCAGTCTGTGAATGCACAGGAGGGGAAACGAGATCAGTGCCTCTATAATCATTGTGCACTTAGTCCCCCAATTCTGAGCAGCTAATGACAACTTCTGGCCAAAAATCATTGAGATAACCAGTCATTAAGCAAATGTTATGACCCTAGAGAAGGAAAACATGCTGCATAACTGGAGGCAGCACAGAGTTATGGGTCAGTAGCAGAGGAGCATCCCCAGGCACTAGTTAGCTGAAGCAACTCCATGGCACTAGAAGAGGGGTTTTTGCCTCCAGTGAAGCCTGTGTAACTAACATTTCCAAACATAAGGATTTTATGAGCCTCTGCCTTACAGCTCTGTAATAAAACAGCCTCAACAGGAGATCCCATTAAACTGATCAGGCATCCATCCTCAAGAACCAGAGCAGGCTTACAAAGCCGTTTACTCACAACCTTCAATACCAGACCAGTGAGCTTTGCCTGTGAGCAGGTGCCTCTGCTTAGACAAGTCCTGGCAGTCACAAGGAGAGATTTTGGCACTGCGAAGCACCAAAGGGTCACCCTCACAAGCAGCTGGCCCATGTAAATTAATGGCAATGCTACGGCATGCAGAAGACTTGTGTGTACAGGACAGCTGTAATCCCAGTCAGCATCACACAGTCGGCACAACAGCAGTGGGCAGCACTCTCAACACATAGTTGTCTTGAGACTTGGTGTATGCACACAACTGCCTGGAGAAAGTTAAGTCTTCTCAACTTTCCCACCAAGCTCCAATCAGGAGAAGCAGTTCATTAATTCAGCATGAGAAAGGCTTCATGAGGAATGAAGGAGAGACAGAAAAGCCCTTCAGCAATTCTATTCAATATGTAAAATTGTCATTGGAGTATTGTATTTCTAATTAAGCAAAACACATGAAGAACAAGTACAAAGATCAAGCTTTAACTTCACATATTACATACTAGCCAAGATTTTGCTTCCCAAGGCCAAATGATTAAGCTGGATCATGCTGTGTGAAGTCATGCTTGACGGTAGCAGAGTCAGAAGCTCTGTAGACAGCCAAGCACATCTCCCAAGCATCAGGACCCAAGTAACCTCAAGCTCCAAGAAATCAACTCCTACACCTTCTTAAGACACATCAACTTATGTATTGTGCCATACTTGTTACACCAGTTTCTACAGGAGGAACTGAAGCACTTGTGTCATTTGACAAAACAAGGGATAGGTTTGGGAAAACTACCCCAAACGGTGGAAGATGAAGGGGTAGAAGAGCACTTGGAGACACAGCTGCTTTTTAGTAATCAGCACTTGGAGACATAGCTGCTTTTTAGTAATCAACTGGTTGTCTTCATCTCCAATGCACTTCTAGTCAAGAACATTGTGAGTAACTAGATGATTACTCCTGGCAAAAGCCAGGAGAGAATTGCTAATATAGCTGTAGACAACAGCAAGCAAAGCAGGAAAGCAAAGGCCAAGGCAACAAAATATTGATCAAATTACTGGGAATTTCCAGATAAAGAGGATGGGGACACTACCTTTTTGGCTTCAAACACTGCCTTCCTATCACACAGATGTAGCCCTAAGCCTGTCCATTAATTAAAGCAGTGCAAAAAACCTCACAGGTGGCAGAGTTTTGGGGGTGTTTTTGAGATATTTTGCTGTTTTTATAAGCCAAGTAAGGAAACAGAACCATGCTGGACTACTGGATGCTATTCAGCCCTTACGGGGACTGCTTAATCTCACATCATCTCCTCATAGCTTTGGTACTTTTCCCCTCCTTCGCCCACCCATCCGGAGACTCACAAGACAAGCTATCATCAATGCCATCTACCACTGCACCTCCTGCCCACTCAAGCAATACAAGCTGCTCTACTTGGAAGGGTAATAAGGAACTCACCAAGGGTTTTGTTTTCATTTTGAAGAAGCAGTTTGTCCTCCCTCACCCCCAAACACCCAGTTCTGCATCTTAAATGAAGATGTTAGTCAAGAAACAACACTCCTATACAGCATAAGGAAAACTGTTGTCAAGGCTAAGTTATTAACAGGAGAAAAATTTCTCCACTTGACAGCTGAGAGAAGCCTATTTACAAATCTATTTGAACCATTCCTCTTCAGCATCTCACAATAAGCCATTCCTCCAGCCCTTCCCGAAAGCCACTTCTGTTCGCAGCCCATCTCGTCTTCCTAAACTATAACTCAGCTCTCCTGGGCCTCAATACTCCTCTCTCTAGCTTCTCACTGCAGTAAAGCTCTAATCACTACATACGCATCTCCTTTCTTTCCAAAGCATTAAGACCTGCCAATAGTTGGCAACAGCAAAATTAAATAAGAACTAATCACCACATGGGGCTTTTGCAGTCAATAAAGCTGGATTACTTCTTCAGCTACTACCTGTTCAATTTAAGATGCAAGTGAGGATTTATAGTCACCAGCCAGAAAATGGACATCCAACACCAGTACTGAAGGAGGAAAAGGTAAAGTCCCCCATGCACATCTGCAGTCCTGTCCCAGTTGGTCCTGCTGAGGCCAAGTCAATCAAACTACAATATACTGATCTACTCCAGACGTCCTGCTCACAGACTAGCACTTGCACTCAAAAATTTAGAGTTCTTTTGACTTGGTTTCTCCTTCCTACCATGTCAACAGATTAGTAGCCATTCTGTATACCCTCCACAAATATAAAACACAGAAGCTCCAAACCTGTAAGGAATTCATGCAGACCCAGAACCAGATCTACCAAACAGAGATGATGCATTTGTACCACTGCAGACAGTGGGTCCCACACATGAAGATGCAATAATGATACCAGCAGGGGACAATGACTACATTGACATACATAAAGCAAACCTTTCCCCAAACAGGACACGCTGAAGAAGCTCAGTCCAAGAAAATGCATCCACAAGCTACATAAACTTCTCAAAACAGGAAGAGTCCAAGCCTCCTCTCCATTCCTTCAAAAGTCTGACCCAAACATCACTGTCAACAGAATGACACCACCTCATCCTGACATCACTTAAGCAAGAGGCAGAGTTTTGACTTGAAGCCAATGAAGATCAACATCTGTCCTCCATGAGATTTACCAGGGTAAGATGATGCCATCTGAGATATTTACTATCCCTTAAGACAATATAGTTTTACTTATTCTTCATTTGAAGTTGGATGCCTTTCAAACTGGACAATATTATCTCATTTTTAAATCTCTACAGCACATCCCATAGATCCCCCGGAAGGTCTCCACAAATTGTTTGCAATTGTATGATAAGCCCTCCTTCCAGTTCACAGAAGACTGTTCATCTGGAAGAGTTAGAAGTCAATCAGTCTAGAAGTACCAGCAAAAGCACTACTGTTGAGTGAACCCTGAGGTTTTCAACGCCGTGTTAGATGAATGCAGCCCCAACACAATCAACCACTTCAACATATGCCTAATTCAAGCACACAGCTTCAGCAGGATGATATATAAAAGGCTTGGCTAAGCTCAGCGTCTCTAAAAAGCTACAGTGCCAATTATAAATCGTATCTACAGTCCCCAGAAGATCTAAAGTCACTACTAGTATTGTACCACACTCCTTTGGATGCAGACATCAATTAGAGCACAGCAGCTGGACACTCTCCTAACTGGAAGTCACTTATCTGCAGTTTAAGACCAGTAAGATATTACTCCTAAATGTTTAGACCTCATCCTTCTGAGAAATAAAGAGTTTCACCTTGGCCAGCAAATGTTTGCATCAAGTTGAAATTGCTACCTACTAGTAAATGCTGTCAAAGGTTTACAGTCTCTCACAGGAGTTGGCTTAATTACTTACCAAAGCAGCTGTTTCAGGAACTACAGCCTCTTAACATACCACTCCTAGAGGCACACACTGAAAAGTAAGGTTGCTGCCAAGCTCACACCAAAAGCAAAGAGCCCTCTTTGGCATGCAGGCAAAAATTCAGCCTTCAACAGCAGGTCACATTTGTGGTTTGGTCTGTGGATGTCTGTAGGGGTGATAGTTCAGGAGACATTTTGCACCTTTCCCAGCCACTGCAGACTGGACATCCCAGCTTCTGCTGCCCTCACAGGAGCTTGACGAGGTCGACCATCTGGGATCGCCTTTGTCAAGCAAAGACAGCCTTGGTCCTTCCTTGTAGTGAGAGTTATGGCCAGAGGAATGCCTTTAAATGGGAGAACGGCTTACTTTCAGGTGAATTTAGGTGCAAAAAAAAGGGCAAAGCAATCATAGAATCACCAGGTTGGAAGAGACCCACCAGATCATCAAGTCCAATCATTCCTAACCAAACCCTTTGTTTTTTAACAGTAGAATGGGTTTGCACCTCAAAGTCTGGTTTTAAGTTATGGTTGAGGACATGCGCTGAGCTGGCGAGGGAGAAGTTGGCAGGGGCGAAATGGTTGTGTCATTGTGCCACCGACAACCTACAGACTACAGCCCCTAACAATAGGTATCTGTGCCACAACCAACACGTACTCTGAGCACATATGGATCCACGCCAAGGAGTCCCAGAGAGACGTAAAGCCACGGGGAGCTGAGAAGGCATCTGGGCCAGAGCTATGACCTTTCAATGTTCACCCAGCAGCAGCAGATAAGCATTAGAGCCTAAGAAATTCCATTTGGGAGGGCTTGGTTTTGTGGAGCTGCTGGGAACCCCTCATGCACTCTGGACAGAAGAGGGTCAGGAGTTACACTTTGGTCTTAAGATAGACAATGTGAATGGAGAGCACTGTCCATCAGAAATTGTTGCATCCAAGTTTAAAGTGGTTGCCATTACTTTTTAATACCTGGTTGAAAACATAGAGTCCCTATATACATGTCTGGAGAAACTCCACCTCCCTACTGGATTCAGTAGTTTCTCACATCAGTTCAGTTTTCACAGATCATCTGGAGATGGAGTTATCTGCGCTGACTTAGTGCTTTCCAAAGAGTTTACTCATAGCCTGACATTTTCCATCAGTTCCCTACCATTGGTTTTGCAAGGGCTGGTTAACAGTAGAGGGTCAGATAACCCTCTAGTAGCAACAGTTCCATAAAATGGAGAAAATCACATCAAAATACTGAGCACTGAACTCCTACTAGAACTCTCCAAGAGGCAGCCAACACATTTTTCAAAGGATGGTCTATACAATGTAGCAAAATAATTTTAAAGAATATCAAATACATGTTAATTTGCATATTTCCTATCTGGAAAATTCTTTTTCCTCCAAGAGCTAAGGAGTTGTAGGGAAGGGGGAGGGAAGGCTTCTCACCTTTTTCCTACATTTCACAGGATGCCTTCAGTAACCAGACTCAGCAGGGAGTCTGAAGGTTTGGTTTTGACAGACGCTCACTTAAAATGGGGAGGAAATAAGGTCCCACAGCAAAAAACAAGCTCCTGCCTGACACATGCCAAAAACATGGCCTGAAAAATCAGAGGCAATCCACAGCTGTTGAAGTGATTTACAATAATTTTTTTTTGCCATGTTGTATTTTCTATAGCAAGACTTCTGTATTTCTTGGTGGCTTCTTACCTTGTGAAATACTCTTGTAAATTCAGGGAGACACTTTTTATTTCAAATCCCAATGCTCCAATTTGCTAAACTTGGGGCAAGGATTATTCAGTTTAGTTCATCCGATATATGCATTACAATAGCACCTCAGCCAAGACAAAGCAGAGACCCCTTTGTCACAGAAGCATCCTAGGAAGATGCACTGTTTTTGCTTTATGGGAACAGTTGAGTTCCCTGTCAAATTACAGCCCCCTTCTGCCTTGAGAGGTCTCTGTTAGCTCTAGCCCATGGAGCCATTCATGACATTATCTGGCCTCTGCCTAGCAAAATATTCTTTACTAGAACTCCAGTTTTATTTATTAACGTCCACAAGGAAACTGAAAACAACATCACATGCACACAGCAACAAAGACCACAGGTCTGCTATAGACAATTACAAAATGGGAAAACAATGCAGGCAGAGAAGTCCATAATTCTCAGATTTTCAACAGAGAAATCCCACCCAGCAGCAAACCGAGCCCTCCTGCAAGTACAAGGTGTCACAGGAGCCCATCATACTCTGGCTGCCCATCTCACCCCTGCCCATGGTTCTTCCCCACACTTAGGTGTGGAGGAAGCTCATCAGGTCCACCTTCTCCAACCAAAACAAAAATAAATAATAATAAAAAAAAAGACAACAAGACAACTGCACAACCCCAAGCAGGATATTGCCCCAGTCATAAGCAGTGAGATTAATCACGTGGGTGTAGAGATAGGAAAAGGGGATGGGAAACATTCGTAACAGCTTCTAAATTAATTGCCATTATTGTTATTTGATTTGCTAAGCCCATCAGGGCTAGATTTTATTTTAGTAAACTACGAACATATCAGATTAATCAACTTAAAATAAATGGACTCGATTTATTTATTTCTGCTGTATCTGCTCCTCTGTAAGCCTGGCAAGTCACTGCATTCTTTCCATCCTGTGAAAGAAAAAGAAGAGCAGTTTTGTTTTATTATAATTTTAAAGGAACCTCTAAAGGTCTGCTGTGAAGGGTGACAAGTACAAGGCTGGAGTTGGTTTCTGCTGGCTGCAGACACTGGCTCTGTGCTGAAAGCCTACCAGGCGAGTCTTCACACATAGTCCAAGCAAATTGGAGCTATTCACCAATATTTTAGACATCCAGAGAGTGGAAAGATACCCTACCACATAGCAAAGCCTGACAAGCAAACATAACAAGGGCCATCCCAGTACACAACATCACGCCCCAGCCATACTTCTGGCAGAAAAGTCCCACCAACAAAGAAGTTTAATCTTCTCTAGGCAGATTTCATGTTCCTGAATCCTCTGGAAGTTGGGTCAACATCCTTCCTCTCTCCTAATCCCCTGCCCTCAGCTTTAGCAACACAGTAATGCCTCTGCCAGCAAACTAAAAAGAAAAGCCTTCACATATATTGTGCTTAAGAAAATTAATCTTGTGTTCCACAGAGTATTAAGTGGATTACATCTACAGCTTCCAAGGAGAAAAATGTTGATTTCCATATATCTTGTGATATGATTTACCTCTATTAGTTTTTCTACCAGCATAATTTTAGTTATGACAATTTCCCATTATTCAGTACAGAGCTCAACTAGCTCAACAGACTAAGCAAGAAGAGCAAGAGTGGAACCACTTGGTGGCCACAAGGAAGATCAAACAACTGTGGTACTGCTGCTGCACAGGACAACATCCAAGATGAAGAACAAAACCAGTTTCATTTTTCGGGGGTGACTTCATGGTGAGATCACAGTTGAACATCACTGTCTCCTTGTACAGGTAACAGAGAAGCACAGATCCTTTAAAAGAAAATTGTTAACATCACTTGAAACATGTCATTAAACTACATACAGCAAACATAGCAAGATGGACATTTCTGACCCCTGGGGAGGAATGCCTATGAAAACTTGAAGTACCAGATCTCACGTCCAGAAGAGAGCTCCAACCTCCAGCTGAAGGAGAACAATACCTCCCAAGGGTGATACCCACCATGTAGGGGAGAAGAGGCTTCCCACCTAAGCATACAGCACTCTTCCTAAACACCCTCACCAGCACTGGGAAGCCCAGCCTTCTGTCCCTGGCATTTAGGGTAACCATTCAAATCAATGCAAAGTGCCACCAGCTGACTTACTAGAGTTTTACACTTTCTTTGCAGAGGTGCTAATGACTCCAAAAAAGCACAAGACTTAGATAAGCAGCTATAATACCATCAAAATGCTTACCATTAGGAAAAACTGAGAGCCTACAAGGGCCAGACTCTCAGAGGGCGGCATATCCATTGAAGCTGCTGCTCGTGTGAGAGGAGTGTAAATTACTCAGCATGGAATAAGTGAGATCAAAGCCACCCCAAAAGGATGCAACCCACTGACAGTGATGCAAACTCAGCCCAAGCTTTTCTCAATATTTCACAAGCAGGCAGATGAGTTTAAAAGGCCAAAAGGAGCATTTTGATGATGCCGCACAAAGTAAGGAGGGAAAGGGAAAGCAATCTCAGGACACGTGCTTCTTTCTAGACAGGATAGATGACCAAGACCTGAGCCCAGGCTAGACACATTCCACTTTCATCTCACTGGTCTGCATGAGGATGAGGAACACAACAGCTCAGCTGGAATTCCCAGGCTCCATCCTCTCTTTTATAGTTCTTCCAATAATTTGAATTCTACACAATAAATGTCAGAGCTGATAAGAAAAGCCTTATCAGATGAAGTAACTTACAGTTTCCCACGTGGGCAAGACAAAGAGCTCACGGCTACAGAAGCAGATAAGGGTGCTCATAACCAGAAATCAAATACATGAAAGAGTTTCAGCAGCACCACACTGTCTCAAAAAGTAAAACAGAACAAACTCTGCCAGGCCACCCTACATCCTCAGAATGGTGTCTGCAGCACCCAGCATCACCTCATCCCACCTAGCAGATCTGGCTGGTCTATCATCACCTCTCCGAGCTAGAGGGGAGGGCAGCTGTAACAGCTTTCTTGCAAGGAACTACAGTGTGAACTAAGCTGAGCTGGACCACCTCACAGCCCCAGGCCACAGCAAGGAAGAGAAATTACTACAAGACCAAGATGCCCCTGTCATCCATATTTCATTATGTTGGGAAACCAGTTCAGCTATCAGTGTTTCCCCAGACTCACACTGTAAGAAAATTCAAAGTTCTCCAACTGGATCCATCAAGAATCCAAACATTCAGGCATAAAGTTAATGCTGTTAACTTGAGCATGTATCCAGGTGCCCAAACAAACTCCAGCACTGCACACCACCATTGATTCAAATGTTCAGTAATAATGAGATTCAAATTGTTCAGTAATACTGAAACTCCATAAGGTTGCTGGCAGCGTGGTTGCACCTTTTATTTCCCACATCACTTCCTCTAAAACAGTGATGCAGGATGTGATCCCCACCACTGAGTCCTTCCAAGAACTCTAACCTGTTGGGTATTATCCTCAATCTGATTTCCCTTCTGAAAATTAAAACCTTCCCTTCCCTCATGTCCCAAACCTCACTCACTGATGACAAGCATAGAAGAAAAGCATTTGTTAAAAGGAATTTGATCATCAAGTCTTGCAGGCACCAAAAACACATATTATCTAATCTTAGGAGAGCACAGCTTAATGACTACAGCACAGGATGAGAGGCCAGAGGGTCTGACTTCTTCTCCCAGCTCTGCCAGGGCTGCACTGCCTATAAGTGAATGTAGAGAAGATGCTTGACACCTCCTCACCTTGATTTCCCCTACTATGAGAATATCCTAGCATTCCTTTCCTTACAGGGGATCTTATCTCTAAACTCTTCATTAGCATCTGAAAAGAGTTACACATCTCCGGATGTGTGTGTAAAGTGATGCAGAAAGAGTGGAGAAGCAGCACTGGTCATGGAACCTGGAGACATATCCTCTCCAGTGTACTGAGACAAACTGAACTGCATTGCACCCTACATCTGTGCTTAGAGAGAAATTTTAATTCTTTCTCTTGACAGAGAGGAAGAAAACCAACAATTTCTTCTTGAGACAGCTCAGAGAGGAGATGAAATTATCAGTAAATGTAAGTCAAGGTAATAATGCAAGATTCTTCTACTAGAGCATCCTATTCAGAGACCCTCACCACCTCTATTTAGTCACCTGCAGAATGCCCACAGAGACACCACCCCAAAACAGAAAAGTCTTCCCTTTCTCACCTTTACTCTGGATGACACTGAGTGGCAGAACTGAGAGATCAGAAGTTAGCAGTCTACCCTCACTGTCCTAGAAAATCTGGATGTGGAGGCAGAGAAATCCAGAGCAGCACAGGTGCTCCCAGAGATAAGACCAGAGTCCAGCTCACAGAGCCTTGCTCACAGCACAACTCCTGCTCTGCTTTGCCCTGGCAATGCAGCCTTTGGCAGGGAGCACTCCAAACACTTCTGGTTGGATGCAGAAGGGGCTTCTTCAGGTGTTGAACAGAAAATAACAGCTGGAAAACAACAGAGTATCAAGAAGCAAGGCAACAGTTCAGCTCTTTTGGGGAGAATGGAAAGTTACCCCATCTGGACTTGTTCCCATCTTTCACAGTTATCTCAGCTAACCTTGTAGGTAGATCGTATCAACCACATTAGTGCCAGCAACAGCCACTGCACCAGTACAGCAAGACCTTTACTCCTAAGACAGGTCCACAAACCTCCCGCTTCCACATGAGTGGCAAAATGCAGTGAACAACATGAGGTACATCCACTCTGGTCTAACTACATGGTACAGAAAGATTTCAGAGGAGCAGCTGGACCAAGAACTAGGAGAAAAAAGGAAGGGGGAAAAAAAAGCTCATCTCTTTTTAAAAGATAAGAAGAAAACGTCCTATTGTTCCATAATTAATGGAAAAGAGAGGAGGTTTTATGGACTCATTGAGAAAAAGACAGTGAGCATTAGAAAGCACATTTCAGTATTCCATGATCACAAGGTGAGGTGCTCGCATAATACTGACAAAGAACAAAAACGCTGATATGAAAAGGCAGTTATGAAACTTGGGTTTTAAATGCTGACTTACAACAATACAGTAATTAAGCCTCATAACTGATATTTTTCTTTTTTTTCCCCCCTTAAACTGCAAAGTATATGTCGCAACCTTCAACTGAGGTATGACTCTTTCTGGTGAGGTGCACGCATGACATGACCTCTGCTCCCACCATCCTGCAGCACCAGCAACCCATCCCACACTGCCAGTCACATCACTTCTTCAGACTTGCCCCAGGGCAGGCTTTAGGACCACACAAAAGGAATGGTGTGAAGGTGTAAGGAGATTGAGTGAGTAAACCTGAAAAACTGCACCTTGTGAGTTAACCGCTAAACTCTGAACGTGTTTCTCAGCCTTCCTCCCTGACGTTTTCCGACACAAGCATGTGCTCTCATGAACTGCTTCAGTGTGACCAGGACACATGGTCTCCCCTACAAGACACATAATATAGAGCAGCAAAATGTCACGAAAATCAAGGGCAAATGAACACATAAGACAGTCCCTCCCCCTACCACCACTTCTATTTATAGGGAGCCAGATTAGCTTGGAGCAGCTTTACTCATTTCTGATAATGAGCAGGGCTCTTGCATCTTCTCTCGAGGACGTTTCCTCCGTGTAGGCACTTGGTTTTACACCAGCAGCATGGAAGAGGTGACATCAACTAGCGAAAGCAAAACCACAACTTATTGTGAAAGGGTCTTGAGAAAGCAACTGCAGCTTTGAACTTAGGCCCCACTTCCCCTGTCAACCACACTGCTCTGTTTTTCTATCCGTCCCTTCCCATGAACCACATGATAAAGCCTTTCCCTATTCAGAAGTGGAATGTTTTCACCCCATGGGCTTCTCAAGAGGATGTGAGCTGATAGACCTTGGAAGTACAGGTCTCCATGTAAAAGACATTACAGGCCTGAACACATTTAAGACATGAAGCCACCCTTCAGCCCACCATGTTCTACCCCAACACAGCAACCACGACACTGCTCATGACAAAGAAATTATGACCCTCCCAGGGCACACACAGATCTAAAGGACAGTCTAGAGATCACCCCAGGAGGAGTTGGCACCCAGGATAAAGCTGTTCAAGCAAACCAACAGCATTTCTCTGCTCTACCAAAGAGCAAAACCCCTCCTTAACATGAGTACCCTCTGGTCTGAAGCTAACAGGGATGGCAAGAGAGGCATGACAGGAGATCCCAAAAGCTGCCACGGCAGTAGGACCATTACACTAACAGTGGAAACTTGATAAAGAAGAGTGTGATAATTATCAAAGGAACAAGACAAAACAAAGATTCTTAGAAGATCTAGGTCTCACTACACTGGCATTTTCTTTTCAGGAAGAGACATTCCTCACATGCTTCTCCATTTCCAAGGTCCTACACATTAATTTTCTGTAATGCCACCACTTATACATTCAGAACCCTTTGGTTGCTTCAGAATTGCCTTGACAGCACCACCTGGTTGCAAAGCTTCCCATCTTCTGATGCATCCTTTTTTATATCTTCAAACCTCAACCTACATCCATAACCCTCCACCACCATCCTACTATCTCCTTGAGGACCACACTGGTGCAGCCTAAGACAATAGGATCTGGTAGTGCAGTCTGGAATGGAAACAAGCAAGGTTCAGAGGGCAAAATACACCTTGAAGTAGGTGGCAAAGGTGAGGTGAAAGTAGACAGCCTTCCAGCCATAAAGTGGAAGTGTGGCAAAAGCAGCCTGGGGATCTCCAGCTGTTGTGGTCCATCATCCATTGAAAGCTGTTCCCTCTGTGTAGATACCCGGAAAACAGAGGAGCAATATGAGGCTCCCATAGTCCAAGAGGAGGTGGTCACAGCCCTGCTTGGCCAACTGGACACCCACAAGTCTATGGGGCCTGATGGGATACATCCTAGGGTTTTGAGGGAGCTGGCGGATGTATTGGCCAAACCCCTTTCCATCATCTTCCAACAGTCCTGGAAGACTGGGGAGGTACCTCTGGACTGGAGACTGGCTGATGTAGTTCCCATTTACAAGAAGGGTAGCAGGGAGGATCCCGGGAACTACAGGCCTGTCAGTCTGACCTCAGTGCCAGGGAAAGTCATGGAACAGGTGATCTTGAGTGCTATCATGAAGCACATGCAAGAGAACCGGGTGATCAGGCCCAGTCAACATGGGTTTACCAGAGGCAGGTCCTGCCAAACCAACCTGATCGCCTTCTATGACAAAGTCACTCGGCTGCTGGATGAGGGAAGGCTGTGGATGTGGTCTTTCTGGACTTCAGTAAAGCCTTTGACACAGTTTCTCACAGCATTCTGCTACAGAAACTGTCAGCCTCTGGTCTGGACAGACGCACACTCTCCTGGGTAGAAAACTGGCTGGATGGCCGGGCCCAGAGAGTGGTGGTAAATGGTGTTAAGTCCAGCTGGAAGCCAGTGACAAGTGGTGTCCCCCAGGGCTCAGTGCTAGGTCCAGTCCTGTTCAATGTCTTCATCAATGACCTGGATGAGGGCATTGAGGGTACCCTTAGCAAGTTTGCAGATGACACGAAGCTGTGTGCAAGCGTCGATCTGCTGGAGGGTAGGGAGGCTCTGCAAAGGGACCTAAACAGGCTGGACCGCTGGGCAGTGTCCAACGGCATGAGGTTTAACACGGCCAAATGCCGGGTCCTGCACTTGGGGTACAACAACCCTATGCAGAACTACTGGGAGAAGCCTGGCTGGAAAACTGCCAGGAGGAGAGGGACCTGGGGGTGTTGGTCGACAGCCAACTGAACATGAGCCAGCAGTGTGCCCAGGTGGCCAAGAAGGCCAATGGCATCCTGGCTTGTATCAGAAACGGTGTGACCAGCAGGTCCAGGGAGGTGATTCTCCCTCTGTATTCAGCACTGGTGAGGCCGCTCCTTGAATATTGTGTCCAGTTCTGGGCCCCTCACCACAAGAAGGATGTTGAGGCTCTGGAGCAAGTCCAGAGAAGAGCAACGAGGCTGGTGAAGGGGCTGGAGAACAGACCCTATGGGGAGCGGCTGAGAGAGCTGGGGTTGTTTAGCCTGGAGAAGAGAAGACTGAGAGGAGACCTCATTACTCTCTACAAGTACCTGAAAGGTGGTTGTGGAGAGGAGGGAGCTGGCCTCTTCTCCCAAGTGACAGGGGACAGGACGAGAGGGAATGGTCTCAAGCTCTGCCAGGGGAGATTTAGGCTGGAGATTAGGAGGAGGTTTTTCACGCAGAGGGTCATTGGGCATTGGAATAGGCTGCCCAGGGAGGTGGTTGTGTCACCTTCCCTGGAGGTGTTTAAGGCACAGGTGGATGAGGTCTTGAGGGACTTGGTTTAGTGTTAGATAGACTAGGTTGGACTAGAAGATCCGATGGGTCCCTTCCAACCTGGTTGTTCTCTGACTCAGGGGAGGAAAAAAGCAAGGCCTCACATATTTATCACCATTTTTTTTCTCCTGAACATTCAACAAACTACTTGGAGTCTTCCATTTGCTCTTTGGATTATGATCTTTTAGGAAGGCCTTTTTTCCATGCTTCTCTACAATTACGAGATCTAGATAAAAAAACACTCTCAGGTTTATTTCTGGTGTTAGGACTTTACAGAATTTCATGACTACAGATAAAATCATCAGGCTTTTTACAAGTTAGAAGCCTTTCTCAGAAGCTAAGTGCCCTTCTGCTGTACCTTCCTCTTGCATCTCTGCTACATGAAAGGGCAGAGAAGAGCACGCCCCGGGCACTGACCCCCACGCTGAGCCCAGGAGCTAATCCGCTTCTTGGTGAGCCACTGCCCCTAGTCACAAGCACTTTCACACCAGTCTCTCAGTTTCTTCTGTGGAGTGCAAAACCTCATTTACTGAGGAAAAATACTAGATCGATACAAGGAAGCATTTAAGACAGCTAGTAGATGATTAACAAGCAAGTGTTCAAGCCAACTGCTTCAGAAGCACCACAGGTTCCTTATAGCCATAAAAAGTTCTCATCCTGCACCCATTTGGCAGATGTTAGAGGAGAGGAGTCCACTGAGAGATTGTGCTTGGCAAAGTCCTTGCTGCAGGGGATGACATGGCCACAGACTGTTAGCTCTTTGCCTCCAGGCTCCTAACTGCAGGTCTTCAGCCCAGGGCTCCCCATTAGTGGCACCCCAGGGACTTTCCCATGGAGGATCTCATTCCTGCCTTCCTGCTCTCCCATGCTAAGGTCTTGACAGGCAGCCTTTCAAAGGTGTCCAAGGCTTTCCATACTCACTGCACAACTTAGCACCTACCTCCCACTCACCAGTGGGCACTTGACTTCCATCCAGCTGAGCTGGCAGAAAGGAAAGTTATGGTCCTCACCCCCAGGCAACAACACCTCAATGCAGAAGGCTGGGGAGGAGAGGTACAAAGTGCGTTCTGGCCTTGGTTTAACAGAGTGACAAAGAAGTAGCATTTCTGCTCAGGGCCTTTGCCTTTTCATGCTAAAGTCAACAGCCAAGTAGAGGTGCTTCAGTGCTCTTAAGTATCAGCTATTTTCAGGCAACAATATACCAAACACTGTTCCTCATCCTAGCTTTTATAACACACAATGAAGAAGTTCCCAGGATTTGGCACTTTCTCCTTAACAGGCCATCATTAACAAGTGACTCATATTATATTGCAGCATGAGTCATCTTGGCAGAGGTCACCATCATAAGCGACAACTAGTCTTCAATTATTTCCTTCAGGTTGAATTAAAGGTATATTTTTATGCCAATTTTACATCTGGTCCATCCTATCTTGCGATCCTATGGAGCAACCTAGGATTTCACCTCATGGCCCAAACTACCTCTGGGAGAGCTTTTAAACCACGGTGTAGTTAGAGGTTGTCACAAAATGTGGGCAAGTCAACAGCAAGTCTCCTGGATAGTTTTCAACTACAGCATCTAAAGTTCTCTATCCCTCCTCCCACTGCTGTCCCTGCCACCTTCCCCCTCCATGCATACTTTATCATGACAATTATCCAAGGATCTGGAGCTTGCCCAGTGCTCTGACACAATCACCTTCAGGCTGCCACACCACAACACTGCATCAAAGCCCAACAAGCAAAATCATTTTGAACTCTGAGCAACAGGACATAGTTGAAGTCATTGCAGGAGGTTGGATTCGATGATCTCTATTGGTCCTTTCCAGCTCAAACCATGCTATGCCCAACAACACATGAATATTAAAGAAACTATCACAAGCCATGAGCAAGGCAGGTAGAAAAGGAGGTATTTTCAGCCACTTCCCATTTCCTAGACAAGCAGGCCCATATTTCAACAGGACTCCAGCCTCTCTCCTCCATTCCTGGTCCCTTCACTCACCCCACACACGAAATTACAGCTCCCCAGTCAGTGAATCGGGAGAAGAAAGCATCCCTGCCAGGGCAGGGCACAGTCACTGCAGGGCATCTGGTTTGAGGACCATGGTTTTGCCCATTAGAAAACACAGCCATTACCAGCCCAGCGACCAAAGGAGCACTCTATGTTTATATTTATAGCAGTCAAACACAGTCACACTGGCTGCAAGGTTCACTTGGGAAAGCATTTGTAAACTACTCTCACTACTGGAATCCCATTTAGCCATTACAGCCTCTTCAGCCATAGTAACACACTGATCCCCACAGAATAGCAATAGGAAGAGCAGAGTCATCACACTATTTACTGAATGTAATCAATACGTAAAGGCTGAAGATTTATTGAAGTCAAGACAGCCTGTCTGCATAGCCAGAAAATGCATTTAAAGCCCTTTTAATTTGGTTGCCTTTGCCTCTGGTTTTGCTCCAAGAACACAGTTGCCTTGCACACCCATCTTTCTCTACTCCCCAAACGGTGGCACCTATACACAACAGAAGCCTCTCCATGAACATCTACCACACATTCAGTGGGAAGATGCAACACAAAAAATCCACAAATTTAAGGGCAGTGCCTTTTTCATTCCAGTCAGGTTTCACGCGCAGCAACAGGTATACAGCTAATTCAAGATCTCCCATGTAAATGAGTAGCTCGGAAAACTTCAGCTTGTGTTTTGAACAGGCTCTATATGTCAGGTACAGGGACACAGGCTGTGTCATTCATAGGAGCCAGTCCACCATGCTATCCTACTCCCCTCAAGAGAGCTGGGGTTGTTTAGCTTGGAGAAGAGGAGACCTCATTACTCTTTACAACTACCTGAAGGGAGGTTGTAGAGAGGAGGGAGCTGGCCTCTTCTCCCAAGTGACAGGACAAGAGGGAATGGCCTCAAGCTCCGCCAGGGGAGATTTAGGCTGGAGATTAGGAGGAAGTTTTTCACACAGAGGGTCATTGGAATAGGCGGTCCAGGGAGGTGGTTGAGTCACCTTCCCTGGAGGTGTTTAAGGCACAGGTGGATGAGGTCTTGAGGGACTTGGTTTAGTGTTTGATAGGAATGGTTGGACTAGAAGATCCGATGGATCCCTTCCAACCTGGTTGTTCTATGATTCTATGCTAATGTGTTTTATATAGATATATATATATATACACACACACACACGTTTATATATGCTGTGTATTTATATATATAGTTATGTAAAAATAATATATAAGAACTTCATAAATACTCCCACAAAGGACACAGCACACCTGACTTGCTGTGTTTTGGGGGTGACCATCCTGCAAAGTCAAGATACCACCTGGATATTGTGACTAGTAAGCCACAGCAGAGAAAATGCCAAGAGCTGCACCATCAAAGCTTGTTCTCTGGTTCCATATCAGTTCATACTTTTGGAGTAGAAGTATGGTAGGCAATAATGAGCAGCTTAGTGCTCCAGGAGCATGAATATTAGAAGGACCACCAGCTATATGAGACCATTTTGGTCACTGTATCAGCTATATGGCCCAGAGTGTGATACAGCTAAGAAAGACAGTGGTGAGGCAGGGAGGGGATCTGCACCTCCGCTTTTGCTAGTTTATCACAAAATCATACTAAGCTTTTAAGCTTGTGTATGAAAGAAAGGAAGTGGCAAATATATTCTGATTAACAGGGAGAGTTCTATTGTTGCCTGGACATCAAACAGCACCCAATTAGCCCTGCAAGGATCTGACCCACAAATTATGAAAATAAATGCCTCTGAAGCTTTGATCTCTTGTATTTCTGTAGCATGCTACAGCAGTTATTAGACACATTTTATTAGATTCAAGCTGTGCGATCTCCTCCTTGGCAAAGGCTCTACCGCCTCCAATGCATCCTAAAGTCCCCAAGCAGCAGATTAAGGGCATGGTCCCAAACAGTCACTTCTGCCATGCACTGAACACATGACTCAGCTGGCAGTAGGCTTTTTCCTGACTAGTTTCAAAATTAGGAGAAAAGAGAATTTTAAAAGGAAGGGGGGAAGTGTCAGCCAACTAAATTAATTTTTTTTTATTCTTTGCTAGTTTATAAAGGAATAAACATCCTAGGCAACATCCCAGTCTGCTAAAAAGCATTGCTTTCAAAACCATTTATTTCCTTTTGCATGCTGAAATGCCGTTGCTGGAAGACGCAAGCGAAACCTGTAACAAAAGGTTCCATGCACTCTGAAGCTGAAAACCACACATGCACTCACATGAACAGAAACACATCCACCCACCCTCGCTGCAGCGACAGCACTTCAAACCAAGAGGATGTTAAACTGGCAATGCTAAGGCTTTACTCAGAAGAGCAACTCGCTCTTTACAGCCCGCTGCACAAACTAAGCAGCTACTGTGCTCGCCAGAGGCCACAGTTATTTTCAGCCTGAGTGTGTATGTAGGAAGGATGGGAGCATGTCAACCGCTCAGGTCTCGCTTACTGGCAAGAGCATGGTGGTATTTGCACAAAACCATTAATATCTAATAGGGTTTCTGTAGCAGAGAAGAGTTGGTTATCTGCAGTGGAGCAAAGTGCATGCCTTCTGCTGCACTAAGGGTAACTCAGCAGCTGAACACGGTCCTGACACACGGTTCGCTTGCTTATCATGAAAGGAGGAAATGTTGGTTCTCAGCTATGCAAGATGCATCTGGATATTCCAGAGCTGCCCTGCCTGATTACAATCATCCATCATTTACTATCAACACGCAACTTTGAACTTATGGCAAGCACTGCAGAAAATTCACATGGAAAAGCAACATTCTTGATCAAAGGGGAGGAGGAAGGTTTCCTGATTTGCCATTACAAAATAAAAACAGGCATGTAGAGAGATAGAAGTGAGTTCTGACTAAACTTCTTATCAGTGTTTTCCAACCTTGGTAGCTTTTCTTCTCCTCTTTTCCCCAACAAGCCATGGCAGGAGCAACTCAGGGCTGGAGCCATACGTGCTGAGCATTCTCATCCCTCTGGAGGAAGGGAATGCTTGGCCTCTCGCACCATTCATCTTGAAGCCACCCGTGGAGGGGGAACGCAGAGAGTCTGTTTTCCAAGGACTGTGTTCCTTACACAATCCTCCTTTAGAAATCACAAGCAACTTACAATGGAGAACATCAAATCTCACTTTAAAAAAACTGTTCTCCTGAGCGCAGAGCAGGGAGCTCACTGGTTTCAATGTGCAGCCTTGGTTCAAAGTGACAAAAAGGGACAGGATGAGAGGACAGGGGCAGAGTGAAGAAATCAAAGCTATTGTCTTCACAGGCAAGAAACAAAACCTCTCATTTAATGGAGCTATCTATGATTTAGGCTAGTGGGTTTTGACCTGCAGCATGTTTTAATGTCTGTGTGAAAGGTAACAAAGAAGATGCTTGAACATCAGCAAATGCAAACCTCATGTGACTGAGTCTCTACACTTCCCACAGGTGAGCAGGGAACCTGAGGAGTAGCCAGGGCTGAAACCACCAGCAGTGAGGGAGAAGAGTCAGTCAAAGCCCTGGGAGCAGGCTTTGTGTGCTTCACCCCACAATGCTTCTGGTCTCCTTTGCAGCTAGCAGCATGGGGAAAATGGCATGTATGCTACCCCCGGGTGAGAAGTTGCCTTCAGGAGGTAGGTGCTGAACCCTCAACGCTATCATCCCCACCCCAAAATACAAAAGCTTTCACTGTTGCTGTTGCTCCACACTGTGCACCCTTTCACCTGTTGGTAGCTTCTAACCAGAAGCACGTGAAATCAAACAGGATTCTCCCCATTTACATTTGAGGCATGAAAAAATGAGACAGGGATCAATACTCCATCCTTGGTCTGCAAATAGGAAAAGTCTTACCCTTGTAAAGGGACTGGAGGTACATTAGGAGGAATCCGGCAAGGGTTTTCAGAGGGCAGCACGGAACAGCTTCCATGTGACCTGGCACCACATGAATGATGGCCCCCAAAGACACCTCTTCCTTAGCCGAGCCATTCATTTGTGGAGACTTACATAGAGATCAAATCGAAAATGTTTCCCCCCTCACCTCATACAACCGTACCACTACATCTACTAAAGCCTGGCAAATAAATGTAACTTCACAAAGCAAGGATAACAGCCTCCTCCTTTCACAGATTAAAAATCAGACACTTTATTCTAAATATGCACACCAATCAAATCCCATTCCTTCCTTCAAATCTCTATTCAACAAAACTTGGGTGCTCAAAATTCAACCTGCTCAAACAAATGTTTTGATATCAATTCACTCTAAATTATTAATTTTTATGGCTGACCAGCACAGGAATACCAGTGAGAACAGAGAGACTCTCTGCACCTTTAGAAATACCATACACTTTCATGTTGTGGAAGACCTCCAGCAATGACAGAGTGGTCACAGCATCAATGCTGAAGGACACCTGGAGAACTTCAGAAGAACAGCATCTTGGCTGCACAACTCCAAAAGGTGGGGGGAAAAAAAATCAACCAAGACAAAGGATTAGACAGAAGACAGCCTTGTTTCTCTTGTACCTTTTCATGAGCAGGCACACAAGAATATACATGCATGCATAGAAGATAAATGTTTGCACCACTATCATCATTCCTGGCTCAAGGACTGGAAGCAAGATGCAGAAAAAAGGCTTAGAGTTGGACATTGTCACCCCTTTGCAGTGATTCAGAGACCAGTGTTGCACTGCCAAGGTTTTATGGTTAAAAAAAAGGATCAAAACCATACAAAGTACATGGACACAGCCAAGATCCACAGCTTACACATTCACTCTGGAACAGATAAAGACCATCATGGAAGACTCCTGAGAGTATCTATTCTCAGGAACTACAGCTATATAAATATATTTCTTGAAGATATGTTCCAAATTTTGCATGGTAGCACATCATGTAAAATACAGAGCAATTAAAATGAGCTTTTCATGTCTTTTTTTAATCTCCAGAAGTCATCTCTAGTCAAATTTGTTCCTCTTTCTATTTAGGAAGAAGGTGACCTTTGCAAAAGCTGCCCAAATTCTGTTGAGCTGTAGAGTTTTTTTAAAAGGTGCTGGAAGAAGAAACCTAACATAACATTGCCAGGATAATGCTCCTGAGTGCTTGCAGTGCTTTTCCCCCATTAGAACTTCTCTTAAATCTTTAATGATGCTGAAATATGCCATAAACTGATGAAGTTCTGGAAATAGGACAATGCCAGTATGTTTGTTTAGGGTTTTGTGTTCTTTTAATACCAGAGCTTTTATCTTCATTGACAACGACCAACTAATGCAAACAAATTGCCACTGAAACTGCACGTCTATACAAAACAAAGCTAGAGGAAGAGTAGTGACATTTTTGGGTTTTGTCCAATTCCTCCCAGCACCAGCTAATACCAACTGGCTCCTTAATTTTTCGCTACCTCCTCTCCAAGCCCGAGCATTAAAGGCCAAACATTTCCAAAACAACTAATGATTTTAGGATTCGGTTGCCAGAGAGTGCACGCTCAGCACTTTGCTGAAGTAAATAAAAGCTTTGTGCAGGAGTTCAAAACAAAAGCAACATCCAGGTACATGAAGAAAGCAATCACTCCTTCTCCAAAAAGGCTCTTTTAAAATTCCCGTGCTTGCAGAAAACCCTTGGCCAACCTGTAAAACCCAGGTGAGCCTTGCAAGTCCCCAGTCTCCAGCTGGGGCAGACACAGAGCAGCTGGGAGCCGGGAGGTTTGCTTGCCCCAAGCTAGCCCCACCCCGGGGGATTATCAGCTTCCTGAGAAAGGTTTACCTTCCAGAGAGCTTTTATCACCTCCCACACACCTTGCAAAGCGCCCCAAATGCACCCAGCTGTAGCAGCTACTGCAGAGAGCCACTGCCTGCACATCAGCCGAGGCCTCCCTGCAGATGGATGCAGCAGAGGAAAAGCTATTGACCTGAATATTTTAGAAGGATCAAGGCCACTGCCTTCAGCAAAAGATGACAGGCTCTTGCATTTGCTGAGACAAAAAAAAAAAAAAAAAAAAAGGGTGGGAAAAAACCCAAACCCAGCCCCATCTTCCTGTTTGCTCTCCTACTGGGATCAGCTGTGCATTTACCACCAGAGAGCATGGCCCACTGCATCTCTCCTCACACCCATTCTCCTTTCATTATAAAAATCTGCTTCTCAAACATGCCTGTCAACAGCCTGTGCGAATCCCCATGTTAATCATTATTCTGCTAATAGCACCGCCAGGTCGTTCGGCTATTAAACATGCTGAGTGGACTAGCAAAAATATCTCCCAGCCCATGCAAAAGAACATCATAATACAGTTTATCTTATCCCCTTGTCAGTATAATATGCAGCACTACCTGTTCAATGGCCTCGTCATTTTAAATTACAGTTTTCTGCAACATTAACAATACTCATTACCAGCAGCACCACCAGAATATCTCTATTTTAAGAATCTCTCTTATGTAGAGGGCTTCAGCCTGCCCTTCCTTACACGCTCAGCCCTCTGCACCGACATGAGGACACTTGGGTACCATGGCAATGAGCACCATGCACAATGATGGATAGAAACACATCGCAAAGAAGGCAGGAGCGAGCCCAAAGTGTGCTTAGTCGATGCACCAGGCCGTGCATTTTAATCAGAATTCAGTGCTTTGTTCCTGGCTCAGCCACCAGCACGTCAAGCAGATGCACTGCTGCGCTGGAGCTGGACTGCGTGGCCAAGATAAACTCTGCTGTGGCAGAAACAGAAGCATCTGCTACCTCCTATGTCACCTTTCAACCTAGCTCTACAAATACTACCCTGCAAGCTAGAGGAAAGCTGAAATTAATGACAGTGTGCAGGATTATGCTTGTGCCAAGCAGTGCTCAGCCTTCAACAGCAACCTCTGGGTCTGCAAAGCCACCTCCTGCCCTTATGTCACAAGTGGAGAAGCCAAAGCAAAGGACATGGTGAACCAGCAGGCAAAGGTCCACCTTTTTTATGTGCGTTTGCTCGTTCATAAAACCCAGCCCCCTGGAACATTTCAGTGACTCAAACTTGGAGATAAACGGCCCGAGCGTTTCCTTTCCTCGCTGCTGGGAACAAATCATCCCCTCCGCCACGTTTTGAGTCACTACCTGCTCCTAGCATTTCACACCGCCATCCCTCACCCCTTCAAACGCGTAGGCGCAAGAGCAACGTCTCCTCCATCCAGTCCCATCTACAAACCCACGGCAATGTGACACTTCATTTCTAATAAATGAAATTTTGCAAGCCTCGGAGAATTACTCCTCCCTGCCATGTTTTGTGCTCAGGCAGCAAATTTACTATTGATTTCTGATTCAGATCCTGTGGAATGATTCACACTTCTTGCCCTATCCGCTGGATTTATGACCTTTAACAATTATTCTAAGTGCTAAAAGAGCTTAGTTTAGAAGAAGATCTATTCCTTGGCAAATTACGCTCCTATTCTCGTTTCGCTCACAAACCAACACATCCTTCATTATTTACAGGAAATCTCCTCCCTGAGAGGGGGCAGAGGCCCAAGCAGCAGGAGCAGCCCCCGCGGTCCTGGGTTGGGGGACGTAGTTTCGCACCCTCACACCACACTGCTCAGGGTTTCAGGTCCCCTCGTCTCCAGTTACCCTGAAACCCCAACCCTACTCTGCTCACAGAACAGGCGCTGCCTGTGGGTCTCAGGGGGAGAGAGGGAATATACATTTCCTCCTCAAGCAAAACCAAACCCCTGACTGTATCTGGTGTGCACTGCTATTAAAAAGCCACAAACACACAAAACCAAACACGCGTGGATGCTGTTTTAAAAGGAAACAGTGCCCTAGTTCAAATAAACGTCCTATCACAGATCTTCTAAAAGATTATATTAACTTTAAAATTTGATTTTCAGGGGTTGGGTGAGAAGGAGCAAGGCTCCATCCTTCCCCCAGAATGAGACTGCTTCCCTGGATTAACTCCACCAGCTTCGGCAACCTCTCCCAAGGCACCTTC
This sequence comes from Coccyzus lansbergi, assembly GCA_033558105.1. NCBI lineage: Eukaryota > Metazoa > Chordata > Aves > Cuculiformes > Coccyzidae > Coccyzus > Coccyzus lansbergi. The sequence goes on from JAUMJK010000358.1 coordinate 181,653, forward strand.
CACCTATGAGGGGAACAAGCGCTCTTGGGCTGTTTTAAAGGCGAACTCCCCCTCTTTCAAATCTCTTCTATGCTGTGTGTTGCTGAGCCATCATTTACACTATTAATCAACCAGAAATTCACCAGGAAGAAAGTAGGGCAAGTGAATAGAGTCTTTCTTTTTAATGCACTGAAGCAAATAATATTTCTAAAAATACACTTGTGCAAGTCTTCAGTGGATTCTGCCTGATTTTATTTATTTATCTATGCCAGCAGGTTGAGAGAAGCAGCCTCGTTGTTGCCTCTCAAATAAATACTGCTTCTCTAAATGTTCCCCCACGCTGCATAGCAGCTAGCTGTTCTTACCACCAAAGGGATGAGGGAAGGGGCAATAGGAAGAAAGTTACAGGAAAAATTGGACAAGGAATGGGGAGGGCTGACACCAAGCCCAGCGTTTCAAGGGTACACGACAAGCTGTATTTTTGGATGGGAGGAGGAGGCAGAGGGAATATGGATGGAAAGGCTGCAGGGTCTGTGCCAGTGTGGGAAAGCTGGATTTAGGGAGCATCTCAGAGCAAACCGGTGTCCAGCGGAGGGGCTGGGATGGGTAGCATCCCTGCACATCCTTGGCCGCACGCACACGCGTGCACACGGTGCTGTGCGTAGGGGCACACATGTGCTCACACGCATACACATGGGTGTACGCACGGCTCCGGGCGTGCACATGCACACACGAGCGTTTACATCTCCATATTTACACGCGTGCAGCCGCACGGGCACACACAGACACACACAGAGCCCCTGCATCCCTCTGCGCCGTGGGATGGAGGGAGGGAGGGAGGGAGGGAGGGAGGGAGGGAGGAAGAGAGGGATGAATGGGGAGGGAGGGATGGAGACGGAGGGATGGAGACAGGCGAGGAGGAATGGGGATGGAGACGGAGGGATGGAGACGGGGGGATGGAGACAGGCAGGGAGGAATGGGGATGGAGGAAAGGATGGGGACGGAGGGATAGAGAGATAGAGGGAAGGAGGGACAGGGATGGAGTGATGGAGACGGAGGGAGGGAAAGGGATGGAGACATAGAGGGAGGGAGGAAGGGATAGGGATGGAGGGATGGAGACATAGAGGGAGGGAAAGATAGGCATGGAGAGATAGAGGGACGGAGGAAGAGATGGGGATGGAGGGATGGAAGGACGGTTGGGGACAGAGGAAGAGATGGGGACGGAGGAAGAGATGGGGATGAAGGGATAGAAGGACGGTTGGGGACGGAGGGACCTAGGGAGGTATGGGGACGGAGGGACCTAGGGAGGTATGGGGACGGAGGGATGGGGAGGGCGCTCCCGCCTCACCCGCAGCGCCGAGAGGTCGATCTCGTCCAGGCTCCGCGCCGGGGAGTCGCTCGCCATGTTTCGGCCGGCGCCGGGCGGGCGCTGCGGCTACTGCGCGGCCCGGGAGCGGGCGGGGGGGGCCGCCCGTGCTCGCCCTCCGCCGCCCGTGCGCCCGCGGCGCGGCTCGGGGGCCCCGGGGCAGGCGGGGTTCGCCGGGGGCTGCGCCGGGATGGCGGCGGCGCCGCGCCGCATCGCCGCTCCCCGGCCGGAGCGGGGCTGCCCGTCACCGCCGCCAGGGGGCGGCCCCGCCCCGCCTCCGCCCCGCCCCGAGCCCCGCGCCGGGACACCGCACGGGGGGTCGGGGGGGAGCTCGGTCCCTGCCCCGTACGCCGAGACCCGGAGCGCGCGATCGGTCCTCTGCCCCAGACGCTAACGCATGGGATGCGGCATCGGTGTCCACACGCACTGACGCCCGGAATGTGGCATCGATCCCCTGCCCCGTAAACCGACGCCCGGGCTGCAGGATCGGTCCCCTGCCCCATACGCTGATGCCTGGAATGTGAGATCAGTCCCCTGCCCCGTACATCGATGCCCAAGATGCAAGATCAGTCCCCAGTCCCCCTACACTGACACCCAGCATGCAGGATTGGTGCCCAGCCCTCCTACACTGATACCCAGAAAGCAGGATGGGTCCCCAGCCCCCATACACTAATGCCCGGGATGCGGGATCGGTCCCCAGCCCCTGTACACTGACAATTGGGGTGCAGGATCAGTCCCCTGCCCATATTCACTGATGCCCAAGATACAAGACCAATCCCCTGCCTGTGTACGCTGATGCCCAGGGTGCAGGATCAGTCTCCTGCCCCCATACACTGATGCCTGGGATGTGGGATCAGTCCCCAGCCTCCGTACACTGACATCTGGGATGCAGGATCAATCCCCTACCCCCATACACTGGCACTTAAGATGCAGGATTGGTCCCCAGCCCCTGTACACTGACACTCAGGATGCAGGATTGGTCCCCAGCCCCCATACACTAACATCCAAGGTGAGCTCCACCATCTGCCACTGCTTCGTAGCGGCATCAGGGCTCTCCAGTGGGATGCGCTGACTCAGAACAAGGTGTTGCACCCCAAGGATGACACCTGTGAAAACCGTCCTGCAAATTGTGCAGACTCCCTGCCCTGCCACACCTCATCACAAAGCCCCGCAAACGGGTTTATTTGGCATATAGACCCCTATAATGAAGAATGGAAATTAAAATCCAGGATACCTGGATCCCTTCTCCAACACCAGAGGACTTGTACACTGTCAAATCTGGTGGCAAAAGTTGCCAGCTTTCAGGTGCCGAACCCAAGCTCTGCCAGGATGGAGTGTTGGGAAGTGCTAGGGCCCAGTCTTGCTTGGGGCCAAAGGAGCAGCTACCCATCTGCTTTATGTACTTGGGGATGCTCAGGTCAAGAAATGATCCTTCTCCAGCTGGATCCAGATGTCAGACCTGGATTTATGATCTCTCCCCTCTGCACTTGGGAACTGTCCTGGCCCTACCAACTCCAATAGTGTCTCTGAGTAGGAATAAGAGACTTGTGCTGTCTTTGGAATTGGCCAACCCCCCCTCCAAAGCCAGCAATAGCTAGGTAGATTCAGCTCTTACTGTTTTCTGTATTTCCCTTTTCCGGATGTGGTTTCTGCCAAACCAGGTGCCATATATAAATATATATGTATAAAAAATCTGTTGCCTTTGAGAGAACCGTATGGAGGCTGTACTTAGAACATCAACTTGTGTCAGGAGCTTACAATATGCAGATCTGGGAAGCGGAAACCCTACACATGAGTCAATTGGCAGGCGGATGGGATTTTCTTACACTTTCTGGTTGGAGATGTAATTAAAAAAACAATAAAGCATATTACAAACAATCGTGTGGTCATGGGGAGGCTGCATGCTGCAGCTGGTGCCAGAGGTACAGCATCTCTGCACTGGGCTGGGAGGGACAGATGGATGAAAGGTTAGAAGGAGCTGCCAAAACCTTCCCAGCAGCAACAGGATCCGCTGAGGTGGTTGTTGAAGTCAGGGCCACCGACGTCTCTGCCCTCTGCTCACTGGATACTGTGCAGCAGAGGGGCTGCATCAGTGGCTTGTTTATTAGCATTATTATTCCTGATGGCAGCAGGGCTGGTAAGAGGTAGGGAGGGGAGCGGCAGTGCTGGTGTTTCAGCTTGCAGGGCTGCGAGGGTGCAGCAGAATGTGATTATTTTTTTTTTGTAATGAACTGCTGAAGTGGCAGGTAGCGGAAGTCGCCAGCCGTGGGCGAGGCGCACAGCACTGCACAGCGACAGCAGCCTGCTTGCGTTTACCCTCCTCTTCCAAGCCACCAATCACCACTCCTCAATATCTCGTGTAGTCATTAGTCTTCAAAATTTGATCAAAATGCTAAGCGCAATAAAATAAACACCAGGGACTTTCTCATCACCTCTGAGAACCCCCCTGAATGGTTAGTGGTGCTTGGGTGGGTTTGAATACCAGATGTTGCCTGTGTCTGATCAAACCTGGGTATTGCAGTGTTTTGCTCATAGTTGCGAAGCTGGAAGCAAAACTGCCTGGAAACTAGTAACAAGCCAATGCGAGACTTCCTCCTGCTTTCATTGTTCTCAGGGATAGAGGGGAAGACAAACAGGATGAGAGAGGATGCTGTCTGGCTCTAATGTGCTTTCCATCCAAGAATACAGGGGATTATTTGTGAAACACGTAAGGATTTTTTTAAAAAGAATAATTTGTACCAAATCTTGCAAATAAATGGATTGCCCTGATCCTCAGCATGAATGCAAAGTCCCAGGCTAAACTGTGATTTAATTAGAATCTATCTGTGGTCTGACAGAATGGTAAAAATGTAGAGGACCCTTCTGTATCACTGACATGAGAAATGTATAAAGTGATAGCAGGAGACGAACAGAAAACCCCAGTGAGGAATGCTGTTTCCAGGCTGCCAGGGGGAAAGCAGCAGTCTCAGCAGGGAGGCACGCGTGAAGCCACTGCCCAACGTGCCAGGTCTGCTGGGCAGGCTGTGCTGGTGCCTGGCAGGGCTGCAGGAGGGTATCCAAAGCTAGAGCTGGGCAGACTTTTTCTGCAGGAAGCTTTTTCTATAAAAAATGAAGTTTCTGAGAGGTTACTTGTTTCATTTATTTTTCTTTTAAGCAGGGGGTCTATTTCTGTGTTTCTCTGTATACTGTTTTTCTGCCAGGAGCATCTAAACAAAACCTTGTAGTTGAAGCCAGTATGAATCAAAACAGAGTACTCTGGTTACATTGGACCAAAATATTTTGCTGTGAGTCAAGTTCAACATAAAACTGTGTCTCTACCTGGTATATTTTCCCCTGGGAATGGCAGTTGGACCCCATCCTGTCTCACTGTGGTCCCTTTTGCATGGTACCATGTGCCCCAGCCTGGCTGCGTCACAGGGCACGGCGATACCCGAGCAGGGTACCGCTGAGCCAAACGAAGGCATGAAGCTGCCACATCCCATCCTTCACGAAGCAAGAGCCATGGCAGAAGAGCATAGCCTCTCCTAGCTCAGCATTCTCAGCAGCTCCATATCTAGCATTTCTACTGCTGCAGAAGCTTGGGACTATTTTGTGGCAAGTCACTGTTTGTTGCCATTTCATCCTTGCTCAGAAAGAGGAGAATTGTGAAAATGATTTTTTTTTCCCCCCACAGAGCAGCAGCTCCCAGCCGTGGTCAGCATCAGTGAGCAATGAGGACTGTAATGAACACAAGCTCTGCTGTTGGCAGGGGGCAGGGCTAATGTCTGGGTCAGTATTTTTGATTTCACAGAATCACAGAATCACCAGGTTAGAAAAGATGCACCGGATCATCAAGTCCAACCATTCCCATCAATCACTGAACCATGTCCCTCCACACCTCATCTACCCGTCCCTTAAACACCTCCAGGGAAGGTGACTCCACCACCTCCCTGGATTTATTCATTGAAGGGCATCAGCTCACCTATAAACTATCCCGGTAATTTAACCTCTGCATAAAGTTAATTTAATTAGTTAGCGGTGCCCCCGCTGTTAATTATGCCATGAGGGGGTATATATAGCAGGAGTAAATCTAAATGACACATAAGGCCTTGTCCAATTAGCAAGAGCTTTGGGTTCCTTGGGCTTTTGATCATTCCACAAAAGACTAGCAACAAAAGGAATGAAACGAACAAGAAAGTACATTTGGGCCCTTTTTTAGCCCCTAATGCATTGTTTATTCCACCAGCATATATGGGTCACTTGTTCCAAATAATTCTGGAACCACTTAGCCTCCTGTCTGGCCTGTGTGTGATTTTTCTCGTTGCCCAAGTCCAGGTTGGTTTACCTTAGTCTTTGCCCATGCTGTTAAAGGGCTCTGCCCAAACTGGATTGAGGACACTGAAAAATTAATACTCTGTTAAAGGCATAATAATTGGGTTCTAGGTTAACATGATAACATGCAGCTGTGTTAAAAGACACTCAGAAAGGAATGGTTACATGTGTCCTAACCTGCATCTATTGATTTTCTCTAATGCACTTTAACTGATTCATTATCACTTACTGATTGCTCATCCTTCTGCTGATATGGGTTCATCTCCAGGGAGGGAAGTATTTTCTGCTGTATCCTTGGAGCTGAGCAGGACAATGTGTGTGAACCCTCCGGCCAGGATTTTTCCTATAGCTATAAACGCCCCCCGTACCAACTGGAATAGTTAATCGCTCCCTCATTTAGGCAAAATTTAACTATAAAACACTGTAATCACTGCAATGGGGGAATAAATGGAAAACCAGCAAGTGCTTTTTGAAAAAAAAACAACCTCCACAGATCCATACCCAGGGAACAGCATGCACACTGGATTTAAATAGCAAAGTCCTGGGCCATTGCAGGGAAGGTAGATAGTATTCTTCCAAGAGCTTGACTCACCCACAGCACCCCTCCAAGCTGCTGTTATTCCCCAAAATATACAGCACTAAGGACCAGCACAAGGTTTCCTTCCTGCCCACTCCTTCTTTTGAGGGCAGCCACCACAGTCCAAAGCCAGCAAGGGAACAGCAGTCTGGAAGCCTTCCCTAGCAAGGAAAGCAGTGTGCTAAAAGAAGCAGAACTCCTTGCTCTGCCCTTCGCTGGTTTATGTAGATCAGACTCCCTATCTGCCTTTCATGAGTTAAAGGAGGCTTTTCCAAGGTAGCAAGCGCCTGCACCCTTTGAAATGCCGCTATATTATTTATCAGAACACTAAAATTTAAATATAAAATCGCAACTCTTAGGTAAAGCAGAACTGTATGTAGCAACACGTGCGCCTTCATAGCAGATGCAAGCTAGCATCGATGCCTTTGTTGGGCTCTCATCAGCCTGGCTATGGCATGGGAGGCCTCACATGTTGTTGATTTGAGCAATACCTTTCTGTCTGCTATTTGGGAACATGCCACACTAGTGATGTGGGACTTTATTTTGTCTATTAACCTCTCTCCTTTGTGCCTCTTGTATAAAGAAAAAAACCAACACATCAAAAGGCAGTTCTGCTCTTCAGGAGGGTGTCAAGTCTTTTACAGTCATTCAAAACGTGCCATTTGTGACTGTTTTGAAACCAATCAAAATCCCATTTTTGCGCTGTTTGCAGAAAACCTAATGCAGCTTTGCCCCCAGCAAACCATGTTCCCACAGTCCCCAAAGGAATAGTAATTTCTCCTTTATCTTTTATATATGATGTTATCTCAAGGATGACATCAGTATGCATAAGGTCCAGCATGGAGGATCAGAGACATTCTCCAGAACACACCACCCTCAGCAGGAAAGTCCTTTGGGGCCCTCTGCCCATGAGTACCAGTTTTATAACCCTGTCAATGGGGTGGAACAGCTGCTTCATGCATTTTATCAAAATTATTCAGCATCCCACTATGGGTTTTGTTATCAGTCTGGAGCTGAGCTGCCCTAAGACAACCACTATTTTTATTCTCTTTTTTCCTCTTCTTTCTTGGCTTGTCATGCAGAGCAAAGGCAGCCCCAGGCCTGGGAAACACCTGACCTGAAGCCACCCCCAACCTGGCATTAAGTATAAATCAGCAGAACAGGAGAAACTGGCTCTATCTTTTGTCAAATGCAAATTGCTGAGAGTTAATTAAGACACATTTCAGGAACAGTGAGGTTGGTCTTATTAAAATTACAATCTGTCCTGAGGTGTGGGTAGGGCTCAACATTTCTCCTCGGGAAAAGGGTTACAGAACTGAAACTGCCTATTGAAGTGAGCAAAGGTGCCGACAACAAAGGTGCCATAGGGCTTCGGTGGTGGCCAAACGTACAAGGTGTTTAGTAGCCTCTGAGAGTGGAGGCAATTCAGGTCCAGAACCTCCTTGGCATATATATTCTTTCTAGGTTTTAATTTATTTTTAGCAATCCGTGTCTTTCCCATAGATTGTCATACCTGTTGTTCTGCAAAGAAGATAGAGCCACACAGTTGCTATGCTCCTGCCTTTTGGAAGCATGCTGAATGCTTATCATTTTGCCCTGCAAAAGACAAAAGTCTTTTACATGCAAAATAAAAAGGTTAAGCCACAGAACAGACTTTCCAAGGCTGATATTTCAGGCTTCCCACTCCTAGTCAATGACTAAAGCAGAAGCTAGTCAAAAAACAACTGGAGGTACTTAAAGCAACTTAAAGTAGTCATTTGAGTAGTGCATAAAGTGTTAGTGTCTGAGTAGGAAGACAAGGTCTGAGCCAATTGCTGTTGCATTTCTGTGGAGGCTTGGCTCAGAGGTGTTTACTTCCTCATGCCTTCATGGAGATGTGGCAGTCTATGAAAGCACTCCTCCTGGAATTAGATTAAAATGGTTTCTAAGAAAAGAATGGGTTTCTAGATCCTGTCATAACAGAAAAAAGCTTAAAAAGCTAACCCAAATGTTCACGAAAGGCAAGACACACAGGGCACTTAAGAAGTGCGTGGAGAATATCAAAGGCATGGGACTTTCTGACTTGCTGAAAGGCAAAATCATCTTCAGAGCACCCAAAACCCCTCCCAACACTTCACCACCTCAGAAAGGAGCTACGTGGGTCTGGATTTTATATATGGAAGATCTTCTGCATATCAGGGAAGTGGATGCAGGTTGACCTCAGGCCCAGGAAATCCTGCAGAGTGTAGAAACTCTGATGTAAAGATCACACAAAAAACCCCTGTAGAAACAGCAGATTTCCTTCAACATTAGTTTTGTGACCTTCAGAAGGCATTTTACAGCCCGTAGCATGGAAAAGCCTTCACTCCTACAAATTCCAGCTAAAGTCATTACTTACAGATGGAAAATTCTCCAAAATGGTGAAGAGCCTGACGAGAGCCCTGGCTGATATGGCTATGTCCTCACCACTGCCATCCAGCTTAATGACCAGTGCTGTTAATGCAGCTGCAAATGCAGCAAGAAAAGGCAGCTAACCTCTCAAGGGCCATGAAGATTAAACCACAACACTGAAACACTTCCAGAAAGCCACAAAGATGGACAAGCAGAACTCTAAGTAATGACAGCACGAAAAAGGTTCTTGAAACACAAGTGTCAGGTACTCCTAGGAGGCAGACTCATGAAGAAGGGAGAAGGGTGCATCTAGCTGTGCAGCATCCCACTGGTCAGCAGAGACCGGGAAATGAAGTGACATCTAGAATGGAAAAAAAACATGGTTCACACTTCGTTCTGCTCAGGGATTTGTAGAACAAAAGAAAGTAGGTATACTTAAACAATTTTGTGATTTTAGTGTTGATATGTGATTTCTGAGAAACTACCAGAACACCGGTCAGGAAACTAGGTGGTTTTAAAAATGTCTATGAAAGGCATGCTGCATGTTCAGTGGAATAACTCCATCTTCAGTTCAGAGAGCAGAAAAGACTGGGCTGGTTCTTGAAGTGAAGGGAAACCCAAACCACATCTAAGCCTGCAATCTAGGCTTTCACGAGTAGGTTACAACAAGGGAGCCATCATCTGGGAACTAAATAGGACAGCCAGAAAGAAAGGTAGATCAACCCCAAATAACAAAGATGTGACGGAGACTAAATTCCCCTGTACACCACTGCTGGAGTGGGAAGGATGCACTGGAAAATTACCTTTGAAATTCTGGCCCCTACAGGCTCAAAGCAGGTGGTGTATTAGAGAGACTTTAAAAAGCGATACCATATATGTAATTAATCTCGGGATTTCAGAAGTTTGTGATTCTCAGTTTGTGGCTACTGACATCAGCACTACTGTAGCCTGCACTGAGGTTACTGGGAGCTTTGACCCCTTGACGGTTAGAAGACCAGGCCCTTGAAAGCATGTGGTGATGAGTGGGAAGTAACAGACCACAGACAAATCCTCTTTGTACCGTAGCACCTCACAAAATGCACAAAGGGAAGGTACCAACAGCTCTGCACGAGACCTCTCTGCAAAATTTCTCTGGATTATGTAGTTACTAAAGAAGATTTCCGTGCTTCAGACAATATCTTAAGAAGCAAGTTAGACATATCCTAACAGGAAATCCACAATCCTCTATAGAGGCAGGTGGTGGATTTAGCACTTCATGTGTAATCACACTCTCAGGAGCACCGAACGACATGTACAGCAAAGTATGAGTTTTGAAATTGATATAGCTGACACAGGCTGTTGCCGAAAGGGAATTAGCCTTTTCCTCTGCAAAACTCAACATTAAAAGCCAGTCTGACTGCTAGTCAATGGCAACTAGGCTGCAAAAAGGTTGCTTTTGGAGAAAAAGGACTTGGACTCCTGAAACAGCTGGGCCCTCTTTCAGCCTTGTTTTGCCATTTCATTTCTGTCTCCAACTTGAGCTGAGATGCAGCTGACCTGAAATTACCCATTAAAAATAATGAAAAAAACCTGTAAGACAACTATAAGACAAGAGTTTCTTCCAGGCATGCAAAACAGCCAGTATTGCCTGCATTTTGTTTCAAGTCCTAACATCGCAGATTAAGCCATTTGGAAACATAAGGAGCACATCAGCCTAATATCAAATTCAGATTAAATGCAGAAAACCCACAAATAGCAGTAGCTTTAATAGTAGCTGCTAAATCGGAAAGAAAGAAAGAAATACATTCAAAATGACATTACCTGAGGTAGCACTGGAAAATGCCCACTTCAGTTTTATCAACAAGATGCTGAGCACCTGCTAAGCACATCCAGACAACGAAAACAGAAAATTAGCAAAATGCCTGTGTACCAGTCATTTCCCTACTAACTTCTTTTCGTAGAAGTTAGTATGAACACAATGTTACAGAAACTATAATGAACAAAAGGAGAGTACACAAGCTAGTTCAGAAGGGACAGTTCTTCCAAGCAGCAGCGTAGCTGGGTGTTACGATGAGTAATTGGCTCATTTGGGTTTTGTCCCACTCTCACCGTATGCAGCTTTTGCAGCTCTTAGAACCACGTGTCTATATGTGACTTTTAGTCCTAATTTAAAAAGAAATAAACAAGTGAAAATTGTAACCTTAGGAAAGCAATAGGATAAGAATCATCGAATCACCAGGTTGGAAAAGACCCACCGGATCATTGAGTCCAACCATTCCTATCAAACACTAAACCATGTCCCTCAGCACCTCGTCCACCCATCCCTTAAACACCTCCAGGAAGAGTGACTCAACCACCTCCCTGGGCAGCCTGTTCCAGTGCCCAATGACCCTTTCTGTGCAAAACTTTTTCCTAATGTCCAGCCTAAACCTCCCCTGGCGGAGCTTGAGGCCATTCCCTCTTGTCCTGTCCCCCCATCCATCACCCTCCTCTCCACAACCTCCTTTCAGATAGTTGTAGAGAGCAATGAGGTCTCCCCTAAGATCCTTGAGAGGATTAAAGAAACAAAAGATAAATTCAGATGACCTGAGGGTGGAGGTGATGTGATCTGCGAGGTCCTACTTTGAAGAGACCATCTGATCCTGAGGAACAGTCTCCAGCACTTTGGCCCCATTCCAGCCTTGCTATAGTTTACCAGAAGTTAAATATTGGAAATGTGTGTGACAGCTTAGATTACACATCATCCAAAACAGACAGGATAATCTGCTACCAGCTCCCTAAAAGGAAATCTTTAGCTAACAAATATGCTCCAGCCTTTTGAGCTGGCAGATAATGCTGAAACATTGAATAAAATAGAGCTGGATTTCAGGGAAGCAGCTGACACGATGCCATGCATGAAGCTGCTTCACGGGACCAGGGCAAGTGGGGCTCAGCAGGAGGGCTGCTGCTGGCACTACTCGGCCAGGAAGTGGAAGAGGAACGTGTTGATCTGGTTTCATGCCGCATTGCAACGCATCATGCTGCAGCCGCACCAGGGCCCTGTCCCCAGTGACAGTCAACACGGCCTGGAGGACTTCGTGCTCCTCACCGAGGGGGTTCATCATGTCCATGTGTCACCTCCATGTCACTCCCATGACAATACAACACATGGTTCTGCTAGAGGGACCCAGTGGTGGGTCAAAGAAAAGCACTGGTTTACCTATTTCTAGGAAAAAAACCTGTATGTGATCTCCTTGCACTTCAAGAGGACAAATAATATCTCCTTGTCTCCAAACTGCTCTGTCCTATAGAAAGCTGTCAGATTTTCAAGGCAGGGGAATACTTTGGTTTTAGGTCCCTTAGCAGCACAGGATGCTGAAAAGATGAATCATGGTCCTACAACATGAATGCATAATAGTGCTGCTGCCTCTTTCATCACCACCAGCAACACAGGACAAGCAATACTGTGCTGAGTCTTTTCTGAGGACAGGAGCCTTACGGACATGGGGAATTTGATTTTGCTCCTGCTGAGAAAGTCTCTGTTTCAAACAGCACATCGTGGCTTAGGAAGACTACCCCTGCTGACATTTTGAATAAATGCTGCTTAAACCTTTCTGGCACAGTAAAAATAATAACGACGAAATAGCAAGACACAAGTATACAGACACAGTGGAAACCATATTTGGAATGGTTTAAACTATCCAGGCATTTTTAGGACCATGAGCAGGTAGTGCAACTCACTACACACTCACACAACCAAAGAGCTTGCAGTCAGTGCGGAGGTTTGAATGAATGATTCATTATTCTGCACACGCTTCGGCTCCTCTGCCATTCCAGTCTGTACCCAGCTGGATCTCAGGAGAAATTCCTAGAGTGTAAAATTGTGTATAATGTGATCATTCTGCAGCAGGAAATAGGTTTGTAAGCATTCTTAGCCAGTACAATTGATGTCATACAGATATGGTCTGCAAGGAAACAAAGTGGAGATAGATATTGCAGCGAGTCATTTGAGAGGTAATACAGCCCTCTGGGAGCAACATTTTAGGCAGTGAATGTATTTAAGCCCAAACAAGTGAGGCATAGGCAGTATTTGATTTTTAAATGGCTCAGTGTGACCACATTCAGGAGGTTCAGGCTGGACATCAGGGAAAAAATTCTCACAGAAAGTGTCCCTGGGCACTGGCAGAGGCTACCCAGGGAGGTGGTGGAGTCATCATCCCTGGAGGTGCTGGAGCACCCACCTCCCTCATGGGTGAGCACACTGAGCCCTCTAGAGGCCCACAGCCACCCAGCTCTGCCCTGCAGGGAGGATTGGGGGGCACTCAGAAGCATCTCTCCTCAGCATTGATTTCTCAGGTGAGTCTAACTCGTTACTGGGCATCACCTTGTCTTGGGGGCACATCACTTGGGGCCACAGTCAATATAATCTTGATGGCAGGTTTCACCCAGCCTGGAAGTCAAATCCTAGCAGGTGTGGAGAGGGGCACTTGACTCCCACCAAGAAGCTCACAGAGGGCCGTAGGATGCAGCTCAGCTCAACCCAGCATCCCTCAACCTCTGGCACAGCATCCCTATGCTCAACAGGGAAGGGCATATGCTCTCCTCAGGTTGTGGCAGACACGAGAAGAGTTAGGATGAATGTTGTGTGTAAGTGACCTAGGAGTGAAATTACATTTTAATATGGCCCCAAGGAAAGATAGCTTATATTCCTACATGTAATTAAATGCACAGGTTATGTCCAGACAATGTAATTCTGTCACCAGTATCTGCTACACCCTTTCTGGTCAGTATGTGCTGGTCAACAGGCAGTCCTAACATATAATTATGGGACTTATCTAGGATTTGCCATATAGAGGTCACAAGGCACCCAAGGACAAACATCATCCAGCTGCTGTGCTGGTCCATGGGTTGTGGCTACAGCCACCTCTGTTTCTGGAATTCACCACTTTCACAGCTGATACTGGTCAAACTGGGGCTTTCCTGTATAAAGTAAGCCATTAATTATGCCTAAAACTAACTCCGTATACAGCATCTCATTCCTATTTCTGTATTTATAGTGCTTTATATTTTATTTCACAAACCATGTACTTATTTCAAGATGAAATCTATCAAAAAATTGAAAACCTAAGATGTAAAAGAAAAAAAACTTCCAACCTGAAGTCTCTAACCCATCTTTCAAGCTGGAATTGAAAACAGACCAAGTCCTCCCCTTAGGGATATATTTTCTGTTTCTGTCTTGGACACACAATGTGCATGTTCCAGCCTGCAAGTCTACTGAGGTCAGTTGGGGCCCTTTAATATGTGCTTGACTGGTAAAGAATGAAATAAGGAAGGTAACCCAGAGAACATAAATACGTTTCTGCCCGTTTTGTGAGATAAGCTAGAGGAACCGGATAAATGCTGAAGGCAGCACACCAGGAGCAGGACAGAGCACCAAAGCTGCAGGCTGAAGGAAGCTAGGAAGAGGATAAGGGTTGCTGAAGACCAAGGTGGTAGGATGGCATCTGCCTGGATGATGTGGTGCATCGCAGGGACACCAAAACCTTGGTGCATCTATTGCACAGCTTGGCCCTGGCGGCTTCTCCAGCTGAAGAAATGGGTCTAGCTCTTTCCTGAATTTCTCCTGTGCCCATTCCACTTTCAATATCCTGCAGTATCTCTGGGGTTACCCGACAGGTGACCTCTGGCAGGACTTCAGCACTCCTCTGCCTCTTAAAACACACAACCCTGGTCCAGGGCAGACTTCCCAGCAGGTTTGTACTGCATGGACAGGCCATTAGCAGAGCACCGCAAAGGTCCTGAGCAGCATGCAGAAGGCTCCTCTGCTTCCACTAGCCACCAGTAATCTCCAGATAACAGAAATCTGTGAAGCCATGGTAAGACTACTCCCTGGCCTCCTCTCCTTTGTCCTCAAATGGGAATTAACAGGATTTTTAATTATCAAGATCAGGCTGACTATGGAGAGATTACTCATCACTGATTCTGTTTATAAACAGTTTCCTTTGCAGAATAATTTCTTTTTTTAAGAACTTCCCCCACTTCTTCCTCCAAATTAATTTCCATCCCAGCCACGAGCCTCAATAGAAAATCTTGCCATAATCATTTTGAGCTAAATATTCTGAGCAATCAATCAAAGCAGTGGAACCAATTTTGAAACTGTCACTTTTAATTTTTCCAATAAAAAAACCTGAGTATTTCATGCACAGTGCTGTTGTGATTCAAGCATTTAAAACCTTTGCTGCACTGCTTCAGAGATGTACTTGAAAATCTGAAGAGCCGGCACAATTACAGAGAAACTAAAACAGATTGATTTTCAGCAGTGAGAAGAAACCTGTTTTTTCATGTGCCTTTAGACTCATTTCACAAAATCTTTTCTTTCTTCCTCACTTTCCTGCTCTGCAAAAATAACCAAATAGTATTAGTAATCTCAGATATGCAAAAAGGCTGGCACTAATTAAAAAGTTTACATGCTGTTGAGAGCTCAGTGCACAAATGCATGGCTAACGAGGGCCCGAAGAGCACATCTGCTTGGTGCCGAGTGGAGGAGAGGATTTCTCCAGACTCCAGCACACGATGCCTGGGGACGCAGCAGTGATGGAGGAGGCAGGAACAGACTCTGTACAAAAACAGCTGAATAAATCCATCCTGGAAAGAATAAGTCTATTAAACATATCAGCAATTGTGCTTTGTGCACAGGGTACGCGTGGGCTGTGTTTCTGCGCAGCGAGGAGCCATGAAATTACACACTTCACAAGTCATTCACGAAGTGAACACTTCGGCTGCGGGAAAGGCAAAGGGAGTTTTGCCATTGCCCTCCCTGGAGGCAGCACATTCCTGCCTCTCTGGCACATCTTGTGCTGCCTATAGCCCATAAGCTGGTGTTCATTTATGTTTTTAATGGGCTGATGGATGTGGAAGAAACTGTGCCCAGGAAAAAAATTACGTGCCTACTTGTGGCAGATGGAAAAGAGCAAAAGCAGTAACAGTGCCCACAAGCTTGGTGCCTCTTCATCACGCAGTAAGGGGAAAGAATCCTTCCTATTAAAAAATTATACCTAAACTCTCTAGATTCAGGACCACCCTGGTTTCACATTAATTTCACACTGAGAGAAGCTTGCATTGAGGTAACAGGGCCCTCCTGTGCTACTAGCACAGAAAACAAGCAATTCTGGCAAGACAGCCAGCACCATCCACCAACCTCAGGTGCAGCCACTCTGTTACCTTCATGCCCATGCTGCTGCGAGCCAGTGGTGACTGGCAGGTCTCTGCATCGCTCATCCTTGCCCTTATCTTTGCTTGCAAACCCCCATAAGCGTGATGCAGCAAGCACGTAACTAGCTGTGAAATGTCTGAGCCGCAGAAACTCATGGCCTCGACCAGCGGCTGCCTGCCTTTCACCAGCACCCCCCACCCGGCAGCTCTGGCTCCCTGATCTTGTCTTATTGAGTTCATCAAGTCTGTAGATTGGATCTGGAATACAGATGATAGAGAGTACCCTTTGGCATTTGAGGAAGGAGATGAAACCTGCGAAACAGAGAAGTCAGAATGTTTTCAGTTTGCAAGAGAGCTTGGAAAGGCCACTGCTGCTTTATTCATCTCTTCTCTTTCCCCATCCCCCTTACCAGGACAACAGGAATCTGCTTTTTCCTCTCTCTATGCTGAATTTCCTTTGCTGAAAGTTAAAGGAGACAGCGGCAAGTTAATTCTGTTTTGGAGACAGGCTGTCTCTGTCTATGCCTTTTGTAATGCCTTTGGATTATTAAAACTCCTTTAAAACAGCATTTTAAAAGTCCAATTTTGTCTTTCGATGCTGCTTCACTCCAGTAATTTCTCTCTTCAAGGAAAAACCAAACTACTTAAATCTAGCCATTCTTATTGTGATTCTGAGCCTTTTCCCATCACATCTTGGCTGCTGGGGCAGCACTGCCCATGCAAGGCAAGGGCAGAACTCTGCTCACAACAAGGATGCAGTCATAGTCTTCCCAAACAAGCAAAAACGAGACCAAGGCTAAACCTTTAGACATGATGTTCAGTTGTATTTTCAGTCCATTAATGCACATTCATTTACCAGATACAAACACAGTGGAAAGGAAAGCAATCGTTAGCAGAAATAAGGATACAAAATTCAATTCCAGCAGCCTTCACAGAAGGGATATTCAGTGTTCACAACTGCACCATCAGAAGGTAAAGATGCATGGAGACCTGCACTCGCATCCGAAGTGGAAGTTCTCCTTTTGTTGATTAGTTTAGCTAGAGACGTGATTTTGAAAAAAAACCTCAACATTCCCAGAACTGTGACTTGCAACACTTTTTCTCATCTCCCCAAGTATCAAGAAAGAGAGAAGTTGGAATTATTTACATGGAGAAGGATTTTATGAAAATACACCAAGAGGCTAAACACAGAATAATCACAAATACTGGAAAACACAACAATAAAGCAGGCAGGGAAATTAAAAAAAAAAAAAAAAGAAAAAAAAAAAAGAGAGAGAGAAACCCCAAGAGGATCATTGCATTCAGTGGTCGATGTACGGTTTAGTTTGTAGGTTTGTTCCACTTTGATACACCTTAGTTTTGCAGGCTTAACATGATACACTGCCATGGTCTTACAGTTCTTGATTCTGCAAAGCTCCTGGTTTCAGGAGGATCTCAGCTGTGCAGAAGAGATCATTTGTCTAAAAAATTCACAGAACAAGCACCACAAAATGTGAGTGTGTTCACATCTTGTGGGCCACCCACGAGATCCCACCATCTACCTACATACCTACACTGAAGACCACTTGCTTTCATCTTGCCACGATTCCACCCTACAGCCCAAGTTCTTTCTGCCAGAAAACCAGTGCAGCAGCTCTGCAGCTGACAGAGCTGTGTCAGTCTAGACCAGTGTGGATTTGGGTCTTTACATATGGCGGGAGATGGAAATGGCATTATCCTGAAGGACAATCCAGACTTTTATGTCAATGTTTCCACAAATGCAGCTTCTGTGCACAGATTACTACCCCATGACTGTCATAAATACAAGTGACTTGTTACATGGAAACAACAGCAAAGCACATCTGAGATTGATTGTACATGGATGTTTCCTTGGAAGGAATAAAGATACCCAAAATTATTAATGTCAGGGTCCCAGCAAGGCAAAATCTGCACTGAGGTCTCCCCCAGGGACAGCACCAGCATTGCAAAATCATGTTGTGAAACCTGACCAAAAGAAAGCAAAATCACATATGTGGGGTTTAATCCAGCAAAGGCTGCATCAAGTCAAGTGACAAACTAGGACCATGAGATCAGAAACTGACCTGAGTACTTTGCATCTGCCATGAAGCACTGGAATTGTTTTCCTACAAATTATTTTTTAATGACGTTCTTGCATATGATGACATTTTATCCCTCATTATAAAATCATGCATTTAACTTTACAATGAAACATTTATCCAGTCCAACATCTATACATCAAAACACATTTTAAAATATCAGACTAGTAAAAAGAGATGGCAAGGAGCATGAGTCCTCAAAGTGGCATGTGTTAAGGAATAAATAAAAGAAAAAAAGCAGTCTTCTACTCGGATTGAACTATAAAATAAAGTCTGAGCCTGGAAGAAGTTCTCATTTTCTAGAGTTCTAACAAATAAATGCCACAGGAAACAGCTCTTGTTTCCAGGTTTGCTAGTGCTTGAATACACTTGCTGCAGTACTGTATATTTGCGAGCTATCCTCTCCAGTTAGAAGGTATTCAAAACAAACCCATGCCAGTATTACAGACAAAGAAGTAGTGATTGTGCAGAAATTAACTCTCTCAAGGTGTTCCACCTCACAGGCTTCTTAATATAAGAAATAAACTAGGTGCCAGGACCCAAGGAGCGAGCTCCAAACAGCACAGCCCATGGGTGTGACTGAGAGTCATGTTTTTACTGGAAATGTATCCAACTCCATCATCTTTTTAAGACACTCAGTGCTGCATCCATGGCGAGGTTTGCTGGTCCCAAGAGCCCCTGAGGATGCAGGGCTCTCTGCACTTTGCCAGGGCTGCCTTGCATACCTTGCTTGCATTTGAATGTTACTAAATTCCTGGCATCAGGACATCAAGACAGGGAAGCGATGTTTGGTACAGCTCCTCTATTCTCACAGAAGGAAACCTCCTCCCAGACAGAGAGCCAAATTGAGGCCCATCTGCTCCTTTAAAAATGAAAGGCCTTCTTAATTAGCACCTTTTCATACAGAACCAGTCAATTAAATCCCTCCTCCGTGGCTCTGCTGTGTTGCTTGGGACCAGCAGCCATTGGTGGTCTGAGTGTTGCAGAACCTTGCAGAAGGGGAATTATGCCACTGGATTTACAAAGCCTCAGTAATCAGCTAACTACCACCTTAAAAGATAATATAAAGATAATTTAACAGTTACAAGAATGCTTGCTGATATGAGGATAGAGATAATAAGAATCCTTAGAAGATGACTGTCACATCTTCAAGGTTCAGGTGTAGGGGCAGCAGGCTGAATGCGTCCTTGTCACATGAATACAGATCTGTGTGACTTACAGTGGTTCTCTGACAAGCTGTAATTGCTTAAAGTTAGCAGCTTTGTTCAAACTAAAACAGCTAAAAACATACCAGGAGAGAAAAGCTCTGAACTAGCACTGGTGTGAAATAACAAGACACCTTTGAACTTTGTGGACTACAAATGATCAGGGGCACATATTGCTCTGGCTCTGCAGAGGATGACCCCAAGTCAATTTTTGTAAGGGAAAAAAACCCCAAGGGAACATGCTTCTCTGCTTGCAGACTGCCAGCTAAAAGCACCATCCCCCTGGACCGAAGTTCTTCACCACATAAAACACTGCACATGCACATACAACAGGTTCATTGCAGCACAGATGCATCAACCAGAAAAAAAGTGTAAATTGGCAACTGCATCTACAAAAAAAATGAGTGTAAAACAGTGGAAGCTGTAGCAAGAGCTTGAGACTTGGGCTGCTCTGGAAGAACATCTGGCATTGTAACTCACTTGGGTGATGTAGCAGGTAAAAGATGACCCGGTACCTATTTATAGTTCTGAAGATAGAAGGCAAACTGCTAAAATGTGGTGCCAGCTATGTTTTGGGGATAGCTAGACTACCAGTGTGATACTTTGCCAGTTAAAAACAGGTGAGATTATTGGAAGAGCCAGAAAAGTGAAAAAATAAACATGTTCATGAACTAAAGAAAACGTAGTTCACCTGGTCTTTTGACTAAGGCAAGCTGGGCACAGAGTTAAACCCACCTAGCAAAGAGATCCCTCTGGATGCACTGGGAGCAGAGGAGCTCAGCCTCCTACTCCTCCAGACTGAACTCTATTAGGTGTTTCTCTCTTAGTGTTTGGCATGGCACTGCTGGCCCCTAGGGAGCACTGCTCCTGAGGCTGCACCTGAAGCTGGCCAAGGAATCAGGAGATGCAGCTATTGTGGGATGAAGGATGGCATAAAGACCAGGACAGCATCCACCATGCAAAGGCCTGACCCAGGAGTGGCACTTTCTTGCCCAGGGTTGCTGTGCAGTGAGACGCAAAATAGCTTTGGAAACTGTCTTACAGAAATGGAAAATGGGACTGGGCATGCTGTGTTTTACTTGTGCTTGTGAAGACATGCCCTGCACGACTGAACTCAAGATTGTGGCTGGTCTAATAGCAAAGTAGAAGAGAAACAAGGCTTTGCTAACTGCTCCCCTTCCCCTCCTCATTCACCCCATCTCCAGTGTGACACATCAGCTCAGTTTGAGCACAGCTAGTCTGACACTTCCGCTCTAGCTTGATGGCCTTTCTTTTCTTTTAAAGGGATGGAAAGATAGGTCTAACTATGTACTACAATTTAAATGCATGAATGGATGACCCAGAGCACAAAGCTTCATTCAGACCATGCTGCCTTTTGATTTTCTGTACCATCATAGGCAGTGCCTTGTTTTCCTTCAGCTCCAAAAATCTAAGGCTTGAGATTAATCCTTGATCCTTTCCTGGAAAAAACCTTGATGCACAGACTGAACAAACTGACATGCTGCACTGCTGCAAAGGCCAGCAAACTGCAGTGATTTCCAGCAACTCCAGCTCCACTGAAGCTGCCCTTTGCCAAGACCTAGGCAGCGTCACGCTGCATGTGAGGAATGCTGATTGCTCTACCTGCAGTACAAACAGGTGGAGGGCTTTTTTCCCCTAGAGGGGAGAAGAGACCAAAACGCTGATTTTGATACAAGATGGTTAGTCCATTTCCATTTAAGAAGTAAAACACCTACACTTGGTAAGCTGTAAGACAGCCCAAGGCAGCACTGAGCAGCACTTCCCGGCATTGCCAGAGGTACAAGATATGCTCTGATGGCACCTGAAAGGGATGAGATGGGAGACTCCTGCAAGCCAAGATGCAGATACCCAAAGGCCTTAAAAGCACATGCAGCCCATGACTCCTGCACAGTTACAGTATGATTACAGTACTTATGCAGCCACATCATAGAGCTTGCAGTGGTAACAGTGTTCATAGGCATTTGTTTTCTGTCCTAGGAAGTGGCCTGCATCCTTTAGGTGCTCAGAATACGTCAGAAGAAGCAACTCCTCAGAGTATACGCTTCTCATTTGTTCTAATTTCTAAGTTGTTCTCCTCTCCTTTACTAGTGTTGATTTGCTTCAAGTTCCTCCACTGAAATCCTTAAGAAAGGCACATTACTCTGGTGGAGATCTTTTCCGCCTCCTTTCCAAAATCCCACACAATTCATCAAATTGTCTCTAGAGAATCAGATTTCGAAACATAAAGCAGTCTGCATCTTCTTAAGTCCAAACCTCCATGGGTACCATGGACTCCTTTGTTCCAACGGAGGGAAGCAAGTACTCTTCCTCCAGAAAACGAAAAGGGAATTGTACTAAAAATCCACGAATTTTTTTTAATTCTTCTGCTGCTTTTGCAGGATCATCATTTGCTAATTTGGGCTTGTTGATGAAATCACGCAGTTGGGTCAAATTGTTCACCTGGTCACTGGGAAGGCATCGAAAAACCTGATAAAACCAGAAAGAGGGCATGTCAGTACAAGGGAGATTCGTAGGAACTCTGAATTGCAGTAAGACCAAAACGCATGAATTCCCCAGAATAGGAATGACTTAATTAACAGCCCAAAGAACAGGGAGGGATGAGCTATGTATCTATCTGTGATACAGCTGGAGTAAGCAGAGGGGAACCCCCAGGGCTTTTTCTGATCACTGCAAAAGCTCATTTGAAAGCAGAAGTAAAATTTGCTTCTACTCCAGTTACAGTATGACCAACTAGAAGTAATAAATACATCATGGCAATTCATCAGAACTACAGCTGATAGAAATCAAAGGCAAAATCAGAACTGCTGCCTTCTTGTGCTGCTGTCATACTTTGAGGATGCACAAATTCCAATTTCTTTTTTTCTCACAGCTCTTGCATCTGACACTACTTGTTTCCTTCAAAGGATGTCTTAAGGTCTAACCCTACGACTTGGACCGGCTGCCCTTGCCCTCCCCCATGCTGTTTCTCCCATTGGCATCTGCCACCATGCAGGAAGGAAGGAGGAGAAAGGCGCTGTGACCCTCACCTTGTCAAAGATAGTGGCATTGCGAGCTGCCGTAGCAATCCACACCTCTTTGAAGAACTTGTCACAGACGGGATCCTGGTGTTCTGGATTGAGATCAGAGCCGCCAAGGACAACCCTGGTAAGAGAAAGGGATCGATGCTCACAAAGGCTGAAGCACCGGGCATTCCTTGTCTTGAGAAATGCCAGGGAAGGAAATATTTCCTTGGGATTTGCTAAACTCTGCGCTCCCAGTGCCTTCTCCCTCCTGTCCCCTGCAATAGTCTCTCAGTCTTAATGCTCTCCGAGTTTCTTCTTTATTTTTCTCTGCAATAACTGTCCAGATAGTAAATGGGGAGTTGGGGCAAAGGAAAAAAAGAGAAAGGTCTTAATGAAACAACAGCCGTGTTATGGGCCAGATGGCTGCTCCAAGTGAGGAAACGTCCATTAGAAAGAGGCACTGCCACCCAAAATTAAGAGCATGAAAACGGGATCTAGCAAAATATCACTGACTTGTTTATGTGCTCTCCTAGTGAAATACTTCAGCAAAACTATTTGTAAATCAAGCTGACAAGCTGAGGACAGCAGTAGCATGAGAAAGGCTACTGCCAGTGAAATAGCAGGAAAACTCTGCGCTATATCCAGACCAGGCAATGCTAAATCTGTGCAGGCAGCAGCAGCAGCACCGTTGGTTTGAAAGGTTGGGAGCATGTGTAAGCCCGAGCAAGCTCTGCCTGCCTCCCCACTTGCTGCCTGTACATGGCCAGTTCCACACATCCCACCTGAAGCACCGCAGCCGGAGTGACTGTGCAAACTTCCCAGCGCTGTAGTCCTCCCCATCCATCACAGAGGGGACAGTCTCGGTGTCCTGCACGATGATGGCCATCTCACTGTCCCGCTTCCCCAGCATGCTGCGATCATTGATGTTGGCAGAGCCTGATGAGGGGAGAAATGAGGCAGCACTGTCGCATGAGATGCTCCTGCATGCTCTCCATTACCTCCCCCAGCTCCCAGGCCCTCTGCATTCCTCATCTCCATGAGAGACCATCACTAGGTAAAAGCCTGACCCAGAGGACTCTTTATGGAAGCACAGACCCTGAGAGCCAAGATTTGGAGGAGAGAAAAAAAAAATCCTAATTTTTGCAGGCTTCAAAACTCCAGGCTTGGAAGAAGGTTAAACCACACCCAAGCCCAGATAACACTGTCAACATTTAATCTCATTGTAACTTCCCAGATGCTTCTGCTGAAGGATGCCACAGCTTTCAAAGACCTTAACTACATTTGATTTGGATACCAAAGTTATCTGACACAGGGTAGGCTCCATGGGTAAATCCACTCTTATCTCTAGCAGAGGGAAGAAGGAAAAGAGGGAAAGTTTTTCATTTGCATTTGGAAGGCAGGGGTTTTCAGAAGGGGGATCTAGGAAGCAAGGCACCACTCACTGTGGGTAACCAACATCCAGACTATCCTGTCCCACTGGGACCACACTTCTGGGTCTGCAGACACAATAGCTCAGGCACCATTGCTGTCAATGCACCAAGGCAGCGGCAGACTCCAGTGCTCTGGGGGACCTTCCAACCACAATGGAGATTTCTTCTCTAGTCCTTGCTCTGTGCTTGCTGTGGCAGCACTACCACACACTGTGTAAAATCCAAAATACCAGGGGCCTCATCACGTCGACCACCAGTCCCTTAAACACCTCCAGGGAACATGAATCAACCGCCCAGATCCCTTTCTGTGAAAATTTTTTTCCTAATGTCCAGCCTAAATCTCCCCTGGCAGAGCTTGAGGCCATTCCCTCTTGTCCTGTCCCCTCTCTCTTGGGAGAAGAGGCCATTACCCTCCTTTCTACAACCTCCCCTCAGGTAGTTATAAAGAGTTATAGAAAAGGGTTTCTTTAAAGAAACAGGCTAAAATTCTGGCTTTCTGCTGCAATTTAGAACTCTGACCCCAAGGTCTTTGGTTCACAGTCTCATAATAAACACGGTAAGAGAAAGGGAAGAAAAGATATCTCTTACTTGTTATAACATATTTCCCTATTCTTAGGAAACAAAGCTGATAAATGACACATGTTGTCCAAACCTTCCAACTTTTACAGCACATTCTGTTCTTTAAGGAACAGATGACAAGTCTCACAAGTCTTCCTGCTAGAGCAGAGTTTGATGCAAGACAGATGGACAATATTCCCTGCACTGGGATTCTCTTCGCTGTTACACAGAGATTTAAAGTCATTTTAAAAAAAAACCAAATTAAGTGACAGCCCTCCAAGTAATTTCCTCCCACCTGCCTGCCCTCCTGGTGAATTTAGGAGTTTGGCTGTTGTGTTGTTTGTTTTTTAAAAAAAAACCCAGCAAAATATTTTATAAGGAAGAAATCACAACACAGAAAAGCAAACAGCACCACAGCCTGCATCACATACAGGGCAGAGAAGCAATGCATTAATCCAGGTAGAGCTGAGTGTTTCAAACCTCTCCCACAAGCCCCCTGCTCACCAATTATAACTGTGTTGTCATCAGCAATAAGCAGTTTGCTGTGAACATAGATGAGTTCTGTGACTAGTTTTCCTTCCAATTCTGCATATGTTCGAAGTCCACAGAATGATATGTAGTTTATCCACTTATCTCCAACTGAAAATGAAAAGAGAACAATACCGATGGGATAAGGGAGATGGAAGACAGAAGAAAGAACCTCTCTATATAAAGACCCATAGAAATAACAGTTCACTTTTGACTTTTTTTTTTAAATGACAAACAGATAATGGAAATAAGTTTCTTTAAAAATAGACTTTAAAATACGTCTATGGGCTCCCTGTGTTGTTCTGATCTGCTGCTTGCTCTGATACTTCCACTTTGGTAAGAAATGACCCCAGTGGCCCCAGCACAGCAAGCAAGTGCTCACAATTGATACGAACATCTTAAAATAACTAGACTATGTGACTATTCTTCTGCAGATCCTGCAGAGAGACTGGAAGCAGATGTTTTGTCCATGCACAGTACAGAAAATATGCCCTAATATACTTTTCTGCAGTTCAGATTTACACAAAGACCTAGAACGAATAAGGCATTATGCACGCCCCTAGTATTTGTGATATGTAGGTTTTTATGTTGCTCTGGTTCCCAGCAGAGCAAATTCAAGCAGGCATACTCATGGTGAGGAAGCAAGTCAGAGACAGCATCCTACTTAGGCTGCTTTTTCCCCTCTGTGTTTGACAACTGCCAGATACAAACCCGGGGTGGGATTCACGGGGGAGGCTGAGGGCTCATCGCTCCCAGGAGCACGGCCCTGCCCAGAACACTTTCCAAATAACAGGATCTCGAGCAGCTGCAACTGTGCCGTGATCTTCCCTGGGGTCCTTCCCTCCTCCGGATCCACGCTGCATCCAAGTGTGAAGTCTGACAACTGGCCAAGACCCATGTGACCCGACAGACCTCGCCACAGGATGGCAACAGAGGAGGAGGTCACTCACTAGCCCCACAAGCCCATAACACATACTCCTGTGAGATGCCCCAGTCCACACCTGAACCCCTCAGCCTCAGTAAGCCTATAAGAAGCTGGATGATCTAATTTATACATTATAGGCTTATCCACGGACAGCAGTACTCCAAGACTAAACAACACAGAACACAAGGGGCTAAACATGGAATACAACGGACTAAACAACAAGGAATAAAGCCCTTACCCTCCGTTTTCAGCTGGCCTAGGATTGAGTTTTCTCCCCGGCACATGGTCCTGGAAAGAAGGTAGGCAGCCGTCAGCACCACCACAGCTTGAGGCAACAGCATATGCTGAAGCAGAACTAGGCAAGGTAAATGGCCAACACAGATGCCTCTTAAATACCCCATGCAAGCAGAAGAAACCCGGTGCTTTCAGAGCACATTTTTTTCCCAAACAACTGCTCATTTCTTAAAGGAGCTTATACCAATCCGTGTAGGAGCTGGGGAGACTTTTTGCCTTCTAGAGCACACCACAACCATGACAAACATGTTGCAAACAGGGCTGCTACCATCTGTGCCTCAGGTCTAGATGTGAAGTGACATCAAGAAAGAAAAACAACATGTAATTGTGACTGGGCTGGAAAAGTCACAGCCAGCATCTAATTAATTAAAAAAAAAAAAAAAAAGGACATGGACAATTTCTAAAGACCTGGGGTTGCCCTTGCAGAAGGAAGCTCAGGCAGAAGGTCCTTCCAACTCAAACTATTTCTATGATTTTATGACATACTGCTTTCCTTCTGCTTGTGTCTCCTGCCTTGCTCATCCTTCTGCAGGCATGGTAAGACCCTTGCAGACAAGGGAGATGTCACCCCCAGGGCAGTATATATCTCCACAGACTGACTGTGCTCTGGCCATACCATAACACAGCTGCTGTGTAATAAAACCATCTTTCCTTGGGCTGTCCTGCCTTCCTCTACAGCCCGTTCGCAGTGCAGGGCTACCCTGCCACTGCTGCATGTCAGTCCTCCCGATGAGACCTGCTGGATTGCACATGTCCCCCTAAAACATCCATCCCAGAGCAGAGAAATCACACTGGGGAAAATGCCATTGCCTTTGTGAGGTTAAATGGGCAGAGTCAGGCAAAGTATCAGACAAAAAGGCAGATTTGAGACAAAGCCCAGCCTACAAACTATCAGGGTTTCATGCTCCTTCCTGGCTGCATTGGCAAAGGGGATACTGCCAGGAGGAAATGCATTAAAAACCAGGGTCACCACCTAGAGGAGAGCACGACTGTTGAGTATGTGGAGAGAAGAAAACAAGTGCACTTTTTCCAAACCTTGTGTGCTTGTGTTGACAATGTCTAGGGTGACATGACATTGATGGCACTGGAGCCCTAGACACCACCTGCAGCAGGCAGAGTTGACCAGGGAGTCTCCAACCGCCCAGCCCATGTTACAGTACCTGTAGTTGAAGTGCATTATGGCCTGCAGCGCATTCCCTCCACCAGTAGAAATATCTCCTTCAAACCCAGGCAGCAGCGGGATCACCACATATACACGGAAACGCTTGTTTTCCCTGAAACAATAGTTTGGGGGAGTATTAGCCTGCAAATGTTACAGCTTCATACAAAGCGAGTCCCCTTGGTTTCCCTTTCTTTGTGTTGACTGACTTGCTTTATGTCCAAGGTGGCTACACGGATTTTAAGGGAGTAACATGTGAAGTGTATTTCTAGTTTCAGGTCTTCATGAACTGTCATCAGTACTTCAGTGACTGCTTAAACCTTCATGTGGAGAAGGTATAATTTACTCTCAGCAGACAACTGAAAGAAACTAAAGGAAAAGAAAAACATTTTCTAAAGTCCAAGGTCAGGCTAATCATTTTGCACGTTGTCTGCCACTGTAAAAATTCTTTTGAGCATTGTGACAGCCCAGTTACACCAATACTGGTGCGGGCTGGTGCGTACCATCGTACAGATTACAGAGCTATCACAGGCAGAAAATCAAAATCTAACCTGCCATTCCCCTGCATCCTGTGTTTCAGCAGCTAGGAATATCACAAAAGGTGGGAAAAGCTCAGGGAACAAACAAATACTTCACTAATGCATCACAACACACAAAATCTCAGTTCCAGAGTTCCCCGTCACTAAACCAGACACTAAGCATGACCTTATTTAGAACAAAAGCTACTGTTACAGCACTACCTGGGAGCTTTTCTTAAAGTCCACCTTTGGGGTTTTTTTGCTGAAAAAAGCCTGACAAAAGACAGATGCATCTGCACTACCAGCACTTTCCAGGAGCTGGTATATGGAAGGGTGCTGCCACTAGATGGCAAACACACTTTAATCAGGACAAAACCATTTCAGGAACACTGAAGACGAGCCAGCCTGCAGTTTATATTAAAAATATTCCTTCCTTGAGCAAGTCGTGCCCATGGATTTAAGGGCACGGGAATAGTGAAGAACAGGGGTCTCACCTAAGCTGGGAGGGAAATGGTGAAGGCCTGTGTTCCTTTAATTTCAACCAGCACTTCCTTATAGCTCTGCTACTCACAGCGTTTGATGGATGACCTCAGAAACAGTTAAGGAATGAGGTCTTACTCGTACGCGACAAGAAACCTCGAAACAAGCCTGTTTGTATCATGAAAAAGATCTACCAACAAAAGCATTCCCAAAAAACTTGTTTGTCTAAGCCCAGTACTTATTAAACTAGTTTAAAAGTCACCCAAGAAAAAAAGAGGAAATTAAGAAAAGAACACTATTAATTACATCAGTAGAAAATATTTAGTCTAGAAGAGTGAGAAGCATACAAACTTAAATAAAGTTAATTTACAATTAAACATCTGTGTGTCACCTAGACTGTTTACCCAGGGTGGTTTGGCACATGAGCACTTGATATAAACCATTTAGGTCTGAATTTACTTTTAATCTTAGGCAACACCAAGCACTCTGGAGTGTGCAGAATTTGAATACATCAGTTAGGGATCACACTGACATTAAGCTTGCATGATACTGGCAAAAAAAGAGAATACTACAGAAGTGAATCAAGCATCCCATCTGAAAATGGGTCACTGAAGAATTTGTGCTTTTGTACTACAGTGTTTGATGTCTGCACAGAACGACACGCTTTTATATAAACTTTATGTATGAGAAAAATCTTAGAAGATTACCTGGAGAATTTGTTGCTACCTCAGTAGCACTGCTAAAAGCAGGCAATGATACAAAGGGCCCACAATCTGTTCCCAAAGGCAGGAAATCCTGAGCAGCTTTCCAGGGGACGCAGACTTCTACAGAAATGCTGTGTCTGGTTGCCTGCAAACCTCGAGGTTGCAATGCAAACACCAGCAACAGCATGTGCAGTTGTTTCCCTGCACAACAGCCCTGGTGTGGGTCATTCGGTTCAGGTAGATGGGCTGTCCCATGATGCATGGTTGTATCACAGGACCCAAGCTGTATTATACTGCTTTTTCTGTGCTTCACACCTTACACAGCGCTGGTGCCACTCCTCATTTACCCTCATTTACCCTTTAGGTGGAGAAAATCCACCTCACCCTTAGCTAATCTCAATTATTTATGCTAGGCATTGCGGCTCACAGATTACAAGCAACTCCACCCTGTTACTCTGCCCTGTTGTTAAGGGCATAGCAGATAACACCCATGTTCACCCATTTTGAACAGTGCTCCTCTCTTCACGCTGCCTCTGAAATGTTTATGGGCTCTGGAAGAGGGGACAGGCCTCTTGGGTGGACTACAGGAGGGAAGTGAGATTGTGTAGAGAAAAAAATCAGAAGGGCTAAGGCTCAACTAGAAATCAGGTTGGCAAAGTCTGTGAAAGATAACAAAAAATAACAAAAAATCTTTCAATAAACATATAAATAATAAAAGAAAGACTAGCTAGATGATACAGTCCCTATTGGACGCAGAAGGGACAACAGTCACAGGGGATGAGGAAAAGGCTGAGATACTTAATGCCTTCTTTGCCTTGGTCTTTAATTGTAAAGAAAGTTGTTCCCTCTGTGTACAAACCCAGGAGCTAGAGAAGCAAAATGAGGCTCCCATGATCCAAGAGGAGGTGATCAGAGCCCTACCTGCCCGACTAGACACCCATAAGTCAATGGGGTCAGACGGGATTCAACCTAGGGTATTGAAGGAGCTGGCAGATGTGCTGGCCAAACCCCTTTCCATCATCTTCCAGCAGTCCTGGAAGACTGGGGAAGTTCCACTGGACTGGAGGCTGATGTTGTGCCCATCTACAAGAAGAGTCGCAGGGAGGATCCGGGGAACTACAGGCCTGTCAGTCTGACCTCAGTGCCAGGGAAAGTCATGGAACAGGTGATCTTGAGTGCTGTCATGAAGCACATGCAAGAAAACCGGGTGATCAGGCACAGTCAACATGGGTTCACGAAAGGCATGTCTTGCCAAACTAACCTGATCGCCTTCTATGACAAAGTGACTAGACTCTTGGATGAGGGAAAGGCTGTGAATGTGTTCTTCCTGGACTTCAGCAAAGCCTTTGACACAGTTTCTCACAGCATTCTGCTAGAGAAACTGTCACCTATGGCCTGGACAGGTGCACACTCTCCTGGGTAGGAAACTGGCTGGATGGCCGGGCCCAGAGAGTGGTGGGAAATGGTGTTTACTCCAGCTGGAGGACAGTGACAAGTGGGGTTCTCCAGGGCTCAGTGCTGGGTCCAGCCCTATTCAATGTCTTTATCAATGACCTGGATGAAGGCATCAAGTGCACCCTTAGCAAGTTTGCGGACGACACTAAGCTGTGTGGAAGTGTCGATCTGCTGGAGGGTAGGGAGGCTCTGCAAAGGGATCCGAACAGGTTGGACCACTGGGCAGAGTCCAGTGGCATGAGGTTTAACACGGCCAAATGCCGGGTCCTGCACTTGGGGCACAACAACCCTATGCAGAGCTACAGCATGGGAGAAGCCTGGCTGGAAAACTGCCAGGAGGAGAGGGACCTGGGGGTGTTGGTCGACAGCCGACTGAACATGAGCCAGCAGTGTGCCCAGGTGGCCAAGAAGGCCAATGGCTTCCTGGCTTGGATCAGAAATGGTGTGACCAGCAGGTCCAGGGAGGTGATTCTCCCTCTGTACTCGGCACTGGTGAGGCTGCTCCTTGAATCCTGTGTTCAGTTCTGTGCCCCTCAGCACAAGAAGGATGTTGAGGCTCTGGAGCAAGTCCAGAGAAGAGCAACAAAGTTGGTGAAGGGGTTGGAGAACAGGCCTTATGAGGAGCGGCTGAGAGAGCTGGGGTTGTTTAGCCTGGAGAAGAGGAGGCTGAGGGGAGACCTCATTACTCTCTACAACTACCTGAAAGGAGGTTGTTGGAGAGGAGGGAGCTGGGCTCTTCTCCCAAGTGACAGGGGACAGGACAAGAAGGAATGGCCTCAAGCTCCGCCAGGGGAGATTTAGGCTAGACACTAGGAAAAAAATTTTCATGGAAAGGGTCATTGGGCACTGGAAAAGGCTGCCCAGAGCGGTGGTTGATTCACCTTCCCTGGAGGTACTTAAGGGATGGGTGGACGAGGTACTGAGGGGCATGGTTTAGTATTTGATAGGAATGGTTGGACTCAATGATTCAGTGGGTCTCTTCCAACATGGTTATTCTATGATTCTGTGAACAAAGCCTGTCTCATGGCAGCTCCAGTGGCCTTGCAGATGACGTTCTGTACCCCGTAGTCTGTCTACTGTGAAAATCTGTGAAAATTCTGTGACTGGAGAGAGCACGTCTGAGAAAGCAGCCCCTGCATAGCTCTGGACAACCCAGAGAAAAAACATAATTACAAGAAGCTTCTCCATGCATGGCAAAAAAAGCACAGGAGAGATGAAAAGAATAAATTCAGAAAGTTTTCTGTTATCTCAGGCCAGCAAGAGAAGGACACAGTTTTAAACTAGGATATATTTATGTATCTTAAAGACAGACTTCAGGAGAGAAATGTTAAGCAAAGCTGTCTAGGATCAAAGAGAAGACAAGCCACTACCTGTGTTATTAACATTAACACAGAGTTAGGCAGGCTCTAGTAAAAGAAGCATCTAAAACATGGTTGGATTTGATCCAACCAGGAACAAATGATGTCCCCTTGTATGGTTGGAGTTTGTAAATACCCTCCAGCACTTACCAGTTCAAACAGTATCTGAACCCTACAGTAAAATCCTCAAAATGTGTTTCCTTCCCCTATGTGAAGCCAGGTCTCACTGCATAATTTAAATAAGACTCAAATCCCAGTTCAAACCTCTCACCCACTAACATGCCTTACCATGCAGTTCAGGACTGGTTGGCTATAAAACAAATGTGTCACTGACCTGGAGTATAAAGGACTTGCTTTTCAACAAGTACCATAGTTACAATACATTTGCATCAAGGTAAGGTCTAGGAAACCATCTCCTGGCTGCAAAGAAACCACTTAAGAGTCTCAGTGCTGCAGATGCAAGCTTATGTTCAACTGCATTCATTCTGCATTGGAAAAGTTATTGTACAGTTGCGTCAATTAAGATATTATTTTACATCACACCATATAAATGCTCCTGGAACACTTTCATTGCCTTGTTAAGAACAGGTTACCTGTGAGCTTTCAGGATCCTCTGAGCAATTGCATCACCGATCTTGTTCCAGACAACTTTGTCATCAGCACAGCTAATAAAAAACTGGTTCTGCAGGAAAAGCAAGCAAAGCTACTGTCAGACACTGCCAGGAAAAATATTTGCATGTTTTATTTGAGACCGAAAGCAACTAAAGATAGCTGGGTTTTGTGCGTAATTTGAGTTGATGCTTTTTTTTTTAATTATTAAATGATGTGTGTGCCTGTGTTCGCTTAGGGAACGAATTAGTCCTCATGAATCACACTCTTTAGAAAGTTCACATAATGAACAACGTAGCAAGAGGCTAAAGAAAAGAATCAAGGAGAAATAAGTGTCTTCAGCCAGCACTCAGAGTCGCCCCAACACAGGAAATTTCTGTAGCTCAAGGCTGTACGGATGTGAGACCAACCCTGCGAGCAGGAGGTTAGGGCACACACAGGGGACACAACAAAGCCATGGAGGGGGCAGGAAAACTATTGCACAGGCCTTGAAAGTTGCTGGCAATTTTGCAAAGATGCTCATAAAGGAAATGTCTACTTTTGTGGTCAGAAGGCTGCCAGCCTAAAGTCAACGGAAACAGCCTCAGAAAATCAGATCAGATTCTGTATTAATACCCATTTGATGACACATTTGGGTTCCTTCAAACTGCACATAAGCTATGTTTCTATGATAAGAACCTAAATTCATGAAAAAGTAAGAACCAATCCCAAGAAGAACTACCCTCCCTGATGGATGCAAGCCATGCCCAGAGCATCAAGACCCTACTGTCTTCCTTCATTGCCACTTACTTCTATATATATGTAGTGCTTGCTGTTTTCTATCACGCTGACGTAGGCATTGTGGATGGACTCCTCGTGATATTTAATACCAGCTGACCAGTCAGCAGCAGAACGGATCACCTGGAAAGCAAGAGATTAACACCTTCAGCTCTATCCCATCCAGGATGGCACACATTGCAACTGAACAATCAATGCTCTTCCCTGGCACCATCTGCCTGTCAGGATTGCACTAAATAAGGCAATATGTGCAATATTCACCATTTATACTGCCTTTGTAAATAAAGAGAAAGGATGGGCAAAAACTGAATTAAAACTTAATAAAATTTTTATTAAAAACATAAATGTTCTCTTCCACCTGAGCAGTTTCAGATACGATAGGAGCAGCACAAAAGTTCCATTCTTGGCTTAAAGTCTTACGATAAACTGCTTTTAAAACAACCTAAATTTCCAGGCTTTAGGGAGGCACACCCAATCAGTCATCTCCTCTCTAGCAATACTTAAAGTTGGTCTCCAGCTGGGGCAATGCATTTTTCCCACAAACAGGCAGCCTGACAATGCAGGCTATGTCTTTGTCCTGAGTGCTCGAGGTCATTTATGACTTCTGTCAAATTCTTGCATAAGCCATCCTATTTTTGATGATAAGACTTTCAAAGTTCATAGCAATTCAGCTGCCTACAGTTATTTCTTCACTTTTACTGAAAATCCACATTTACAGTCGATTCTGTTGAGATCCCCAGGGCACATTCTCCCTGTCTCCTACAGTTTTTGCACAAGAGAACCAAACCAGTATGAGAAACAAATTTTATTCACACTCTTGACCAGGCTGAGCCATCCCTGCACAAGCAGTTTTCCATCCCTGGTGGTCAGAGATGCTGCAGTACTCTCCCACTCCCATGCTTTGTGTCAAGAAGCAACACTGCTATGCCTCAAGTGACATTTTCCTAGATGAAAAAGTAGCTTTTAATGAAATGTTGGCAGGATACTGCTCCGAGGAAATAATTCCACATGATTAGCCTCTGTCTTAAATATTATCAAGATAAAAACATTGAGATAATAGCTTTACAATATCTTGATTCAGCCTTTATACCAGTGCTTGGGAGCCAGTCACACACAGGACAAGATTCAAACACTGAGGACCATGAAGTGTGTGTGAAAGTACATGAAGAATCTTGATCTGTTTTGGGCCTCAACAACATTTTTCCCTGGAATTCCCCACCAGACAGATTTTCTTTTACTTCTGATATTTAATCCTGTTTTCCTTTATTTTTTTTCTGGTTAACTTCATCCACAGCCTAAAGAGCTGCTTCTCTTTTCAAGGTAAGCTGCTGATCCCTGCAGTGAACAAAGTACCTTCTATATCCTCACTGACAGCAGCAATAGCTTAAACTGCTGGAACTATTCCTTTCTGAATTGTGAGCTTGACAGCTCCAAAGTCTCTCACTTTGAAAGAAAACTTTACTTTTGTGAGACAAGTTTACTCCAAACCAGGAACGTAACCTCACACCAGAACCATCACTTGGGACCGTCCCTTTTCCTCTTCCTAACGCCTCTCAATTGCAGTACTGAGTGCTGCGCTTGTCATCCCTTTCACTTCTTGAACTGATACAACAGTAATAAATTTGATGTAGGCTAGTGCATAAATCCTGAACAATGCAAGCTCTCCCACAGATGTCAAAATGCCATTGCCAGAGCATTAAATTTTCATTGCATTTACATCAGGAACTGGATATTGCCTCACCACATCACATCTTTGGCAACACTGGCTTTGGCTGATAACTGCAAACTCTGGAATGGAAATAGAGATAGAGAAATACTAGCACTGCCTTTTGTGGATGGCTATTTGACTTTTGCAAAGTCAATGTGCAATCACATTGCTATTGTGAGTGAAGTCCAGAAGTTCAAATGAAAAAGGATGAGAGACTGTGTCCGACTAGCCTATGGAGCTAACAGTTTCCTTTCCTACTTCCCAACCTGCACCTCCACATTGTTTCCCATGCAATCTGAATTCATTTTCCCTGTCAGTGCTGCTTCTGCTATCCCCACCCTCCTGAAAACATTTTCCTGCTCCTCTCCTTTGACAAAGGAGAACTAAACCAGATGGTATAATGAGGTCAAAATCTGTTGCTGACAGGTCAAAGGCTTGGGCTGCAGCAACACTGCCACCCCCAAAGATCCTTCGTGTTCTCCCTTCCTCTGACCTACCCACAACTGAAGACAGATTTTCAAACACGCTCAGAAACAAGAAAACCAGCAGCCAAACTTTCTTCGATCACCTCACAGCCAGGAACAGTCATTTCTGCCAATAAAGTCCCTACACAGCACCAAAATGGGGAAGTTGGTGAAAGATTT
The DNA here is from genome assembly GCA_033558105.1 of Coccyzus lansbergi. Taxonomy (NCBI): domain Eukaryota; kingdom Metazoa; phylum Chordata; class Aves; order Cuculiformes; family Coccyzidae; genus Coccyzus; species Coccyzus lansbergi. The sequence continues at coordinate 216,897 of JAUMJK010000358.1, forward strand.
TAAGGTATGAGACTATTTCTGTACCACTGAGAGGAGAAGCAAGTAGTTGCAGCCCTCTGGTCTGAAGCAATATATTGGACAGGCAAGAGGCTGACATTCCTGTGGCTGCAGGAGAAGAGAAGCCATACAGGGATGTGACAATGCATAACCCAGGAGCTGCAGAAAAAGGCAGTCAGGAGGAGATGGGTTCAGATGCAGGTTGCAGGTGTCCTTCCCTTTTCCCCATCTCTCTTGCAGGACCCAAATCTGAAACCTTTATCAAGAGAAGAACTGATCAGCTGATCACTGACCCACAGTGGGGACTTCAGGCATGCTCAGGGCACTTGCATCACCCAGGAATTAATGGAAGCCAGGCCAATGGGAACATTTTGGAGGAGAGAGCCAAGACCACAGTAGGTGTATGCCTTGGAGCAAGGACATCATCCAGAAACCACAACCCAGCTGCAGGCAGTCTGTGGTCAAAGGACCTGCATCCAGGTAGGCTGAGGTAGCCTGGCCAAAGGAGCCACCCTCACTGCTTCCATCATGCCCAGTGCTGTATATGTTTTTATCCTGCAGCTTTCTCTCATACCCTAAAACATTGCACGACAATGTATTTCCAGCGTAATATCATAATTTTTTTCTTAATCTGGCTACATGCAGGGCTGGGCTATCCTGACAGTTCTCTAAAAGCTGCAACCAGACATAAATTAGAAATGAGCAAAGTAGTTTCAAATTAATAATTTACGGGACAAACCTGCTCTCTTTTTGCTATTTATGGCATCACTGAGAGAGCCCCTCATTTCCCAGATGTATCACTTATTTGCAATGCTGTGATGAGGCTGTTTTTCAAACAGATCACCCATGACTCTGCATTGATATATGTGGCATTTACCAGTCATTGTTTGAGCTTCACCCTCCTCTGGTTGGTGCCCCGAGCCAGCAGTTCTGCAAGATGGACTGAAGGGAAGTTTGACCAAGACTGTGCTCAGTTTAGTTTCTCCTCTAGAAAGTGCTTCCAGTTCTGTAAACAGTAGAGCTTAACTTTTTGCTACAGCAAACCTCGTGATTTAGAAGTTGAGGTTTATCTTGTGGTTAGAGGATGCTCTAGAGACAGAAGCTCCCCTCACTTCCATAACAAAGCTTCCCAAAAAGCTTATGTCACAGACAAGCTAGGGAGGCATTTACAGTCATGAGGAAGCAGGGTGATGCCTGAAGAGAGCTTTATTTCTCAACAAGCTCTGAGCATTGTTTTGGAGGCTGATGTAAAATGCCTGAGATCCATGACACGAGATCCCTGTTCTGGCCATCCTTCACACCATGTGGGAAGGAACAGACAATGCCCTGGCAACCCACAAACCCAGAAAACCACATCTTGTTACATTAAGCTTCCCCAAGTGTTGCTGTCATCTGGGTGGACATAACAAAGAGCCAAGGTGGGTTTTTTCTGCTTTTGGTCTAATTGCTCTTATTTCATACATCTTTCATCCAGACACAACTATTTCGCTGGCTCAGCATAACTATTTTGACTTTGTATTCTTCAACAAGTCCACATTTCTGCTGGGTAATAGTAGTATTCAATACGTGCACTCAATATAGCTAAATGGGATTTTAAATATAGGTATCCTGGAAATTATGACTGTGAGGATGATTGTCACATACAAGACTGTGGGCTGACTGTGCAGAACTGCAGAGGACCCATAGGGTTGAGTAGCTGCATAATAAAATGCAGATGAAGTTCAATGCAGAAAGCAACAGCCCCAAGGCTCCACTTAACAATGGGCTCTAGCTGACCACTATCTGACCAAGGAGGCATCAGTCCTAGGAGACTGATTAAAGATTTGAGATAAATACTCAGTGGGCAATCTCAACCCATAAAGCCTTCCCAAAATATAACACACAACCAGCAGGTGTTAGAAGAGGAGCAGTAGAAAAACAAAACCAGAAAAGTTACACAGCTATACAAAATCGCTGTGTTCACACAACATGACTACTGTATACAGCTTAGTCCTCTTATCTCAAAGACAAAGGTATAAACCTGGTTAAAAAATTTAAATTTAAATAAATTAATGCGTCTCTACTGAAAGAACCACATTATTTCATTGTAATTGAGGAACTGATCACTTATGCTCTAAGAGTTTTTAATTTTACATTTTAATTTTATATTTTTATGCAGAGGGTCCATCAGGCATTGACATTTCTGCTGGAAAGGTGCAAAATGACCTCTCTCAGGAGTATGCAACCAAGAGAACATCAACACCCACCTGGACTGTGGCACGAACAGCCTCAGGCACCTGATACTTCAACTCATTAGCAGTTTGCTGAGATTTTGGCAACAGGAACGGATAGGACAGGGATCGGTATTTGGGCTTCATAATCTGCCCAGGAACAAAAAGAAGAAAAAAAGTCCTTTAAGAGATGGGAACATAGCAGAATAACAGAAAAATCCACAAAATGCAAGCCTGGGGAGAGCACGTTGATTAGACAGGGGCAGTATATATTTGTGTCCACAGCAGTGATGCTTGCATCCCACCTTAGTGAAGTTCCAGCGCTGGATAAAGTGTCGGGCGATGTCACGTGCTGCTTTGCCGTGCACTGCAGAGGCGATGTCATGCCAGGGCATCCTCGGGGTGGTGTATCTGTCAATGAAGTCTACGGGACAGGAAAGCATGTTTGGACCTCCGCAGACAAAGGACATGAATGTGGAAAAGCACAGCATTCCGCTGCTCAAGCTGAAGTTTCTAGGACACAACACTGAGGGCTGTGCAGATGAATTATCACGCAATTGCCCACAATCCAAGTTCATGGACCGTAACTGCATAATTGGCCCTAGAACATCTCAAGGTTTGACGCTTCTTCCTAGCAGTCAAACTAAAACAGCATCATTACCTCTGGCTCAGAAGCAGGAAAAATATGGTTTGAAACTGAAAAGAGGCAGAAGAGGATCTGGGGGAACATAATGAATACCAATATGCAAAGGCACTTACCAGCAAAAGGTTTGTCAAGTTGAACCCAGTCTTTAAAGACAAAGTTGCAATAGTCTTTCCCATGCCAGAACCTGGTTTCCCCAAGCAGCTCACCAACACCAGTCTTCAAGCTGCGGATGGACCCTTTATCTGTCACAGGCAAACATGATAAAAAACAATGTTTCAAAGTCACGGTTGTTTGTAAGACATCACTGGCAAGGGACTCACTGCCACAGAAAAATGTTGGTGGGACATGCCTGTCCCAGTTGGCTAAAGCTGTTTCCCCTCAAGTCTTCCTGTTGCCTTCAAAAGACGCATATTAGTATTTTTTTACTCCCTATTTTAATGTTTGTTATACAATCAGGATAGGTCCATTATGGAAACAAAAAGCAGATGATGAATTCTCTCCATACAGGATTAAAATCACACCATAAGCATCTGGTTTTCCACAGTTCTACAACACCTAAATATTTTCATGTGGCAGTCAGCTCTCAGCTGTGATTGACCACAGTGGATATATGTACAGGATCACCACATATATTATCTAATTAATATATTTGACAATACTAAGGAAGTAATTGCAACTTCTCTGCTAGAAGGTTTATGATTTTGCCTCAATAGCAGGATGTATCTCCTCTAACAGAGGCTAGTCTTTATTAACTAGAATGAGATGATTAAAAAGCTCACGTTCCCTCATTAAGTTGCGTGAGGATTTATTAGTGGCTTCATTTTCAAAAAATGTCATCTTTTGATACAATTTCACATGCTGAACAAAAGGATCCTGAGTTCCGAATTGGCAGTGATTAAAACCATTTGAAATATTGTAGACAGGGATATTCCCTCTTAACTGGATCCCTTTTCTAGAGCACACATTTTAGTACAGAGTGAACTCTCTTCTCCCTCTTAAGAAAATAAAAAATTTTGGCCTAGACGATAAATATTGAACTAGAGTCATTTCCTGATTCTGAGAGGAGTCTTCATCTACTGCAGAATACTAGTGAAGTAATCACATAGCAACATGATAACAGCAGAAGCCTTCTCCTAACCCAATCATATCACCAGGTAACAATAAAAACCCATTAGCACACAACCGGCTTTCAATTGTCAACATAATACGTATCAGCAGTAAAATCACTTTATGTAAAGCCAGCTCTGCCAGGCAGTGCTGTCACCCCACCATGCTGAGCCAAGCCAAGCCATGCCAAACATGCCATGCAGCAGGTATGCAGCACAGCCGCCTCGGGAAGCAGGAATTTCTAGTGAGAGTCCAGGTGGAGTTGGGGAATTGCTGACTCAGCATACTTGAATGGGAATGAGAATGGATGGACATGCTGTCCAGCCAAAACACGCTACTGAGTTTTGATGACTGCACACTGACTCATGAATGAGCACGAGGTGACAACAGGGGAGACTGCATTTCATTTCCTCATAAATAAAATGCATCCCTTCCTCGACACCTGCCACTACTTGGCAACCAATGTTTTATAATTGTCAATTAATACTTCAGAAGAATATGTTAGAAAGGAAAGACTTGAACTGCTCCTCAACCCATATCAGTCCTTAAAGGCATCTCAATGAGTTACCATACTTGACAGGTCCTTTCAACATCAGTGCAGAGATCAGTATAGCTCTTTTTCTTAATCAACCCAACTCCTTCCTCAGGTGAGTATGTTTTCATTGATTTTAATAAGGGGCAAAAGGGGATCTCTCCAAGTCTTCATCCAAACATAGGTCTGGCAACAGCCACTTTGCTGTTTCCTCTCTCAGCTTACATTTATCTTCCTGCATCACACTTATTTTTAAATACCCAGTGTAGAAGTTTCCAATTTAAGTAATGGGCCTCTTCTCCTTTATGGGAAGAGAACTGCTGAAATAATGATATAGCAGAATCACAGCTGCAGTTTTTGAAGCTACTGGAGAAGGCCCTTCTACCAGGATGTCCTCTGAGGGGTGTTAAGGATGCTGAGAAAACAACAAGCAGCAAAGGTTGGCACCGAACCTAACTCTCACCATTGTTAAAAAGAAAAAACACTGGCAGCTAAAGCCTAAAGGGGTCTGCACCTCTGCCTTCCTCCACTTACCCTGCTGAGGCTCAGTGAGCCCCTGTCTGGTTTCTGAGTGGTGATGGAACATTTTCAGATGGGGCTTTAAACTCTGGATTATATTCGGTTGACTTCTAGCGGGGCTACCGTAACCTGCAGAAAGTCAAGACGATCTATTTATGGCAGAAACACACATCCACTTCAGCTACACGAGTGCCTGATCCTGTCTGAAGACACCTTGTGTAATGGGAGCTAGATAGAGTCAGTTGGCAGAAACTACAAGGGCTCAACAGGAAAAGGCCCAAATTCAAGACCCATCTGGTTTTAAATCAAATGGATACAATGAAGTAGCAAAGTCACAGTTATGCCCTGAGCTGACTGCAACCAAGGCAACCGATGCTCCAGCAAGGTTTCACCTGGCCAAAGGCAGAAGTAAGATCTGCAGGGAGTGATGGAAACTCAAATATGTTCCCATTATGAGCTTCAGGAGCTGAGAACTCAAGGAACAGATTTGAGGAAGGACTCCAGGCTAGAACAAATGTCAAGCTGATCCTTGTAATTTTAGCCTTGAAGCTGTTTAGTGTGGGGAATGAAAACCTGCAACTGTTGAACAGTCTCTCCTCTCCAGTGAATGAGTAAACTAGGAACAATTCCACTTGAGTGAACTGTTTTAGGTTCAAGGTAACACAAGCCTATTCTAGGTAACACAAGCCTTTGAGAGGGGATAATCACATTCAGAAATGATTTTGCTTGTTACAATAACTGAAAGTTGAAAAAATGAAAGATCTGATTCTCCCATGCACATCAGAAGTTTTCCAGCAGTATAACCATTAAGCATCACCTGGTGGCTTATGAAAACTGATAATCAACTAAATGCAAATACACTTAAAACCTTTCTTGCAAATTTTACAGTGATACAAATTTACATATCGACTAAATGTAGTTGTTTTAAGAAATACATCAACTTTCCGCCCTTATGAAGAACACATTACTCTAGAAATTCTGTGAATCTGCATGTACACCCACCCACCCATCTCCACAAACGCTTTATATATGTTGTTTAGTTGAAAAGCGTTACTTACTTGATTCACTGTCTATGCTGCTGACACTGTCAGCATGGTGCATGCCATGTTTATGGAGATGCCTGTAAATACTGAACCTTGAAAACTTTCTGGCTTTTCCTACTCCTTTCATTTTTGATGAGTCTGGGGCATCATCAGCGTTCCTCTGAAACAAGTGACTTTCTGGGGCCAGAGCTTGAGACTGCAGGGGGACACATTCAGATGACTCCACTGCAGACTTAAAAGACACAAGACATTGCTGCAGGTAAAGTATGAACAGGTTCCCCTTTAATTACAGATTATCACTCATATCAATGTTCAGAAAAAAACATAAGCCAAATTTTACTTTGTGACAAAGATGCACTTTGATGTGAACTACGAATGCTTTTGAGGTTGAGAGTCTGTTCTGAGGAGAAACTCAACAGGAAAATACAGTATACTAGCAGTCTCCAATTCCAGAAATTTACTCTGTATTATTACTACCCTTGAAATTCTCACAAATGTAGATATATCTACATTTTTAGATATATGGTTGCATCCAGACCCAAGTGAGCTGAAAGCTAAGCAAGCAAGGCACCTTCTGAGGGTCTGAGTATCCACAAAGACAAAGTACTCAGGTACAAACAGACAGTAAGCACTCTAAAGTTTTATTAAGAATGCACCTTCTAAATTGTGACTGCTGCTCCAGGGAAACCCAACTGTCTATCTTCATGCTCTAGCAAGGGCTGACCAGGATCTAGCCCTAAAGAGTCAGTCGATGCTCGGATACTTCCTCCTTCCCATTATTATTCCTCTTTAAACCTCCTAACCCCAACTCTGTGCTTAGAGGTGGACACAGCTTATTCAGCCCCACTGCAAACCTGACACACAGTTGTTGAATGTGGTCACCAGCCGGAGCAAGCTCACTTACTGCCAGGTTGATCGTCGACACCGACTTCACTGCTGGCATTCGCTTCACACTGCCCACGTCAGTCAGGCGATGCTCATCGTCATCCCACCTGCCATACGCCAAGTCGATGCCGCCCACAAATGCCACAGACTGGTCAACAATGACGAGTTTCTCGTGGTGGGCCCAGAGGTACACAGAGGAGGAGACATGGTCTGGGTGTCTCATCACCTGGAAGAGAACCAGCACTCGGAGCTCAGTGTCACTGCCCAGTTTACATCCTGCCAGCCAGAAACTTGCCCAGATTTCTTTTCGACAGCTCAGGATGATGAGGAAACACTGACATTTTTAAAAGATGCTGCCACACTAACTGTTGCAATTATGGAAGCTACATGACTCCCCCAAGCAGAGCTCAGCCCTACTGATGGCAGGTGCATCCCCCCACAGAACAGGTATTCCAAATTAGCAACAGTTACTGATACTGGGATAGGCCACACTTACAACAGTGTTCATGCCATAAGAAGATCATAGTCAAGGAAACTGTTTCAACAAATAACATCATGCTTTCAGCAGAGCTGTAATCACTGAGCTTTCAAACACAAAGCCTGCTCTGAAAGAAAACAACATATTGGTGATGTGACTCACTTCTTTGGTTGTTGCCACTACATAAGTGAAATAAGAAGTTGGCTGTTTTTTCCCCCATTTAAAATCAGTAAGTTGTTTGACAGTTGTTTATGTGATTTTCTTTGACATCTGTTTATAACAATTTCTATGTATATAAGCATACAGGATATAGTTTTGGTTTTTATTTTTAGAGGACAGCGATTAGACCAGCTTCCTGGGGAAAAAGCTACAGCTTCACCTGGTTGCTCCCCAGACCTGTTACACAGCTAGCACATACCTTCCAGGTATAAATTCCAGTTTTGCTACAAAGATAACAGTGAATGGATGCCTCCCTTCACCATGACAATTGATCAAGTGACAATAAGTCTATTATTTGAGCAGTTTTTTAGTCACCCTCATGCATACACATATCTCATTAAAATAAATGCATCTAATTTCAAGAGATTGGATCTAGCCTTATCTACTGGTTCATGTGCCACAACTCATTTTCTGCTTGGTGGCAGAGCAGCAGCAAAACAGCATAGAACAGTGCAATGCTTTTCATTTATGATGGGAACATAAACATCCAATGTTGCCTCTCATCATCTATATATGAACATAAATGCTGAAATGAGACAACACTCTCAAACTGTAATTTTCCATTTGATGTAACCCCATTAACTTGTCACATGAAATATGCTTCTTCTGAAACAGAGGGATACTTGCTTTGGCAGGTCAAAACTAGGCAATTTTATGTTCAATTCTAACCTAAAGAAATGAAGTTGCCAGATGTGGTAATCACTATATGGGAGATTCTCTTATTTTCAGACTATCCGCACTGTAATGATGAGAAATGCTGTTCTTCCAGTTCACACCTAAATACACTGAGGGTCAGCAGTAGTTATCAAGAACAAATTAATGCTAATATCCTTCATACAACTGTCCAATGTGCAATTACCTTAATGTTTGGATGGAGATGCATAAGTGTCCGCTTGCTGTATTCACTGTTGATCCCCAGGGCAAGCTCCACCTCTTTGTACAGCATAACAAAAATTCTCACCCCTTGTTGCTGTGAGAAATAAGAAAAACATGGTAAGCAGGTATGTCAGTGAACACAGTCCATTTCTGAAGGAGAGAAAAGCTAAGAAGCAGTAAGCATGTTGTGTCTGCAGACAAACACAGACTGAAGTTACTTGTTCTTCATCACAGGCTGCCCAGGGAGGTGGTTGAGTTATTGTCCCTGGAGGTGTTTAAAAGGCAGGCAGATGAGGTCATTGGCAATATGATTTAGTAGTGGACAGGTACGGTTGGAGCCGATTATCTCAAAGGTCTTTTACAACCTGTGATTCTATGATTGTGCTTTCCCAGATCCAGAACTGAGATCCCACAATATGCAAGGACCCGCACTGCTCAGGAAAACTATTCAGCACCCAGAGAAGGCCTCAGTACTTGGATTTTTGTGTGAAGAGCTGAGCTACGCCAAGCTGAGCTACACCACATTCAGCTTGTCTGTCTGGCTCGCCTGACTCCATTAAACTTTTTCTTGATAGTCTGGATCAAGACGTGTGGAGTAAAACCAATAACAAAATATGCTGTTCTCTGCCATGAAAACAATTACAGAAAAGAGTGATAGACCTAGTAGTTGTAGTTGCCTGCTTCTATCTCAAAATGCTGCATAAGAAAGAAGAGAAAGCAGCAGCACAGAGCTTTGCACAGCAATTCTGACCAAGAGTGCCATGAAAGGCACCAATCACAACAGATCTGAGATTTTCTCTTCAGGTTCTTTGGTGTTTAGTTGTAGCAAGGACCTATTCATTATATCAAATATGGAAACCCAGATGAGAAGGCTATTGTGAGTTCATGTGAACCTCTGGATGATACTAAGTGACTTTTATTAATAACATCCTGATTTTTTTTGGCAGGCTAACGCTACCTTGCAGCTTGGAAAGCTGCAGCACAGAGACATAATACCTAATAACGACAGACGATCTGAACAAACAGTCAGATAAAAACCACCTGCCAAGAGCTACCACTAAGTGCGTAGTCTTTCCCATACCTCTACATTATTGTACACCAAAAGGAGAGCACCAGGCAGCAACTGCTCTTTGACTCCCACCAGAACCTGGGACAGTCATAATACAAGACTGAAGTGACCAAACCAGGGAACTTGAAGGCACAATCAGAAGGTCTATCCTCCTGCCTCTGAGCTCTTCCAAACACAAACAGGAGGAGTATATTAAAGCATATAGTTTTCTGAAGCCATCTGAAGTAAAGCTTGGCCAGCTTTTAACTCTTGTCCCTACCAAAATAAACAGTGTAAATGCTCCAGTCCCAGTATCACCCTTTAACTGGCAGGGCACAAGGGGTTTTCTGCAGGATGAAGGTTGCAGCTGGAGCTCACTTACTGCTTTCCGCTTCAGAATGCAGTCCAGACGCCAACGATTTCCTTCTACAACAGGTCGTTTCATGAAGATCTCTGGGCTCAGCCTAAGAAAATAAAGGGGTGGAAAAAAACCAACACATGTAGTATACAAACAAAGCACTGGCCTAAATAATCAACTTGCTAAGCCAAAAATACAAAAAATTATCTAAGGTGGATATTAAGGTTCACAACCCAGAGTCAAGCACTCTCCAGTGTCACGCTCTCTGCTTTTTTTAATAATGGAGCATTACAGAGGGCAGGGGATGCATCCAGCAAATGTGTCTTGCTATTCAACAACCCATGAGACTAAGTTTAATAGTGATGTATAAATGGAGAAACTTGGACTCTATCTGCAAAAGAAAGACAAAACAAAAGAAAATCCCAAAATAGATTTGAAAGAAATATGTAGACATAAAGTTAAGAGCGAGATTTCAGTTTTCCTGGTACTCAGACTACCTGAGTAGCCGAGATTTGTGCTGAATTTTCCTTGCTGCCTAAAGCGAAAACAAAATGATCTCTCAACAGGACATTTTATTGATTCGTAGTTTTAAGGATTATAAGGAATAATTAAGCAATCTTATCCAACTCCTGCAAAGGAAGGTGAGAGAATTTCATGCCTTTACTTCTGTACTGAGCATGAGAACTTGGGCTTGATTAAAGCATATCGCTACATCTTAAAAATATGCTTCTGACAACAGGATTTTTATCTGAAACTTGGCAGTTTAGGATATGATTTGCAATTCCAAGTTGCATTAACATTTGTCTGAATAAAATATTATGAGACAATGGATCCAAAATATGATGCTCTTGTATTGCTGTCTGATGTCGCATGTGGGGATTCAGGAGCCCTGCATTTATCTGTGCTCATGTTAATTCTCCCAGTTCCTATGGGCAGTGGATTAGTAGTAAGAAGTTAATTTTACATCTGGATAAAAAGAAGCACATAGATGTGCCCAAGAGTAAAGGTGAAGTCTGAGCCATTGCGTCAGAGCCTGCCCTGTCATCCTGTACCCAGGGTCTGTGGTGGTAGATCCTGATTAACCTCCATAAATGCAAGACACAGGCAGCCACAACAGGCATCCAGCCAAGAAACTCTGCCCCAAGAACATGACAGCACCCCTTTTCTGCCTTCAATAGGAACCAGAACATTGCATAAAATGTATTGAATTACTAGTTAAGAAGTGGACAGAGCCAAGTCCTTCAGCAGCGACACAGCTCAGGAGAAGGACAGCAAACTCCTCATACTCCACTGTCTGGCCCACTTAAGAGCAGAGCAAAATTATATCCTCTAGTTGCCCTCACCACTGGCATGAGGCTTCCCGAAACAGTGAGGAGGAGCTGCAAGGAGGGTCCCATGCAGGATCATACAGGAAGAGCACTACTGGTAGTGTTTGATTGTCCAGGTTCCCTCACACACTGAAAAAAGTTCTTGTGATTTACACTCCTGATGAGCACCTCAAGCCGTAACATTTGCAATTCAGGTGGTGCCTTTATGCAATTTCAAGCTTTTCCTTGGAAGGAGACAACCAAGCTGTTGATTTCAAGCATGTGCTTTTGCTGCCAACCCTCCTGAAAAGGCCTTTGAATACAACACAAGGAGATGTTTGGGTGTGCTGCCAAACCATCTGGCCGCACGGCTAGCTGCCATACTGTAGGGCCTCCAAACAGTGCCGCATTGTCAGGAATGTCCCAAAAGAGACAGCTGGTCAACATTCAAACATGTAAGTACGAACCACCAATCTGTGATGAAAATTTCTTCCTTAGCGGCTTCCATGGCATTCGCGACATCTTCGAAGTACCACTTAGCATTTACATACCTGTAAAAGCAAACAGAACACAGATTTAGGTTTTCTCCATTTTCATTAAAGGAAGACCATATCTGAAGACCAACGCAGTTCTGTGTTAATGCCACTTACATTCTCTTCTTAAGAGCAAATTCAAAGCTAATTTCAAGAAATAGGACAACACACAGGGAGAACTCTGTGCTGCTATTAGCAGCTTAATGAAATGGCACAAGAGATTATTAAGTGCCACTTGATACTTCTGCCAACTCCACACAGTATTCTTGGGTTTTGCTTGAGGTGCAAGGTTTGGCTCAGGAAAGGATGGTGGAGAGGTGTTTGCTTTGATTTACAGAAACTATTCGGGCAGCGCCTGCTGCACTGCAGAAGAAGCTCCAGTGAGAGCACCTGCAAGGTTTGCTTCCAGCTATAATAATTTTTTTGAGGTGCTTCTGGGAACAGCTTAGTGATTTCTTGTGGGACTGCAGTGTGCAAACAGCCCAGTCACCATTAGACTATATCCAAATTTGCATCTGCTGATGGTCTTCCGTTGCAAAGCCAATCTGCAAGGCCTGATTCTGATTCTGTTCTTGGACTAGATGAGTGACATTTGCATCTGAACAGATCCACAGTGCCTAGAAGGGCAATGCTGCCTTACAGAATGAGAGTAAGCCTCGCATATACAGTGAACAGGACACATCTTGCATTTCAGAGCGTGAAGGACATGACCAGATCATTGGTTGCTGGAGCACAGGCAGGACATGCTGCAGCACAGATGCTTTGGGAGGGAGCTATGGGACAGGGAGTAGCCAAAGAGACAGACAATATCAATAGTACTTGAACAATCACGAGCTTACAACACAGAGCCTAAAGACCTAAACACTTGGGAAACTGTTTCCAGACTCAGAAATTGGGATAAAAATGAAGACGGGATTACCGCAAGGAAAGAACAGTTCTGGTTTTAACTTATAAGCATCTTGCAATTACATGTGCATCAAAATACTGGCTTTAACATTACAATAATAAATGTGTTCAAATTCAAATGAAACTTGAAATGCTATTATTTCAAAATGCTATTAGCTGTGACACAAAGACAGAGCAGAACCGAAGCACTTCTATCACCAATACTACTTATTCTGTTCCCAGTGAAGAAAGAATATTTTTTTTCCAACTTCTCTAATTACCATCAGCCCCCACAGCCACCAAACACTACCAGCTCTATCCATCAGACCTGGGGCTAAGGCAAGCCAGCAAGCACTGCTCCTTCTGCAAGCAACAGCATCCAAGGCAGCATGATCTGGCCACAGCCTTGCTGCAATCCTCACCATTTGGCCAGTGTGTTCTCCTGCACAGCTGCGTAAGAGCCGAAGCGATGCTCTGTGAGGAAATCTTTGCCATGTTTCCGAATAAACTCATCTATGCCCTGCCTCCACCACTGGGCATGTCTGTAGCTGTTACACTTCAAAATCAGCGACCTGTAAAAGAGACAACACAGGCGGCAGGAAGCTGAAGCTGTGTACATGCAATTGGACTGCTCCTTGCTGTCTATATATATTGATAAACACACCTGCATCAGTTATATTTTATTTAAGAAAAAAAGTAAAGAATTGCAGTAGTCTTTGCTTTGCTGTTTTGCTTGCATAAGAATAAATCAGCAACAAACAGATATGAGTGACTATCACAGTGCTGCTCTGCCAGGTACAAAAAAAACCCCCCCAACATCTCAGACTTAAATTAATAGTATCAGCTTAACTCAGAGGACAGCTGGACCTCGCTAATGCTGTACTTTTTTAAAAAAATTAAAAATTTTTATATTGTACTGTATCACAAAAGTATTAAATATCTCTTTATCCCAACTAGCATAACTTTTGAGTAATAGTTTGGTTGGGATGTAGAGGAACACAGCCCTGTCTGCAGAACGGAGCACCTAGAAAATTACTGTAAGTAATTGCTGCAAAAACAGACTGCGCAACTCACCATGCACCATGCCCTTAGGCCTGAGTAATAACCACAAGGATGGACAAACAGCAGCTGAGGCTCCAAACGCCTCATTAAGATATCGGAAATGATCAGCATCACACAGGCCAAATCCCCAGCAGGTATAAACACACCAGCCGCCGCTCAGGCGCTGAGCCCTGCGGGAAGCCGAGTTGCACTGTGGCAGCCCAGCACACCTTGCTAACCCCTCCTCGGGCACTGATTCTTCCTTAAAAAACAAAAACAAACTAAAAAGAATCTATATGAAGACTGTACTTCTTACCTGGAGAGATTGTCGATCTGCAACCCATATTTAGTTTCTGTTTCTTTCTGGCCTATCTTAATGTTGAATTCCTTATCCACCAGCAGGACAAAGGCAATGGCCCCAGAGTCTGACTTCATGTACAGTAGGAATGAGTCCTTCACCACCAGCCACCTGCATAGGCACAGCAAGCAGGTAACTTTTATTATACCCTTGTTGTTCATCGATACATGAGCCATAAAAATTCTCTAATAAAGTGTGAAGTTGTTCCCTTCAAAACAAGCACAAATCATTTATCAGGGAAAGGAAAGCATTCAACTCATAGGTAAAATTTCTTTTCAGGGGCTTGTCCAGGACATGGTTTTCTTGAGCAGAAAAGTGCCTGTTTCAAGAACATGGGTAATAAATTTGAAATCAATCTAAGACTTTTAAAGTTATTTGCATGACTCCCCTTTACACAGTTCTTTGAAGATATAGGTTCTCATGTCTAACAAAATCAATGAGAACCTCTTTGCTCACAAACCTGTCAGCCAGGATTCCGCCATCCCAGATAATTATTCAGCTTGTGTACTACACCTAGAGGCAATATAGGAATTATTTGACACTTCTAACATTAATTATGAAGCAAGGATCGCTTCCATTGCTCTCAAAGTATATGAGTGAGACATTTCAGAAAGCTTTTATTGCCAAGCAACAGGCACCCTGTTAGAAACACACGATGAGAGATGACCAGCAGGTTTTACATAAATAACATACCCTGAAGACAACTCTGGGGAAAAAAACCCCTATTTTTAACTGTGAATGGCATTTCTAATTTTTAATCTCCTTTCAGTGTAACTGGGGTAACCAGCCCCCTCTGTCCCATAGAGGTTTCCAGCCTTTGTCTCATTCTTCTGCACACTCATGAAGACACAAAGCTACAGCAAATACTGCAAAAATCTGTCCATTCTTGTATCTTTAGTAACAGCCTGTTCTTCAGCACCTCGCGTTCAACCAGATTCCACAATTTTTAATTTTCTTGCAGGAGTCTGAAAGAGTTATCCCAGCATCACCTCTCATTTGGTGCCAAAATACTTCCCAATGGCAGCAGCAAAGCTGTTGTGGGAAATAGCTGCAGCTTGCCTTGTGCTAAGGGAGTTATGCCTCCAGCTTGACGTGTCCTAAAATCCTTCATTTAAATAATCCTCACTGGGAACTACTGCTGTTATTTGCTTATTTACTGATGCACATGCTGTGAGTCCCAGCAGGGCATGGTGAGGATTCGGTGCCCTCTTGTGTTACTTCGCACACAATCCCACTCAAACACTTCTCCCATCTACTGTTTAGGCTCTGAAGGAGAACTGAGATTCATCAGAGCTGTATGTGCTGCAGTCCCTGATAAAACCCGAGCTTTGCATAACATAAGGGAGAGTTAATGAGAGCAACAAGAGGAAAAGGCGCTTTCCTCAACCTGTCCCTCCCCCCATAACAAAGGTGAAAAAAGCTATAGACAACTTAATGATTTGACCTGGAAGAAAGTCACATCCTCATCTCCTTGTGTGTTCATTATAGAGATCTTCTGTAAAATTACATTAAGAAATGTTGGAAAGACTATGAAGAAATAGGACCTCTTCTTCACAGAATACTGAAAGATTTGGTTGGAAAATAGAATTTTATAAGATAAACTAACCACTGCCCACTAACGATGCTGAAAAACAAAGGTGGATAATGCTTGGGGAAGCTGTTCCAGACCAAGAAATAGTTTCTAGAAGTAAGAGACGTGCTGTTTGGTTTTTCAAAAGGCAAGATTTGCCCAGGAAGGGCAAGCTCCAGAAGCACCCCACATTTTTCGGATGCGAGCTGGTTACACACATACCAAAGCACATGCCTCCCTTCGCTGTACCCCATGAAATATTGAGATCAACAAGGAAGGTAAACAAATGGGCACAGTAAGTTATATCTCTCTGCAGTGGGAAGGGACATTGGAACCAGGCGGCTTGTGAGAATTCCCATGAAAGCACCTGCAGCAATAAGGAAGAGGTGAGATATTTAATACCAAGGTTAACTTCACCAAATGAAGCGCCTTGCTGCTGCATGTCACGTCTGATTTAATCCAGCTCCAAAGCAGTCCAATAGTGTTTTGATTAATGGATTTTCTATGTGTGAATTGATGAAGGGAAGCTCAGAAAACTGGGCTAAAATCTGGCAGCGTCACCAGCCATGTTCTTTCCCGAAGGCATGGAGTTCCCTGGCACTCCTGCAGCAGGGAAAGCTGGGCACACACCAGGGAATTACTGTCCTTTCTGCCAGCTTAGGGCTATAGGAAACCCCAGTTTTCTTCTGGAGCAACATGTCCTTTCTGCTATCAAGTCCAACGCAAAACAAAAAATTCACTATCCTCCACACAAGAGGATGAGGGGGTGATTATTATCTATGGACCCTTTCAACCTGAAAATCCAGGGCCTTTCGCAAAAAAGCAAGAATCTCCCACATAGACTTTTCGTGAGAAAAAGAAAAATGAGTATTTTTGTATGTGTGCCCAAGGAGCACATAGCATTGCCACCTTTGCTCATCCCAGCAGTACCTTTTGGACCATCGGTAGCACATCCTTCCTTGGCCGCAGCAGTTCAGGCCAGGTATGCGGTGGCCCCCAGAGCGCTTCATGATAAAGCCTTCTCTGCAAGGACAGAAAGATGGTTAGGATGGGCAGCATGGTTCTCCTGGAGGCACAGAGCAGCTCCCAGCTGGAGGATGCCCAGTGCATTCCTTGAGTCCGATGCAAAGGGATAGCTCCAGCCACCTCCAGCCATGCCAGAGCAGCCTCTGTCAGTGCGTGGAAAGCTGGAATAATGGCAAAAAATCACAGAATCACCGGGTTGGAAAAGACCCACTGGATCATCGAATAAACCCACAAAAACGAAGCCACACAGAATTAGGAAATGTAGGGTCTGCTTTATAGCACAAACAAGATAACAAGAGAGGGAAAAGAAGAAACCCCATGAGCCAGTCAATGGGCTGCACTTTGTATCTCACAAAACTGCCTGCTCCAAAAACCATTTCCCAAAGTTGTAGCATTTCTGCCTGAACATTAATAATTTTTCTATACAGATGGCAAAATAGTCTTCAGTCAGTTAATATAAAAGGGAAGCTACTGATTTGAACAATATTTATTTATAAAGCTGTGCTGTTGGTAAACCCAGGTCACCACTCACATGCCCTTTGGTCCCAGGTCATGGATGAACGACAGCTGGCTTACTCCAATGAACTCCATCTGGGGGGAAAAAAAAAAAAAAAAGAGATTTCCCCATCTTTCATCCTCCAAAATCCATGAAACACTTTGATAAACCAAAGTGACCTGTCATAGAGACAGAACTTACAGAACATCCCAAGCAGAAGTTACCCACCATCACTTAAGCATCTTCAAGAAGACCAAAAAATGTAGTTTGATAGGGGTTTTATTTGCTTGCTTGCTTGTTTATTTTAAACATGCTTTGAAGAATGCATTACAGGCAACCAGGACAATAAGGATCAAACATATCATAAGGACCCACTGGTATCCTCCCTCCTGGACCACTGACTGAAATGAGTTTGACGCTGTTTGGGGAGTCTGTGTGAAGCTGGCAGACCACCTGAACACTCTCCTTTCTCCAGTGACCCTCATGGGAAGACTTGAAGAGGAATGAGCACACATATCTAAGGCCAGGAGTAATCTATCCCCTTCCCTGTGGACAGACACCACATGAGAGTCCAGCTCCTCAACCTGTGAGCATCCTCCAAATCACTGTATCAGGTCACTCCCACCCAGCGCTGCACAACCCCTGCCCCACATCCACTGCTGCATCTTGACCCTTGGAGCCAAAAATCCACAGAAAAGCTACAGTTGGCCAGGACAGTGAGACCAAGCATGCTCTCTATAACTTCTGCCAGTCTGCATGCCCAACAGAGCCCTGGAGCAGGTGCAGGCTGAGAAACCCATGTGCCATACTATCAAGTTTACCCACAAATCTCAAATTCAAGCAGCCCACTCCCTCACAACTCCTCCTGCTACAGCAGAGATTGTAGAGGAATGTAACAGCAAGCCAGTGAGAAAGCACAACATGATTACGTTACCTCTAAAAATAGGGCTATCAAGTGCACCCGCAAATCCTCAATTCAAGCAACCCGCTCCCTTGCGGCTCCTCCTGCTTTAGCAGAGATCGCAGAGGAACATAATGGCAAGCAAAGCCGGTGAGAAAGCACAGCATGATTACGTTCCCCTCTAAAAATAGGGCACCGGGCAACTCTGACTGAGCAGGCTTTTCTTGGCACAGCGGTACATTCCTGACGGTCTTCTGGTTAGGAGCCCTGGGTCTCATTAGCAGGGAGAAATGCCTGCCCTAAGCGTTCTGTGCAGAACGGGGCTTGGGCAGGTGAAGCCTTGTGAAAGAGTTGCCTTGCACAGCAGAGGCTTGCCTGCACCCAGACACTTCTAATTTATTACCACATAAATCTGTCCAAGTGCAGAACAGTGCTCAGGGCAGCGTGAATTGCTCTCTCGTTTGGTCAGGCAGCAAGCTGGAGGGAATCCTCTAACCATCTATTTTGGCAATGAAGTCTGCTGGGACCAAAGCCCAGGAGTCAACCCACACTCCCAACCATAGTCGGGACACAAGACAGCCCCAAGGATAGCTTCAGGCCATGCTCACCCATGCCTCACAGCAGCTCAAGTGCTGGCACCCAACAAAGGGCTCTTCTCCAAGGTGGACACTGTCACCTGCTCCTCAGCAAACCAACCTCCTGGTCCTCATAAACAATATCCAGTTTTGCAGAAGAATTACATGGATGGACCCAAAAGTCTTTGAGAATATTTTCACACACTTAGGTATAACTAAAAATATACATAAATGTTGGGCAAAAGTCTATCTTGCAGTTATGGCGAGTTTAGCTCAGCTTCCCCTCCCAACATCATTTTTGCCCCACAGAAGCAGCAGTAGGACAGATCATTCCTTCTCCTCACACACTGCTGCTACTGGGACATTCCCAGACTTCTCACATCAATAAGGTCACGGAGAAGAACAAAGGATCTCTTGTTTTTCCTCCAAGTAGCTCAGGGATGGAAAGTAATCACTATTCACTAGAGGCAAATCTAATGTCCTCACTTTGAAGCAATTTCAGCCTGTTTTCAGAAAGTGGCTAAAATAAATTATTCCGTGTTTTTACCAATAATCTTGCTATCACCAGTCTTGCTGCACGTTCCAGAAAAGTACAAGCAGCAACCTATGCTTTTTTTCTGCAGTGACAGTCAGAATGGGATGGGGAGCATCTGAAAACCTAGTATATGCTAGAAGCTCTGATCAGAGATCCCAAGCAAAATGTCAGGCCAGTTCTTTGCTCTGGATCCCATTTTCATTTCTTCAGAAAATGGTTGGCATTTCCCATCAGACAAAGCTGAAACCCAGACATTTCTCTCATATTGGGCACACAAAAAACAATGAACAAAATGTCAAAACCCTTTGATAAGTGTTGGCTCTGACCAAAAACTGGCAGCAATTTGAGGAGCACTGCACGCAGAGAAACAATTGTCCTTAAAGAAGAAAAGAGAAAAAAAACTAGGAGGGAAAATTACTTGCAGAAACACAACTATGACTGCATAAAAATAAAGATTGTCTGGCAGTGCGGCAACCCATTCTTCAGCCAAGAAGTCTTTGAAATGGCTATGACTGTGACAGAAGTGTTGATCAAGCAGCTCCAATTAGGACCGTTGGTTTGTGAAAAAAAACATAAATTCCACCAGTTTAAAAGAGAAATTCCTCTATGTGGTGGAAAATAGCTGATCGAATGATTTATTACTGTTATTATTATTGCTGTATTAACTATTTTTACTGTTACAGTGTCTTTCATCTGAGGTACTTGTCATTCACTGAAAAACTAGGAGGGGAATGCAGAGCAGCGAGGTGCTTTCATCTCCTTCACATCTGAATTCCTGTACTGGCCAGCTGCCTCCCTGGGGAGTCAGTATCTCGCTCTGGTTTCAGAGTGATCTGCAGCAGAATATTTTAAGTATGATATGGACCTAGAGAATGCAGTTTCAATGACATTGTTGTAGCAATAAAAAGAAAAAAAACAGACAGGAGCGATCAGCTGCAGAAGGACATGCTATGAAATGTGGAAAACCAGCTGCAAGGTGCACAAGCCACTGTTTTAAAGCATCCCATTCCGCCAGCGATGCAGAGCATGCATGATTTATGTGAGCAAAAATTTCATAGAGCATCTGCACTTCTGAAAGAATTCGGCAGCTCCACACTAGGTTTTCATATTGACACTTGGTTTTAATCTACTGGGTTAAAAAAAAAAACCATAAAAAGAGTTGACTAGCAGCAATGGCTAGCAATAAAATGAAATTACACGATTGTTCAGAATAATATTCTTAAGGGAGATGCCAGCTACTTCTCACATAAACATAAACTTGGCTTAAAATAACCCCAAATGTAAAAAAAAAAAGAAATATTAAATGTAATAAAGCTCAAGCACAATAACTAAAAACACTGAAAGGTTGGGTTGGGACTCTTGCAATAGTGTGCAAATTCAAATGCCATATGAGAGGCCGAACAGCAGTCACTCTCACGTCTGAGTTGTTCTTACACTGTAATGCTTTCTTTTAAGATGAGGTTTTTACACTCCATTAGTAAACCTTACGCAAAACGTTAGACAGACACACTTTGGTTCAACCAAATCTTATTTTCTATTCTCCTTAGGCATTCTTCAGCTATTGCAGCTCAAAAAAAATGATGTAAAAGTCCAATTAATAAAATTTTATTAAAAAAAAATTACGAATGGAATACAATCAAGCCCATGGGTCCTGGTTTCCTAATGTTTTGGGGCTATATTGGCCCAATTTCCATTTCTCAGAAAAAAGCATGGACAATTAACACACTGAGATTGCCACAACATTCATTTTAATGGTAATTGTCTTGAAGCACTATAAAAATGTTTTGGAAAGGACTAGAAGAGATGGGATTTAATCATAAGACACATAGCCAAAAGGAAAAAACAATAATGAAAGGCTATGAGGTCTCAATTTGTATCACAGCCTATCACATCTACCAATCTGTTCATGAACTCCACATAAAATATTATGTTACAACAAATGCTGAGAAATTAAGAGAAATAATGAGAAAGCTGTAAGTTCTATTAGTCAAAGTTCCCCGGTCAAAGCAAGAGATACTTGGTACATTTCTAAATGATGATGCTTTGGTGGGTTCTACTTCCACAGCCTGCAGCAGTGTCACCGAGAAAGGCTAGAGGATGCAAAACCTCTACCAAGTCATGTGCTCGCTGTGGACTGGATCTTCAGTCCACCTGGGTCTTCAGGTCTGCAAAATGACTACAAACTCAACTTGCAGGCTTGACTTTCTCAGTGTATGGCATGTCCTCAAGACAGTGTTTTAACATGGTAATCCTCTCACTGACAAATAATAAATTTACCACTAACGTGAAATAAAAAAATAAATTAAAAAAGAAAATTAATTAAATCATGTGGATCAGATGTAAAAACATCTGTGAGGAGATACAATTGAACCAAGTATGCTCTTCAGGAGGACCAGGGGTTACACATCAGGCAGGTTGCAACTTGCCACTGCAACTCCGTGTCTGACTTTGTAAAGAATTCAGGATTTTAAAAGACATCTCAGTGCACAGATTTGATGAGAGGAACACACAGAAGTCAAAATGTGCTCCAAGATTAAGACAGTTACAGCGTTTGTCAGCATCCAGGCAAGAGATTTCTCAACCACAGGAAGAGCAAAGCCCTCATTTTGTTCTAAAGAGGAGAAACAGTTCCAAGGAAAATGTCAGGAATCTTCACTTTAGTCTCTGTTCTGAAAATGCTGGGGGTTATTTTGATGGCTTTCTTAAAGGAAACATTTTTCTCCCTGTGCTTTCTTCCAGCATCGCCCGGAGGACCTGCTGTACTTAGCAGCAGCAGTGCTACCATTAGTGGCAAAGTCCTCACTAAATGCTTTGCTGCAGCCAAATCCAGTAAAAGCCAACAATAAACTGAGAATTTATGTTTAAAGTGACATCTGGCTCCACGGGCTGGCGACAGAAGCGCAATTCAGCACAGGAGGAGAGGAGCACCCCACAGCTGCCTGGGCAAGACAGGACCCCTCATCTCCTCACCCAGCCCCCACTGTGGCAACCCGCCTCAAACCACAGCCTGGCCAAAAGATCATCCACATTCCTACATGAGCAGAAATTCTCCAAAATATTTGATAGAAGCAATGCCTGCTTAAGAGTGACAAGATGGATCCACACTGTAAAATAACCCTGCCCCACTTTGCATAAGCTACTGGTCAAAATTGCCAGGTTATCTCAATCTCTTCTTTAGAACAAAAGATGAGTATTTTCCACATGCAGACTAACACAGCTCTTCACTGCCTCGGCCTTCAGCTCCCCAGTTTGTCCCCAAAAGCAGCACACAGAACACAGCTCCCTCATCCTGAGTCTGAAGACTTCTTGTAACTCAAAGCACACCAGCCAACCCTGGATGAGCACTTTGCCCCATATAACAAGCAACGCTTAGCACACTGAGCTCTGCAATAAAAGCACACACAGCTTTCAGGCACGACACCCAGCTAGGAGCTGCCCAACATCCCTACACAACTGAAATCTTGCAAAAGAGCAGAACACCTCCCAAACAACAACAACAGACGTCGAAGAGAAGAACTGGCTGCTATAGATACCCTAAGTTCAGTCTGCATTTCTGGCGTGTTTGAAACCCAAGCGTTACCAGTTATCAGCTCCTGCTCAGAAATGTCACTAAGCTCTACTGATGCTCAGTGCACGCACTGGGTCTTGCTGATAATACAAAATATGAAGTAACATAGGCATTGTGCAGCCAAAAAAGGGGAAATAAATTACCATCCCAGGGAGATGTTATAGCTGTGGCTGACAGGTGAGGACTACTGAAAAAATAGCTTGCGAATGGCTTTCAAAGGAAATATTTTTGCTTAAAATATGCCTGAAGTTGGATTTGTCATCTCTTGTCATTTCAAAAGCCTATCGACTTGAGGAAATAAGCCAATTATCAAAATTAGAAGATACCCACAAAAGTGAATGAGTATCACTCATACAAATTTAATGTCACCAAAATGCAGTGAAATTGCACAGAACAGGAACCCGAGACAAACTTCCACCCAGGACCACACACAGGGCATGAACTGAAGGGGTACAGTTTGGATTCCAGTACTTAAAACTTCAATTTGGCATCTCAAACACTCCCCAGAACTAAACAGAAACATACTACATCACACATGTACAATCAGCTGTCTGGACTGAACTACCCTGGTGAAGTTATCATTATGTTATAATAATGACGTCCAAGAGCAAGTCATTCAGTTTCTTCCTTTGGTTTTAATGATATTACATCCATGCTGGAGAACGCAGCTAAGCCCAAATGATTGCAAACAGTCTGTAGAATATTTCTTACAGAAGCTGCACGTCTTCTTCCAATGAACTCAAGATTCGTAAAGTGAATACTCTTTAGGTATTTAAGCTAACTAATTTGTACTTACTGTTCCATGGTAGTTCCTGTACATAGGCATTTTTAGGATCTTCGTCAAATAGTCTTCCAGTTGTTTCTACAATTAAAACACTGAAGCTTTAGATAAAATGCAGGGAAATTTAAACAAAAAAAAGCAACCCACAACCCAAGCAATCAAGAAATCAGACACACTTTTCAGCTTGAATGGAGGAATAAATATACTATTATGTGCTCATGGAAGATTATAGCTCGGTAGCATAAACAATTTGATCATCAGTTTTTACTGTTCACAGATCTGTGTTTGTACCTTCCACTTGGAGACCTGTTTCTTGGCACTGTCTTTCCATAGGTCAACTTTCTTGACTGACTCCAAGTTTCAGAACTATTTCAAATACAATATTAGCCCCTGCCAGATCTGACAGGCACAAATTAACTTTGTAAGAAAACACAACCTCAGATGACTGTTTAACCACAATGCTGGATTCATGGGGTGACCATGAAGCATTGACTATGCTGCCCTATCCCAAAGCCACAGAGAGGGTAGTGACCAGGCTACCAGTTGCTGGAGAGTGCGTACTACCCATACAGGACAGGGGAAGAGAAGAAACCATTAAAGAGGAGATAATTTCTTCCCCATCCTCATGGTAACTGGTCAAAGAAGAGATCAAGCTGTCTGGGCATCAGAAACCAGGCAGAGTCATATAGGACTCAAAATGAGCTGAAAAGAAACAAATTCATTGGGACTTTCACCCTTCTCAGTGTTAGTATAACAACACTGAGCCACCCAGGTGGGTAGTGGGGGTATGCATTCCATGATGAAAGCTGTACCATTCGTACAAGGAAATCAAGGCAGGGAGCAGAAGAGAAGGGATCTAAAAAACACGTTTTCTTCCTCTTTTAAACCAACATCTCTCCCCTGAAACTTTCCACATATTAGTGAAGCCATGCACAGCAGGGAAGGTTATCTGCACTGCACAGGCACAAAACAGAACCTTTTAGGACTTAAGGTTTCAGCAGCAGAAACCCCAGAGAGGGAGTGAACAGCAGAAAGAGAATGATAAGCACAGGGTGCACAAACACAGGGTTTGTTTTGGTTTTTTTAAAGACTTCTGGGTTTTTTGTTTTTTTTTCCAAACAGCAAAGTTGCAATGAAGAGGTAGGAAGACATCCGCCCTCCTCACAGAAAGGCCCATCTGTTAACATCTGATGAAGTTACACAGAATACACATGCCTTGGCTAAAATTACTGACTGTCATCCTCTTTCAGAGGGGGACAGGACTGAAATCTCAGATTTTGATGGCTGTGGGGCTGCCTCCATCACACAACTTCACTCTGTGAACTGCCTCTTCTATCTTTAAAATCGAAGCAGGTGGGAGGAGGGGAACTGCCACTCTGGGCATCATGATTTTCCTCAGCTGCAAAGGAAAACTTCACCTGTATGAACCTTGAGACCACCACCTTCCTCTTTGCACAGAGGAGAATTTGGTGATAAAGCTGGAGTTGTCAAAGCCTAAGTACGTCAAGTAAAATACATTAATACTAATAAAACAAGGGCTTTGATAATGTGTAGCTTTGCAAGCAACTTGCCTAGCATCTCTCCACCTCAGAACTCCCCCTTCCTGAGCATTCTTCCAGTCCTTGCAGACCAAACCATGCACTTACCCTCCTGCTGGAGAAGTGCTCTTCCCGCACTGTGCTCTCTGCAGTGTGTGGCAGACTTGGCATCTGCCTCTGTTCTCCCCTTTTGATGGATTGTCTTCTCACTGTGTGACTGGAAGGAAAAAAAAACCCCACAACATCAAGTCTGAGCACTGTGAGAGTGTGTGTGTGCCTTGATATATAACCTGCTTTTGAAATGCTTTTTTTCTCCCATCCAAATTCTCAAAAACTGAGATGGGTGGGTAGGAAAGCAAAAAAAGCAAGTATGGATTCATTTGAGAAGCCAGCATGCTCCAACTTGCTCACAAAAAAAGATATAACACAGAAATATCAGAGTTGGATTTTTCAGGGTCCCCTTTTGCCTGTTTAAGGAATGGGTAACTAAACCCTGTTTTTAGGGCATTATGTTTCTGCAGCCCCTACATTTTTTCCACATCAGGAGGCTCTTGTGAACCCACAGTACTTCTGTTACCTGTTAAGTCTTCAGCCCCCTTGAGCACCAAGGCAGGTCTGACCACCCATTCCATGGACCCTCATGCCTCCTTCGGCATGCAACTCATGCTGGTAGAAAGCAACATAACACCAACAATTTCCATTATCATTACCATAACTTTTCCCTAATCTCAAAGCAACCTGACCTCAAAAGCTTATAACCTGGGACCAAATATGCTTTAGGAGTCACCAGGGAGATGTTTGCAGCACATAAGTTACAGCTGCTAAACATACAGAGACTGGACTAAAGTCTCCTCCTTACAGCAAAGGAATGGGATTGGTGAAGCCACACCAATATACTATTACAAGAGAAAATAAAATCATGTCTTCCCAAAGCCCACTGCATCCACAAGGCTGCATACTCACCTCCTAGTAGGGATAGGGATGCGCACAAATGCTTTGTATCTCAGCAGCTCCCTGTGAAATTCCTGGAAGTGCTTGAACTTCCTTTTCACCTGCCAGGTGAACTCTCCATGGGTCAGTTCAATCGTGTAAACATTGGGGCTTGGTACCTGCAGAGAATACGATCACCACAAGGGCTGTAGCTTTGGAATAGGTAATTTTTCCTGCAGCTGCTCATCTAAAGAGCCCTCATTCAATTTTACTTAAAGGTCATTCTGTCTCAGTTTCTTGTTCTTCTTTATTAGTTTTTATAAACAGACAGGAAACCTCTCTTGAGCATTTCTCCAGACACAGGCACTCCTGCCTCCTCAGCTGATGAACAAGCACACACAAAACTAACATGCAAACAGCATTTGAATACAGTTCTACAGAAACCAAATGAAATTTCTGAAAATTCTGACCTTCTTTGTGGAAGTAAAGCGTTCAACTTCCAACACACGCACTCGAACAGGACATCCCGTGAGGTACGTCTGTGTGCCCGGCTCTTTGAACCCATGGGTGTGATAGATGGCAGAGAAGGGGATGCACGCTAGAAGAAACCACAAACCCCTTTAGCTCACAAGCCTTGTAACCATCAACGATGGTGTGAAAGCCAGCAAATAGTCACAATACTTTAAAATAGAAACATTTACACAGAAGCAGTAATTCCACTAAAATATACCAAGTTTCATTTAAGAGAACTTAAAGAACTTGAAGAGCTCAAGGGCTAAGAGCAATGCTTCCTGGTCCTAAAACTGGGACAGTGGCTGGTAAAACCACTTATGTTGTAACCAATCATCAGATTATTAAATCCAGGTGGGATGCAGGGTGAGAATGTACATTTGTCAACTCACCAACACCTTTGGGGTCAGTTAGCACCTCTGAGTCAACCTCCTCCCCCTCGAAGTGGAGCTCCCTGGTGTCCAGGCTCTCAATGATGTTGCTCATGTCTGCAGCAATCTTCTTCAGTTTCGATGTAGCTGCATGGCTTTCAGCTCTCAGTGACATCTCAGGAACCCACACACCAGAGCCACAGGGGGCTGAGGAGGAGAAAGGAGCAGGCCTGTCATTACCTCCTCTGCAACTCTGGTGCTGAGGAAAACCCCTTGGGAGCGTGTGGCCCCCATCTTCCCTCTCAACTATCCCCATCCTATGCACTCAAGGCAAAACACCCAGCCCAGAAGCTGCAGGAGACCATTGCCCAGAGCAGTGGACACAGTGAAAAAGCACAGATAACCTCAGGTTACAGCAGAATATTTCCCCCAGTGCCAGTGATCACTGGACTCTCACACTCCAGTTGCACTTCAAAATGGAAAATACATGATATATCGCTTTCCAGCTACAGAAATCTGCAGGGTGTTGGGTGCGGCTCAGGAGTTCTTTCACAAACTGATTTCAAACAGAAAGCAAGGAAGTCTCTGCATCAACTCACCTGGTCATTTCAGCAATCTCCGCAACAATAACGATGCGCCAGAAAAAGCACAAACTGTATTTACACAATGCTGTTTCCCATGTTAGGCTGCACAGAGGAAAAGCTCACTCCACCAAATGTCTGCTGATTTTCTAAGTGATCTTCCTTTGATTGAGGCTTTGGCATCATTAGTATTTTCTCTATTTCTATGCACCTTACATGATCCCCTGTGATATCTGTACATTTCATGCTCTTCCACAGCTCTATACTCTCAGAAGGCTCAAATTCACAGCCATGACAGCTTCCATCCACAGATCACGGCAGGGTTGGAAGCACCCTGATGCCCACAGGAAGCCTGAGAACATCACGTGTGGTTGCTGCAGCTTGTCCTCACCCCTTCAACAGCCCACCAAGCAGCTCACACCCCTCATAGAGCCCCGAGGGCTACAAAGACCATCTCACCACTCCTCCACGATGGGGACTGTGGGCAGTGAGTGCAGGGAAGGCTGTTGTTTGCTCAGGGTGGTCAGGCAGTGACGCTTGGAGATGTTTGGGCACTGACGAACACAGCACTTCCCACCTTTATCTCCACCCACCCATTCCAGGAGCCTGAGTCAAGAGAAATAGGGAAGGATGAAAAAAATCAAGATTATATATATATAAAAAAATCTAGTTGCATTGTACGTCCACTAACACTGATGCAATCTTTCAATGCTTATGAGTATTTACAAAGGTTTCTCCTCAGCTCTGCAACTCATTGTAGGGTTGTGGACCTGGCTGCTAGTTCCTGCACACAGCCAGGCTTCAGCTCTTGGGCATCTACATGATAAAAAATCCCCTCAATCTTTGTTCTGCTCTGCAACAAATGTCATGCTTTGACAGCTATGCTGAAAAAACATGGACAGAGAAAACTGGCAGCATTTTATGGAAGTCAGTACAAGGATGCTCATTTATACCCGTGGAAGCTCTTACACGGTGTGAAAGAATGACTTGAGAAAAAAAGAGCAACATTTCTGATGTTAAATTCTGCAAAGAACACTGGGCAATTATTCCTGAATAAGCTCCATAGAAGGAGCTAGATATGCCGTAATTTGGAAATAATTTAACATTTTAGTAATTCATGTATTTAGCTGCTTTTGAAAGAACATTCTTTATTATTGTTTCCTCTTGAAACAAGTACACAATTTTATTACTTCATACGGCTGATATCATGTAAGTTCAAAAACATGTTAAAATCTGCTGCCCTCAGGAAAAAAAAAATCCACTAGTGCACAGACTTGACTCAAAAAAACCTGAGTCAATCTCTTATACCAAAGCAAACACAGAATCAACAGCATCTTAGAGTTGAGGACTCCAAGGATCTTAGTGGCTCTGCCACCTTCCACCAGTGTCGGGGAATGCCACCACAGTACAGAAGGATGAGACTGGAGGCTTTCTAGACCAGCCTGTCACTTCAAGACACCCACTGGAATAATTCAGACACAAACTACACATCTATGCCCCCAAGTACCTCGTTCCCATTTTGTCCTGGGAGAGTAAAAAAGGCATTTGGATTAATTCCCCTAGATGGAGATACACTGAAATTTAGGATGATCGAGCTGCCAATTTTACCCACTGCTCTACTCAGTCTCTGCAGCCTCCCTGCAGCAGGGATTCAGCATCAGTATTGCCCTACAACTCCCTCATCACAGTTCTAATGGCAAGCCAGGCAGATGTTCTCCCTAGAAAGCAGACACATAAACAGCATTCCAGGGAGTGAGGCCACATTACCAGGCTCTCCAGTATAACCCTGACAGGAGAGCCCAGAGCTGCCCCATGCCTGGCAGCCACACTTCTCTGCTCTCAAATGACACATACGATAAAATCTTATTTTATTTCCCACTCAGCACTGCATGCTAAGAATTTTTTTGGCCATCTCTAAGAAATAAAGCAGCATCTTGCTTTGCATTTCTTCTGTCTGTATTCACGTTCTGAACAAAGCAGATTTCTGGGTTTGTTTTTTTTTTAAATTTTTATGTCTGATGAAATACTCTTGCTTCATGGAAACATAATCCATTTCCCCAAAGAAGAGGTTTGTGTGGTCAAGGAGAAGACAAGCCCAAACACACTTTGCACATGCCATGCCAGCAATTACACTTGAAAGAAGCCAGTAAACAAATATTAACCATAACAACAGGCTGGAGGAAAAGCACATGAACAGGAGCCAACATAGCAAGGATGTGCATCCTCCCTCCTCCTCTCCTCCCGCAGTGCCAGGTACAGCTGGGTTCCTCTTGTTAGATTAATTGATGCAGTCAGTTAATGGATAAACAATTAACCAGTGTATGCAATGATTATTTGCTAAGGACCACAGCAGGGCTGCATAACTCAAGACTTTTTATTTTTTTTTGAAAACTAAAGCTGTTTTCACAGCTGGCACAGACAAGTCCTGGGCTAAAGCAGAGTTCAAATGCAGTTGGAATGGAGTCAGCCCCAGCAGCAAGATTAGTGCCAGATAACGGGTTTGAGAGGGAAAGTATGACTTGCCTTTGGCCCTATCAGAAGCCCTATGAACCCAGAGGGCACAGGGCAAACCAGGCAGGGAAGGCAGCACAGGCATGAGTTGGAAAGACAAGTAGCACTGCGTCCTTCTGAAAGCTTCTATAAATTGCTTTATATGGCTCTGCTCAGAAAGAACTATTTAACCTCTGTGCCAGAGCTTCCATGTCCACTGTCGGCATTCCCACAAGCAAGCTGAGGAATGTACCCAGGTTAATCTGCAACAGGCTTGGCACAAGGCCGGTTGCAAGGACCTGCCAAGCAGTTTATCAGTGATTCAGCAGCAAAATAGAAAGGCTGCAGCAAGAAAGCTCCGTCTATCCAGTGCCACTCGCTGCTTGCGCTAGTGATGAACTAGAGAATGGGTTCATAAAATTCACTGATATTGTCAGCTTTGGAGCCTGCAATTACATGAATGACAGGGAGAGACCTCAAACAATACTGGCAAATTGCAGGAGGGTAGAAATAATAGGACAAAGTTGATTAGAAACAAGCACTACGTTTCAGTATTTGGTTGTTGCAATTCAGGATAGAAAGTAAGCAGCAGTTTGTTAAGTAAAAACAAAACAAAACAAAAAAACAAAACGACAAAGTACCAGAGTTTGAACAAAGGCAGAAACTGTGCCAAGATGTGCAAACAGGGCTACTGCCTGCAAGCCAAACAGTACAATAGGGTGCAGAAGATAGGAAGAGTCACATCTAAAGCCTTAACCTGTGGAAACAGTGTCAGGAAAGATTTGGATGAAACATGACAGCAGTCTGCAAGCGTGGAGTAGATCACCATGAGCAGGATGGCCAGAAGGGAATTGCTCTGAATTGCAGGTTTAAGGCCGTAAATAGGGAGAAAAAACACGCCTAATGGCATAGGCATGAGACAGTTCAAGCAGAGGTTTGCAGAAAGCCCAGGGCTGGAGGTCTGTAAGGGCAGCCTGCCCTTATCGACCCTCCTGGGGCAGGGGAGGAGGAACAGCCATCCTAGCTCCAGCCTTCCACGTACCCAAACCTGCCTCCTAGGCAATCTGCATACTAACAGAGGGAAAGTGCTGCTCCAGCTTTATCCACCTCAAAGTCTGCCTGGGTAAGAGCAGCAAGGAGGCTAAACCAATGAGAAAAAAGCAGCATCAAAGCAAAACTTGGAGAAGAATGAACAAGTAGATAGGGAGACGGTAAAAAATTGAAAAAGGGGAAAAAAAGAATCCTAAAACCCTTTACATACACTACTGACATCACAATTGTCCAGCCCAGTTTTCACATTATATATTTCCTCTTAAACTCTCTGCACAACTTAAGCTCTCTGCCTCCCTTTGGCTGCCGTCACAGCACATGAACATGAAACCTTTTAAACTATTAAGATACATACACTGGAAATCGTGACTACACCAAGAATCAACCACAGGAAAAATGACTATAAAAAGTTAAAATTAACTACATTATTCCTTGAGCTCTTGTGAGCATACTACAACTCCCATAGCACAATCCTGCAACTTCGCAAACCCAGTATTTATTTTTATTATTTGCCATTTTGGTTATGCTTTAACCCCAAGTTATTATTTAGGGGATCATATGACAATCTCAGCCCTCGCTAAAGAAACTGTTTTTCTACTTGCTGCACAGAACAACAAAAGCATGACTTTAAAGGTACGAAATACATATTTTAGTGAACGTTCATGAACAGGTCTATGTTTTGAAGACATCCAAACCCTGATGTGAAAAATGTATCAGGCTGGTAATAACATAGACTACCTAAAAAATTTAGTCAGCCCAAGTTTATTCTCTTTCATGTATGGCAGCAGACCTGCACTCAGATAATCACTGATCTTTAACAAGATTACAATGCTGAGAAGCAGCACACAGATTTATGAAACCAAGAAAGCCTTCATTTGGGAAAGAGGGGAGGAGAAATCAGAAAAGACATCCAGTAAAAACAGACATTTCCTGCTAATGCCTCCCAGGGTTTGATGCTCTACATCAACTCCCATCCCCACAGTAAGAAATGCTATAATTCTGAAAATTACCCTCATTCCAGTTCTCATGACATCTCTCTGAGTTCAGTGACCTTCTGGCAAGGGCTGTGACATGCAACTTCTGTTCCCATACACGGGTTTGTCCCACAGGCAGCACCGGTGGCAAGACCCAAGTGAGCCTCCCTGACTCACAGAACAAAGCAGATGGGCCCAGGCTAAAACAGGGCAATGAGGTAGGGTTATTAAAAATTAAACAAACAAACAACAAATAAAACGGAACAAACCTCAAACACCTTGAGCCACAAATTTCCTCTCTCTACCTGCTGCCAGAAGTCTGGATGCCATAAAGGCACTGAAAGCCTAGACTAGATACTAAGGAAATCCTTTACATGATGCCCTCATCAGCTATTTACCCTTCCTGGAGGTGATAAGGCTTTTCCACATAAATATATCCCTGATTCCTCATATTTTAAACCTACAAAATAGTTTTGGATCACTCCTTCACGAAGAAATAGCCTCAGCTGACAAGAGCCCTTTTTGATGAGTTATTTGCATCCCACTGGAGGAGCTGAGCTTGTCACCCACCTCCATCCCTTCAATTTACACCCTGGTACACCTTCTTTCCACAGTCCTTGGCAGGAGCCAGACCTCCACTGAGCAGCTGGGAAATGCTCCCCAGGCTTGGGGTCCCTGTCAGCACCTGCAAAAAGTGTCCTGCTTTTCCAGCCCAGGAAAACCGCAGGAAAAGTGACATGTTGTGATTTTATTCTTTAGTATACCCTCCCTCTGCCTCCACTTAATCAAAATCCAAAGACTCTTGTAGCTAGCACATTACATTCCCTAGGTAAGAAATTAAAAGACAGGGAGGTTAAATGCTCAGAAATGGCTTAATCCTGCTCCTAAGTTCAGTACATGGAAGCCATTCAGCCAGATAAGCAAGTGTCCAGCATGACACATGGAGACATCTCCTGAAAATCTACACTTCTGGATGCTCAGGCTACAGGGACAGCGCAAGCGAATTAGGGTTTATTTTTTAACACACAAAACAATCCTAGCATAAGAACTAAATCATTGCTCCTATGTTGGAAAGATCCGGAGAAGGACAGAAATATGAACCCAAATCAACAAAAAACAACGTTCATACGTCATGCTGACCTAATTTTCTTATCTTTGTCCCTGTCCTGATAGAACCAAGATGCTTTCAAATACTGTTTCCAAAACAACTATTCTCACCAAGTTCCCACATATAACAGCAATACCTCTGAAAGCAGGAACCAATTAGCATTTCCCACTTAAATGACTGCAGCACAGTCCTCCTTTATTGATTTCCATAATTCTTTCCACACACCACTCAACCGCCAAGCCACCAGCCTGCCCAGAGGAAAAGCTAAGTCACGGGAATCCACAGGGCCTGTCTGCAACAGAGCATGAGGTGCTTTGAGACTGGGATGTCTGGAAATAACAGGAAAAATCCATGGAGGTCCCTGCTGCACTATCTGTACTGGGGCAGAGCCTCTTGTGCCCCTGTACTGGGTCCTACAGCATGTGTCCCCCCTGTGTTTGTGCCTGAGCAAAGGCAGCATAACAAACAGGCAGGTCAAGGGAAATGATGAGGTAAGGCATGGGTCATCACAGTGGTCACTAATTACGTGGTGACTAACCCACAGCTATAGTCAGAAAACTCCTCTGTGTTGCGCTTTTCCCCACACCCAGGACAAGCTGAAGCGTCAGGTCCTTCCCAAGGACTCATTTTATTTGCTTTATGGAATAACAACATGAAAGGAAAACATAAACATTCACAGATGAGCATGGGCTGCTGATCTCACCCAGACATGCTGGTGGTTCTGGCTTCTGCTCTCCCTTGCCCAGCAGCACACCCAGAGCATAGCCTCCGCTCCCCAGGAAACTAATCATTAAGTATTTATCAGTGATTAATACTGGCCCTTCGTGTTCATCATTCATCACCACGTTTTGGATTCCTCAGGCACAGATGAGAGTGTTCAAGCACAGTGCTCACACCTTGTGCCGTGCATCCTCCAGGGAGCTATGCTCAACTCTGGGATCGCTGTGAACCCTCCACTCTCCAGTGTCATCACAGCACACACTCTGGAGCCCTAAACCCAGGAGCACTGTGCATCATGCCCTCAAAAGCCAGGACAGCGGAAGCCCAGAGTCTCCAGCATCCAGTTACCAACCCCTAGAGAACTGCTAGCACTGCAGCTGCAGAGGGAAGCAATTGACAGCACCTTGGATATCATCAGTATCTCAGCATCCCTAAACCCCACAACAGAGGGTGGCACTCAGCTGAGGGAAAAAGAGAGGCTAGAAAAAGTACCAGCTTCAAAGAGCCCAAATAGTAGAAAGGTCAAAGGATGCAGCACTTTGGAGTGCTGGCAGACACACAGAGCTTGCCTGCAGTTCTGTATAAAATCTTAAAATCAAGACACTCGCCAGGGCAATAACATAATGCAAAGGACTCTTGGAGTAACTGGCTGCATGACGACCATAGAACCATAGAATAACCAGGTTGGAAGAGACCCACCAGATCATCAAGGCCAACCATAAGAGGTGACAAGGATCACTGTGGTGCCTGGGGGATGGTAAGCATTGCTGCTGCTCTTATATATAGTCGAACATATCATACAAATACAGGACATACTTTCATGATCCAAACGTATAGATGTCTAATCGCCTGACGTCTTCTACATAATTCAATGCTATTCTGGTGTCTCCTGTGCCACGTCTGCTCCAGTAACCACCACCTGCTAAGCTGCATTTCCGTGGGGAATGTTGGCAGCTCGGAGGCAGTGCAACCCAGCACCTCCATCCCACAGCAGGGTTAGAGCAGCAGCTGATAAATGCAAACACTACAGGTCTTCACATAACTCCCACCAGCCAAGTTAAGCCCAGGGAAAACTCTGCAGCCTGTGCTCAAGAAGGGACAAGAGCCGCTGCTCCCCAGCCCTGCTCCTCGCACAGGCGCTTGCGCCCAGTGGCTGCTGCTCCACATCAAGGCAGAGAGCACAGGTATGTGGCAGGAGGTCACCGGCCCTGCTCCAAACGCAACCCTGCTGCATATTGCCAAGTTTCCATTAAGTGGGAACAACATTTTTTCTTTTCTCCTCCTGCTGTCAAAAACACACATGCAAAAGCACATGAAGGCGCTAACTATTTTGTTGACCCTTTACGTGACTTGCTAAAAGAAATGAGAAATTTCTATGGGTATCACAGCAACAAGGAGCAGCAGACTGAGACCATGTATTTTTACTAACAGTTTATTGCTTTAATAAAACAGTTTCTGCTGTCTTGAGGGGTTTTTTTACTTTTAATGTAATTCTGCAAATATTTGTCACTGGAAAAAACAAACAGTTGACACGAGCTGAAGGCCACAGTGAAGCAGGAAGGAAGCACCAGCAGACTAAGAACATTCCCATGCAAGCAACAGCCAAGTCCAGCTCCTTCTCCTGCATGGGGGGTTCAAGGCACAAGCTCAGCTCTCATGGGGCTTCCTTGGGGGCACCACCACCTGCAAGAACAACCACTGCAAGCTGACCCTTACTTAGGTTTTGTCCCTCTTAAATAAAGCCCCCCAAGTGCAGAATGTGTGGCTGGGACCCACACGCAGTCCCAGTGGCTGCTGATGCTGCACACCTGGGCTGCCCGGGGCCTTGGGCAGGTGCTCTCCCTTGCTGATGCTTCCTGGTGAATCAACCCTGCCACTGTGCACTGTGAACATTAACCCCTGCTAAGCTCTTTGATTACAGCACATACAGTGTGTCAGGAATGTACTTTGGTAAACACAAATCATGAGATGAACGTCAGGTTGACGGTATCATAGCACCTTGGGGACACCATCCACCTTCAGGTGTCCTGGTAAGAGTACGTCACATGCCCTCTGTGTCCTCCTTGGCCAACACACCTCAAGAATACTGTCACCCACTGTGCCTGACCAGCCCAGGGACAAGCTGCTGCCACTGCTGAAAAGCCTGAGGACAAACCTAGATTTAATATCTTTCCAAATTGAAGCTCCCTGATGATTTTTTTTTTTTAAAGCAACACTTCCAAAGGTGTTTCATGTATTCTGGCTAATAAACAAGACAAGAATTTGATGTCTTCATCCTTGGCTGACTTCCACTCTTTAGCCTACCCTAAAGCCACATTACCTAATAGCCTCGATTCCCACTGTCGAGCTGGGACATCCAGAACCACACGTGCATAGTACAACAGGCATCGTGCCCACAGAGCCAGCAATAACATGTGCCAGAGGAGATGACAGGCGAATGCGTGCCTGTTCCTGCTCTGCATTTCCAAATGCAGCTGCTTATGCTACAGCCAACAGCAAGCACCAACGCAGGCAAACACCATCCCTCAGCCTCCCATTTACACCCAGAAATCTCCTACCAGTTCACCAACAGCTTCATCTGTGCATCTAGGGTAATAGTAAGACCACCCAAGAACTGCATTTCCCTTCTCCCTGGCCAGATAAAACAAATATTTTAAAATTTCTAGTTTACAATAAGAAAAGAGTTGGTTTGGGGAAGTCCCAGAGGTAATTGTAAGAGAAGCTGTGAGACAAGCTCAAAGGCCAAAGACAATATTGTTCCGGAGACTTTAGAGAGGGCTTCAGGTTGTTTTACAAATCAACCTCTCCCAATGAGACCCTCCATGGGATCACAACAGTACACAGTTACTACCTGAGTTACCGACGAGTTATTTTTAATATACACTGAAGTGTTTGATTCATTATCAGAATTAAGGATGAGCAAATGTCTATGGAAGTTTGGTTCCTATTTAACAGATAACTCTGGAAGGATGGCTGGTTTCAGATCGGTACCTGCTAATCTAAGGTTAAACCCAGGCAAACTCAATAGAAAATTGCTCATTACAAATAAGAAACTTGCAGAAACAGAATAGTTCTCATATGTTTCTCACTTAAATACAAATAAACACTTGCAAAACAGCTCATTTACACACATTAACAATACTGACAGATTCCTTAAAACTAAATAGATTACTTGGATATACTTTTTTTTTCTCCTTTCCCGGACGGGAATGAAAATGCCTGCATGAAGTCAACAGAAAAGAAGACTGACAGCAGGCAGCGGAAGATGATGCTGCATCTTAACTCATACTGAGTTTCAGCTGCCCTCTCCTCCCTCTCCCTTACACACTTACCCAGACCTGCAGCACCTTACAAGCAATGCACATGTCTGGACAAGCCAGAGACACCTTGAAGCTCTTCGTCATTTTGTGAAAACTCCTGAATGGCGTTTTCCGCATGTTCCTAGAGGAAATCACAGCATTAGGGTTAAGACTTAAAAGCTTAACCCTCCAGACCTCAGCAGAAACTGGGCAGCTGAACAGGATGAGCCAAAAATTAAACATTATTTTTCCCTCAACTGGCATGACCTTCTGGAGCAGCGCAGCTCAGAAAGGGGTCTACAGACGGTTTTCTACATGTACAAAAATGCTGTTTGGTAGAAAGAAGAGCAATAGGTTTGGGACAGAAAGAAAAACTTGAATGGGCTCAGACAGCAGTTCCCATCTTGCTGGTTCTCTATCCCAGTGAACAAAATGGCTTATTTGCCATAATTGCTGCCAAAACTCAGCGGGACCAGGTCTAACCGCAGAAATTTCAAAGCTATCATGAGTCATCTACTGTTCTTCCTTGGAAGACTTAACACTGGGTGGGACACTTAAAAAAAAGCTGATTTGCAGGAAACCTCTGTCATGGAAAAACATACTTTAGAATATCTCATGAGGACTACATAAATAGAAAAAGAGGAATGAGAGACCAAAGCATTCACTTCTGAAAAGACTATGATGTGCTGCCTGCTCTCTAAAGTGCTTCAGCAGCCCTTTGGCTGTGACAGAGAGAGGGCAGCTGAGCTTCCAGGGAGATCCCAGCAGCCATGGGAGCCTCTCACTGCACCCAAGAAAACACTAAGTAAGGCAGATTTGTGTGGAAAAGTCAACTGAATCTTACTTGAACAAAAAGAGAAAATGCAGGCACAAAATATTCACTTGTTTTGCCTTGCATCACATTTGAAGTTAGTTGAGAAAGACAAGCTATCTTCAGCCAGGTTGTGGGGTGCAAGTAAAAGGTACTGCCATAGTTACAACACCCCAGGTTATTGGAAGTGGTGGAAACATGCAACTAATTATTCTTGGTGGTTTACTTATACGTCAGGGATCCTTGCAGGCTGGAAGCAGGGGCCAGCCCAGCTGACAGGGCGAGAAGCCTGTGCTATGAGGTACATCTGATCTGAGAGCAACGCAGGCAGGGATCTGTGTTGACAAGAGGGTTGTGTTCTGTTGAAGGGAAATAAAGACCTGAGGGTGGAACAAGAAACGAGGATTTATGATTTAAAAATTCCTCGCAGAAGTCCAGGCGGTAAAATGGGTGAAGCTTCTAGGAAGCAGTTTGGTGATGTGTCACTGCCAGCGGCAAGGAGAGCAGGGCACACCACCAGCAAGATCCTGATGGGAGGAGAGCCAAGAATCACGCTCCCGCACAGCAAGACAACCAGGAACGTCAAGGGGCTGTGAATCATGCGCTTGCACGGGCTTGGACAGAGGCCGTCAGAGCACTGCTCTGTGGGACATTGTCTGACAGATACTGCCTTTTGTCTGTGTGCGGGAATGCTCATCCCTGAGAAGAGCAGCCCCTCTGTGTGGTGAGGAGGGAGCTGTAAACAGCCCCCAAGCTGAGAAGCAGCATTGGGATCCTCACACCAGCCCTGGAGAAGGACAGGAAAGCACCAGAAATTTATCATCTGGCTTGTCTATTCCACACACACACACACAAAAAAAAAAAAAGTCTGCACAGGAGGACCCACGGCACTGTTAGAAATAAAAATCAAAGATGGGAATCATGCCCACTTACACCTTGACCTAAAATATGCAATCAAGGAAATCAGAGTTTAATAATTCTTCCACCAACAGAGACAAAACAGAACAATACCTCCCAATGTCACGAATATTCTGACTATTCCTTCAGCACTGTCAGTACAGCCTAAACAGGACCATGTGGTCAAGAAATAAAGCATCTTTCTGTTGAGTAAACCTGCAAAAAAAAAGAGATGGTGAAGGGGCTGGAGAACAGGCCTTAAGAGGAATGGCTGAGAGAGCTGGGGTTGTTCAGCCTGGAGAAGAGGAGGCTGAGAGGAGACCTCATTGCTTTCTACAACTACCTGAAGGGAGGTTGTATAGAGGAGTGAGCTGGGCTCTTCTCCCAAGTGACAGGGGACAGGACAAGAGGGAATGGCCTCAAGCCCCACCAAGGGAGGTTCAGGTTGGACATTAGGAAAATTTTTTTCACAGAACAGGTCACTGGGCACTGGAACAGGCTGCCCAGGGAGGTGGTTGATTCACCTTCCCTGGAGGTGTTTAAGGCATGGTGGGACAAGGTGCTAAGGGACATGGCTTAGTGTTTGATAGGAATGGTTGGACTCGATGATCCGCTGAGTCTCTTCCAACCTGGTTATTCTATGATTCTAAATAGCTATGAGGTTTACCATCCTCTCCAGTGCTTGGCTCTATACGTCCAGTCTCAAAGGCTTTCTATACCCCATCCCAGCTCATCCGGGCTGGACAACAGAGGGATGCTCATTTTCGTATGCAAATATCCACCTCATCACTATTCACATTGCCTTTTTAGTACAGCCTTT
The DNA here is from genome assembly GCA_033558105.1 of Coccyzus lansbergi. NCBI lineage: Eukaryota > Metazoa > Chordata > Aves > Cuculiformes > Coccyzidae > Coccyzus > Coccyzus lansbergi. The sequence continues at coordinate 256,490 of JAUMJK010000358.1, forward strand.
CTCCCCAGAGAATGAGTCCTTTAGGGGAGAAGGCCATTTCTTACTGTACTTCTACGTCTTTGCCAGAAGAAAATGGGATCAAGGAGGAATGGACAATGTTTTTGTAACAAGGTAACTAAATGCAAACAGGCTGATTGGTTGTCAAATCCTGCTAGAGGTGCAGCACAATTCCATTCACTGGAGCTCAACATGGTCAACACGGCATCCCTGGAGAGCAAGGGGAAGTTTTAAGGAAAAATGGCTGCAGGAACACAATCACCCAAAAAGCACAGAGGTGCAAATGCTGCACATGGCTGCAACTGGCTTCAGTGCTGACTTGGCGCAGTCGAGCAGAGACATGTCAAGGAGATGCTGCCAGCTTCATTCCCACTCAGCCCCACTCTTGGACACACTTTCTTGGCAAAAATGCAATCACATTAGTGTGAGGTTGTCTTGATATTAAAATCTTGCATTTCTTTTTGGCAATAAATCATGACCACTGCATTGTCACCCTACACACCGTGCCAGCATGCCGTGCTTACTGCTAGAGCACCATTTAGGTCCTTCTTGTAGTTGCTCCAGCTGCCTCCATAACTCCTTTTTAGCAAATTTTGCCTTATTGGTGTCTATTTAAACTTGAGCAAGCTGGAGCTGTTTTTAAGTTACAAGTTTTTATTTTCAGAGGACAAAAATCACCTCCCTCTTGTCTCCTGGCAAGGAGGCAGGTCCTGCTGGAGGATGGGGGGTGCCTGGCACTGTCCCAGCTCCTTTTGGGGTCCCAGCCCTCCAGCGTGGGAGCAGCAGCCACCAGACAGCTTCTCCCCTCATCCCTGAGCCAGCAGATGGATGCTCGGGGGAAGCGGCACCCCAGCGCAGGCGAGCTGTCTGACAAGCATGAGCCCCACTCTTTACACAAAATCCCAGCTTGTGGTGGCGTTTATCTGCTTTAAGGATCTAGAAAACATTAAATGCCATTGCAGTGCGTGGGCACGAGAAACGAGGGATGCATCAAGTACTCAGGGCAGTGACAATGGCTCCCAATGCCAACCCTAGTGATTAGATACCTCCCACTATTATTGCATGGAAACAGAAAACTCTCAATCCTAAAGACAAAAATACATACATAACAAAATATTTCATGATCTGGAAATCCATGTGCTTCCCTCCCATTTCTTCCCAATAAAGGAGTAAGGTAAGGGTACCCATCTCCTTCCCCAGGGACCACGGCTGCCTCCTGCCACCCTAGGCACCCTGTGTGAAACAGGTGGGGAAGCAGCATAGCAAATATTTTTGAAAGCAAAGTAGGCAACAGAGGGTTTTTCTCCCCAATCCTTCCACCACCCTCTGCTTTCCAGAGTGCCTGCACACGTGGAGGTGGTACGTGTATCTGACAGATGCTCATGAGTTCATGAAAGTGAGTGGCAGTTCAGGGGTATCTGGCTAAATATCTGTTAAAAATTATTGATATGTAAATGCCCCCAAAGATTAAATTGCTAATATATACGTATTGCTCAGTAGGGTGGAGGTCTGGCCCCGCACAGCCAGCTGCAGAAGCCAGGCTGTATGCCAGCTACTCGCACATCCCACATCCCAGAGTGCAGAAAAAGCCTGGCAAGCAGCAATCGAGTAAGGACCAAAACCCCCTTCTTTTTGGCAAAAAAACAAAGGATGGGCAAGGTTTTGTGACGGGAAAAGAAAAAGAGAACTCAACTGCAACTTCCATCAGATACACAGCCATCGCCAAATCTTTCCCGGTTCTGAAAGGAGCGTTTCCAGGGTACAGGGCACGCAAGAGCAAGTTAAAAACACATCATCAACCAGACAATAGGAGGAAAAGGCATGAAGGGTTGGCTCTCAGCCTCCTTAGCCTCAGTCCAGACCAAGTGCTTACTGACATTAGACACTCTAGCAACTCAACACCCAGAAAAAAAAAAAATTAAATTACTTCCTCAGCTCCATTACACACAAATTTAGGGTCGCTGTACAGTGCTGGTTCCCACTCAAACTTTTTAATTTTTTTCTTTAATAACTTGCTACCAATAGCTGTTCCCCTGTGAAATTAAATAAACACCTGTTGGCAACAGAAGCAACAGGAGAAGGGTGCTTCTCGTAACAGAGCATGTTGGCTCTCTGCAGCACTCGGGGCTTCAGGTATTTCAGAGACTGAGTCTCTCTGCTGCTGTATTCATTAGGCACAGGATAGAGAACATAAATCTAGAAGACTGAACATTAATAAATTATCTTCGTTCTGATTTCACTTCAAGGGAATAAAATTTGTGGCAACACTAGAAGTTAAGTGCATTCCCCTGATGTTTCTTGCCCTGAAGATTTGCTAATTTGCTTTAAATCAATTACCAGACAAAGAACTACTGTAAAACAGTTCACAGCTAACAAACAGAAGAGACTCTGCATGGTTTATCAAGAGACTTGAGCAAATCACTGCTCGAGAGCAGACCCCTGTAAAACACAAGGTTTTTCCTTTACTGCAGACACACCTGCAGTCTAAAGAGCACTTCATGGATTATACAGGGTAACGATGCCGAGTTGACGCAAACCTTTACACTTTGCTGCTACTAAGAAAAGTAGTAAAAATCTCTGGGCGAGACACAGGATTTCAGTCCACTTCATCAAAGAATGACTTCACCGGCAAAGATTACCTACCTAGTGCTTACTGTTTTATTCATTTATACATAAACCAGAATCTTCAGCAGAAGCTGCATTTCTGACCCCAGCAAAGTCTCTTCCTCAGCTGCAGGAGCTCAGGAAATGCCTGCCAGCAACAGCATTATTTGCGGCAGCAGTTCAAGCTTCTCAAATGAAAAAGAGCATCACAGCTGTCAGGAGAAGACACATTATTCCATTTTTTCCTGTAAGACCAGAAACTCAACAGCAATTTTCAATAATCCTGAAAAGCAGAATGTTAAGTACCTGGGCAAAACTAAATCTGTAAGTGTGTATTTAAGTGAGACCTTTTGATCTTCTTAAAATAGGAAAGCTAAATCTTGGCAAAAAAAATGAAACACATGTACCTCTTAATAAACTTCCATTTAATCAACACAACCACAGCCTAAAGGAATCCCTATAAATTTTAATGGGTATTTTCAGAGGGGTCTGGTTTGTTTCCCAGTATATTTCGATAAACTGGGATGCTCTCCCCCATGAAGCTCTGACCAAGCCTGGGGCTGGCCCCATAATTGGGGGAGTGTGACGGGGGTGCACTACGGGAACTCGGACTCCCAGCCAGCCAAACCCTGTGCTAACATGGGTGATGGGGATGCTGTGGGGTAGGACTCCTCACGCTGCATCCTTAGCCCTGGGGAAGGCCTGGCATGCTTTCTCACTGCAAAAAAAACAAAAAACAAAAAAAAAAAACCCAAAAAACAACCTTAATATTACAGACGGGTGGTATCTCACAGCGAAAGGACAGGAGAAAGGGTCCCTTTTCAGCCACAGGCAAGCACAGGGCAGGGCACCTGCACAAGGGGAGCTGGTAGGACCATCCCCAGCACTGCTCAGCACCCATCCCCTGCCCAGCATCCTTGCGCAGCACTCAGTATTGTAACTTACCCCAAAGGAAGGGGCTTTCTGTGTATTCACAGCAAATATAGCGCAGACTGATTACAAACTGCAAAGGAAAGGTAGGGGGTCCAAGGGGTTAAACTTGGAGCTTCCCAACTCCTGGTAAAGCTGGGCAGGATTTGGCCACTAGACCCACACCACAGAGCTAGCACTGCCATGAGCATCATGAGAAGATGTGGTGAAGAAATTAATTTCCCTGGTTACCTGCAAGCCTCTGGCATGAACTTGTGCTATTGAATGCCAGAGATGGTGCGGGAAGGAGAACGTGAATTCCTGAGTGATTAAAAACTCTTGAAACAGAGTTCCCACCCCCTGAGCAGCAAAGACAGGCAGCTGTGAAACACAACACTGTATACAAACAGAAAGCATCCCAGCAGCCATGGACCCACCAGCACTGCCCTGACAATCCATCACTTAGGATCATCACAGGAATGTCAAGCCAGCAGAGCTTCACCCACCCAATTAAACCATCAGCGTCTGTGCCCCCAGCAGATACATAACTCTAAGGATTTCAGAGGCAGATTTCCTTAAAGGAAGAAATCTGGAGACCACGTAGACCTAGACACATAATACGTATTGTCAGGATGTGTCGGTCTTGCCAGTGCAGGAGAAACACTCCCAAAGCCAATGGAGCTGCACTGGCTGCAGTCTTTGCCTAGGCCAGACCTTGGGGCTGAAGATTTCCAAAGAGCAGCTTCCTATACAAAGGAAAGCATCATGCCAAGTCGAGAAAAACAGCAACAGGCAGAAAAGACTCTCAGTGCAAGAAATCGAGCCGGGAGCTCAGCAGAACGGGTCGTGTCAGCCGCCTGCCAGCGTCTTGGGAAACTCAGGTATTTCCCTCACGTCCCAAACCGGCAGCTGCTTAGAGGGACCAAGCAGAGACAGAGTTTCACTAGCACTGGAGACACCAGCCAAACGCACCTCAAAACCACTGAGCGTAAAGCGACCGTCTCCGAATTCCCCAACCCGGAGCCTCGGGGCCGCCTGCAGGACTCGCCAGCCTCGCTGCATCGCAACCTACCCCTTCGAGAGCCTGAAAAATGAGTTAACTCGTCCCAACTCCATCCCGTAGGGCTGATTAAACACCTCCCGCCGTCAAAGTTTGCCGCCCAGCCTCAGCGAGGAGCCCAAGCAGGGGATTAACTGGAAAACAAGCGTCCCGTCTTTAGGTATTTCCCTTTTTCTTCCCCAAAAGCAGCCTCCCACTCATCCCTCGGGACGCACCTCCTGCCCCCGCGGGATGGGGCTGCCCATGGCGCCGGCCGGAGCGTCCTGCCCGAGGAAGGAGCCGCCCTCCCTGCCGCCCGAGGCGCCCGGCGCCTCCCGAAGGCTCCGGCAGCGGGAGCGGCCCCGCCGAGCACCCACCTATCAGCGCTCCCCAGACGCAATAACCCCGCCCCGCGGAGGGGGGGGGCGGCCGGGACGGGGGAGGAAGAGGGCAGGCTGCTTTCAGCCTTCTGCCCTTCTTATTCTTTCTTATTAGAGAGAGAAAAGTCAATAAATGAGCCGTTGGGGGTGAGGAGAAAGTCTGCACTTTACTGCAAGTTCCCAGCGCGGGGAGTACAGGGACTCGAAGCGGTTTGCTCGGCGCTGATGCAGCTTGCACACGGAGCAGGGTTTCTCTCCTTTTGGACTCTCATAGAGGCTGGAAAAGACCCACCGGCTCATCGAGTTCAGCCATTCCCATCATTAAGCCATGTCCCTCAGCACCTCGTCCGCCAGTCCCTTAAACACCTCCAGGGACGGTGGCTGAACCCCCTCCTTGGGCAGCCTATTCCAGTGCCCAATGACCCTTTCATGAAAAACGTTTTCCTAATGTCCAGCCTGAACCTCACCTGGTGGAGCTTGAGGCCATTCCCTCTTGTCCAGTCCTCTGTCACTTGGGAGAAAAGCCCAGCTCCCTCCTCTCCACAACCTCCTTCCAGGTAGTTGTAGAGAGCAGTGAGGTCTCCCCTCAGCCTCCTTCCTCACACAAGCCCAGTTATTTCAACAAGGAGAAGTCGGTTTTCCTCTCCTGCCACCAAGAAATTACATTTGGCGAGGAGGACAAATGAAGGAGTTGGTGCAAACTAACGATGAATTAAGCACACGTGCAATGTCATTTTTAGCATAAGACAACCTAATAATTATGGTCACATACTGTTTGTATCTGAGCACTGCTTGTCTGCATTTTTCACGTTACTTCCCATATGTCCTTTTTAATATGCAAAGGAGCAGATTTTTTAGTGAGAGAGAACAAAAAATTTTTGTCCTCACAGAAGCATTAAACTGACAAGCAGAGAAGCAAAAATCCTCCATAGATTAAACAGCTACAACAGAGTCTTCTATACTGGGATGCTGGTAACACACCTCAAACCTGCCTGCAGCATTACAGCTCTCACTGCCAGGGGACACCTGGGTGACTTTTGATAGGAATGGTTGGACTAGAAGATCCGATGGGCCCCTTCCAACCTGGTTGTTCTATGATTCTATGATTCTATGACTTTTTCCAGGGAAATTCTGTCTGTATGTCAAGACTTCAATATGGTTGTTATGATATTTTTTAATAGCGAGGGACTGAACCCTTGGTCCTCAAACCTATGTGGGATAAATAACCCAATTTTGGTCACTGCAAATGCAGAGACAGAATCTACCCCTGTTCTGGCAGTGCCATAATGAAGTTCTCCACTAGAACCATACCTGCTTTGGTTCTAGGCACACCTGTATCACACCAGCTCAGCTTGTTTACACTGGGTTTACTATGACTTGGCTTTCTAAAGCTGGTGTGAGTGATGTGCTTCAAATCTAAAGTGAAACAGAGAAATCTAAGGTGTGTTCCCCATTGCTACACAGTATTGATCTCAAACACTGCTCCACTCCACATCTATGGAGAGCTGTGAGTCAGGGTGGCTCACCAGCGCTGTATATACTGAGCAAGGAAAAAAGACAGCACAGGCATTTCTAACACTCGGCATCACGAGAGAACAAAGCAACACAGAAAATCAGGGTGAAAGTGTAGCAAAGAATAGGGGCACTGGGGAATAAGAAAAGTCACCTTACATCACTAGCATCACCTTTGCACTCCAAAGAGCGGGCAAAGCCACGCTCACTACAGATGTGTTACCCCCACCACAGAGAGGTTTCATGCTAATGCCAATGTGTGGGATGGGAACACAGATGGGAAGAATCCTTAGGGCACCTGCCTGCCCTGGATACCTCATCTCCAGAGGGAGAATCACCTCCCTGGACCTGCTGGTCACACCATTTCTGATACAATGGTGTGACCAGCAGGTCCAGGGAGGTGATTCTCCCTCTGTATTCAGCACTGGTGAGGCCGCTCCTTGAATACTGTGTCCAGTTCTGGGCCTCTCACCACAAGAAGGATGTTGAGGCTCTGGAGCAAGTCCAGAGAAGAGCGACGAGGCTGGTGAAGGGGCTGGAGAACAGACCCTATGAGGAGCGGCTGAGAGAGCTGGGGTTGTTTAGCCTGGAGAAGAGGAGGCTGAGAGGAGACCTCATTACTCTCTACAACTACCTGAAGGGAGGTTGTGGAGAGGAGGGAGCTGGCCTCTTCTCCCAAGTGACAGGGGACAGGACAAGAGGGAATGACCTCAAGCTCCGCCAGGGGAGATTTAGGCTGGAGATTAGGAGGATGTTTTTCACACAGAGGGTCATTGGGCATTGGAATAGGCTGCCCAGGGAGGTGGTTGATTCCCCTTCCCTGGAGGTGTTTAAGGCACGGGTAGATGAGGTCTTGAGGGACTTGGTTTAGTGTTAGATAGGAATGGTTGGACTAGAAGATCTGATGGGTCCCTTCCAACCTGGTTGTTCTGTGATTCTGTCTCCATGATCCTCTCCAGTCCGACATCTACTAATCTCACCGCTTCCCACAGCAGGAGGCCAGTGGAACAGTAGGGGACTTCTTCCACCTCCCATCTCTCCACACCTCTCTGTGTGTGCTGGTGCACATGGGGTCACCTCAGACACAGAGAAGAACTCTCTCTGCAGATAAACCCGTGACTGCCCACCCAACACTCATTTCAGTGTACAACTGGCTGGCTGAATTATGATGAACCTTTACAACTCCATAAGCCTTTGCTCAGTTAATACATATTTAATTTCTCCGCTGCTCAGTTTATTTCGGCAGCTGCTGTGAACTGGGCTACACCAGCAGCAGAAAAGAGCAGATATTCTTCATGAGCATTTTGGCATCTATGTATCACAATTTCCTCTCCTGAACAGCACTACAGAGCAGGTTCTCCACCCACAGTAATCATCACTTCCAGGAAAAATGCCATTGTCCCCATGTCCATTAGTGATTTGCTACACTTCTCATAATCCTCCCTATTCCTGTTCATACAGCAGGTATTAGGTACATACCTTCAAAAATATCCCGAGCTCTGAAAAACCACAATATTGTCTGTCAAGGGTTTCTTCAATTCTCTGTTTCCATCTACATTTCAGTCTTGAGGAACTTGCATGCAGCCTTTGGAGAACACTTAGCGCTGTCACAGAAGCTATGAAGTTTTCTTATTTAATGCAAAATGCTGTTGCAAAGACCATGCTGCATGACAGTCACATGGACATTGATGATGCTCCAGTCTGTAAAAATCAAGGTGCTGATATTAGCATTTTTTTATTATTATTTAGTTACATTTCATTCATGTTTTTTATTCTCTTTATAAATTTTCACTGCTATGCCTCACGAGCTGGCCAAAAGTGGGGATTACATGGGGCATAGAGAGACATCTATAAAATTGCTTTTTGAGCACTAAGAGCCTATGCTGCTGCACACCAAACCCAAACCATCAGCTAAAAGATAACCCAGGAAAGGAAAAAGATATTGTTATTTGTTTTAAATAATGATCTCATCCCCAATCTTTTCATCGCTTAGCATTGCAAACAAGTGTGGTGGCCACAGGGGACAAAAGAGAGGGACAGCAGCTGCCTTGGAACAGGCAGCAAGCATGAGACAACACAACAAAGTCATCAAATTCTCCAAGTCTCACAAACCATATTCTTGCAGCTGGAAAAGCACTTTCACTCTGTGGCAAGAGGCAGTTTTGCCCAAGGGCTTAAGCTCAGGAGGGCCCTTGGTGGTTTCACGTGGAGCCAGGGCAGGGATCTGGCTGATACATCTGAACACAGATGTCATCTAAATGCAGGGGCTTACCTGTAGAGTGTTTCTCCCCTGGTTGCTTTGCCCTTAAAATGAGTACAGCTACAGTAGTACAAACAGCAGCACCGCGTTACTCACAGTGCTACAGATAATAGGCAATTCCCCAGCCCGGTGCTGCTCGACTACCATGCTTCAACGGACACTGTTCCAGCAAGCGACAGGTTTTGGTTAGGGGAAGTATCAAAGATGTCAAAACCAACCAATCCAACCATTACTTGCTTGAGTTGAGCACTTTTCTGCCTGTTTTCTTGCCTACAGACAACCTGGAAGACCTTTTTCCTCCTTGTGTTTCTCCTTTAGCTGCACAGACACTCCCTGGTTCTGAGCACGAGTGGTGCTGGTGCCTCTGCAAAGCCATGGAGGTCAGAGGGGAACTAGGAGGAAAACTAGGGAGTAGCTTTTCCACCAGCTGGGTCCTACTTGGAAAGGAGCCTGCAGAGCCCAAGGGGAGAGAGGCACCAGCTGCATTGATTGGCAGTGAGATGAGGGCTGGCTCTGGCATCACACAAGCCTTGCAAGCTCCAGCGTGAGGCACCACCACACCTTCTTCTCCTACACTGTCCCCAGCTTCTGCTGAAACCACGCTACCCATAGAGCAGCAGGTCTGTGGGTGGTAGTGGATATATCACTTCTCTGCCAGGTTTTCAAATGGATGCTCACCTTCTACATAACATAGCAGCTCTGCAGTGCTTTAGGACAAGAAGTTTGGTGTACCCTGTATTCCTAAGCATCAACCTCAGTAGGAATTGGAAATGCGGGTTTTTGTGTGGCTCTTCCAGAGCAACGCAACAAAAAAGGGCCTGAGCATGGTCCTGCGAGATGCGTGGAGGGGCAGAATAGTGCTCAGCTTTGACTGCTGAGGCCACCACAATACCCAGAGCAAGTGAAGGGACCCTGTGGCCACCAGACACTCCAGGATAAACTTGTGGGGTCCACAACAGGGCAGCCACAGGTGATGCAGCCAACAACAGAGCAGTCCAGAGAACACCCACCTTGGGCCAACTGGCAGTAAGCCACAAATATGCACCCAAAAAAAAGCACAGTTTTTATTGTTTTGTCCCATAAGATTGGAATTCCAAAAGGAAAGGGCTGGGAGCAGAGGTGAGGGGGGAGGTCGTGGAAGACACATTGCCAAGCATTTCTTTTTTTCTCCTCCTTTTTCCAAGTACTACAATTGTCCTCCTAACTCTGGAGGAAAAGTGAAGGGACGAAGTTTTGGTGAAAGGCACTGAAACATCACAGCCTGTCTTGGCCACGGTGCCTCCTGGGAGTTGTAGTCATATCTTCTCCACCCAAATTGCTTTTTCTGGCACAGCTCCACAGAACAGTAATGCTCTACATGACACAGCAGCAGCACCTACAGCTCTGTCCCAGCCCTCCCTGCCTGATGGCCAGGGGACAGCAGGACCTCATGCCTTCACTTCTTATGAAACACCCCATGGGCTACTCAGGATCCAAACCTTACTGGGTTTGGCCAGAATATTTCAGTTTTCTTTCACACCCTCCCCTCTGAGAGAATTCCCATGGAAACAAAAACAAAGCTCTCACTGTTTGGGTTTGGTTGGTTTTTTTTTCCTCTTCCCGAGAGGTGTGTGTGAATGAAATTGGTAAATGAAAAGCAAGTGTGTATATATATATAATGTATATATTATATACATTATAGATAGATAGATAGATAGATATAGAGAGATATATATTTTACACATATATGGAATAAAAGATGACACACCACTTCTAGCTTGATCTTCCCTGCACTCGTGCATCTGTGATCTGTGTCACCACTTAAGAATCTCAAGGGACAGAAATGGGCCTCAAAGCTAAAACAGTGCATTATTTCTTATATTGCACACTTGGTTTTAGTCAGGAAAAACCCAAAATTCAACACCCCCTTTCCCCCCATTTCCTCCCTTGCACATCTTTCTACAGATCCTTGGGTGCCCCTGGGCAGCTCAAAGCCTCCAGGAAAAAGAGGAGAAAAAAAATAAAAGGAGTTTTTTTTCAGCAATTCACAAAACTTTAAAGGTATGCCAAACACGTCAGTATATGAAGCACAGTATCTGGAGGAAGGAGAGAGTGCAAAGCAGCTCCTTATGGTGTTAAGCTAAGATACACACTGTCTTTCTATTTAAAGCCCTGCAGAAATATGAATGCCAGGTTTGAGTGAGCTCAACAAGTCCGTTGGAAAACAATTTGCACAGTCCTCCCTACCACTGGAACCGGGCACCTAGCAGCTTTTAGTGCCTTACCATTCCCACACAGCAGGATATGACCCACCTTTACCTGCTGGAGAACTGAAGCCTGGATCTGGAAAGGCATTTAGTTTATTACAGAGACCAGTGTGACCTCTCTGGGGCACAAAGCAGCTTTGGGAGTGGAACACTGGTCTGCAGGGTGTTCAGGGCTGCTGTCCCCCTTCCCTTCACTGGCACCACAGACCATGAATCCAGGAACCGGTGCTGGGGACAACTCTGGCAATGCTTAAAATGAGGGGTTTGCCAGCAACACCAGGTACCCGGGTACATGCTGCAGGCCAAGCATTCATGGGAAGTCCACACCATCCTTCCTTCCCTACCAGTACTGCCAAACTGTCTCCTACCAAAGGCAGAGCACCAAGAAAGCAAGATGCAGCGTGGGCCCAGGGTTTGGGATGTGTCTCTGTTTTCTCTCATCTACTTCAATAGTGCTGTTTCTAATGTATTCTAAGATGTCGTTCATTAAGAGTGAATTACACATTTTATCATCTGTCCATAACAGCTTGTCAAGTTTGTAGGTTATTATTGGCAACAGGAAAGGAACTAACTCAAATATTCTTCAAGCATGTAATGAGCCCTTGAGTAAGAGTTAAGTAATGAGCGTTTCTTCAGTGAGGAATCTAAGCAAGACATGCTCCACCCATTTTGGTAACAGACAAAGGCTTATATAAGCTAGCTGTTACATAAAATCCTAAAATAGGGAGTCGGAGAACTCCCCCACCTTTGGATGATAGTGCGACTGCAGCCTACATATACCTGAACTGACACTGAACAAGCTCTATGCTAGCGCACAGTTGATGGCCAAGCTTGGAGCTGGCAGAAATGAGCAGCAGAGACAAATATGTCCTGCCTGTGCTTACACTATCCCTGAACACAGCCACGAGTCTGGATTTGCCCTCACACAGCTCCGGAAACTGGCCGTACAGTAACACTCTCCAAGCAGCTTTATCATCGCTAGGATGATCAAGATATATATCTGTTCCTATGTTCTCTTGCGTGCCAGGTCAGGCTAAACACTGTCTGATGCCAGGGTGCCACCTCAAGGGAATCATGCTTAGGTAGGAGTACTCATATGTAGCATAGTTATGGGGAAACTTCTCTGGGGCTCTCCCTGCCTCCAGGGATTTGCAGGCATGGGACTTCCCAAACCAAAAGTACTATCGTTGCACTTTTATAGGTCTGACAGCTATTTCTTTCAATAAACAGGCTAGTTTCGAGTTCATGTGAACTTATAACTTCCACAATATCATGCAAAAAAAAAGTCAACACAATTCACCATAATTTATCTGCAGAGAAAAGGGAATCTGCATCTTGCAAGATCAACAGCTATAGCTGAAAAGGGCAGGCTGGCAGAGTATGCAACCTCTTCATCAGATCTTCTGTGCCTGGAAGCCCGCCTGTCTTGAGACAAATCATCTATGTTAGTAAAGAAATGCTTTTCCTCCCCAGATACCTTGCATTGCACCTTAAAATGTACTATTTCAACACTCGGACAATAAAGTCAGCCAACACCAATGGTTATGTCCTAGACACTAGGTCAAGAAACTCACAGAGAGGAGGATTTGCAATTCTTTTCACAACCCAGACACCCAATCCTCTTTCTAACACAGATATCAGATGCAAGTGCATGAGAAATCAGCAATACTTATCTGGCTGGGGGGTGAAAATAGGGGAATAAAGATCTTCAGACACATGATTGTAGACCAGGCAGAGCAAAACGTATCAGGAGTTACTCTCTGCAGTACAAGGGTGCCATTCATTACAGTAATCAATTTGCTCTGCAGTACTTGCAGAAACATGCCAAGGCTGTTATGTGATTCTGCCTCACTGACTTAGCATTTGTGATTTGCCTAACCTTTGCTCTAAATAAATGGGAGCTGCACAGAGGGAATTTTGATGCAGTTCCCCTGCTTCAAGAGCATCCTCCCTGCCTGCATCCCACAGGCTTCCCTAGGGTTTGTTTTAAGGGAGAGACAGGCAGAAGGCAGGCAGGAGGACAAAACAAAGAAATTGAATGCAATCTGTCTGGCCCACAGAAAAAAAAAAAAAAAAAGAAAAGAAAAAGAATTCGGAATAGCCTGGCTTTAGTTTTGATCATATTATTTAGCTTACTTCAGAATTAAATCCAGATGACATAGATAAGACAGTGGTGACCCCTAGTGCCCTCTCTAGCTGCAGCTTCCACTGTTGTTCCCTGTATTGATATTTAAGCATAAACAGAGGGAAGAAACAGCACTTTTCAGATTTGTTAATCACTCACGAAACCCCTCCCTCTCTCTTCCCTTTCAGAAACAGGATCTAATTTCCTCTCTCTACTCCAACTCTATCACCACGAGGCATTCACCGCATCATCCCTTTGTTGCTGTTGTCTGGGAACAAAATTAAACAAATTTACTTTTATAAGAACTTACTATCTTCCATTGGCTCTTTACCATAGTACATTTATGTTTATTATGCTTGCAGAAAAGAAAGAGCCTATTTTGCTAGCTCCAATCTTGTCAATAGCTAAGAACAGCCATTCAAACTCCTGAGAAGAAACATTTTCTTGTATAAAGAGTATTTTGCAGCACCAGGGAGCTGAAAGTAGCAAGTTTCTTTTTGCGACAACCATCAGTACACACCAATTATTTTTCTAGCATTGTCAAAACTCGCTGTTCCTGTGACTAAACCTGTACCAGACATAACCTTCTCACTGAGCTGTGGAATGCTTGTCAGGGGCTTTTCGTGGTGTAATCGTGTGAGAACAACACCTCTTTCAGAAAGATCTTAAGACACCTCCTAGTAGATTAGTTTGGGATGCAGGATTTTCCTTGAGGAAATAAGTGATCCGAGCATAAGCCTGAAAGATCTTTAGCTTCCTTGTAAAGGAGGACTTCGGGTTATCTCCCCTTTTGCAGAGGCTCCCTTTGTGGTAGCACCACAACTCATTGCTCTGGGGGACAGGGTTGTGCTTCTCATCATTAGGCAGAATTTCATATATGTAATAGGATCTTGTCACCATTTCCACAGCCAGAGAAGGCACCCGCTGACAGTCCCCACAGCAACATTTCTGTCCTCAAGAGAGCAGCAAATAGCCCTGTGCAGCCTAAGGGCCTGCCACAACTTCATCTAATGCCTCTCTTGTTCTGCATTTCCTCCTTACCCCTTGCAGGGAACAGTCAGCGCCCACAGCCATCACCCTCGGCATCCCTCCTGCTGCATCATGCGGAGTTCCCCCACAGAACCCAGATTCCACAGAGCTGCCACCAGTTTGCACCCACACCTCTCAAGCCCCAAGAGCACTTCCCAGAACAGAAGTTACTCCCCAGCTCAGCACTGCAGAGCCCCTTCTGGGGCTGCATTTACATCTCCAACTCTGCGTGGAGCACAACGTGTCTCTCCCACCCCGCAGGCAGCCCAAGCTCGCTCCATCACCCTAGCTCCCCCAGCAGTGCCACCTCAGCTTGTGGCACCATCACCACGTAGCTGGCACCTCCTTCTCTTTTGCTGCCCACAAGCCCTTTTCTTCACCAGAAACAACTTCCAGGTCTCAGCCACCCCCGGTCACTTGTCCCCAGACTTCCTTCCCCTAAAACCTTCAGGCTTCCTGCAACCCTCTCCACCCCTTCAACCAGGAAAGCACCATCACCCTTCTCCCAAAACAAGCCCTTTTGTTAGCATTTAGACCTATGACTCAGCTCAGCTGGGGATGGATCAGCCAAAGGTGAGGCTGCTTGATGTCTTTGACACGTGTCTTTTACTCATTGCAGGGCTCTGCAGGCAAGCTTAACTAAAGCTACTGCATTTTTTCCCCAGTTTTAGTGTGAGGCGTAACATTCTGGTCATGTGTCTACTCTCAGAATACTTTTTCCTTGGTTTTATATTTCTAGGTGCACATGTTTATTTGTTTAAATTAAAAGCAACCTCTTGGATTTGAATTATGTTCTATTGTTTTATTTTTTAAAGTAGTTTTTAAGGGGGGGGGTAGGAATTGTGCTAATCATTGCATAATTTTAACTTGGTTTTACCTGGTGTAAATCTCACTTTCATTTCTTGTATCCTGTTTGGAGGTATCCTGTGTTGCTCTCATGTTTCTGGATCCAGCACTGCTCTAGCCTTCCCACTTTGTTTTCTTTCCCCACTCTGTTTTATTTGACTATGTGCAAAAGTCTCATCCTCTGAGGCACTGTTTGCTTCTTGCACAATGTTTCATACTGTTCATCCTGAGCTTCTTTTCCTTGTCAGCTTTAGCAAACACCATTTTCTCTTTATTGCTATTCTAACTGCGTGTTACAGAGGGCACTACAAAATCATGGTCTATAGCATGCATACCTTATCATTCTATAGATGCATTTTTTTAAAAAAATAGTGTATTTTTTCCTCTGTATTCTCTTTTTCTTTCTTTTTGTTTTTTTTTCACTTTGCTTGGTGCTAGCTCTTTGTACTCCACTTATGCTCTGCATGTAAACCAACTCTTTCAGGCGTAAATGTGCCTATAGCTACTGACAATATTAGTTCAGAATATTTTAATTTAATCTCTGGATTCCTTCTCTAAATGCTCAAAATTAGCTCATCATTGATTTTTTTTATTATTATCGTGTGTATCACTTTTTTTCCCATGCTTTTAGAATATGGTATTTTCCTAGTTCTTCAGATCTTTGTTTATACTATTGTAAAGTTACTCTTTACAAGTGAAAATTCTTTCTTGGATGTCACTTGAACATCAGAACCTAACCCAGGCAAAGCCAGATTTGACACAACTCCAACCAGGAAAACAGTCCATCATCAGGTGAAGCACAATTATCATCCTTAAAAAAGCTTTTATTTTTAAAGGGTGTTTTTTAAAGGGTGACTGGGTGTTTTTTTCCTTCCAAATGCTATACTTGTTCAAGGAAACTATAAACCCTGTGGCTTGTCTGACACTGCAGGTCAGACAAGATGATCAGAATAGTCTATTCTGGCATTCCTACTTAAAAACTTACAAATATTCAGGAAAACTGCAACCACAGAGTTGCATCTAGTAGAGAGACGGTCAGACAAGATAAAGGAGTTACCACTTCAGATCTTAAATGCTCTGAATTCACCTATAGTCCGTGGAGACACTCAGTTGTCCCTCAGCAGCTAGTAACACAGTTGCTTTTGCTAGTTTTCCTTTTTATTGGATCCCTTATAACTTTCAAAACTTTCCTGGTCAACTTTGTTAGAAAACTGGCCTAATATACCTTATACCACTTCATGTCCATTTTCCTAGTAATGGAGAGACAGTGATTATTGTTGCACTGTTGTCTCCCCAGCTTCTGACTAATGTAAACCCTAAGATGACTCAGTCCAGGGAGGTTTTTCAGTGCTCCAGAGAAAAGGAGATGGTGTGGCCCATTCAGTGGATCACAACAGGAAAAAAACAGTGTTGAACAAATCCTGAAAGCTTCGAGACACCATAAGCTGGAAAACCCCACAGGCTCTGCAAGGGATGCAGAAGGTGCAGCAGCAGACACAGCGGAATGCAGTGGCTTGAGGTGACCAGAGAAGGGCTGGACACCACGTAGAGCCACTCAGCAAAGGAGTGGTTAAAAAAAAATAGGAGAGGAGTAAAGTGCAGGCTGGAGCAAATGGCATGCCGCAACAGAAGGTGCACACACACACAAAAAAGGTTTTATTCTTCCTTCAGAAAATGTATTAGGAAGCATAAAACTAGCCTAAAAAAAAAAAAGGTATTTTACTCTTTGACAAATACACATGGAAAAAGGCAATAAATAATGCTGTACACTGCCCTTCCAGAGTTTAAGCTAAACTCAAAGCTGCCTTCAGTCCCAGTCCCCAGTACTCTGCTCCTAGTTTGCTCATGCCCTTCTCTAGAAACAGTAGCATAATTGTCTATTAGTCTTTTCTTTTTTTATAAAAAACCTCCCAGTCATTTTGCACAGTCCAAGTAAAACATTTAAGACCAGGTTTTGCAATAGGATGGAAACTGAAAAGGAAGCACGAATAAAAGAAACACCCAAGAAATGCAAAATCTTGCATACAAAACCCCAGAAGAGTCCATGTGATAGTCATACTCACCAGCACGTGAACTGCACAGACCTCAGAAGAGCACTGCCAGAGGTTTAGTCTCACCTTCTTTTAATTATGTCCACAATTTTGGGAAACCAGAGTATTTCAAATCAAAGCATGCTCGGCAGACCCAAACGTACAACAAAACAGGATGAGTTGCTGTCACATGGAAGTCTTTTTCAAGGAAATAACCTGACCCAAGTGTCTATCTGAGGTTTGGGATCAGTGTGCTGAGCAGCACAGTATTTACCTTATTTACCTATGTATACAGCAACGCCCATTTACCTGGCTAATCCATCAAGTCCTCTTCCAAAAGAGGAAAACGTGAAAGGAAAAGCACTGAAAATTTTTGCATTTCATCTATTTTTTCTGATTTCTCAACCAGCAGTTGGTGTCCTGTTATAGATTTCTGAAAATTATTAGCAAATATATATATTGAATGCTAACAAGCAAAGCAAGCAGAGCAACCAGTGGCATGCAGCCTTAGAGATGTCAGTCATTATTAACTCTTTCAGTGAAAGTGGCCATGAAGTGCCAAATTACCCTGTTTTACCCTCTGTCACACTTACTGAGGGAATGTAAACCTATACCAGAACCGGTTCTTCAGCAATTTAATTATACACAACATGCACAGCAAGCTATAGCACACACCTAAGAGAGTGGCCACTTGTTTTTTCTTTATTTAATTTTTAACTGTCTTTGGTTTTCTAACTTTCTGCCAGTCCATAATGGATACCAGCTTATGATCTGGAGGAAGGTCATTGATGGGAATTCTCTGGCTCTCCTGCATGTAGCTGAATGGCATGAGGTGTTTGGTTGGCATCCACAGCACAGCCCCCATTGCCAGCTGAGAACACCAGAGGTTTCTGTGCACATATAAGAAAGGGCTGGCACTAATTTGAGGTCACAGAATCATTTCTGGCATCTCTCCAGGCAGTTCCTTATGCAAATGATCTGCAATTACTTGTGATTTGCATTAATATTGGACTGAAAAGTTGCTTCAGAAGACAACTTTTTCCTAATCTTTGGGTTCTCCCCATAACCAAACATCTCCAGGGTGGTTTATGCAACTGACAGTTGCAGCTGGGTGTGATTCAGAGCTGCACAGTTCTAGTTAGTATTGACTTAGGTAACTGAAGGCTGCCATAAGCAAACTGCCCATCCCAGATACAAACATCCTTATCTCTTGGCAGCACCGTTCCTTCTGCATTTAAAGCAAAATCATGCTCTGGAATCAGGAATGGAGGTTAAGCCGATGAGGGCGAGCACCATTTCACATCACTTCCTCCTGCTGTTAGTGGCATTTCCAAACAGACCTTATGCCAACGAGTACCCCACTGAGCCAGCCCCAGCAATCTCTCGCTTCAGCTAGCTGGAACTTACCTGGATATGAACTAAATTCACTGCAAAGTCCCCAGAAATGGTGTGGCATGTCATGCTCAAGCTTTATTCTGTGGTACACATCCAGCAGTGTGAAATTCCAGCACTGTACTTAAGATGCAGCTATTTCTGGAGCCCTTCTGGAGCCTGTAGAGAGGACCATAGCACTTCTACTCTGAGAGCCAGTTGACCCACAAGATGCATGAAGTTAAGAAATAAGTGGATGAAGATACGCCAGCAGCAGAGCGGGATCGCCTGTCGCTGCTCCAGCTCTGAGCCGCTTCCTCTTTGCGACGTCACTTTAGTGTTACGTTGACAGACCAAAAAGCAGGCAGCTCATGGCCTTTTTCTTCTTCCTTTTTTAAATAATTAGTTCAACATTTATTGTTTTAAAGGCAGGAAGAAATGACTTTATCTCGGAGAAGTGGGGGAAAAAATATTGTGATATTCCTGAACTTAATCATGTTAAATGGAAAGGAAAAGCAAGGCCCTGGCCAGCTACATTCTTCATAGTTTTTAATGGATCTGGGCTGCAAAGACGTCGAAGCTAGTTTAAAAATAGGTGAGCAGAGGTAGAGGAGTGAGGAGCTGCATGGTGATGGCAGAAGAAAAGGTGCTTCAGGATTTCCAGTTCTCAAAATGCCTGGCTCCCAATACAGCATGCTCATCCAGTATGAAACCACTCAGCCATTTCAAATTTCCTCAAATATCTCTACAGAGTCTGCTTTTTATCTCTGCTGCTTCTGGTGTCCCTCTGGTCCCAGGGGAACCGTGTGTATATAGCATCCCACCAGGCACACAGCCGGCCCTGGGAGGCTTTCTAAGAACAAACTGCAGAAGGATCATACACAGTCACCAAGCAAGACAGTTGTGAGATACTCAGGTGCTCAAATATTGATTTTCTTGCAAACGACAATTGCCTCGCACCCCCCCGGGTGGGGGTCCCACTGCTCACCTGCCTATAATTGGGCACATCTCACCCAGTCATCACATGCTGGGGTGCACATCTACTTACAGCCACATGCCTAAGTATTTCATAAAAATACTGAGCATCACATACGATATTCATTGAAATTGCAGACTTTTGGGGAAGAGGCAGCAAAGATTCATGTGGTATTAGTGGCTGAGCTTCAGTAACTAAAACTTTCTTCACCAAAACTGGAGCATAATGAGGCTTCACTACCAGCAGCAATTAGAAATGAGCATTATATGATTGCTTTCTGCAACAGTTGCACTTTATTATTTTCCTACTGTGAGGGACAGGGAAATGTCATAAGTGGAGAAGGTGCAGCTCCTTTTACAGATTTGTTCTTGGCAAGTGGGCATATTTCACAGAATCACAGAATCACAGAACAACCAGGTTGGAAGGGACCCATCGGATCTTCTAGTCCAACCATTCCTATCTAACACTAAACCAAGTCCCTCAAGACCTCATCCACCCGTGCCTTAAACACCTCCAGGGAAGGTGAATCAACCACCTCCCTGGGCAGCCTATTCCAATGCCCAATGACCCTCTGTGTGAAAAACATCCTCCTAATCTCCAGCCTAAATCTCCCCTGGCAGAGCTTGAGACCATTCCCTCTCGTCCTGTCCCCTGGCACTTGGGAGAAGAGGCCAGCTCCCTCCTCTCTACAACCTCCTTTCAGGTACTTGTAGAGAGTAATGAGGTCTCCTCTCAGCCTCCTCTTCTCCAGGCTAAACAACCCCAGCTCTCTCAGCCGCTCCTTATAGGGTCTGTTCTCCAACCCCTTCACCAGCCTCGTTGCTCTTCTCTGGACTTGCTCCAGAGCCTCAACATCCTTCATTTCTTATAAACTCTTCAGAAGTACTTGATTCGGAGTTTTTGAAAGGTTGTCTCATCTTCATTCTGAAACACTTTCCCATCTTCTAGCTCCATACGCAGCAGTTTTTATGAGGCTGGTGGATGAGGCTGAACTCACAGACTAAAGATCTCCTGAAGCTTCATTTAGCAATGAAAAGGAATGCTTTAGTTCCCTGGGAGAGATCTGAGTGAAAAACCCTCTGAAAAAAAGAATAGGGAAGAGGCAAACAACAGTTAGGTTTATTGTATTTAGGCTAATTATATTAGTGGTAGTACTCGTTTTGAAGGTCAGTATTTATTTCAGTAAACTATAGCTGTCAGTCAGCAGCACTCCTCCTGCTTTGCTTAGCTGCATTTTTAAAGCACTGAAAACATAGTGCTGCTTATTACCCATCTCCTTTGGCTTGCTGGAAACTGAGCCTGAACTTCCTGCACTGCAAATGTCAGCTTTGGACCTTTTAAGTTGCCGATGACGTTCTCCACTATCTGATATTTGGGAGGTTCCTTGTGACTTCAGACGTAGTTGTGAGCATTCAGCATTTTGAAAATCAGATTTTAGAAGGATGTCGTAAAAGGAACACCTTCATCTACTCATTGCAAGCACTGCAGATCACCTCTGGAGAATGCAGTCCTTGCACAAATAGGTTTCTTTAGGGTGATACTGCTATTAATGACTTTATTGACTGAAATAGCATTCACACAGCGATAATCTGGGCAAGGGGTGGTTTAATTAGGAGCACTAAAGTTTTTTAAGTGACCAAGCATAGTACTGAGTCACATCACATGAAACAGTATGGAGACTGCTTAGGGCCATGGAGTTAAATCCTTCCTTTTAAAATCTTTCCTAAGACTATTCCCCTGGGAGGAGCAAGCCAGTGGGACATTTGGCATCACAGCAAGCTGTTCAAGTGGGTACTACAAATGTATATAATCAGAGGCTAAAGAGGATTTTGTGGAATCCTAAGAACCAGCATGCCAAATATTACTTGAGTGGAGACACACTTGTAGTGGTAGGTCTAGGGTCAGCAGGTACAAACTGGAGAGGGGCAGATTTAGACCAGACATAGGGAAGAATTTCTTCACTATGAGAGTGGTGAGGCACTAGCACAGGTTGACCAGGGAAGTTGTGGATGCCCCATCCCTGGAAATATTCAATTCCAGGTCAGATGGGGCCTTGGTCATTGCTCTGTAGGCAGGAGGAAGCCTTTCAAAAGACCAGACAAAACCCGCTAGCCCCAGTTCCTGGTTTGGGAGAAGATAAGATGTCTTCTGGGAATTGTAGTTCCTGAGTAGCATGAATTTGCAGCCAGGAAAGCCAGCAGCCTGCAAACGTTTCCATTAAGCGTGTTGAATTCAAGAAAAGGAAATTTTTATAGGCAACCCTGCTTGGAAATTAGCAGACTGCAATAGGAAAACTTGAATGCACTTAGGAGAAGTAGACACTAAGAAGGAAACTCTTCTTGCCTTCACAAAAATTGGAAAGGGGTAGTGTTTCTTGGACTCGGCAGTCAAAGGGAAACTAGCCTTGGGGTTCACTAGAAACTATAAAGGCTGCTTGAGAAGAAACCATTGGCTGGCCAGAGACTCAAGCACAGCTAAGCCATCGTGGCTTAGGGAGGATGAAAATATCATAGAATCATAGAATAGCTTGGTTTGGAAGGGGCCTTGAAGATCATCTAGTTCCAACCTTGCTGTGATCCTGGCAGAGTTGAGGAAGATAGCTCTGCAAAAAGGAGATGGAGAATTTGGACCCCAACCTCTGCCTGCCCGGCGGCAGTGAAGAGCTCCTCTGCCTGCTGCTTTTGCCTAAGGACGAGGCTTCGGGGCAACATATGCTGCAGAACTGTTAAACAGAAACTGCAGATACTGTTAAAAAAAGAACCTGTTGGTATGAACTAAGAATCACTGACAAAAAGTGTATAGCAGTTGTTTGTGGTTTACATAAGTTACCGCAATGTTTTCATGCTGAGAGAGGTGGCGGAAATGTTTCTAAGGACGACTAAAGAACTGAACCCAGCATAGAAGTCAGGCTGATAGATCAAAGAGCAGACAACTACATTTGCCTGAAGCTTCAAATACTATTCTTGGTTTATATTTTTGTTCTGGAAAAGACTATTATGTCCTTGTTTGTAAGAAGGAATGTTGTCATGTGCCTATGCAAAATTCAGTACAATATGTTCAGTGCAAAGTCTGTATGCGTTATCTAAAATCCTGGAGTCCCCTGGGTGAATAACCAAACACCTTTCATTACCTTGCTCAAACTCGCCTGCAAAGCCACCAGCCCTGCAAACCCACACCTGTTGGTCCATGCCTGGTCTTGGCCCTGTGCTGTGAAGGGCCCGGCAGGAATGAGCTCTTGCTGGAAAGCCATATATGTGTGCAAGCGATTCAGCTGTGGAGGTCTTAGTTTCATGACTGATATTGGTTCATGTGTGGCTGCTGCAGGGAGTCCTCTGCAGCCTCTCTGCACTTGGTTAGAGGGCTCTGTACACACAGAGCTATTTAAGAAACTGCAAGTACCTACCCTGCTCTCCTGGGTTGGGGCAGAGAGTCAATGGGAGCACTGCACTTACAAACTGAACACTAAATAATTGACCATGATAACCGGTCAAGACATTTATGAGCTGAGTGGGGCCCTAGGACAATAAAGGGTGTTGATGTAGCTTATTTGTTACCATCTGCACATATTAGCAGTAAGGCTAAACCTAGCAGTCAGAATCATAGCCTTATAAAGGCCTCTTAGACATTATTTTCCACTTGTACAAATTTGATTCATTCTTTTCCCCTCAAGCAGTGCAATACAAAATTTTTTTTCCAGGTAATATAGCCATTTTCTAGTTAAAGAAGTAGAGAGAATGTTAAAGTAAAAAAACCTGCCTAAATTAAAACTATTATTTACTACATGGCAATTGCGTCTTCTCTGCAAGTACTTATAAACCAGAATCCTGATGGATGAGCTCTGCAAAGGTGGAGTTTAATCTGAATCCCCACACCTTTCCCTGGATGTAGCAGGCTTATGTAAGTTTAGAGCACAAAAATCATATTTTCTTTTTCAAAGATTAGCTGTTGTGATCTCTGGTTTGCCTTCCCCACAGCTGGCAGGGTTGCAGGGCTTGTGCACTTTTGGGAGGGGAACATTTTGCATTACAGGAGAGTGCTGAACAACACTGTGAGGAAAGGATCAGAAGAAGAAAGAGCAGTATGATAACACAACATAGCACAGAAGCACTTCCAGATGAAAACATCACTTCCCCTTCTGCAGAAACCAGAGCTGACCACAAAGGGGTTTTTTGCCTGAAGCAGCAGCCGAGACATGAGAGGCAAGGCAGGAGCAGCAACGCTGAGCACCCAGCTGTCAAAATCATGGCTTTGGGATGACTGTGGCCAACCCTTGGGTGTTCCCAGATAATCAACCTGTGCAAAGGCACAGACAGCAGCACACTGCACGACCTGGAGCATCCCGTTCAGGGTCTGGGTTTGTGCCTGGAAAACCATCTATTTATGTTGGTATGTGTTCACTTCTGCATGAAGATAATCTTTGTGCCATTAATGCAGTCCAATGTCTGGTTTCCAGAACTCCTAGTACCAGAGTTATTCTTTTTGTTAATTGTACTATCTGAATTTAAATTTATAGACCTGATTCTCTACTGTTAGGAAGCAGAAAATTAATCCTGCCAGCATACAGATGACAAGGTTGGGTAAAAATTCTGCTATTATGCCAGTAGTTCATCCTGTCTTACCCAGAAAGAAAATGTTTAATGCATTCCATGACACCATCCTGACATGTAGTTTTCCTGGGTTCTGAATTTCCCAGCACTGTGATCTTTGCCTTCTGTTTGAGATGAATATAATGATGTTGACAGACTGATAATTCAGTATATAATCTCAGTGGTAGCATTAATACATTATCCATGCACTGGTGTAATATTTTAAGTTCAAAATACATGTAAGGCTCTGTAAGTCTTACTAACCTTGCTTCTAAGCCTAACTAAATCCTCACCAGGGCTTAGGCAAACCAGTGTCTGTAGAGAGAGTTCCTTCCTGCACTAAGATGCTGGTAGGCAGATGAAGAACCACCCCTGAATCCATGAGCTCAAACCAGCTCCTCTCCAAAACAGCCCTTCTCTGCCATATCTAGGAGATGCTGAACAAGAGTCATCATTCGGATGCTGGAGACGCTCAACAGATGCTCCTGAGATGAGCTGGTAGCTCTGTGCAGTGCTGCTGCAAGGGGTCTAAGGTGCAAGAAGACAGATAGAGCCATTAAGTCTGACCTCCTGAGCACACAGCAAGTTGGACTGAAGCTTGTCTTTAACAGCAACACCTCATTTGGGTTTAAGGACTCCAAGTGATAATGGTTCCACCATCCTTGCTCAGAAACTGCTCTCCCTGGTTACCCTTTCAAAGCTGAATATTTCTTTTTCAGCTTTTACCTGTAGGATCTTGTTATGATAGAAATGCACTTCTGCCATCAGATATCTTTTTCATGTGTAGGGGCTGGAACCCCCGCTTATACCCACGGTGCCCTCACTGGGCTGCATTTCTGAATGAATCTTTCGTCTATTGCATGTGCAGTTCATTGAATTACACACATGTAATTCAAAGTATGGGGGGGGGTGGGGGGGTGTTTAAACTGAAACCGTAGAAACACCTCATGGGACCACTGGATGCAGGGTGAGGAGGACCAAATGAGATACCCACCAGTAGCTCACTTTAAGGGCATTGCATCGCCTTCATCCCTGGAACACCTCAGGTTTGCCGTCAGCAATGTGGGGATGAAGAGCATGCAGGCACTTTTGCTTTATATAATAAAAAAATTGCTAAAAGGCTCTGGCTCTGTCTTTCTTTGACAAAAAAGCAGCAAGAGAATTGCCCTCTCCCACAAGCCCCAGCACTCGCTCTCAGCCTATGAGATAATATAGGCTGGCCTTTTCTTTGCAGCTGTATTGTCTTAGTGCTTGGAAAATAGCAGCAGGCTGAGCAATGAGTCATCTGTCACTAGATGGGGTTAAAGTAATTTCCGTTTTCTGTTGCCATGGGGAAATCAACGTCCTAAGATTTGTCATTTCTCCCACTCAAACATGTGGGAGTAGAGAGCCTGGAACCCAGCAGGGCTAAACTTTTTTTTTTTCTATATTCCCCCCTATAAACAAAGTTCCCTCCGTGGCCTTGCAGCTGTCAGTCTGTTCCCGGAATCATCCAGTTAACAATGTCATTCCCCTTGGATTGCAAAAAATCCAGAAGCAGAGTTTAAGTAAATATTTGACATTCATATAAGAGTTGCTTCATATTATCACTTTTAAGAGTCTCTGTTGCTTGTAAAGTTTTATGTACATTTGAGGGGGTTATAAACATGATATTATACAAATAGAAATGAAAATTCAAAAGAAAGTCAATTCAATTAGTAGCTCACCCAGCATTCACTCTATAGTGCATCAGAGAAACAGGAAAGAGGAAATTGCAGTAAATACCGTTTAAAAGCCTCGTTAATGTATAGCTTATGAGTAGCAGCATAGCAACATCTAGTGTTGATCGGGGATATAGCTGAAAGTTATTGTCATACTTCATTAATTGTAGTTGGATGAAATCTGCGGGTGGGGAACTGGCTTTTCCTGGACCATCACATTACTACTCAGCCACAACCTCAGTTCCTTCTCCAGTGTGTTTCATAACACAATATTTTTTCACGTTCCACATCACTGCCTTCGTTAGCTTTGCAGAAGTGCAGTCATCTGGTAATGCTCTCAGTGCATCAAGATGATTATGAAATTGATTGCGTTAATATTTAAGAGTCAGCTCAGTACATCTACAGGGTTAAATGGAAATCCGTGCAATAGTGGCCAAAACTTTTAGCATCGGAACTGAAATCAAGAAACAGTTTCTACCTGACAGCTGATCACATTACCAACTGCATCGTAAACCCCAGGACCAATTAAACACTGTGAAATGCTCAGAATGGCCCCTTTCCCTGGAAGGGAGTATGCAAGTGTAAGGTTGAAATACTAGATGGTTTGCCAAAGAAGGCTGTGTTTTCTCTCTCCTGTATGACCCTGTGAATGCAGGGATTCCTGTGCTATGCACAGTTTAAGACCACCTATAGGAAAATTGATCGAGGTGCATTTTAAATCTATCATCACATCGCATATATATACTTCTTTCCATGTAAAGGACACCTTATGCTCAAAGTTCCTTGCTACTTAGCGCCTTTGTAGATTTACATTATGGATTAACATTAGATTTGATTAGTTAAGTGTAATTAAACCGGTCGATTTTAACATTAGCTAGTTGCTTTTTGTTTATGCTTAATTATTTTTCATGGTTTTATTAAATTTTCACAGTTTTTTTTATATAAACAAGTGCTTATATCAGGGCTCACTGAGGACTATTTAAATAAAATAACTTGTCTCCTTAGATTACAGATCCTATTACATGAGGTTTGCTTCATCTTCAGTAAAATAACATCCTTTGGCTTTTCTCAAACAAAACAAAATTCATGAATGGCTGCTTTCCAAATCCAGCTCTATCTTGCAACACCCTGTGAACAGATTTTTTGCCACGTTTAAGTTTATTACATGATCTAATTAGCATGACTGTGTAGGTGCGTGGAATGCACTGGGGGAGAGGAAAAATACAAGTGTACAAAATGCTGTTATATAATTCGCTCCGAGGAGACGCTTATTAAAGACAGAGACCTGGAACATTTTCCAGATACTTTTCAGCAGGATTTTGAAAGTGAGCAGTTGGACAATGAAAAAGAAAGGACATTCGAGTCTATAGCAGAGGAAATGTTTAGAATAGGAAAGACCGAATGGAATTTGATTTTTGTGACTTCAAAATACAATTACAGTTTTTAAAAGGTATTAATTCTATACTTATATTGGTTGCTTTTTTGTCCAGATAAAACAATGCAGTAAAATGCAATGCATGGCTTGAAGCAAGGACGGCAAACTTGTCAGCTACACTGTGAGGCTTGCTCTTCATCAGAAAATTAAATAAAACTTCTAATTAATAGCAAGAAAACACAGATTGTTAACTACTCCAGCCATCAGAAAGGCATTAGGGTGTCTATTAGAAACATGCCTCCAGAGCAGAGATCAGAGCTCTGCTTCATGTTATTGAGACATTCACCATACCCTAATCAAATTAAATGGGAAGCTAAGTAACATAAAGCTATCAGAAATGCATGAAATGATGTTTTAAAGTTACCTGTGAACTTTCAGAGCTTTTAAAGGGGTCAGGCATTAGGCACATCTGGCAAGCTGATCTTCTCATTCACAGACGCGAAGTTATCCACTGAGTTGCATTCCTGAGTCAAGAATGTGTAATTTTCCACGTGTCACCTTACTGACTTGCACAATGAGCAGACATTAATATTATTTTCATAAAAGATTAGATGTATTTAGGAAAATTGTAATCCCTGCTAATTGTGGTTTAATTAAACTAGAAGCAGAAAGTGTTTGATAAGGAGGGCTGATGTTATTTTAATAAACACACTCCACAGCCTGCTGTGCTATGCCATAAATCAGTTCACTGCTGAATCCCACCTAACTGGATGAATTGGGTAGTATGGGATCTTCAAAGGCACAACTTCAACAGTAACATTACCATTCGTTGAAATTGTCACTCCACTTTCCCCCACCATGGGGAGGGGACATGGTTGTTGCCGTGGTTCAAGAGGCTGTCACGGTGCAAGATGAGAATCAACCCTGAAGCACAACTGTCTTATTTAAGTCTCCTTTAGGAGGATCAGAGTGTGTTCCAGGGCAAATTATGCTACCTAGTGCCACCGTGGTTGGTGGCAGCACTCCAGAGGGTGGACCACAGGTCTGAAGTGAGTTTAATGGTTATCAGCAGTGTGCCTTGGGGGTTGCATGTGATAAAGTACACAACACGATTGCTTTGGCTCAAGCAAACAAAATATTTGCTGTGTCGGATAGGGAGAAAAAGGGGTTTGATGAGCAGTGGGAGGCACCCAGCTCTAATCCCTCTAAATCAAAGGTCTTCCCCTACTGTGCCCAGGAGCAGATCGCAGGAATGATCTCCAGCCTCCAAAAAGCCTCTCAAAGCTCTCAGTGACCCTGTCTTTCACATTTGGGGCAATCAAAGACACCAACAGCATTAGCTGTGCAATCCTCAAGTCACAGGCTAGAGCACAATTCCCTCTAAATTTACCTGCTGCAAACACATTATATCAACAATTACCTTCGCTCGGGCGAAGGTGATCCTCCTCTGGAGGATGTATCTGTGTCCTGCAGACACTCCTGGCACTGAGGTTGTTGGTTTCGTACTGGCTGTGGTGGGCAGGTCAGCTTTGGAAACAACAACTCCAGTTGCTGTCAGCAAGTTTCTGTCTCTCTGTGCACTGGGAAGTGGTTTGTCCTCTGGGAAGGGAGATGAAGGAGTAATTCAGAAATCAGCTTTCTGCTGCTGGAAGTGAAGGGCAATGAGTCTGGAAAAAACCTTCACCCTTTCATTTTCTTAGGGGAGAGGGGACCTTATTTGCTGCACTGTAATACTGTCTGTTTCTGTAGGAACATCTGAAGATAGACAGAATAGTGCTTCATCATGCCAGGTAAACAGCTCTCACATGCCATGGCTACAGTCTCTAAGGAGCTTCTGTTTATTATGAACCATCTCTGCCTCTCCTTTGGCTGCAAGCTCTCACTGTGAACACAGCAAAGAGGCTCAAAAGGAAAGTGAAGAGCTTGTATGAAGTTACCAGAGGGATACTTATTACCATTGAGATTATAATTCTTTTTTCTGGAATTTTTGCTTTTTTCCCCCATTTTTATTTTTTTTTTCTTATGGAGTTTGCCTCACCAGTCCCATTTGGAATGGAGTTTGGTAGGCAGAACAAAAGTGTTATCAAAGGAAAGATGTTAGTGATGCTACAGAGACTTTAAAATGTCAAATACGTTTGAATTATTTATTTCCTAGTTCCTGTGAACTCTCTTTAAGCTGAAAAAATGCTTGGAATTATATGGAACTGAAATAAGAAGTTCCCTGGAGGATCTTGATAAGTTTTAATTTAGCAGTAAATATTGGTGTATTGATTATTATCATGACTTGCTGATGTTTAATTTCCCTTTACAGAAGAAACCCAAATTTTCTTATTCTGAACCATAGTTGGATTGTTAAAAGGGTATAAATGTAAATTAATATCCTCAGTTATGCTGGTGGAATTGAGATAACCGTTTAGCTCTTTTCTTTGGTTCATTTCCTAAGCTTTTGTATTTCTAAAGGGATGTCGTACGTGATGCAATGAGACAAGTACAACCAGCTTTACAGAGTAAAAGTTCAGGTAGGCACGTGGCTGTGTTACCCTTATCCTTATCACTGACATGTTGCATGCCAGTTGCCTCCTTATGGTAACTGACTGGTTGCACAGTGTAAAAGCCCATGAGGTCCCATAGTCATTAGAGTTAGATGATGCTGGTGATCCTGTAGCAGCAGGTGATGCACCAAGGAACCTGAATCAAAAGGCAGGTTGGAGGAAAGGTAAATCTGCTCCTCCTCAATCTAATAGTTGGAGGGGATTTGCAGGGTGCTCCTACCCTCGATTTTCCAGTAGACTTCAGAGCATTCTTGTGATTTGGATGAAGATGATTTAGCCCTCGGATTTTCTACCCATGTATTCCCATTGCATGGCTAGTAAACTGTGAACTAGTTAGTTGTTTTCTTTGTAATCCAAAAGGAGAGAGAAATAGTTGGGCTTTTTTTTTTTTATGAGACTGTCATTTATGATGTCTTCATACTGAGGATTTGACTACAGTACTTTACGGTACCATCAACCTCGGGATGTTTATTTTTCTTCAAACATAGCTGTTTGCAGCAGCTAACAAGAACTGAAGATCTTTTAGCACTGCTCTTTGTTTACTGAAGACATCAAAGCCTCTTATTTCACAAGCCTTCTTTGAGTCAGTGCAATCTGCAAACAGCCATGCAAAACCAAGGTGTGCTTTGTGTAGAGAACATAAAACCACAGAGCACTGAAGATACAGATATTTTCTTATCTGAGAGTCTAAATTTAGCTCTACTTCATCTGTCATTCTTCAGCTCCTCAAACAATTTGTTCCTAAGGAAGAGCCCTGCACTTCCAGCAGACCTTCCTATTTTCCCTTCAAGCTGGGTGGAAGAATACAACTGCAAACATGGACAGTGGCAGTGATAGCAGCTAATCTAAAACAAATATTTTGAAACATCTATGAGCAGATGCATTTCCTTGTTTCATTTTGATGGTTGAGATGATTTGCAGTGTTATGTTAATTGAACCTGATTTTTTGCATTAGGTCCTGAGAGTTTTCAGCTCAGATTCAGGCTGTGGGTGCTGGGCAACACAGAGTGGAGGAAATTACAGATGTTGGCTGCAAATTAAATAACATCTGCTGAAAATAATGTCCTACAAAAGACCAGGACATCCTTTTTATGGATTTCCTAGATGTGTTGAGGG
This sequence comes from Coccyzus lansbergi, assembly GCA_033558105.1. NCBI lineage: Eukaryota > Metazoa > Chordata > Aves > Cuculiformes > Coccyzidae > Coccyzus > Coccyzus lansbergi. Next base: position 287,143 of record JAUMJK010000358.1, read on the forward strand.
TATTTTAAGGCAAATTGAACTCACACTCCTTACAAGGTCAACAGGATTGTTCTTTCTATGGAACATAAGGCAGCATAAACATCACCATTCATGTACCAGTGGTGTTTCCAGTCATACTTCAAGTATTGTCTCACCTCAAATGTTTATCCCACCTTTCAGAGCCTAATGGCAGTCTTCAGAGAGCTTTCAGCATTGGCAGTGTATCAAAGGAAAAGTCTCAGTGAAGGAAAACCTGAAGTCTCACCATGGAGGAGGACCTGCTGGACCAGCTCCCCTAGAAACTGTTCAACTGGTCAGCTGTGGTTTGGACAACAGGGAAGATGAATACAATAAAGAGGGAGGACAAGACAAGGGCTGACCAATAGGGTGTTTATTCCACAAGGTAGCAACTTACACCAAGCTATATTGGCTGAAGGATTACAGAGTGGGCAAATGCCCGAGGCTTTCCAGGAATGTGAAAGGGCAATGTGCAAGGTCAGTGAGGATCAGTAGTGCAGATCTGCATGGACAGTACAGTTAACGAGAAATGCTGACTGCATCTGTTGTGGAGGGATGATGTGTTAAGAGCATTTTCAGCAAAATGTAACTTTTGAAACACCTGGCTGTAGGTGTAGGTCACCCTGTCACAGCAGGGGAAGATACGCTGTACAGGCTTGGCTTGTGTCAGCTTTGGAGGTCTTGGGTAAGGTAGGAGGATGAGACCTATGCAGGAAGGGCTGCAGGAAGGCTGCTGTTCAGCAGCTATTAACCCTGAAAACACCAAGAGGAGATGCAAGACGCAAGCAGTACAAGCCTTTCATTAGCTTTGAAATAGGCACGTGGTGCTGGTACAACAGCATATGGCCAAAGACACCACAAGTCTGTAGGACAGAGTGGTTTTGGACATATTCCTTGATTTGGGGTGCTACTGAGATAACATAACATCTGGCTCGGCAAGGCATGGCTCAGCCTCCCAAGGATGAGGGAGAAAAGGAGTAACTGTTGGAAACACAGTCAGGTTGCCCCTCCAGTCCCAGCAGCAGGTGACTCCTGCAGAGTACTTTGAGAGTCTTGCCTTAAGAAATAAAACAAAATGGCAGAGCCTTGAAAAAAAAGAAGTTTTAAGCACATCTACCTTTGGGATAGAGCATAAAATTTCTTGCCAGAGGATTAAAACGAACTGGAAACTGATCATCTACTCATTTAAATGATGTGCCTGGAGCTAAACCAGCAAGGTTGAATAATCTCTGCATTGCTTTCATCCTTCTTCATTTTTTTTCTTTGTTCCATCAGCCACATGTGTGTTAAGTGTGAACTGAAGGACCTTTTAGCTGGAAAAGCAGTCTGTGAAAAAGGCTTGGCCCTCATCGTATAATTCAGCTTCAGTATTACAATTACTCTTAATAACACTATTATTTTGTTGTATTATTTATTCTGGCTAGAACACTCTAGGATCCCTTGAAGGCTTTTTTTTTTATCTGCTGGATTTAGCCAACATCCACTCATGAATCCAGATGTTTCTGCTTTTATCCACGGGAACTTTATGGTATGGATATGCCAAGATAATAACTTCAGGCTCAGCCTCAAGACAAGTATTTTTTCAAATTTCCTAAATAAAAAATGGAAAGTGGCATGAAAAATCTAGGCCATACTTCATTTAGCATGCCAGAATGGAAATTAAACCACAAGACAATATTACTCAAGGTTCTGGATCAGTATTGATACATTCTCTTATGTCACACCAGAAGACACAGCCCAGATTGTGCTATTTTCCGTGTTCTCAGACACAGACTCTGCCTTCAGCACATCTTCAGTTTTTCTTTCCATTCACCAGCCTGAAGCTAGGAGCAAAGACACATGTGGGTCCAAGATGCTTACCCTGGAAAAAAGATTACTCATTGCAAGCCAGTCACTGCTGGTGAATTTAAATGAATGAAAATGTGCCTCTGTATCTCAGCTTCCCATCATTGACACAGATACGCTCCCAAGTCAAATCTGGTTTCGAAATAAGGGCAGTAACAAAATGTACCCTATCCTGATGGGACCTGCTGAATAATGCAAGTGTCCGCTGAGTCTTTGACAGCACTTTGGATGAACAATCGAACCCCAAATCATTCCTTGTCTGGAGTGACAAAAGCAGCATGAAGCAGACATTAAAATAACCTTAGCAATCATCTTCCCTGTGCTGTGCTGCCTGGGGTTTCCTTCAGGCACTCCCCTTCGCAGCATCCTGGGTTTCTTCCCTGCTCCTCATTTGTCAGCAGGAGAGTCCTGATCAAAGCTGCCGTGCAGTGATGGTCAGTGCCAGAACGGTAGCTTGGATGGCATCCCCAGTTCAGGATGGCCATGTCCTTCTAAGTGCTCTGAGGTTGCTCAGGACAACAACAAACACAGGAGAGGCACAAAACAGTTTTTGTTAGTCTTTTGGCAACAAACTATAAACATCATCTGCCTATGACCATGCTGTGCTCAAAATGGATGTGATGCTATGCCTGAGGCCTTGAAAGGTGAACTTTAGCTTTTCCTCCAGGACAGTCAGGACTGGCCTTGAATGCACACGGCCCTGCTCCAGCCTCTGCTGTTCTTGATCAAACCTCCTTTAAAGCCACTCTGTGCACTGGACCAGGGAGAAACATGCAACAGTTTTTCTAGACTAGCAGAGAAGAACCCATTCTCCTCTCCAAGAGGCTCACGTGCAGCAGCCAGTTATTGCTTGCTCTAATAACATTAGTTCTTTACCTGCAAAATTCCCGGATCAAAGGAAATGTAAATTATTCCTAAAAACTCTTTCAAGGTTTCCCCCAGCATGGAAAAGCCTCTCAGCTGGCACAAAGGATGAAACTGGCTCCACGGCAAATCCCTCTGGGGCAGGGACAAGCTGGGACAAGAAAGAGGCACGAGAGTAGAGGAGCAGAGGGCTGAGTAGCCAGCAGGCAGCAGTAAGACAGCTCATGCCAGCTCAAACAGCAAAGCTTTCCACCCACCTACCCTAGAGCTGAACTCGGACACCTTCAAATCCCTCTGCATGGGGCTTCGGAGGGAAGTGCAAAGTGCCATTAGTCAGGGTGACAAGTCCAGGGGTCTGCAATGTCATGCTCAGGAGGTGGCAAGGAAGTAGCGAAGTTAATCTGGATGACACCTTTGAAGAGGAAAACACTTTTTCTTGCTAATATCATGGATCAAATGTGCTGTGCAGGTCTTACAGAGGGTTCGTGTTAAACATCCCACCAGCACAGTAGTTTTGCCAGGTCCTACAAAATTTTCTATTTCATAATGAGGAACTTTGTTAGTATTCAAGTATGCAGTTTAAGTTTTAAAGGCCACCTACTGTACTTAGTTTCTATGTGACAAACCACAGAAGCATACCTGTTCCAATTTCTTCTAGTATTTTCAGTAAGGTGTGGTTTCAATGATTTTGTCTTCCCTGTGAAAAAAAATAATTCCACATTTTTCTTTAAGTTCATGACATTCAATCTACCTATTTTCCTTAGAATCACATCCCTTTTTGGGTATAGAATCAAAGAGACTCAATATTAAAAAAAGAGGATTTTTTCCAAGTTGGAAATGAGGAAATGCAAAGTACTGAGTGCTCTAGTTTTAAAGATTTTTTTAAAAAAGTTCTTTCAGCAGGTCAGAAAAGTGATAAAATGCTTTTGTTTCCATTTCAGTGGAAGGCTAGCTTGACCTTTAGCATGTTGAGCATCACAGGTGCCTCAGTGCAATTTGCTGCTGCCATTGCTGGGATCACTGGAACCATCTACCTGGGTTACACAGTCTTTGTTCCCCCTTTTCTAGCCTGATTTCCCAAACCTCTGCAAAGACCCATTGCATTATAAGTGGTACCACCTCATCCTGCAAATACTAGCCCCCTGGTTGAGTTTGGCAATATCCTATGCATCTTTGGGGTTTGTGATCACTTTTGTGAGGATGCTCCAGCTTGGACATTTAAACATAAGCATCGCTTATCATCACTAAACATAAGCATTTGCTTTCAACATTATAAAAAGCAGAACCTGAGCCTTTCTGCTCTTCTTTATGATTATGAAAGCTGCACTGCCATTAATGCGCAGAGCCATTAAAACCTCCGCAGACACAGATCTGTTACCTGACCAGCAAAAGAGGTGTCAAAAATAACCACCATCCAGCATGTATCATGTATGCTCCAGAGGTAGAGCCTAAAGCAGCAGCACCTCAGCGACGTGGGAGGATGAGAGGTGAAGGCAGGAGCAGTATGAGGAGGAGGGAGAGGCCTTTAGGCAACCTGGAGTAGAGCCAGAGCCCAGGCACCAGCTCTCTCATGAGGCATGGCATCAATTTCCAGCCCTGACATACATCCAGCCCACACACTTTGGAGGACTCACTGGTTCAGACATTATCAAATTCTGCTGTGCTGAGGAAAATCTCACCTTCTGTGTATCTGATCCCTTGGGGGGGGGGTTATTCCCTGTAACCTTTTTTTGGAGGCAGTCTCGAATCCATAAAAATAATGGTGTTTCCATGACGACAGCCCAGCAGCAGACTCCTCCAGGGCATCTGAAGAATCAAAAGAGGACCTTCCTGATCTAGCATCACATCCCATGGTGCCACAGCCCCATCCTATCATCTCTCTCCTCTTGTGCTGGAGTAATGGCAAACTACTTCAGACAGAGCTCTGTCTGCCTTGATACTCTTGGCAGTTACTGAATGGCAAGTCGCACTGCACAATTGATGGACAAGTTGGTATCAGGCAAAGGTATTGGCTTAGAGGTAGGAAGACCAAGAGGGTCTGCAGTCTAAATGACTGGAAAGCTATGGGATTTTGTAAACCCTTAAGCTTTATTAGTAAAAGATACATAATTTTTGTGCCCTCTTTGGTATTTTACAGAGAATATGAAGTGATCCTTTGTTATTCACAGTCACTGCTTTGCCTCCAATGCACAGCATTTCTCCTGCCCTATATCAACAGAGCCCTGCAACTGCTGAATCCTCCGGTCCAGACCCAGCAAAGCATGCAAAGTGTCCCACCGAGACCAGAAACACCTCCAGAAGCATCCTCTCCTTGAGCAGGGCAGGATATTGGCCATTTGCAAAATCTGGTTGCACTTGGCCAAGCATTTTCTCTTGCAGGCAGCACAGACAGTACCTTGCCCATAGATCAGCTCCAACCCAGTGCCCAAGTGATATTCTACCCTTGAGGCTGTTCCAAAACCCCATCACTTTCCTGCAGCACTTCAGTCTGCCCTCAGACCAGGATTTATGAGGGTTATCCATGGATGCAGCTGCAATGAAAAGTCCAAAAGCTTTTGTTGTAGTGCCACAAGCAGCATGAAAACAGAAAAATGTTCTTTGCATACCTGTTCCTCTCTGAAGGGTTATGAGCAGGACACCCAAATGCAAACAGCAAGCTCTGAAACAGGACCTGAGGAGGCAGCATGAATACATGCCAACCTGACAATGGGTTTCATTTAACAAGCACGGATTTAAGTGTGGAAATAAAATATGAAACAGTTGTAGCCAGCATTGTCTGCATTCTTGGAGTGGCACTAAACTAGCAAAAAGAAAAGTACTGAGACACTGGCCCAGACACGCTCCAGCTGTCTGCTACTACCTCTTCCCTCCTCCACCGAATGTAACTATTCAGCTTGTTTTCATTTCATTACTGGATGTTATTATTGCAACCTGGGAAAAGAATAGAAAAAGGAGGGGGAGGGTGGGAAGTCCTTAAAACACTTTCAGAGTTATTTCTTAAGTTCTAGAACATAAGAACTAGAGCATTTCTTTCCTTTTTATCGGTGATGAAGTACACTTTATAAAGTGCATGAGGCCAATGGTGTTATTAGTTAAGCATTTGTTTCTTAAATAAGGACCCTTATCTCAGACATCAGCATTTGCATGGCTGTGGTTATTCACGTAAGTCACACTCATTTAGTACCGAGCAACACAATTAAATAGCCATATAAAACACCCACAGGGTGAGCAGCAGCAGCCTACAGGTAGCCTTAAACTTCATGCACTCACTTGCCAAATGTTTCAGTTCTCCTCATTTGCGTGTGGCATCAGGACAAGCCCTTTCCTCCATCACCAGGGAGGCACTTGTTCACTCGACACACTGTGAGTCGAGGTTTTCATGAGTTGGTTAAAAGCCTGATGCTGCAGTAAACAGGAGTGCTTCTTGACTTGCCACAGGGTCAGCTCTTCCAAGGCTTCCCTTCCCTCCTCCGCCTTCCTCTCAAGAACACAGCTTACCCATTTTTAATTTTAAAAAGAATCCACATCCAAGATCTGAAGATAATTTCTTTTCCCTGTCCTTACACCAGTTTTGCTTGATGGGGATGTGCCAACATGCACCGCCTGTCCCCCCTAGCTGGGGACACTCCACCCTATGAAAAAGTCAAACACTTGCCAAACGCAAGGCCAGGACTATGTCATTTCCCACTGGTCACAGTGGGAACTCTGTGCTGGACTTCTCTGGAAAAATCTTCCCTCCATTTTGATGCCAATACACTTCAGCATAGCAGGACGTTTTCAACGGTTCTTCAATGGAAAAGCAGGATACTGAGTATTTATTAGGATTTTATCTATCTTTCTCTTGGGATCAAAGGCATATACACTAAACCAGAACTTTTGTGCCAGCTTTTGCACGCTCCTGTAGTATTCCTGGCAGGAGATGGTCAGATACACTTTAATGAGAGCTTTTGTCTCTCCAAACATTGTTTTGTAAAGTTCAAAATAGGTCTGTAATTCTAAATTTGGATGTCTTAAACTCCCAACTGCAATTTTGAAGTGCACATAAAATGACTGCTCACAACACACGGATCACTGCTTCCTAATGAATGGCGTTGCTCTAAGGATTTGTATGGAAACAAAGCTTTAATCTTATTTTTACCTTACTCCAGTCAGTCCAGTGAGGGGGAAGCCCTTTCTACCTCTTTCTCCAGCATGGTCCTTCCCTGCACTGGCTGGACCTGGTTGTTGCATTCACCAGCAATACTGGACATCTCACACTGCAATCTGATACCCAAGACAAACCCTGTCAAGTAGTCTGGGGGCCTGAGTAAGTTTTAAAGCAGGCTGGAAGATGGGAAAGAAATTTGGAATGTTTAAGAGGGTTTTTTTTCCATATTATGGCATTCAAAATAGATAATTCCCTTTTTCATCCTGACTCTTTTACCTTAGTTTATTTTTTTGTTTAATGAAAATAAATTCTCATACTAGAATCTAATTTCCATTCATTAAGGATACAAGATGATGATTCCAAGCAATTAGTTTCTCAAAATCCAGAAACCCTAAACATCTGCTCAACACCAAGCTTATGAGAAACACCATTTACCTTAATACATGTGCTTATCTCTAAGCATGTTCTTAAGTGGTTTGTTGGCAAAAGCTAGAGTGTTTACCCTTTCCAGATGACCCTGTTTAATATTTACCAGTATTAATCTGCTCAATAACTATAAACACCAGAAAAACTCCCATTGAATTAGCTCTACACAGAGCTTTTACAAATATGATTTCTACATTACCCAGGAGAGTCAAACTGTTCCATGCTAAAGGGCTGATCCTGAAGCCATGGGAATCAGTGGAAGAATGCTGACCAATTACATTGGTGTGGGTTGGGAACCCTGCAAACAGAAACACCTCCCTGGTTTTGACACTGTGACTAATAGGGATAACAAAGGCTCTATACTGACATTAAGACAATGTTTTATGTATTTACATCCTGTTAACCTCCAGCACACTTAAAGGAAGCTGTTAATTTTATGGTTGCATCAGAAGAATACGGCAGAGCATGTTTTGCTGAGCAACAAAGGAAAACTCCAAGCCTACTGTCAGCATTGACACCTGCACAGGACTGCAGGGACATCTGTACAGAGCACAAATTATAAGATTCTGCCCTCAACAAGGAGAAAATTTTCAAACCAAAGCAGTAGTAGCCGATGCAGACTTTAGCATCTAGATACCCTCTAGATACAGAGTTTGGTATTTGCCTCCACCATGAAATCTGTCCTCTAACAGCAATGCCTCTCTAGATCCTACGTGTCCTTCAGGCTGGATTTGATGCAAAATGGGTGAGTTAATCCTCACCCATCAGTTGGGGTAAAAGGCTGCACACAGGCTGTTATCTCAACCTGTTGGAAAGGGCTCTCAGCAACTCTGAAGAACAAGACAACTTTGTTTTGCTGTGAAGTCTAAGCAGTGCCATGATTTCACTGCAATTAAATTTGACTAGAGGTGGTATCCCTTTTACTGAGATATCAAATTTGTATCATGCATATATGCAGTGGTAAAAGGGGAAGATAATGGTGAGACACTTGCCTACAATGAGATGCTCAGCCTAAAAACATAGAAAGGTATAAAGGCCCTGACTCAACGTAGTACTTCAGCACAAACCTAGCAGCAAACAGGCAGATGATACTGTTGAACTTAGCCCAACACAAGTGCTGTAACTAATTGGGATTCATTACAAGTTGGAAGGGATCTGAATTACAGCTGTGCTGGAAACCAAGGTTTTTCACTTGTGAATGCCAGTACATCATTTGAAGTGGTGAAGCTATAGTCTTTCCATTGCCTGTTTGGACAGTGGCTTATATTTATACACCAGAAAATACCTTCACTTGCAAAAGTAAAGTAGAAGGATTATTTGTATTGTTGAATTACTTTTAAGAAAACCTTTATCTTTGTGTGTCAGACTGACACTCAATTTGAGTCCTCGCTCATTGACCCACATTTGATACTTCTACAAATATGAGCATTGACCTTCCAGAATGAGATCATGGACTTGTGTCAACTCCTGCAAGTCACAGCATTGCTCCAAACATAGTTCTTGAATGTGAGTCACTCTAGACTTTGACTCATTTTCTGTTAAACAGCCCACTACCTCTGTTCATCCAGTCTCCCCTATCTGTCTCCTGCACAGCCAATGCTGTCCTTTCTCCAGTTCTACTCCTCATTCTTCAAGCTATGGCTCAGCATTAGTATCATCCTTCAATCCTTTATCCTGCTGCTTACATTTTTCATATACTAGCTCCTAACAAGAAATGGAAAGGAAAGTTTCTTGCAGCTTCAGCCAACAAAACCTCCTAAAGTCTTTTTGCCCAGAGAGACAATAACTATGGTTGAAGCCAAGATACTATCTCTTCCAGACAAGGGAAGTCTGGCAAACCTGATAGCTAATGACATATGTAAGCCTGTGTTACAATTTCACTTTCCATAATTCAACTACAGTTTCTAAACTATGTAGAAATGCTGTATGGTATTTATAGAAACATTAATGTTACTTAGATTCTGGAAACAGTAAAGATGTTTTCAGTGGTCTTGGTTAACCACAGTCTAGAACTACCACATTCACTTGGTAAAGCTTAGAGACATTTCTACCAAAATAGAAAGGAAGAATTTTTGAGGCATTTCAGAAAACAAAATCACTCCTGAGTGCAGGTTCCTCCTCTCATCTGGCTGCAGTCAGTGGAGGTGTCCTGCGCACAGAGCAGACGGCAGAAATAAAGCTGAAACCTATAATCATCAGTCAATAAAACTTACAGTGGATGATGGTCTGCTTAGCTGAACCAAGTACTTTATGGCATGTAATCAGCACACTCCTGCCTGATAACCTTTCTATTCTCTTGGGTTTCCAGTCAGCAGTTCTGCTCTTGTGGGCAGCAACATACAAAAGCTATTTTCTCTGCAACTGTTATAATTTCTATTCCAGTTCTGCACGTTTCCTTATTGAACTGTCATTGCCCACAAATGAGTTTTGCGAGTAATTAATACTGTAGGGGATCTAACAAAGATGCCATGTAAGACTTTGCTATAGCAACTCCAGATGATATTCCCAGTCTGCCAACACATTCCAGCTCTTCAAAACCACATCTCTTTAGATCCTGGCTTGTCCTACTAAATAGCACTACAGCACTGAGACACAGGTTATTTTACAGCACTAGATATCACTGAATCATTTAGGCTGGAAATTGCTGTCAAGTCCAGCACTAAACTATGTCCCTAAATACCATATATCAGAGAACAGTTTGGGTTGGAAGGGACCTTAAAGATCATCTAGTTCCAACCCCTCTCCCACAGACAGGGACACCTCCCACCAGAACAAGCCATTCAAGGCTCCATCCAACCTGGCCTTGAACACCTCCAGGGAGGGGGTTTCCACAGCTTCCACAGCACAGGGGAACCTGTGCCAGTTCCTCCCCACCCTCATTGTGAAGAATTTCTTCCTAATGCCTAATCTAAATCTTCCCCCTTCCAATTTAAAGCCATTTCCCCTCATCCTGTTACTACAGGCCCTTGAGAAAAGTCCCTCCCCAGCTTTCCTGGAGCACCCTTCAGTACTGGAAGCTGCTCTAAGGTGTCCCCAGAGCCTTCTCCTCTCTCAGCCTGTCGTCATATGGGAGGTTCTCCAGCCCTCTGATCATCTCTGTGGCCTCCTCTGGACCTGTTCCAACAGTTCCATATCCTTATGTTGGAGATTCCAGAACTGGACACAAGACACCAGGTGGGATCTCATGGTTGGACTCGATGATCCAGTGAGTCCTTTCCTATGATTCATGAGAGCAGAATAGAGGGGCAGAATCACCTCCCTCAACCTGTGGCCACCCTTCTTTTGATGTAGCCCCTGATACTGTTTCCCTTCTCAGCTGTGAATGCACATTGTCAGCTCATGTCAAGCTTCTCATCAATCACTCTAGAGAATAAAATCTGCCATTTATCAAGTAAGGAAGAAGGTATTAGCAGCAGCACTCTAGCTTTCCACAGACCATCCTCATGTCTCTGGGCTGTGTTTGCTGCAGATGTTTCTTACCTCAGATGTTTACTATTGCCACCACTGTCATCCATGCAGCTCCATTGCTGGTGACAACCAGGAAACCAAACATGAAATCCTGTCAACTCTTGCTCTGACCAGAGTAAAGGAGATCTAACAGCCTACTAAAATATCCTGGCCACTGTAGTGCTGTAAATGACAGGGCAGGAAGGATGACAACAGTGTGAAGGCTTTGAAGGGGAGGACTGGATCCAACTGCCTTGAGATGTGCTCGATGCCAAAGACTGATCTAGGACCTCTTACTCCTCACTCAGATGAAGGGGTTTAATTCTGATAATACATCATGCAAACAAGCAAAGCCAAATAATCCTTATACAGGAAAAACACTAAGGAAGCTGTGGTTACCAAATACGCAGTGCTTACAGATTTTACTGAAGGTCTGGAAACATGGGTTCAACAAACTAGCAGTTAAGGGACATATTTTCAAGCATGTGAAGTGCAATTGTTTTTCTTTGTGCTCAGGGAGGTTATACAAGTTCACATTCCCCAATCCTGGCTAAGAGCACGTCTGGTTCTGCTCGGGGGGACGTGCGGGTGTTTCCCCACCACGCCACACTGCCCGCCTGCTACTGAGCAACTCCTAGGACTTCCATCCAAGTTCGAGCTTTTATGTCTGACCAGCTTCAGAAAACATCAGACATTAATCGTACTGTGCAGGTCCTAATAACAGAGGAGAAAACATCATTGGAGCCCTCATCAAACTTTTACTCCTCAGGACATCTGATTTATTATTGACAAAGTATTTCCTGCTTTCTGTTAACATCCGACTTAGTTGCAAATGCCCATCAGAAGGAAGGAGCAGCTCCTCTCTCATCTTTTACCTCCAAGGCAGTAAAGGTTAAAGTCAAACCACATGAAAGGAGACAGCATTTGCCTGGTTTTACTGCTCTACTAAAATGGCCTTTTTATCATATTGGACGGCAATTTTTGTAACTGGCTCTGATAATTAATTGGAAAATGATCCGGGAACCAATAATTGAGCATGCCACAAACTGTACATGGAAGAAAGACTACAAAAGAAATTAAAGAAAGAAATTTTGCTGGCAAAGATCAAAGAAAAGTAAAGGCTTTAGTTATTAGCCAAATTTTCCTAAACCAAGAAGCCCTTCCTTTGAAGGCAACAGCCTATGAATCAGAATCTGATGAAGCCGATTCCTGTAAAGTTCTTTTGAAACAAGGTACATGTACAGCCTCAGAAAGAAAATAATTTCAAAGCCTTGGTGATATTATGCATGTCCTCTGAAAACTTTTAGTTATGGTAACCCTGGTATTGTGTGAACGCTCTTTGAGGAATAAAAATGTCCACATACTCGACACATTAAACAATCCAACTATAGAGCTAGTATAACACTTCCTTTTCCCTGCAAGTTACAAGTTAGGAGATTTATCACAATCCTATTGAAATATTCTCTGACTTCATTTGAACTAATGATTGGCCAATTTATGGAAGCTCAGACCCAACAGAAAACTGATATCTAGTAGGTGATACTACAGCACCTGGTTGCTAGATGCCCACCTTCCAGGGTGAATTCCCATAACAGTAATGCCAAGTTTCTGCAGTCTCCATACTTAGCAGAAGTTCTGTACTTCATAGAAGGCCCAAAGTCCCAAGTGTTGAGCTAGGCAACACTCAGAAGCAAGAACAAAGGAAGACAAAGCAAGTACAGGATGGAAAAGTTTGAAATCCTAACTCTTCAGGACTTTAAGATCTGGATTGAGGCTGTAATTTGGCACTGGCTGAAAAGAGCCCAGTGCCCACCCTGAGTGCATGCTTACAGTTGTTCTTGGGGAAGGCTAGGCAGAGCTCACCCTTCTTTTAACTCCTAATTGCTAGAGGAGGGACTGATGATGCCAAGGTTTGCTAGGGGCTAAAAGCAAGAAACTGAGAAACACAAGTATTATATTCTCAGTTTCTTGGAGGGTGACAGTGTCAGCAGCACCTAAGTTCTGTTTATAGAGTAGGGAGGAAAGGTTATTTGGGACATTGGAAACTCTGTCCTTGTTGGAAACCTAGTCTCAGCAGCGACTATCTTCAGGACAAGAATGGTGCAAGGCAAGAAGTTTTCACCTTGAACCATAGTACTGCTCTTATCACAAGATGCCTGGTTGCAAGCAAGAACAAGCGCTGTAAGTAAAATTAACTCATGTAGGAGGACTGTCTCAAGGCCCATCCTGGAGGGCTTAAACCAGATCCTTATTGACTTGGCTTGAAAGGAAAGGAGACAAAAGATTTTTACACAATACCAACATCCACTATTGACTTGCTGTTGGTCTTTACCATCTGGGTTGGGGGTTTGGCCTGTGGAACTAATCCAGTGTATCTGTTTTTCTGCACACAGCCCAGTGGCTAGCTAGACTGAATAAACCCTCAGTAATCCCATTTCTAACCACGATTAAGAGGTGTTGACCCTTGAAGGGTTCCACTTCCCAGGTGACTTGAGGCACAGGGAAACTGATCTCATGAAGCTCTAGGAAAATTCATTGGGCCAAGTGTCTGCCCTAGCAGAACTTAGTTAACTTCAGCAGATATGTTCTAGCTGCCTTTTATAACCAGAATATAATTACACAGTATATTTTTCTCAGTGCAAACCAGTTTAATGATTTCTGTCACAGCCCACAGGTTGGTGGCACTTACATGGAAATGCTCCAGTCTGAGAAAATCTTCAGAGAAGAGCTTCAAAACAAGGGTGGAAGGTAGCACAGTCTTATAACCTCACTGACTGGGTTTTACAGCAGCACTATCCAAATTGTTGCATGTTGGAATGGGAAAATATCAAATGTAGTTGAAGCATCCCTAGAGAAGGGCAGATGTTGTGTCTACATGAATGGGTGTCATATAATAACAAGTCTCTTGGTTTTGAGACTAAATACTGCCTCTTGGTCTGAATCAGAAACCACCCCTCCACTGTCTTAGGCTTTCCCCTCTGTTCCTCACACCAGCACTCTTGTCTAAGGGTGAGGCGTCATGAAGTACCTGAGTCACATTAACAGCTCAGTGTCACTGAAAGACGCAGTGCGGGTCCTAGCCAACTATTCCTAACAAATTCCTTGCCTCTTGCCTGTCTGACCCCTTGGCAAGATGATTCAGCTCCCTAAACCATCCAAACTATTCAGTTCTGCACTTGGGGAGGGCTCCTGTCCTGCCCACACTCCAAGCTGCAGGGCAGAAGTGTGACACGTACATCCGGTGGACCAGCTCCAAAACAAACACAGCTTGGCTAACACAAGAAATATAAAAAGCTAGACACATAATACATACCTAAAGCACTTTTTTCTACCTTTGTGGGATTAAGATCCCTCCCCTGCTTGTCCCTGTGCTCTGAAGTTTCTTCCTCTCTGTGTAGGCAGGAGATCCCTGTAAAAATGGAATACTTCATTATGAGAATATTCTTGTCTCTTCCTCCCTCACCTACCTGTTTCTCTTGAAAAGATCACATCCCTCACATTTTCCTCCCTTTCCTAAAAATACTTGGGAGAAAACACCTTTTTGTTTTCAAAATCAGCCTCCTAACCTTTTTGCCAATGAAGTTCAACAAGAAGCATCAAGTGATAGCTGCCACCCCTATATAAAGCACGGGCAGACTTCAACATTGTTTCTAGGTACCACACCCAGGCAAATTACAGAAATTTAGTGATGCTTTTTGTAAACCCTGTGTTAGTTGCAGATGTTTCTTTTGTCTTTATACTTCTAAGGAGGACAAAAACAGGAAAAAAAAAAAGCCCCAGACACAAAATGGAATATGAGCTTGACCTGTTACTGAGCTCTGCGAAGTGATACTTCCCAAGTCATCACAGTTCATTACCCAACAGGAAGCTTGTACCAGAAAGCCTACCCCAAATTTGGTTTTATTTTATGGAGCGTGCCATTGTCATCCTTCTTCCCAAGTGGAGGCTTGTTTTTGCTGGGAACGTGCTAAGTCTCACACATATTGCTGTTATTGTGTGACTTTCCCTTTCTCTCATAGCTACTAATCTCAGGAAGCCTTTCATTCAGGTAATAAATACTATGGACTGATTGCAGTCAGATATAGCAGAGTATTAGAAAAGCCTCAGATAAACCTTCAGGGTCAGACATGTACTTACTGAGGGCCATTGAGAAAGGTAGGCTTGAAAAGAGAAACTAGAAAAGATTAATATATTGGATTTTGTTACTCAGGCTAAGAAAGGACCAAAATACTGATTTAATGGGTCTGTCTAAGAGCAGATGTGCAGAAATAGCTCCGCGTTGAAGGATTCCCACAGGTAGGCAGATGAATACCTTGTAAAAATACCAGCAATAAAACACAACTGAGATGGCTGTGTTGATAACAATGAGCTCCTCACATCATTAAGTAACAGTGCTATGAGGTCAGTGGTTAAGCGATTCTCTTGTTTAAATCTAAACTGGAAGAGGTCTTTCCAATTTTAAGAAACCTGAAGGACTCTCAGGGAGACTTGGATGCCAACAGCTCACTAGACATGTCACCGCTAATCCTTTGCTGTGCTCCAGGCTCTAATTGACAGCATCGATAAAGGATCAAAGACAACATTTACTTAAGTTGCTTTTGTTGTCTAGACATGATTTTAGAGGACAACATTCAGATTTCAAGTGATGTCTGCTAAATTAAAAGGTTTTAGGAACTGGATTTTGGGATAATATTCATAATACAGCTGGGAACAACTAGAACTTGAAACTTCAAAGCCCATTCCCATATTTCCTTTCCATGTCAGCACTACTGAAAGTAAAGCTAGACTATGAATTCAGCGAAAATTCAGAAAAGAAAGCACTTTCTTCGTTTCCCCTCTAGGAACATTAAATAACAGAGGTGACTTTCTGCTCTACCATGCCTAGCCACCAAGCCTTCCCCAGGTGACTTAGTGTGATGACAAATGGGTGACAGAGCAGCTGGCACAGTGTTTGGGTACACTGAGAGCACACAGCTCACTGAGTCAGAGGGAAAGGTCTTGCCTCCTGTGCCCTCCTTGCAGGTCTACAAGAACCACACCAGCCTGTGACCTACATTTCAAATCAATGTGACTGTTCTGTGCTGCTTTCTCCCAGTTCAGCTCCTAGGCACTCAGTTCAGCACTTTTTCTAAGGATGCTGAGATTTAAGAAATAAGTGAAATAAGCAGTGCTAAAAGAAATCGGGATCCTGGCTGAACAAGCTGAGATACATAGGTTCCTGAGACAACTAAAACCAGAATCCCAGCACAGAGCAAGCACCAGGAGCTAATAGTAATGTGTTCTGTCTATCTCTTCTTCCTTCCCAGTTTGCAGCTGAATGACTGAAGGACATTGCATCCTCCAGAATCTTGGCAATTCTACTGGTGTTCAGAAGATGATAGATAAATATCATCTCATAGCAATCAAGATAATATTATAACTACAGAACATGCGCAAACAGTTATTGCACGGTTTCTGAATAACTGCAAATGTACAGTTATTAAGAATTTCACATCCTTTGCTGGGCTGCTGCATCCCACCTTGGTGGGTTTGTTAAGGCCCCTGGCAGTCATGCCGCAGTAGTGTTTCCTGTAGAGCTCCAGAAGTAAAAACTATTGGCTGTTCCATGAACACTGGCTGCAAACACATGGAAACCCAATGTATTGCCTTAAATCCTTCACTACACACACCTCTGTTTAAGCAGGATCCCTGTTCCCAGCTGGAGCAGAAAGGCTCTGGCTCTCATGCAGGGGGGGCTAATGGGGGGGCTGCCTGGACTAAACAGCCATGAGACACACAAGGCTCATCTGCTCTACATAACACAGAGTCCCACAGAGGCACTTGCTTGCACAGTAGTCTCTGGACACAGTTAAAAGTGTGAGCTGTGTTTTGCTGGGGATTACTGTGTTGTTACTGGCTCCCCTGATAACATCAACTCTGAAGTGTAGATATGACCAAGGGGAATTCTTAAAGAACCCAGATGCGCTCCTCAACTTTAATGTGTTTTCCTTTCCTCAAAATATTCTACATTTTCCGCAGTGACAGCCGTGACTCTGATAACTCAGCAGAGAAGAGGTCCACTTAATTTGATGTGTGCTTGTATTTTTCAGCTGAATACCAAAAACGCAAGTAGATCATTTGACCCTCAATATATAATTTTACGGAAATTACACGAATATACTCCACAGTGCACGGTAGCCTCTGGCCACAAAGAAGGTAATATTTCTAGTTAGTTGTGCTACTAAGGAACATTAAATGGGCAATATATATCTTGCCCTGTTAAAGGGCTTTACAGAAGACTGTAACAAAGTTTGCTGCGAGATGTGACTCTGGGCTCCTTGAGATAATCTCTTCTCCATTGCATCTCTCATTTAAGTACCAGAAATGAGCTTCCATATGGACAAGGGGTGGTTTAGGAAAAATAAACAGACTAGGAGGCATTTCTATGAACAGCACTTAAATAATCTAATCTCTGCAGCTAATTTAAGAGCTCCTAGGGAAAGAGAAGGTAGAGATAAGGAATCTTAATGAGGTCGGGCTGAAAATCAACACATGATCAGCAATCAAATACTTGCTGACTGCTGCCTGTTCATTATATGTGATGAGTTTGACAGTTTCTAAAGAGGGGAGACCATTACAAAAATAGTAAAAACTTTCCACTAAAAAACCCTACTGAGCCAGTATTAAAGTCTTAGTAAACAGTAAAAGCCTGGTAAAGCATTGTTAGTCATTGCAAAAGTATTGCTAAGCAACCCTTTATCCTCCTTAGGACTGGATTAGCTTCATTATGGCAATATCTAACAGCCCTTCATCCTCGCTCGCAATACTTAGCTTGAAGCGCTATGTAATTTTCTTTGAAACTGAAGTGAGAGTCGCCACTCTAATTCCTAGACCCTGCCGAGGCATGGGGGGAGCTGCACTTCTGCAGGAAAGTCTGTCTGCAGCTCCTGGCCAGTCCAGAAGCCAGGCTGCAGGACACAGCAACTAATTCATCTTGACAGACAAGCAAGATTTATTTACCTGTATGCTTTAATTCTTTGCTGATTGATAATCAGCAGCTGATATTCCTCTTTAGTACTCATTTAAAGAAGCTCAGACTTGCTGTTGCTCAAAGCTAGACTGGCTGCTGTCAGGATTTCCACCAGAGCTATACTTAACTGCAGTAAAACACTAAAACTAGGAAACCCCTAGGCATAGACCTCACTAGACTATTGCTCCGAGGTAATAGCTTGCTGTGAGGTATTACTACTATCTTCTATCTTTATTTTGTAAGCCATTTACATTTGTATCATCTCAGCAGGACCCCTAAAGCACTCCTTCCCTGGATATTAGCAATAAATCACCTACCAGAGAGAATTCAGCCAAGGTGTTAGCTCACCTAGACTAATCTCTAAGCAAACTCCAAAGGAAAACAAGAGGGACTTGACCTGCATCAACTGATCTGAAACCCGGTGTGATGAGGGCTCAGTTAGAGACCAGTGCCAATAAACTGATACTTCAGAAAAGCCAAGTAGCCTAAGAATGACAAGTTAGGTGAGTCTTGCAGGTCTGCTGTGGTCACAGGTGTAGGGGAAGCAACATCCAACAACCCATCTGCTTTCCCAGACCATAGCCAGAAAGGTTGGGAAACTCCCGGACACCTTCCCAGCCTTTCTTTGTCTCCAACTCAATTTCATCCTTAGATTAGCAGATATACTAACAATAGTTCTCCTCAGCCCACACAGTGCTTGAAGAGAGGTATAGGTACTCTTGTCTTTAGTTTGACAGATGTGGTTTGTCACCAGCTAGGCCCCCAGTGCAGTCTTAACAAGCAGCTAGGATTTATTCATATAGCTGTCTGCTTTGCTTGAAAGGATAATTTTCCGTGAACTAGAATTACTGGCTCTAAAAATTAAAGTCCATGCCTGGATGAGAGACTTCCTAACAGTAATTTTTATAACTGAAAAAGGTAGATAGATGGCAGGAAACTTTGCTTTTTAGTGAAAGCAGGGTGACAGCTACAGAAATACATATTCAGGTATTATTCTTTTGTCAGAATGACCATCTCTGAGCAGGAAAGAAGTACCATGTAAATTGGAAACCATAATATATTATGTTCAGTTTAGGAAGAGCTCAAAAAATTGATGCCATCTCCTAGAACCTGGGGTCTGAGGCAGACAGGGGCAGCTCACGTGCTTCTTCTCGCATGGATGAAGAGAGGCTCTCTCAGGAACAGCAGGGCTACCAACAACACCACAGTCTGTGGGAACTCCCTACTAGTTGAAGTAATTCATCTCCCAACTCATGAAAAAAGAGGATGCACAGGTCCAGGGGCCACATAAGGAGCCAGTCAGGAGCTAAAGGAGATAAGACAAAGTGAGCTTCAACACACATGCAAAGAGCCATGCAGGAGACAGCTACCCACAGCATGAGTCCAAGAAGCATAGGCAGCAACAAAGACTACAAGAACACTCACAGCACAGCTCAGACAGGGATAAGGGGCCTGGAATGAGCTTAAATAGAGCCAATCAGGGCCAGTGGTCAGGGTGTGGGTGAGGTCCCAGGTGAGGCTGCTCAGGGCCTTTAAGGTCTCCATGAGGCCCTGACACATAGACCCTCTGATTATATTAATTTTAAATATGGTGCATAAAGACATACCGGTTTATTACTTTGTGAAACCAAAAGCAAACAGTAGTTAGATATTGGAGCCCATCCCAAAATGATCGTGTGATAAAGCCCTGTGGCTTTCCGGTACCACAAGTCTCTGTGTGCAGCTCACTTCCAGACTAGACCTCACCCTGGCAGATGAAAATACTGGGCTAGTAACAGGTGGTGGTGATGTGGTCAAATTCAAGAGATTTTTTTTTTCAGAGTTCACAAATTTCCCAGGTTAATATCACCTTAGAAAAAAATACACCACAGTTGATTTGACTTTCTCACAAATCAGTTCTTCTGGGGCAGAGCTCAGAGAAATGTGCAGCTTTAGTCAGTCAGATTTGAATAAAGGCAAGATAAATCTATTTTTCCTAAAATCCAGCATGTATAGACAGTGTTGCCCACCCTTCCTTCCACATCTTCCCTGTCTGGGGCTGAGACTTCTTTCTTATCTTCAGTGAGCTGTTTTGACATTCTCCAGATATGCACATGAGGTCATGCAGAGACTTTTTGGCGAAGTACCCTGCTTATCCACAATGCTTACGCGTAAGGAAAGTTGGGGACTTCTTCCCATATTTGAACCAAAGGGAAGGTTTTATCTCTGCAGGAGCCCCAAAGACACAATACGAATGTTTGCCTTACGCTGTTTCACTCCTTAACAAGGCCCTTATGGCTTTCAAGGGAATAGATTGCAGGGCTGTGCCAAAACTGGCAGCTTCCTGGAGAATTTGCAGTAGATAACTTTAAGCAGGTTGAAGGCAAAGAGGACACCCAATAAACCACAAGTCGCAATGAAATGGAATAATAAAACAGAAGGAAGAGAAGGCTGGGAAAAACTGTGTGCTAAAGAAATGGTTTCTTCAGCAAAGACAGACTGGGGCTTTTTGCAAATAACACTGATTGCTAATTAAAATGCTCCTACTCTTTATATTTTCCTTTTACAAACTTGATTCTCTCTGGTATAGAGGCATTTTCACGCAAAGCCTATGTGCCAAATGTGATCTCAGTGAAACTGGTGGAAACTCACATAAAATGCTCCCTTAGGGGAATGGGAATTGTGGGGTTCGGAAAAGAGCCCCAGTCAGACAAACGGAGTTTCATTATTTGGTATGTGAGTTCATTATAAGTGGGTTCAATTATATTTCATCAGTGAAGAGAAAATAGCCTTTTCATCCAATGTATCTAGTTGAGTTGAATGCTAAGCACATCTGACGCAGCTTTTGGAAAAAAAACAAAACAAGAACAGTAGCCATGTGAAAAAACAAACAAAATGACTAAGGCATCTCAGCGCCTCAGCAAGCTCTCTTTTCTCACGGAGCCATAGGATAAAGAAGTGAATGAAGTACAGTAGCTTAACATGCACCGCATGAGTGTGTGCGGTGCCACATTTGCTGATTTACTAACTCGTTTTGTTTGAGGGACACTTGAAAGGCTTTGACATTTACAGCTCTGTAGGCAAATGTGAAAGGAAAGAATAGATGCTGTATCTCCAAGCTCCCAGCTGCTGGTAAATGTCTACTCAAAGCTCCAGCAATCCACATAAAATAAGGAGGCACTCCTAGCTGCAGAGCTTCCCAGGTTTGCCTGTGAACGCTATTAGAGCAAATACGTGAATAGCTAGTAGGGTTAAAAATGTAAATTGACCTCTCAGTGAGATGTGAAGACTCTCAATGGAAAGTTGTAATGCCTTTACCAAATTTTCTATCCAAACACTGTGCAAGCAAGATTCAGAAAACAGCCCAGAGCCTGTGGTTAGCAGCCGTGTGTACGAGTTACTGAGTATACACTGGGTATCTTAAGATACATAAGTCAAAGGGGCTTCAGGATGTTTTCCTGGACTTTAATTGCAAGGACAGTTTTGTTTCTATGTGAGTCACATAGCATACAAATGTTTATTCTACTGTATATCTGCTGCTTCACAAGGGCCTTCCAGCTTTCGAGGCTGAAGTATACGCAGATATAACAGGAGCAGGACAAGCACGTCTTGTGAAGTGTCAAGTACTGTACTCAGACCTGTTATTTCTCATAGATGTAGCCATTACATTTTGATTTATTGAACCTGGAAGCTTTTTGTTTTCTAAACTAATCAGTGGAACCGATTTTTGATGTCATGGGTGTTTCAAAGCTCTTCAATACAACCTTTGCAATCTTGGTTGGATTCGCTGTTACAGCATAATTTTTACACTCTGCCATGTGACACAGTCTCCATTTGTCTACCACTTGCTAACAGACAGCACTGCAAGAGTCTGCATTTGTCCGTACATCCAGCGATTCTCTGTCAGTCCTTCCCACCTATTTGGCAGGACCCTACCTGTTCAGTTAGGCCTTTTCACACACATGAGGAGTATCATGGTAAAGTCTAAGAGGAGCAAGGGAGGAAGCAGGGTGGAGCAGGAGGTGAAATGAGATGGAGAAGAGGAAAAAGCAAAGATAGCAACTGAGTAGGAAAGCAATGAAAAGAAACAAGGGAAACAGACTGATTAAGACCAGCAGAGAGTGACAGAGACATGATGACAACTGTTTTCACAAGAGGGATTGGGCAGTGCTGATGCTGTAACATATAGACTGCGTGTGAAATGTTCTTTACAGATTTTTTTGTGCAGTCTTGCTCAATTGGAAACCTGCATGGATAGTAATTGCCTGCATTCCCTTCCCATGGAGACTGAGATATGAAAAGAGTAGAAAGCTGCATGCTTGGGTGTAATACACAATTAGAAAGTGCTGCTGGCCCTGTAGTTCAGACATGGCCTCGTAAATATGGACAAGAAATGGAAGGTGGTCCTACTCTCTGCCAAGCTGATTTGGAGAGTTAATCTGAAAGAAGTTTGAAAGACAGTTTCAGAGGTTACTAATAACGTGCATTCTTCCAGTTAAATTTGTTGTCTCCATCATCTTGGAGACTTTTATGAAAGATAAAACTACTAATCAAAAGTGTATGTGAATTTGCAGTCCTCATCCTCCAGGAAGAGCTCAGCTAAAACCACTCACCTACAAAGCCCATTTAGCCTTCCCTGGACTAGGCATCAATAAGATGCATTACATTCTCCTGCATGCACTATTTTCTCTCGCAATGCCTAAATCAGTGTTGAAGGGATACCAGAGGGCATATAGCTGTACGTCCACTGTCCTTTCCCCCATCCTGTGAAGAAGGGTCACTGCATGCTGGAAGAGCTGATCCCTGCCTTTTCTTCTTCAGCCTCACAATCTTGTTCCTGGTCCTTGCTCTTCTTGTGTGCAGTGGCTCTGAAGAAGGAAATTCCACTTACTGCTAACTTTCGGAGAGAAGGCATCAAGGGGAAATTCCTTCCCTTCCTCAAGATTTCCAAACCAAAACCTTCTGTTTCCCATCCTACTGCAAGAGCAGACAGCAGAGGTCCTTGGGAAAGTACATGGTGCTTGTAGTGCCAGATGCAGCACTTGTGGGTTATTATAGTGAAAAGTCTTACAGAAAAGTGAGATATTTCATTTATATTTCTATGTCTATTATCCAGACAGTATTGTTTAACAAATAAGGACAAATTCCCCAGATCAGTTTGTTGAAACATGAATCACAGTTAGTGTGGATTATTCTTTCTTAGCATATTTGCTTTACTTGTCTTCTTAGAGGTTCATATTTATCACATCTCATGCTTAAAATATTTTTAATTAAGGAACAATGCTGTCCACATACTCTTTTGCAAACAAAAACAATGCAGTGGAAGAAAGGCTGCTTTCCTCATTTTCTATTGCATACAAATGACTAATGCCATTCTGTGAGAACGCCTTTTGAAGCGCACAGTTGACCGCTGCCACCCACCATGCACAGATCAGTTCTGATTCTTTCCATGCACAGTTGAGTTCTGATTCTCTCTGTGCACAGATCAATTCCTTAGCCTTTATGTTTCTTGAAAATCTGTATGACATCTTTAGATTGGAGATAAGGTCAACATCATATTCCTTGCCCCAGATTATGAGTTTCTAGGCTTGATTCATGTTGACTTCTATTAAAAGATAATATAAAATAGAATTGTAACTTTCCTGCAAGGAAAAAAATAAATTAAGTAAAACAAATCATTCTTTTCTTCTGCTCTGATGCTGGCAATAAACATCACTGTAGCTGTGAAATGCAAATGAGTAAGGGCTTTCACGTACTGACAGCAGACATCACATCACCAGAGAGATGGCCTTGAGATCCCTGCCAGTCGCAGTCACAAGCCATCCCTATGGCAACTAAAGCATGGGTTTGCATAGAAGAGTAATACTGGGAGAGGCTTATTTAATATGCTGTAGCAGCTGAAAATAAGAGAAAAGTCAGCTCCACAGGAGCAGCCTAGTTTCTGCAGATCACATCAAGGGCTTTGTTCCCCACAGGCAGTAAGGATTGCTACCAGGTGGCAATTCAGCTGAGCTGTGGGGACATACCACTGGACATCCCTGGGACTCGGGCCTTGATTATCCTTCCTCAGAATCTGATTTTACCACACAGTGACCTTTAATCTGGCCCACACATACAGATTTCCTTCCTCTAAAAAGGAAAATACAGAGAAAAGCCTGGCACTTGGACACTTAGCAGACAACACACCGAGGCGGAGGAGCTGTCTGAATGCTATGAAACCCATGTTCCTCCTTTCACACAGAGCCAGGGAACTAAAACTTCTTCCAACACATTCTTTAGACATAGACCTTTGCAGAACAATGATAAAATGCTGAAATGCTCCAGAACATCAGAACTTCTTGAGCTGCAAAAGAGCAGGTATGGGGGCAAGCAGATCAAATAAACTACATGTTTTGGCTTCATGTTGATGCTAGAGGTTGCTGTCAAGAGAACTAGATAACTAGAAGAGTGTGATGCCACCACTCTTTGGGGAATCTCACGTCTTCAAGCTCTTACAGCCAGTAATTGTTCTACAGATCACTTTTTTCATACCTTCTCTTGAATACTGAAAACCAGTACTTGTCAGTACCCATCTTTTTTCAACATCTACCTTTTGTTTTACTATTTTTCGTTAGCAATGATTATTGGAAGAAGTGAGCTTTATTAAAAGTAGGAGCAAGATAGCAAAATTTACCTGTGAGAAGCAAAAACAGTGGCTAAGAATTAATTAAACTCTGGTAGGAAAACTGCTATTTGGTCTGAATATTCTAAGTGGAGGTTTAAATGTGGGAGGAGTTTGAATTTACAGTCATGTTTCAATGTCACGTTTAGTAAATATTAACAGAGAAATATGTATATACAGGAGTAATAAAAGTCTAGTTAGCAGAATTCTTAAAGAACAAAAAAAAAAAAAAAGGAAGGAAAAAAGAAAAAAAAAATCCAACAAGCTGAAGTACTTGTAATAATTTAAAATAATCTAGAGAAATGAGAATTATGCCAGTCACCACTGCTACTCTGGAGCTTTCCCTCCCACACTCCCAGAGCAGCTCCATTTGGGAAGGCAGTTGTACTCCTAGCTCAATCCTGCTTTCTGCAAGCAGCATGAAATCCTGAAGAAGTTGCAACTGGCCAAGATCAAGAGTGGCTGAGAAGAAAGTACTGAATTAGGTAAGAAGCCCAAACACATTACAAAAGAAAGTGGAGAACTGGTGTAAGTAATCTTCAGTGAATCACTAACCGGAGCAACCACGGAAAAAGAGTTTATTATCTGATAGTTACAAGTGTTGGGGAGGGACTGAATTACCAGAGGACATCTGCACAGTGTTTTCTTCAGCCTAATTGTGCCAACATTAACATTAGCCAACAGGAACTGAGCTCAGTGCGTTAAGTAAACTTGCCAGTATTAACCTGTTAAAACTCTATGAGTACTCGACCAAGCCAAGTCCTTCTTCAGCCCACCTGGAGCAGCATATGGTGCCACCGACCAGATTAATCCTTTAAATCTGTATTTTGTGGCAACTTGTAATGAGATACAGAGTTTTCCGCTGTTTCTAATTCAGACCCCATCGGTAACGGTTTTCAGTCCCCGCTG
Source organism: Coccyzus lansbergi (assembly GCA_033558105.1). Classification (NCBI taxonomy): domain Eukaryota; kingdom Metazoa; phylum Chordata; class Aves; order Cuculiformes; family Coccyzidae; genus Coccyzus; species Coccyzus lansbergi. The sequence goes on from JAUMJK010000358.1 coordinate 312,427, forward strand.
CCTCATGGAAGGCTTTCCTGAAGTTATTCCAGTTACTGTTGTGACTTCATTTCCTCATAGACATGTGATTGCTGTCATGACTGGCAAATTGGCCAGTAATGTCAGCAGTGTGTCTGAGGCTGAGAAGACCCCAGCAGTGAGGCAGACTCGCCAGAGTGAAGGATCCAGGTCAGGAAGGACACAAAGAGCAGGACACCTGCAGATGAAACTCCAGAGATTTTTTTTCCCCCAATGTTGGGTCCCTGTAGGCTTTTGTTTCTCATAAGAGAGCCATACATCTCTGTGCGCTTGGTCTGCCAACCCTACTCCTCTCATTTCAGTGAGTAGCAAAGATGTGCCTACAGGGAGCAAAGAATGGAATTATGTTTTCCAGGACCTGTGATTTCATTCTCCAATTGCGGATCTGTAATAAAGATAAAAGAAGTCTTTCTCCTAATGGCAGACCACCAAGCTTTGCTGCAAGGTGAGGTCAAAGAAGAAAATAGGGCTTCTCTGGAGTAGATAAATTATTCTCCCATGCCACGTATACCTGTTAAAATGTAATTCAGTGGTTTCACACAGAGGTACAGCCTGTGTGCAGCCAGACACCATTCACAGGAGGGACTTCGGGTCTGAGCATCAATTTGGACAAACTTAGTAGTCTGAGATGTTAAGTAGAGAAGGAAGTCGACAAGGAGGAGAAGCAAATATTGAATCTGACTTCCCTGTCCTTCCCAGAGAAACAGGCTTCTCTGTGGCCAGGACTGGCAGAGGCAACTTCCTCCCTGAGTCTTGGTTTTCTTGGCAGAGGCTGTTTATTTTATTGCGTATTTTTTCTCCCGATGGGTCCAATCCCTGACTTATTTCAAAAGTATTTGGCAATCTCATCACCCTTTTGGTTGCCTCTGTGTTCTGGGGCTGCTTGTGGGGTGATGCATTGCTGCTGGGTGACATTTGCAGACACATTACTGACAGAATCAGAGAGCCACAATGATTTCCTGACATGAAATTTCCCCTTAATCTGTGGGTGTCTGTGTTTGTGGATGTGCTGTTTCTTATTTTCCCCTGGCTTCCATGTGAAATCCCAGCTGTACAAATTACATCACCATCACCCTGATATAAATTCCAGTTATTCACACTCCAGACAGCCCTGTTGCTCTCATCTGAGAGCTGGGGCTGAGGAATTTCTATTGGTCTCACCCCAGAATTGAGTACTTGATCTGAGCCCATCATCTCTTGAAATCAAGGGTTATCTCTATAGATAATTTTGTAAAACAGTAGGAATATCTGAAGCAGAAGCAGCTGAGCTGTCTTTGCAGGTAACAAGTTTCAGAGTTAATTTAATCTCTTTAAGTGACACTTCTAGATGCGATTTTCACCTTCCTTGAAAAATGTTCCTGTAAAGGATATGTTTAATTCTTGACTTGACCAGGTCTCTGGCAAAACAAGAATGGCGTTATGGGAGGCTGAGATCATATACCGAGGGGTTAAAGCAAAGATATTTTACATCATCTGATGTTCAGTGAAATGTGGTGAACAAAAAGAGTACAAATGTCAGATGTTCTCTGTGAGCAGTGCTGCTGAGCTGCTGAGCTCTTCTACAGACCAACTTCCATAGCAGCTAAACTGTTAAAAGACTTTAAAGTGGAAGAAGGACTGTATTCCCAGTGAGAAAATTAGAGTTCCCTTTCAGAATTTGGTCCACTGGATGGGCCTATATTTAAATGATATCGAGATGGTGATATTTTATATTGATACATATCATGTATTACGTGTCTTTAATTTAGACAAAATATAATGGGGGGGAATTGTAAAAAAGAGAAGAAGTTTTATTATTTAATATTTGTGACAAATTAACATAATGAAACCTGGTTTCTGATCCTCTGACACTTTGCACCTAGTCTCTTCCCATCCAACTCCTTTAATTCCCAATGTGACCCTCATCTCAGCCAGGAACCTGAGAAACCCCTGAGACACTCCCCAAGCCACAGAGATTAAATCACATCAAAATCAGAAGTCATCTCCTTGATGAACTCACAGTCTGAGAGGTTAATGTAATCAAGACAAGGCATATTAAGAAAGCCAGAAAAGGGTCAGTTTGGGAAAGCCAGAACAGAGTCACTATAGGTTTATGTTGCTCAAACATGGCATGACAGCAACACCTTGAACAAATATAACTGTTGACTCTTGAAAACACTGAGCTGGTGGCTGGAAGTGATGGAGGAAAAATGGAAAAGAAGAAGTAGTGGTACATCATCACAGAGTATAAAACTATTGCCAGGAAAAGTATTAACTAAACTAGTACTAAAAAGTATTGAACTATTGATTGACAGAAAGAGTAAACTTGGACTCAATGTAAGATATAATATGATGTTGTGTGGAGAGTTATCTTTGTACCGTCACTAACTGCAAAGACAACACCCACATCCACTAATGTACCATATGTACCTTTAGTGAGGCTGTCCCATACAAAGCTGTCTGGATGTAATGTGTCATTAAGAAAAACAACTAGAATAATTATAAAATTTTTCATATTTAATAATAGATTAAAAATAATAAAGGTTTTTTTCATGTGCAGACAGCTTGGTACACGATTAGAAAAGTAAGTTGAGATGTTCAAGTCTGCCAGAGTGAGCAACAAGCTGGGGGCTAAAAACTACCTTTGATAAAAATCTTAACTACATTTCACTGCATTCTTCCAGGAACCAGGGCAGGCGGGGAAGGAAGTCGCAATAATCAAGGCAGTATGCAAGCTAACAAAAAGCTGCTGAATGAGAGTTGTTCTATGGCCATGCTCATGTATATCTATAGTTTCATGGGGTTTATTGTCTCTCGATTTTTTCTGTGGAAATAGAACACCAGCCAGGAACCAAAAGCCCAAAGTACACCAAACACACTGCAGTGACCTCACTGACTGTGTAGAATACAAACTACACTTTTGTTTTGGCTGCAGATCACATTGGGGGTAGAAGTTCAGGTCATCTCTCTTTCTGTACAGATGAGTCTTCTGCTTCTAGCTAGCTGTTGGCCCTGCCATTTCAATCTAAGAGCTGCTAATACAGCAAAGTCTTCTGTAGCATATTTTAGACTTGTTGTCATTCCTGCCTCTGCAGTTTGTCATTTGCAGTCCATTGTTCCCATTTCTTCCTTTCCCATTCTGGAAGACTTTTCATAACAGTGATGAAGTGCTTGATTTGATAGGCCAAATCCATTTTCTTACAGACAGCTTGTCATGGTAGGATTAACAGTATCATTATTGTCTTCCATTTCTGCTGAGTGTTGTAGAAACCTGGGTATTTCTTGGGATGCTCAGTCTTCAGATCCTTCCATACACTTCATTTACGCAAATTAATAATACAAAAAAAAACCCTAAACACCCTGGACTGCATTATGGCAGTGGCACTTTTAATGAAGAATAGAGTTCACTACTGCATCAGTAGGGAAAAAAAAATACTTGTTTTCTTAATTTGATATGTGGTGTGGAGTATTGACCCATGAATTCAGGCCAATAAGCTTTCCTTTTTTTACAAGTAGAACTCTTATTATTTCATTTACCCTTTATGATCCGTATAAATGGAAGTATCAGAAAGGTAATATTCAAAACAAAGATGTTACAAAAAAGTACAAAGCAAGTATAGATTTTTTTAATGTTCTTAATTATGGTCATAAAATTTCAGAGTAGAAAATTTCCATCTGAATGATTCACATTATTAAGTCTAGCACTATATGTTCCTCTGGCTCAGCAACTTTAGTAAATACATCATTAGTGGTCCTCTGAAAGAGAGAATGGATGGTTTGGTGTTGATGTTCTTATTTTCAGCATCCTAGCACATTAGTGATACAACTGCCACTATTTTGCTATAAATGTTGTTGTACCTGCCAGAGTATGTTCTGTCATCAGAGATGCAAAGGGAACAGATCCACAGGACTGCCCAAGATTCACATTAAGACTGGAATTCCACAGTCTGTTAAAATGTAAGCCTCTGTATAGAAGGCTGAAAACCATTAATATAGTACATATTCTCTAAGTGTAACAAGCAACTCAAGTAGACTCCTTTTCATGAGTCTATATGTTAAAATCATGCAGTATTTTCTTGTCTTTTTTTAATGGAACACAAAACATATCAGTGGGAGAAAAAGTATCTATTGGAAATTTTCTGTTCAGGAAGAGGTTAACAGTGTACAGCATAACTTAAACCAAAGCATTGGTCTATTGATCTATATATTCGTTTTCAGGGCTTGGTTCTCATCTACATAAATATTAATGGCTTCATCATATCATCATCCTTCCTGTTTAAATTGCTGGTGAGGTTGATGCTCCACACTGCCAATAATTTGTTAACTTACACACTCAGATAGGGATATACAGAATCACAGAACAACCAACCAACCAGGTTGGAAGGGACCCATCGGATCTTCTAGTCCAACCATTCCCATCAAACACTAAACCAAGTCCCTCAAGACCTCATCCACCCGTGCCTTAAACACCTCCAGGAAAGGTGAATCAACCACCTCCCTGGGCAGCCTATTCCAATGCCCAATGACCCTCTGTGTGAAAAACCTCCTCCTAATCTCCAGCCTAAATCTCCCCTGGCGGAGCTTGAGGACATTCCCTCTTGTCCTGTCCCCTGGCACTTGGGAGAAGAGGCCAGCTCCCTCCTCTCCAACAACCTCCTTTCAGGTACTTGTAGAGAGTAATGAGGTCTCCTCTCAGCCTCCTCTTCTCCAGGCTAAACAACCCCAGCTCTCTCAGCTGCTCCTCATAGGGTCTGTTCTCCAGCCCCTTCACCAGCCTCGTTGCTCTTCTCTGGACTTGCTCCAGAGCCTCAACATCCTTCTTGTGGTGAGGGGCCCAGAACTGGACACAGTATTCAAGGAGCGGCCTCACCAGTGCCGAATACAGAGGGAGAATCACCTCCCTAGACCTGCTGGTCACACCATTTCTGATACAAGCCAGGATGCCATTGGCCTTCTTGGCCACCTGGGCACACTGCTGGCTCATGTTCAGCCGGCTGTCGACCAACACCCCCAGGTCCCTCTCCTCCTGATAGCTTTCCAGCCAGACTTCTCTCAGTCTGTAGCTGCACAGGGTTGTTGTGCCCCAAGTGCAAGACCCGGCATTTGGCCGAGTTAAACCTCATGCCGTTGGACACTGCCCAGTGGTCCAGCCTGTTTAGGTCCCTTTGCAAAGCCTCCCTACCCTCCAGCAGATCGACACTTGCACACAGCTTCGTGTCATCTGCAAACTTGCTAAGGGTACCCTCAATGCCCTCATCCAGGTCATTGATGAAGACATTGAACAGGACTGGACCTAGCACTGAGCCCTGGGGAACCCCACTTGTCACTGGCCTCCAGCTGGACTTAACACCATTTACCACCAATCTCTGGGCCCGGCCATCCAGCCAGTTTTCCACCCAGGAGAGTGTGCGTCTGTCCAGGCCAGAGGCTGACAGTTTCCGTAGCAGAATGCTGTGAGAAACTGTGTCAAAGGCTTTACTGAAGTCCAGAAAGACCACATCCACAGCCTTTCCTTCATCCAGCAGCCGAGTGACTTTGTCATAGAAGGCGATCAGGTTGGTTAGGCAGGACCTGCCTTTCGTGAACCCATGTTGACTGGGCCTGATCACCCGGTTCTCTTGCATGTGCTTCATGATAGCACTCAAGATCACCTGTTCCATGACTTTCCCTGGCACTGAGGTCAGACTGACTGGCCTGTAGTTCCCTGGATCCTCCCTGCTACCCTTCTTGTAAATGGGAACTACATCAGCCAGTCTCCAGTCCAGAGGTACCTCCCCAGTCTTCCAGGACTGCTGGAAGATGATGGAAAGGGATTTGGCCAATACATCCACCAGCTCCCTCAATACCCTAGGATGTATCCCATCTGGCCCCATGGACTTGTGGGTGTCCAGTTGGCCAAGCAGGGCTCTGACCACCTCCTCTTGGACTATGGGAGCCTCGTATTGCTCCTCTGTTTCCTGGGTATCTACACAGAGGGAACAGCTTTCTTTACAATTAAAGACTGAGGCAAAGAAGGCATTAAGTACCTCAGCCTTCTCCTCGTCCCCTGTCACTGCTGTTCCCTCTGAGTCCAAAAGGGACTGTATGGTCTCCCTTGTCCTCCTTTTACTGTTTATATACTTATAAAAAGATTTTTTATTGTCTTTTACAGACTTAGCTAATCTGATCTCTAGCTCAGCCTTAGCCCCTCTGATTTTTTCCCTACATAGCCTCGTTTCCCTCCTGTAGTCCCCCCAAGAGGCCTGTCCCCCCTTCCAGAGCCCATAAATATTCCTTTTTTTCCTAATTTCACTCAAGATTTCCCTACTCAACCAAGCTGGTTTTTTCCCCTGCCGGCCTTTTTTCCAGAACACGGGGATGGCTTTCTCCTGAGCTGCCAGGATCTCCTTCTTGAAGAGCTCCCAGCCCTCATGGGCTCCCTTGCCCTCAAGTGCTGTCTCCCAGGAGACATTGCCAACCAGCCTTCTAAACAGTTCAAAGTCTGCCCTCTGAAAATTTAGTGCTACCGTCCTGCTTAGCACCCTCTTCACTTCACCTAGGACAGAAAACCCTATCATCTCATGATCACTAAGACCTAGGCGACCCCCTACTATCACATCCCCCACAAGCCCCTCTCTGTTGACAAACAACAAGTCCAGGAGGGCACCTTCCCTCGTAGGTTCATTAACCAGCTGTGCAAGGAAGTTATCTTCCATGCACTCCAGGAACCTCCTAGACTGCTTCCTTTCTGCTGTGTTGTACTTCCAGCAGATATCAGGGAGATTGAAGTCTCCCACAAGGACAAGAGGCACTGACTTGGAGCTTGACCCCAGCTGTTTAAAGAAGAGCTCATCAGCTGCTTCTCCTTGGCTGGGTGGCCTGTAACAGACTCCCATCACAAAATCTCCCTTCTTATGGGCTCCCTTGATCTTAACCCACAGGCACTCAATCTCCTCATCGCCACAGTCCATCTCAGAGGTGTCCAAGTCCTCCCTTACAAAGAGGGCTACTCCACCCCCTTTCCTACCCTTTCTATCCCTCCTGAAGAGTTTATACCCCACCATACCTGAACTCCAGTTATATGAGTCATCCCACCACGTTTCTGTGATGGCAACGACATCATAGGCACCTTGCCCTACAACGGCTTCCAGCTCTTCCAACTTATTCCCCAAGCTGCGTGCATTGGTGTAAATGCACTTCAGCTGAGTAGCTGAGCCTTCAGCCCTCCTAGAGGGGACAGTGCTTGTTCCCAATTGCCTATTAACTGGAGTAGTTGATGCCAGAATATCTACAGAAATATAGAAATACAGAAATTTTCCTATATCATTTACATGATATAGGAAAATACCACATGAAAAGACCAAAGATCTTGCTCCCCAGTAGTAGTGATGTGGCTGTGAGTGATTTAGTAAGCTTTGTTGGACCTGATCAGCCTCACCAGGGACCTGCACCCACACCCATGGCCCCAGCAGATCTATTTAAGCTCAGCCTGGAGGCTCTCAGCTCCTGTTTGAGCTGTATTGGAGAGGTACCTGTCTTCATCTTGATCAATGCCTCTACCTGTTTGCAGAGCTCATTGGTCCAGTCCTCAGCCTGCACACTAATCTCTTGACTTTACTTCTTCTGTGTCTTGCTGCCATGTTCTTACTTGGCAAACACTGAACCTGATGTGTGGACAGACTTATTGACCTTGAAGTAGTCTCATTGCAAATAATTTTGTCTTATGGTCTGGATTCTAGGTTGAACCTGACCTGCTCACCTTGTTCAGGTACTGTGGGAATAGGCTGTGGTTGGAGAGGTCTTCCTGTCCTGCTGGCTATGTTATCACTCTTGGTGTCCATGCTTTAAAGGAGTAGTAGGACCTTACTTTTCCCTGGCAAGTGGTCAAAAGCAGACATTAATGGAAGAGTGTGAGAGTAGTTGAGTGGGCATAGCGTGATGGTGAAGTGATATTTCCCCAATGTATTCCTTTAATCTCTGACCATTTGCAGCTCAGCTAGCCAGGGTTGGTGCCTTTATATTTAATAATTATTGATGGATTTCCCTTGTCTGAGTTTCTCAAGTCTTTCCTTGAGCCTATGTAAAACTTTAGCATCCTTAGTAGATGCCCTGTAGTAAAGTTTTTGATTATATAATTGATGACATGAAGAACATCTCTGTCTTGAACCTCATATCTTCTAGCTGTGTGTGACAGCCATTACTTCTTGAAGTGATACAATGCAAACAATGAGTTCTTACTTGTGTTCTTTGTGTCCCTTTACATTGTAAACTTCTACTGTATGCCTTCCTTGGAGACTTCTTTTGGGGACAAACAGTTGCAGTTTTCCTAGTTATTCCATATTTACATATTGAAATTGACAAACACGTGTGCACACCCTTCTGCTTATTAGTACAGAAATGAATTAGGTAATGAGGGATGCCTAAGAATTTGTGCCTCCATGATATTAGTGATGTTGTATTCAAAATAATATATTCATCAGTATAGCTTTAAACTCTTGCAAGCTCTGTTATGCAAATTAGACTGAGAAAAGTACAACAGCATAACTTGTTTACAGAAGTCTTGGCAGCCCTGCAGAGCAGCATTTAGGGAAGCACCTGTTTCTCCCTAGTCAATAGGGCTGCTCTGTTGTGAGATGCATTGTTCTTTTCTCTAAGTTATTTCCACTTACATAGTAACAGTGGAAGAAATAGCATAAAGATTTTAAGCATTAATTATTGATCTGTAAAATGTAGAATCATTATTTTTGCCAGTAATTGGTTTCTGGTCTCTACAAGGTCTTCTGAGTGAAGAACACAAGGGGTATGCAATTAAAACTAAAAAGACTACAGGCTATATCTGACAAAACAAGCTCAAGTACACCTATTCCATTGTCAAGGCCAAGTTTTGGAGAATGCAGCACAGTCCAGACTTTCAAGTTGGATACCGAATTGGCTGGAAATAACAGTGTATTGGGAGCTCCTTTGTGTTCAGTTGCTGTTGGAGTTTGTCCTCAAAGGATTAAGAAGAACAGTGTAAGCTGTGCAGCCCAAACCAATCCACCTGAAAATGGACATCAGGGAGAAGGTGATGGGAGATGGGTCAGTAATCAGCAGCGTGTTCCTAGTTGGGCCAGGCAATGGCACTAACATCCTGCTGGCATGAAACACGGAGAGGGAGTGCAGAGCTTTGTTAGCCTGTACAGCTGTCAGAGTAAATATCTACCAACACTGCCATTCCAATGTGGAGAAAAAAAAAAAAAAACACAGAGTCTCCCTGACTTAGAGAAGAACTTATCGAAACTTAGCTGTAAATTCAGTTTTATAACTGAGCTCTGTCACATTAGCTTAACAGATCTCACAGCCTGAGGCTGCTAAAAGACCCCTTTCTCTCAGTTCTCTTCTAACTGTCTAAGCTAAAATAATTGTTCTTATTCCTGTCGTTGATGACCCATGGCACGTAAAAGAGTGGCACTTCTTGCCCTGCTGTGCTATTGAGTGTCTGCTGTTGCCAAGCCCAGGCTATCACTTTATCTAATGAGTCACTTCAGAAGGAGAAGAAGGCGCAGTAACTGCTAACATAAAATAGCCTTGCAATGTGAAAATAACTGCTTCCTGACCCTGGTGAACATAGCTGGTTTTGAGTTATATTGTAGAAACTCTTGTGGATCTGGAAGAACTATCACTTGGTTCTGCATTATTTGACCTAATCGCTCTGCTGGCCAAACTAGAACCTTGTAAATGTTGTAGCCCCTACCACAGTACATTGGTAGTAACTTGGAGGTCAGAGCTATTTTCTAGTGCTGGAAGTGAACTCCTGTTTCTTAGTTATTAGTAGCTAATAATGAGGAAAAAATAATACTATAAACAAAACAGCATCCATGGCAACACATAGCCATTTACTCCTGAACTTCTCAAAACTGAAATAATTAATTTAAGCTCTTTCTTCAGTTTTTATATTATAAAAGCTTACACTGGCAGATATGGGCATGTTCTGGCAATTAATCAGCTGAGTCAGTGGTCATCAAGGGAACCTGTAATGAAGTGTCAGGAAGGATCTTCCTCTTTTGCATGTAAGTTCTCATATCTGGAATGCGATCTGCATTGCTCAGCACAGTGGCTTTGCCTTTTTGGGCTGCATCGAACAGATCCATGCAATTGTTTCAAATATGATGATTTTCCTGTTGCTTCGTCAGTTATAAATGAGGTACCTGAGTTTTCACTTGCTAGAGTGTCTGAGTCATGCAAGTCTGATCAGGTGACACCTCTGCCCAGGGAGGTTGCTACCAGTGTGTTTATGTGGTCCTTACAAGTATAACAACACAATGAATTTGTCTTGTTTTAGAGTGATAAACGAGCACAAAGATCAACCACTTTATGTTGGGAATAGGAAGTGAATTCATACCGATGGGTGGTACCCTGGTTCCCCAAGTGACATCCTCCTTCCTCAGTTTGTAGGTGGGCTCCTCGGTGGCAAATCAGGCCGAGATATGTCAGGGGAAATTTCCTTGCAAAGGCTCTGCTTCTGTGGCACTGTATCAGGAAAATAAGGTTAATAACCTTTCCAAATAAAGGACTCGTTTCAAGAGACCTATATTTAGGGTCCATGATATGGCTTCACACTTCAAAATGCACTAATACAGCAATGGTGAAAGTGCTAGCAAAAACTGTAATAGCAGCATTGCGAGCATCTACAGACCAATTTGAAGCACGTGCTTTATTATTTTCAGGGTAAAAGGTCTGCACCCTTGGGTAACTGAGGATTCTGGAAATACATAGATTGATTCTGGGCTCAGGACTTGAATTTGGCTCTGCACTTGACTGACCTGAATAAGGTAAAATACTCTATGAGCAAGGTCATCTCTTGGCTCAATATGCTTACACAGTTCCTTACCGCCTTTATCATCCAGACCTCCTTATCTTGCTCCATCTGCTCCATTTCAGTGATATTTTTAGCATGTATTCATGGTACAGTTTTTCCAGTCTGGCTTGCCTGACCCTTTGGTCTCTGAACAATGCAGCTGCAATAGAAGTGGTTCACAAGCAAATGCTGCCAGTGAAGTGGGATTTTTTCCAGATCCCAGAATAACCCCCAAATTTGACCAACCCTGTCCCCTCGGAGCTGTTTTTTTAACGAGTCAAACTGGGAGGTTTTCTGTGTAAGGTTCTGTTAAGCTATAAATGGTTGCAGCTCAGCTTTGAAGTTAACACTTCATTAAGATTAATTGGGGAAGTTCACACCTCTGCTGGGAGTTTGTCTAGCAGACTCTGCAAGACAGAAGTGGGCTGATTTACACGCTGATGATGCCTGGCTTTGCAACTTTAAAAACAAGGGCAGTGACTGGCTCAAAGAACAGTGCAAGAGCTGAAAAATGTCCCTGCTTCCACAGGTTCAGCACCTCCTGCTCCTAAGCCTAATAAAGTGAAGTACTGCTTATGACAACAGTCCTGTACTTGCACTACGATTTCAGGTGCTGGTCTTGTGGCATTATATGACTGGGGTTATATGATTAAACCTTATGTTACTGGTGGTGGATAAACAAAGAGCTAAATTTTTCCGTTTAGCTACTGCTGCCTGGTATGAGCTGGAGATTATTCACTGCAAGGAGGAGAAGGGAAACAGGGGTGGCTCCTGCTGACACACAGGCTGTGTCCGGTGCACTGTGTCCACGGGAGAGGTCTCCAGGAGGATGGAGGAGGAGGACTGCTGTGTAATCCAGACTTTTGCCTTTGTGTCAGGCCACATGGTGAGAAGGAAGAGCCCTGCAACATGTCAAGTCCTTCTGCCTCTGGACTTGGCAGTGTTAAGTTTGCATTTGGGCTTGATGATGTTGAAGATAGTTTCCATCCTAAATGATTCCATGGTTAGTCTTGGTGTCTTTGAACCTGTGGTGCTTGCAACAAGCAGAAAGCAAAAGTGGAGACAAATCAAGTATGGTTTATATCTCTTGTTACTGAGGAAGTTTTCAAAAAGTCTTACCTGTTCATACGGTGGCTTTTTATGGGGACAAATAAAAAGAAAATGCTGTGTCAGCATCCTTCTAGAAAAGGAGCACAAACCAAATCAATAGCTCCTATGTCATACTTGTGAAGGAAAATGGGATGAAATCTCTAGCTGTTCTTCTGAACATCTTGGTCCTGCTGTTGCCAGCTGCCCCTTTCCAGAATCCTGCTGTACAGTTCAGTGTAATGTCTTGGTGCAAATTCCTGATGGTCCCATATTCAGAACAGTTCTTGCCCATAATTAATTTTCATTCTCAAGAGCAAATAAGTTGCAAAGCCTCATACAACGACGCACATAAACCACAGCTGAAGTGGTTTAAGTGAACTCTCCAATCTAGCAGTGATTACCTTCCGCAGTAATGGCAGAACAGAGCTTTCCATAATATCTGCTCAGCATTTTGAAAGGGTTATGATTAGCTGTGATATGACAAAATAAACAATGGTGTGCAGTGTTTGCACAACAGCTTTCATACTTACTGCTTTGTGCAAGATAATCTTATAGCCTGAAGCTAGGAGACACATCCCTTGTAGCGCAGTCAGCTTCTTTGATACATCTTTATCTTACTTTTTCTGTGTTTATTGCTGGCAGAAAACAAGAGTAAATGTATAGATAAACTTGAGGGTCTTATCATCCTGGTTAGAGGGGTAATCCTTGCTCCATTCATGTAAACAGCTGAATTCCTTCTGATTCTAGGGTTTCATCTCTTTAAGTACTTTCCCCCCCTCTATTTGCAGTCCTTGAAGTAATTACAGACTGCTGTCTACCACCTGCATTCCACCAGGTACAGGGATTGCAGCTGAAAGCTCAGCATTGAATGTAAGGAAAAATATCCTCCTTCTAAACTTTCAGATCTTTAGGCATTTCTGGACTGGGGAACATGGGAGGATACATGAACCAGGGGCTGAGAACCCATCAGGCAGTAGAGGAAGCAGCTGGAAGAATGGAACAAGTTCAGCTGCAAACTCCTCTGATGCGGCTGCTAGAACAGGCACAATTCCCTGCATTACCAGTAAAGCACAAAGGCTAATATCTAATGCTAGAGAGCAGTGATGAGCGTTGAATCTTAGAGTTTTGACATCTCAATATTGTTTCTGTAGTACCAGTTCCTGGAATCTTCAGAAAAAATGAAATAAATTAGAACAAGCAGGAAGCCAGTACCCTGCTTCTATATAGGAGCCCTCTGTTGTCTTATTGTGGCTTCATATCTAGTGGTCTAGCAAGAGGTCCCGCTTCCCCTTGCCAGTAGCTCAAAGTTCCATGGGAGTTTAAAATGCCACTTTCTTCTTTACTGGCGTCTTCTATCCTGAGTTATGCTGTAAATGGCTTTAAGCTGTCAAACCACTCATAAAGACTGATATATCAAGAGCTCCTTTTATGTAAGAAATACTATCCTACAAGAAATGAGTGAAACTGGCTCGTTAGGAGAAGGGGCAACTTCTACAAGTATCTCCTTTTTATTAATGACTGTGGATAATAGCAGTACAAACAATGGCCATCGCTACCTTCCAGATTCTATGTTCATTTTGATATAACATCTTTTATTTAGAAGAACTAGAGGCCACATAGTTTTATCTGGGTCTCCATTGCTTGGAAACTGAAATACAGCTAATTTTTACAAACAGGTTAGACAAATGCTTACCACACAACTTTACTTTTTGTGTATCCTTAACCAATGTTCTATGTAAAATACCATTGGAAATGTAGGTTTAGCTACTTGACTTTGAATTCAGGAGGCATCTGGCTCTTGAATAAGTTCAGCCCTAACTACTTGCAGGTGAGCCTGTGGGATTCACTAGCCCACTCTGGGCCAGTCAAATGAAAAGGTACCTTCTGGCCTGAACCAGCTGATTTCATGATTAAGGAAGAACTATCCTGTATTACACAGTCCATCAGAAAGACATTTACTCAAACATAATACCTTTGGTAGCATAATAGGAGAACTCGGTCTTACCGTCCATGGTGAGAATGGTCTGCAAGACTGGTTACAAGTGCTCAACAACAGATGCATTTCAGCTTAATTTAGCTGAAATTTCTCTTTCTGTGCCTTCTGTCTGGTGAGTAGCAACACATTCCACTATGAAAAGTTCTCTCAGTTCACGAGGCTACAGCAGGAGTGAGAAATATTGCAGACAAGTTGACTGTCCTCTGTCTTGAAGACCAGAGGAGAGGGAAAAGTACCGTCTAATTGTCATGATGGGTTGTTCCAACAGAGTCTTTGTTCTAACATAGTTTTTGTAATCCCAGAATTAAAAAAAAAGTAAAATAAGGGATAAAGGGTTGTTTTTTTCTTTTGGCTTGATCAGCTAACCTGAAAAGGTATGTCTGTGAAGTCAGGAAAGCAGCAAAATTCCTGGTTATAGCTCTTGGAAATCATTGCAGAAGCACAGCCAGGTTATTTCTATAGTGGTTGTGTTATCATCAGAGATAGCCTGGAAAGAACATTTTAAGATCTGGGTTTGATTTATTCTAGGACCTAGGGTTCAATTTGAAATCCAAATCAGGATTACAAAGGACTAGAATATCCAGCAGGAGATTTTGGCTTCAAATGATAGAAACAGTGAGAGAACTAGCTGGCTTTGTTGATGGTCCAGGCTTTTAAATCACCTTGATTTTTGCATACCTCCTCTTACAGATAATAGAAGCCATATTCTGTTACATATATGCAGCATAAATTTCTGTTGGTAACATGTCTTTATTCTAAGAAATTACAGGTTTTTTTCCACTGTAACTGAGACAAAGAAGCTCCTTTTTTTGATCCCTGACATCCTCCTTTGAGCTCCTGTCAAGCAGTCTGAGCCTAATTTGAATTCCAGTGACGAGGAATAACCTGATATTTTGCTTGCCTCAGTGAATGAAAGGTTAATTCTGTACATCTAAGTTTTATGCTGCATGCTAGTTTGTTAAAAGTATTTTACCACACAGCTGGTGAGGAATTTTCAAAAATACAAGAGAGGCCTGTATGTTATTTGTTTTAACTTTTCCTTTCAACTTTTTTTTTTTCATTAAGTTCCCAGATGACTGCGCACTCTTGAATGCAGCAATCTGTTTAATCTAGTTTTAGCCTTCCTTTTCCTGTTTGCTGTTTACTTTTCGTTCCATGCCAGTAGCTACTGAGGCAATACTGTGGGTCCATTATCTGTTTCAGGCCTCTTGGAACAGATGTGTTGGCTTTGCTCTGTGTGTGCATGCATGAGAGATGGGGAATAAACATACATGTGGCCAATTAGTTAATACACTTAAATTAATGAAGGAGCAATCTATGAACCTCCTTTTCCCGAGAATTTGGACATAGGGAGGAGGTTTGCCATATAGCCTTCAAAAGCTTCAAAAGCAGCTATAAGGTCACAGTCTAGTACTCCTTTCTGTATACTCGTGTCTTTTCTAAAAAGATTTCCCAACTTAATCTTCAGCATACGGAACAGTAGGGCAGAGGGGGAATGGCAGTGTTTATGACCAAAGTGCAAAGACAAGGAAGAAAATTAAATCCACAAAAGAGTGAATCTTTTGATCTCTGCTTCATATTCCTCATTACAAACTTAACAGTACCAGCAGTTATGCTTTAACTAAACATTGAGTTTATAGACCCATGTCTCTGTCTACAGATAAGGGAAGGTCAAGGGGAATTCTGCTGATGCTGTCTTCACCCTTGCAGATTTGCCTTGAATTGGGACACCCAAACAACTCAATGGGAGTCTAAACATCACCAGTGATTTGGGTGTGTTGTTTCTTGTAGTAGGTAGAAGATGATCAAATATGTCTGCTGTGGATATACACAGCCCTGATAGGAAAGAGCCTTGGTAAAATTACCTAGGATCTGTGACACTTGAGTGAAAATACGACGATAAAACCAAGAACAATAAAATTAACCCAGCTAATGACATTTGGGGAAAGGGTTTAAAAAAAAAAAAAAAGCAGGGTTTTGTATGTTCTTTTTTTCTTCTTGGTTCTTAAATTGTGAAAAAAAACCCTCTAGAGTCAGAAAAGCTGAATATGAAAGCAGGAGGGAGACCTAAGAGGTTCTCTGCTCTATAGGAAAACTTATCTGCAAAACCACCCTCTTGATCAGGAAAGAGAAACTTCTGTCTCTAGCAAAGTTTCTACCTCTGATTCCACAAAATTAAAACAAAGGAGAGAGTCAATTTTGATCCATTTCTTTGCTGTCATAACTATTCTTACCAACTTCTGCTTATCAAAGTAGTTCCTTGTCCAGTTGATAAACACATCCCTCATTTTAAAACTCTACAAAAGGGATCATATCCCTTTTCACTGCATTTCTACTGTTGTGGCTTTGCAGACTTTTGTCTTCTGTAAATCCTAATAGAGACAGTGAGCCATGTGTGCGGTGTGTCCCCGCAGCCTCCCAGTGCCCGAGGGATGCCTTGAAGCATCATTCCAAAACACTGACATGTCATACTTCATCATCCAGGTGGGATGACCTAAGTCCTTAGAAAATCCATGTGCACTAGAGAGGAGTTTAGGAATGCAATGAGGAAGTCAAAGACCACAGGACCTCAAGAAGACAGAAAATATGACCTAGTCTACAAATAGCACTGGCACCATCCAAGAAAAAGAAAAATTCTTCTCTTTCTTTCTGTGCTTTCTCACAAAGCAGAGAAAAATAAGGTAGCCAGATTCTACCCTCCTTGAAACCCCTCTGAGACATACAAATAAAGAACTTGGTACTGGATATTAAGGAGAACTTGCATTAGGGCAATACACAGAGGGCAATAGCTCAAGCAGGCGTGTGTATTGGAGAAGTAAGGCACGTCTCTTATCACTGTTGGTCATTTATAATTTAAACTCTAAGTATACAATTAATTCTGAACTAGTTCCAAAAATAAAAGGAAAAGAAAAATAATGGTTCCCAAGAAGTCAGTGTGTTGGCTCTGACTGACATTGGCTACAAACATGCCTGAGTGAACAGCACTGAACTGAATCTGGAGTTAAAGCACAGGCAGGTCATTTCAAACAGCCGTGCAGTTAAGCAACACTCTACACCCTAGGGAAGCCTCCCTTCCAAACACTTCCAGCATTCCACATGGGCTTTCTTTCAAAGTTGTTGGCTGTTCTCAGTTGCATTTCATCTGTACTCTTTTTGGAAGATTTGGGGATGTTTTCTCAGATACTTTGATTTCTGAAAAGCTTTCACCTGCAAAGGATTTATCATGATGAGGAATTAATCGCAGCTTTATTTGCAGAAGAAAGAGAAATGTATATAAAGTGAAGGATGCTCAGCTTCTTCTCAGACTTTAACATGAGCAATTCTGAATGGAGATGTGTTTAGCTGTTCTGGATATTTACATGCCAACATGCAGAAAAAGCAAGCAAATATAAATGAATGTTCCTGAAAACAGCGGTGGAAAGCAAACATTTACTTTTATATACCCTAAAAAGACCTTGTTATAAGGAACATGATAGCATCAGCCTAATACCAAGAGACAGAAGTACAGAGAAGAGAGCAGGTGGTGATGAGAACTGGCTGGCTCATGGCAGCAGAATCAGGACCCTTCTACCCTTGGGCAGCTGGTAGGGACACCACAGTGCCACCAGTTGGTGCTGCCATCAGCTTACCTGGTATTTGTATGGTTCACAAATATATAACGAGAGTTAACGTAAAGTAGTAGCACCATTGACGTTACTGAATGTGAGATTTATAATTAGACTGATCCTTTATCTATGAATGAGAGTTTGGAGTCAGGTGAAGAATGGATAGATGGGGAGTTTACCAAGAATTTGCCAAGGACAAAGAAATCTGACAGAGTAGAGGGCTAACAGACAACAAAAGAACTAGCAGGGTTCTCCTGAAAGAAGGACAAATAATGAATAGAGGCAGTGTAGACAGAAGTACACAAAAATATGTAGCTTTTGCTGTCCAGAGGGACCAACTGTTTATACTTACAGTGTACTACAACAAGCTAGACCTCCATGATCAGATTCTTGTTTAGGCTCCACTGAGATCCCTAGCTCAGCGTGGGTTTTATTTTAGGTGCATTTCCACATCAAGAAGCATTTAAGTCTTAGAAAACTCCTCTAGGAGGAATTTGGGTTGCATAAATCTGAATTCAGGAAGCCTTCCTGAACCCCGTGGTGTGTGGTTTGTCCATACATTCATGTGAGTGCCTGCATGTGCTCATCAGGGAAGCAAAAAGAAGGAACTGAGGCAGCAGACACATGACTCAGGGTGTGGGCGAGATTGGAAATATAACCCGGGTATTGCTGGATTATCAGCAAGTTTGGATCTTCGTTCTGCAGCAGCTGGGCTACCTCCCAACTGAAAACGCTGCAGGCAACATGTGTGCTTAGTAGTCAATTATCCATGGGAGCAGGTAAGGGATTAGTGACCAGGCAGGGTAAGGTTTCATACCTGTCAGCAGTGCAAACACTGTAGCTGCTCAGAAATGTTTAAGAAGAGGGAGGAAATAATATAGCTTTTTCTGTTCTAAACCACAAGACCCTTGCATTTGAGCTGAAGGAGAACTGTCTCCCTTTGGTGGAATTCTGTATGGGACATGTGCCTGGGCGAGATGTGATTCCAGTCATGTTGCTGCATGTGCTTAATGCACAGCTCTCCTTTCCTTCTATCCATGCCCATCACCTGGCCTTTGGGTCACTGCTCCTTTTGTTATGTGAAACCAGTCATGGAGATAACTGGCTAGAACTGGGAAAAGAAGATTAAAACAATTTTTTTTCCCCTACAAATGCTGTTTTTCAGACAGATCGATTTCCCAACCTGATTGATGCAAAAAACAGGAGGACCAGTGCAACTGAGAGGTCAGAGCACAGAGGTACCAAACAGCAGTAAGGGGCAGTAGCTCAAGTCTGAATTCCTGCCAAAGATTTTGCATCATGAACCTGTAGCTGGAGCTGCAGTTTGGGGAACAAAGCTCAGCCTAACCCAGTTTGTATTCTGAACAATGCAGAAATACCACAGGTTCAGCTGGTTTTTACCTCTGTCTTTGAATTAAGGAGCGTAAATTTAGGTTTGCATCTTTTGCCCAAGGAAACCTTATTAAGCAGCTTGTTTCCACTAATGTAATTAATCAGGAGACAGCAAAGATTGCTTTGTTTCATCCCAGCTTTCAAACCCCATTCATCTGCTCTTCTCTGGTCTGCTGCGGCTCTCCCATGTGCTGCATTGTCTGGGCAGTGTATAGTCTCATATTTTTAGCTATAGGTGAAAACAAAGTATCTTCTTTGAAGAAATCCCACTAATAGTGTCTGTTAGTCTTTGAAAGTAATCAGGTGTTAACAAACTTATCTTAAAGTTTACCTGCCTAAAATTTTTCCTGCTCTCACTTTCTTAGCTTTCGTTCTCTTAACTTGTGTCCCAAGTGAAAAAGCACCTGATCATTTAATTGGATCATTCAATAATATTCTTTAGCAATATCTTTTTATTCTTTCAAATACAGCATTTGCATCAGTTTACTTTAAATGGTTTGCCTTCATCCACTTATTAATATAGCTTTTTTTTAATGTTTTGGATGCATAATTTACAGATAGCAAGAATTTTCTATTTTCACTCAGTCAATTATATTACAAACCCAGGTGACTTTTTTATTATTAAAATAGAATAAAAAAATGTCAGTTGGTGAATGGAACGGAACAGTTTTCACGATCAACAACAAGCTTGTAAAAAGGGACCAGTTACTAAAATTTTTTTTAAAAACTATCTGATGCTCAAATCCTTCCCCAATAAGCTGTAGCACTCCCTCTCTTTACAGGTACACTGTTATACAAGAAATGTAAAATAAGAAATGGGCATATCTTGAGTATTTGTTGAAATTAGCATTCTGTACTTCATCGGATTTTCTTTATGCCAGACAGAACTATGTTTTTTCCACATTAATCCATCTTGAACCCTGACCCTGCATGTGCTTACTTGATTATCCTGAATACTACAGAGAACTCTCATAACTCTCTCATTTAATGAACAGCCAGGTCTATTTTGAATATGCTAATCTAAGGCTAAAGTTAAATATAAATACAAGCCCCCAGCACTCTGAAGAGCTGGTATGTTTTCAGCTTCATCTCTGAGGATTTTAGTATCAGAAGAAACGATCAACATGAGTTCAATATTACTTCCAAGCAAGTGAACGCTTAGAAAAGTTTGTGAATCCCATTGCATAAATGTTAGTATCCATAATTTGAAGTTATGGGAGAACTGAAACACCAAAGGACTAAGGGACTGGTGTAATGAAACAATGCATTTATTTTTTGGACAGGGGCAGGAGAGGACTAAGAAATGCTGCCATATGAGACCAAGTATTTATGTGGCCTAAACTCTATCTGCCAGTTCCAGTTTATTTTAAAAACTCTGATGGATTAACTTTGAACAGCTGGGCTTTATGCCAGATCAGGCACTGTCCATCACTTCCATCCCACCTACACACTGAACCCCATACCAGATGCAGGGTTAGCATAAAGGCGTTGCATTGACATGAACTGTACCATGTGCTCTGTTAAATACAGCAGATATGCCTGCTCCAGAATAAATGTGCTGAGAAGAAATCTAGAAGTACCTAGATCCAGTATTACTGCTCATGTAAATGTGTCTTACTAACCTTGGCTGAGAATAAATGTGGTCCGTGCTAAGAGACTATGGTTCTTGGAGCATCTTTCCCCTTTCCCATCCTTCATTGAGCAGCAAGAAGAGCTGGGAGAAACCAGAGAAGTTATAAACAAGATGGACCCCTAGGGATGTGTGTGAATTTGGGAAAGTAGAAAAGACTTTGTAGTAAAAACGGACCAGGGGAACCAAAGTGGATTGCTGAAGATATGGGGAGAGAGATGCAGACCTTTTGAAAAAAGATGTGTTATGTGGCAAGGGAGGCAGAGGCAGGTGGCAGGGAAATCCAGAGAAAGCTGGACTCGTGGGGAAATTTTGAGATAATCCCTTCATTTGGTTCTCTTACTAGCATTTCCAAGAGTCTAAGAGTCTGAAACCTGACCAAAACCCAGGCACTGTAGTGCTGCCTCTCTGCAGCGAGGCTGAGATCTCGGATGGAGGCTAACGGTTGTGAGAGCTACAAAGCTCATGTGAGATGTGTGGCTGTTGCAGGCGAGGCAGTGTTAACCACTCACTTGTACACCTCATTATCTAGTTCATCATTAAGCTGTTTTCAACAGAGATGTTTAATAACCCTGCGTAGGGTTGAGTCTCTTCTGTTTGGATGCATGGGATAGCACTGAGTTGGGTCAAGTGACAGGAGAATCATTCAACATATCTACAGGCATGGCAAGGCTGAGCCTCCAGCACTGCCCTGCCCCAGCTGGGAACTCTGCCTGGGTTATGGGCTGGAGGTCAGGGATGAGGGAGGGACAGCTGTGCCCCACTCCTATGTAGGAGAGAGAGCACTGACCGAGGGCACTGGGAATCAGCTCTGCAAATCTTGCAGATAATTTTATTCAGAAACATGTGCTCTGTGGTGAGTGACTGGTGAGGAGTGCAGCCCAAAGTAGATTGCTCTTTATTTCACACCTTCAAGTCTGAACCTGAAGTGGGGAGGTGAATAAAGAACATCTGAAATACATGAAAGCTGTGTCAATTAATCTAAAATGTCTACCGTATGTATACTTAATTTTTATTATATGTGGCATATGATTTACATTATAACAGGAATAGTTGATGTTTTAATGGCAGCTTTCCTCTGTAGCAACTTCCTTTTGGGGATTATAAAGTGTATTTATAAATACCTATCAATTAAGCCTCACATAATTGTTGTGAGGGTAATAAAAGTCATTCTATTTGCTTTCCTGTCACTTGAAGATTTGTTTAAATCACTAGAATATTCAAGGTTTGAAAGAAAAACAGCAACAGAAATTTGTAAAGAATCCACTTGACTTCTTATTCTAACAGGCTACAATCATTTCGCCAGCTGGTAGCAGCTCTATGATCAGCCTTCAAGTGAGATATAAGTTCATCTTTAAGCCACCAGCAATCAAATGACACAGGACCTACATGGACACCATTTCACATCATCACATATCGCAGCTGTGATCTGCCAGGGTGCACACAGTACAACAAGAGCTGGGACTGCATGTTGCCTTAATTGCCTGTTTGTAGTGGTTGCTTCCCCCTTAGTGAAAAATAATTCCAGGGTTTGTTGATCTTTAGATCTGCACTTTGTTAAAAATTTCTAAAGGTGAATTTGGGTGTGATAGTGTGTGTGACAGACCATGACTGAGAAGTGAAGCCTGGCTATTTATTGTAAATAAAAGAAGTAATAGAATTGTAAAATATGCATTTTTTAAATTATTCTAGCCTAGGGCACAGTTAGCTGGAGAGATTTTTTTCAGGGACATGCTGAAATGTTTGTATTCCAGACTCAATTATTTATCAACATGAAACAGATACAGTTTAAGTCTGGGAAAGTTAGCAACTTAGTAAATAATTTTAAAAACATGGCTGCTTTTCAAAGCAATACTTTGTCCATTTCCATGCAGTTTCGGGGGAGCTTTAGGAAAAGTAATTGATGGAGAGGAATCAGATGTGAAAATTTCTTAAATCATGCAGTGCACTTTTGTTTGAGAATAATATATTGAAACATGGAGATTAAGGGCCTCTGAGCTGTCATGAAGGATCTTGTTTTATTGCAGATGTATAAAGCTTTTGAGGAGCTCTGCCTCACATCTTTGAAAATCATCATGCATTTTCCATGATGTTTCCAAAGAGGACTTGTATGTGGGCACAAATGGGCATCTCCATTCACAAACTGTCAGCCAGGCAATCGGAGATGCTCACTGATGGCTATGAAACAAAAAAGATATTGTCTAGGTGTATTTCTGCTGCTTTTGTGACTGAAAATACACTTAGCAAAACTCTGAAAGGAGGAGGAAACCACAAGTGCACAGCAACATGGCTGAGGCTCGCCTGGATAAGAGGCATCAGAGGAAGGCTGAGATGAGGGCTGGCTCTTCCCTAACCTCTTGCTGGGATGTATGGTAATCTGGTCATCTAGGGGCTGGAAATGCCATTTCAGCACTACAAGGGTTTGAGTCTTTTGTTGGTTTAAAGTTATTTGTGAATTCACTGCACAATCTTATGAAATTGCTGGGGTTTTTTTATCTCTGAAAAGCCAGACTGCTGAGCCACCGGTGCAGCTTCCTAATCACAAGCATGGAAAGTCATGAACTTTAACTAGCAGCGTTATCTAAGTAGTGTTCTTTTTGGTTTTCCCGGGTGCTTTTTTGAATTACTTGGGGGGGCGGGAGGGAGGAAATGAGAAAGAAGGATTGTTTTAAAAGCTTATATTTAATGCTTTTCACAGAGCAAACCTGCTGAGTCACTGTTAACAGTTTAATTCTAAAGCCGGCAATGCTTCTCATCGATTGCCCTGTACGCAAAAATCTCCACATTGCATATGTATGTAATTAACAGTAGATAAGACTGTTCTATTTAAAGGCTTTGAAAAGAAGAAAAATTCTTCAAGTTGTGCCCTGAGTGATTCAAAATTACTATGAATTTTTACTTAAGAATTCACTAGAAACCTTGGAGGGAGCTAGAAATAAACCCCCCCATGTATAGACCTTCCATTTGACAAGAAAAATAAATATTTACTTACTAAAGCGTTTATTTCTAAATTGTCAGGTGTGGCTGCCCTTTACAGGAAAGCGGGTACATGACTGGCAAGGAAAAAGAAAAAATTAACCAGCAAAATAAATACTGTGAAGGGAAAGGAGATACAGCAAAGAGGAAAAGTACTGTGATAGAAAAGGGCAATGGATCAGCAGAAGTTTGCTGGTGTGTGCGGAAACGACACCATTCCATTTTTTTTTCTTTTTTTTTTTACAATGAGAAGAAACTATTAAGCACATTTTAAGTCATTCCTGCTTGTATTCTCTCCCCTATTTCTTTCTTTGTAGTTGTGGGTTTTGTTGTTTTTTTTTTTTTTTTTTTAATGACAAGACAGAAGATAAATTGCTGGTTGTAAAGAGTGCTGCAGGGGAAACACTGGGGATATAACCACCTAATTATGAATTTCCTGAATGTGCAACATGACCAGGAGCAACTGGACAGGATTAGTGTTGTACGTTTCATCTCCAGCTGTTCCATGAATACCGATCTACAAAATCTTCCAAGAAGAACATTTTTTCCTGTGGCCCTGCTTTTGGGTTTAACAATGCAAGCAATACTGCTTTGTTTTCTTTAGAGCCTGAACTGAAACAAGAGCTTTCAACAAAACAAAACCAAAGCAAACCTAACGAGCTAAAGAACTCCACAGTGCTAAGGAGATTTAGCTGAAATATCTGTAAAATATAAAAGAACCGTCCTTCTCATTGGCAGAAGTGGAACTAACACTGCAGAGACGTGTGGTTATAAGACAATAAATGAGAGTATTTTCTTCTGGTGCAGTGGTCAGAAGTTATTGTTTTGAATAAGCACAACTGGTGTGTAATCTTCATGGCAAGCTTCTTGAATTGGTTAAGTGCCAGTGCTCTTTGGAAGCTCTTGGCAGATGGGAACTTATTTAAACTTATAAAACCAATGTAGACTAAAAAATGTAAAAAATGCCCTGTGTAAGTCCTCGGCTTGCAAGCAGACAAATTACAAAGACAATGGTTCTTCTCATGGAAGAGAGGGAAACAGGAACATTTTCTTTCCATGATGCCTTTGTAAAGCTTAAGAGACAACTAACAGAATAATATTCCAGACAAACAACAACTTCTGGTGTGTCAGAAATCACGTCTTTACAATAATGGCACTGGCATTTATAGGGCCTCTTCTAGCTTCTGTTGAAGTCCCTGAGTCTTTTGTGACTTCTGCTAGAGTTTGACTGGGCATATTTATTGCTTAGTAGTTGTCTGAAAGCTTCAAAGACCAAATTAAGGACTTGCCCATTAAATGTAAGAAAAGGATATCCAGTAGGTAACTGGTTTTATCACAGACTTTTGAGCAATGCAAAGTTACCATGCACCCCACTAACAAGGGAAGGAGATAATTTTTATTTGAGAATCTTACAGCAATTAGTCCTTTGATCTTATCCCAAGAATAGGGGTTTGGGGGCTTAATTTCTGCATGTGGTATTGAGCACGATAAATACTGACCCGTGTCCTAAAAAGGGAAAAATCTGCTAATTAATACCATGAATACAAACTCCTCACCAAACTCAGTCAGTTTGTGAATGCAAAAACATGAATATATGCTCAGTGAATAACTGGCATTCATTTCCTCTAAATAGAGAGGTACAGATAGAAATTCTTGTTCATGCTAGTGTTTACATGCCCTAGTTATTTAAAAAGAGCGTCCTACAGGATTTTGGATATTTCACAGTAAAAGTGACCATTATAAACTAAAAACTGTGCTTATACATATCTTCTTGCTTGTGCCACTCTCCATGGGCACTATCTCAAAAACAAAATAATGTAAAGACAGAAGAAATTTGGTATGTTTTATACTGCACAATCTAATTTGCCTTTAGCTTTCTTTCTTTTTTTAGATAAAAGAGTAAGAGAAGACTACCATGACCAGTTGGGACTGTATGATTCTGAGTACCTGATTGTTTATATCACACAACTTCAATGGTTTGTGATACACACAAAGACAAGGGCCCAAAAAAGGGTTTATTAGCAAGAAAAAAAAAATCGTATAGTGCTGTCTTTATTGTGTGGAAGGAGCAAGGTATGTGATCACAAGGAAGAGGGAGGAGAGGTGCTACACAGCTTTTTTTCTGGATGTTTTCATAAGGAGATCATCCAGCTGTTTGCTTTGAGAATCCTGCCCTTCCCATCTCACAAAGCACTTGCCCTGGCAGAGCCAAGTCCAAGCAAGGGATGTCACAGCATCCCCTCTCAACCTGCTGAGGGGTCACCTGTGGCTTTTCTTGCTAAGTACATCTCTTTTTCTCCGTCCAAGTCGCCGTTGTCCTTGGGCATGAAAGTCTGAACCCAGAGCTCTTGCTATGGGTAAATGCAACCTGTTAGACACCAAGTTCTGAGCCAGCCCACCCCAAAGCTTCTCAGAGATGCAATAATGCACATGGTGTGACAACAATGTGGCCACAGTCCATCCAGTGTTTGGGTAGAATGATGTTGGTGCTACATGGTATTAAAAATTACTAAGGTCAGTACATTCTAGGTAAAATCCCACAATATCCTGTGAGAACAGAGATCATCTCTGCAACCTTTACAGTGATGTATGATCTCCGAGGCCACATCCCAGTTGCTCAGGCCCCTTTCTGGGATTTGTCACCAAATAGGAGGGGATGGCTGACAAGGGATGATGGCAGGATGCAGGACTTAGAACTGATTTGGCTCCAGAACCAGGCAACAGTGCCTAAATTGTTACTCTGTGATGGTTAAACAATCTCTGCTTGAAAGGAGTTGTGGGTTTCATTCCAGTCCAGGTAGATATGCATTTTGAGAATGGCTGTCATGGAGACATGGATACAAGAGAAAGGCTGAAGAAGCAGACAGCATCATCCCTTCAACCCGTTTCTCTGCCACAGGCTCAGGAGGGAAGGGAGATGGGATGGATGGGCTATTGCACTTCTGACGCCACTTGCTTCCTGAATAAACAGCAAGATCTCACCATGATAAAAGAAAAATATGCATGTTATTGAAAGCACAGGCGCAGAAAAACAAAGTGTCATCAAAACAGAAAAGTTAAGTTCATGGCTTTGGTCTGTATTTATTTGGATGACAGTTTGGGTCAGTCATTTTCTCCAGAGTAATTTGTCCATCCCTGCTGTGTCACCACTTAACCTTATCCTCTTCCTTTTTCAGGAGCAAAAGATGCTTCCTCCTGGTCTGATTAATGCTTTTCCTAGATGAGCTGACTCAGGGAGGAAACCATTAAAGAAATAGTTTTATCTGTTATTTACGTAGGAACTTTCTGAGGAAAAGTAGTCCTTGCTTCATTCTCCCCTGTCCTCTTCCTTGGTTGGTGAGCCATGCCTGGATTCCACTGAACCGCTCTACAGTTGCTGTTAACTGTGCTTGCTCTTCCAGTTCCCTGGAGCAGTGTGGCTGAACAGCAAGTGAAGTGCTCCAAAGAGAAGGTGTACATTTACTCCAGACCATGTTGGCTTTGCCTTGATTTTTGTGAACTTGACCACTTCTGCGGTTCCACATGAGACTGGAATTGTCCCCATGCCTGGCGTCTCTGTTTTAACTCTCCAAATGGGAATGTGCTCAGACCTGGCCTTCCTCTGGCCCATCTGACAGGAAAAATACAGACCATCATTTTCATTTCCTTCTTTTCTTCCATTTGTTTTCATTTTGCTTTCCTCTGGTTTGATTTTGTTTACTCTTCAGGTTAAATTTTATATTTTCTTATAAATTTTACCATTTTTCAGCTCAGGTCAGTTTGGTTTTTTCCCTTCCTAAAGTAATGTCTTCACTCCCTCCCTCTCTCCCCTTTCTCAATCTTTTCCTTCACAAAAGAATCTACAGGACCAAGTGAAGGCTTTACAACCCCTTGTGAGTAATTAATCTCATCTGACTCTGTAACTCTGTCCAGGATCATCAAAAGTCTGCATGTTTTGGGTCATTAGTAAAACAAAACATTTTTCCACTTGTAGATTTTACTTATTACAAAAGTTTCTGCAATTAACGATGAACAATGCTTAGTACGAGCTGACCATTTAACAGTGAAAAATCTTTCCCATGGGAAAATGCTAATTTGTTATTTTCATAGGAATTCTCTATCTCAGATAACTTTATTTTCATTCTTTTGTGTTTTGGTCACTTAAAAAATAATAATAATTAAAAAAACTAGCAAAACTCCAGCCTTGTTGGGCATGACGGTTTGGTTTTACCGAACTTTAATGCCAAACCAATTTTTCAGTAATATGAGTTTCAGTGAGAAGTAGGAGTCCTAAGGGAAAATCTGTTTCTGTTGATATTTTAATGGAAGCTGATGAAAATACACCTGGGCTGCCTACGACTCTGCAGGGTTTTCATTTGCTGAAATGAAACTCTGATGGATAAAAGGTAGATCAACTGCTGAGAAAACCTGTAAGGAAAAAAAGCACTGAAGAATATAGAGATAGAGCGAAGGTAGAGCACTAGAAGTATGGATGATGAGCATTTGCAGAGGCAGGTCAGCTCACAAGACATCTAAGGCCAAGTTAAAAGATCCTTCACAGCACATGACCTGTGGGGTACACAAAGCTGAGTCCTATTTTAAGCTTTTCCTATAAACCAGATTAAAGCTGTAGTCATGATTCCCCCATTGCTTGAATGCAGTGTGGAGAGGTGAGTGACCACCGTGGTACCTCAGGGCGCTTTTTCAGAGCCAAGGCATAAACTTCTCTTCTTTTGGGCTGTAACAATTTAAATAATTCAGAGCATTTCTTGAGTGTTGGTAAACATTGCATAAAACTTCTCACTCCCAACTGATGGCAACATTGGAATGACCACACTGATGGGACCAAGAATCATATAATCATAGAATCACCAGGTTGGAAAAGACCCACTGGATCATCAAGTACAACCATTCCTATCAATCACTAAACCATGCCCCTCAGCACCTCACCCACCCTTAAATACCTCCAGGGAAGGTGACTCAACTACCTCCTTGGGCAGCCTCTGCCAGTGCCCAATGACCCTTTCCATGAAAATTTTTTTCCTAATGTCCAGCCTAAACCTCCTCTGGCAGAGCCTGAGGCCATTCTCCTCTCCTTCTGTCCCCTGTGAAAAAAAAGCAAAAGGGAACTAAACACCCCATCAGACTTCCCTTCAAACACCTGTGTATTTCTTCCATAAAGCCTTGAGCCTTGGTCTGGGGGAATCAGGAGTATTATCAAGCTCTGAGTTCAAAGCCAGTCTGGAGGGGAAACACGTGTCAGCCCGTGTGTGTTCGGGTGCCTCAGCTCACCTGTGGCAGATGCTCAGGGGAGGACACACACAGATCCCAACCTTGAACTGTCTGGACAAGGGAATTTCCCCCTCAGACATGGCATTTTTGTGACCAGTCTCTGCCCTGACTGTGGAGGCCAGCAGCTGGGCAGGAGGAATCATAGAATCACTAGGTTGGAAAAGACCTTTGAGATCATCAAGCCCAACTCTACCAGTCCACTACTAAACCATATCCCCAAGCATCTTAACTTCCTACCTTTTAAACAACCCCAGAGATGGTGACTCAGCCACCTCCCTGGGCAACCTCTGCCAGTGCCCAATAGCCCTGTTTGTGAAGAGGTTCTGGAGTGTGTCCAGAGAAGAGCAACAAAGCTGGTGAAGGGGTTGGTGAACAAGTCTTACAAGGAATGGCTGAGGGAACTGGGGCTCATGAGCCTGGAGAAGAGGAGGCTGAGGGGAGACCTCATTCATCACTGCCTACAACTACCTGAATGGGGGTTGTAGAGAGGTGGATGCTGGTCTCTTCTTCCAAGTGACAGTTGATAGGACAAGGGGAAATGGCCTCAAGGTGCACCAGGGGAAGTTCAGATTGGGCGTTAGGAAAAAATTTTTCACCTAAATGGTCATCGGGCACAGAAAGAGGTTGCCCAGGGAGATGATTGAGTCACCATCCCTGGAAGTGTTTAAAAAACGGGTAGATGAGTTACTTAAGGATCTGGTTTACTGGCAGGCAGGTACGGTTGGACATGAAGATCTCAGAGGTCTTTTCCAAACTGGTGATTCTATGACTCTATGAATTTTTTCTGATGTCCAATCTGAACCTCCCCTGGTGCAATTGAAGCCATTCCTTCCCATACTGTCACTTGGGAGAAGAGGCCAGCAATGAGGTCTCCCCTCAGCCTCCTCATCTCCAGGCTCACCAGCCTCAGGTCCCTCGGCTGCTCCTTGGAAGGTTGGGCAGGGGATCACCATCCCAGGGGGGACAGCTGGCAGGCGGTGTTGATGCAGGAGCTGGGGGCGCTGGGAGCTGGGAGACGTTGGGAGGCACTGGGAGCTGGGGGCACTGGGAGTCAGGAGATGGGAGTCACTGGGAGGCTCTGGGAAGCTCTGGGAGAAGGAGGCAGTGGGAGGCACCGGCACTGAGAGAGGGGGGCGCTGGGAGCCGGGGACGCTGGTACTGGCAGCAGGAGCCGGGAGGCACTGGGAGGCTCTGGGACCGAGGGGCACCGGGAGGTACTGGTACTGGGAGCACTGGTAGGCAGTGGCACGGGCAGCAGGATCCAGGAGGGACTGGCAGGCGTCGCGCGGCACTGGAGGCACCGGGAGGCACCGGGAGCCGTGCCCGCAGCGCGGCGGCGCCTGCCCCCCCCGCCCCGTTCCCCCAGTTCCCCGCCCGGGGCGGAGCGGGCGCGCGGCGGGGCGGGGGCAGCGAGCGGCGGCTTTTCGGCGGGAGCCTCTACTCCAGAGTGCGCGGTAGCGCGGGGCCGGCCGGGGCCCATGTGGTGCCGACATCACTGACATGGCGGAATCCCCGCGGAGCCCGCCCGGCGCTCGCTCCGGCTAGCCGGGACTCACCCGCACCCGCACGGTAAGCAGGCGGCGGGCGGCCCCGCGCTCCGGCCCCGCTCGGCTCCCCCGCCGGCTCCTCCCCCGCCCCGCGGCGCCGCTCCCGGTCCCGGCTCCGGCTCTTTTGTTCGGCGGCGGGGCGGGACGCGCCCGCGCTCGGCCGAAAGTTTCTCTCGCCGCTCTTCCCCGGCTCGGCCCCGCGCCGCTCCCCGCCCGCCGCCCCCCGGCTCCGGCCGCGGGGAGCAGCCCCGCACGGCAAAGACCCGCAGGGCAAGGCGGGCGGGGAGCAGCCCCGCGAGGCAAGGGAGGCAGCATCCCCGCGGGGCAGAGGAGGGGGGGAGCATCCCCGTAAGGCAAAGGAGGGGGGGTCAGCGTCCCCGCAGGGCAAAAGTAGGGGGAGCATCCCCGGAGGGCAAAGGAAGGGAGCAGACCCGCGAGGCAGGAGGGTTGGCAGCCGCAAAGCGGAGGGAGGGAGCAGCCCCGCAAGGCGTGTGTGTGTGTGTGTGTGTGTGTGTTGGGGTGTCTGAGCCCGCAGCGCAGGGAGGCAGCAGCCGGCGGTGCGGGGCTGCGTTGCGGGGCCCTCCAGCGCCGCCCGGTCATCCCGAGGCGCTGGCCCCGCCGCCGCCGCCCTGCCCCGCGCCTGCCGGGGGGCTCTGCCGGGGGGCTCTGCCGGGGGGCTCTGCCGGGGGGCAGGAACGCGGGGCGGGGGGCGGTGGTGGTGTCGGTCGGTGCCCCCGGAGAGCGGGGCCGAGCCCCTCCGGGGCAGCCGGGCAGGTGAGCGGCGCTGCTCGTCGCCCGCCGCTCCCTCCCGGAATGTCTGGATCCAGGGGGAATGTTGGAGAAAAAACCCGAGGAAGGCGCGAGCGGCTTCTCGCAGCCCCGTCCCCCCCGCGCGGCGCTGGGGAAGGAAAACCCTGGAAACTTTGCATTTTCCGTGCCAAACACCTTTTTTGAAATGGCAGGCGACCAGGAGACGAAGTGAAAAAAGAAAAAGTCTTTTAAAAGCTTAACCTCGCTTAGGCTAAGACCGCGTCTGCATCCCTCCCTGCTGCCTCCCCCCCTCTAACCGATTCTCAGAAATGTTCTATTTAAATAAGGTTTTGGCCAGGATAGCGTGGCTTGGAGTTGAATGTTACGAACCGTTTGCCCCGTCTATATTTGTAGAATAAGAGGTGGGGTCTAGCCTGCCTCTCGCTTTTAGTGACTTTGTATTTCATTTGCATTTCTTTGTGTGAGCACCTAAAAGTGCCGCCTTGACTCTACTTGTGGTAGTCGCCCCATCACAGACAGGGAGAATCCGAAGTTTCTTCTTGGGTGTTTTTTGTTGCTTATTTGGGATTTTTGTTGTTTTGCCTTTTTAAAAAAAATAATCTTTTAATTGAACTCAGTGTTTGGTTTGTGGGAACAGAATTCTCACATCCCCATTCCTTGCGCCCTAACAGCGTTTGCTCTATCCCAGAACCACTTACCCTGCAGAAGCTGGGGCTCAACCACCGGTAGGTGCCAAACCAGTCTAACCCGAGTTTAACAATGTGCTAGGTAATGGGATTTTGAACTCGCACACATTTTTAAGTCTACAGTGCTATTTCTCAAGCTTTCCTGCAGCTGAGCTCACTTAATAAAGGGAGCGACCACCAGACCTGGCACTGCCCCAGTGCCTGCTCTGGTCTGGGACTCTGCTCCATTCTGCTGGGGAGCTGCTGTTCTGGATGTGGAAGGGCTGTGTGCTTGGCTAGAAATTCAGATGAAGGCATCCTTTCCATAAACCTTAGGAATCAGCAGTGGGCTGCCTCCTGTGGATGGCGGCATCTTGCTCCTCTCACCTGGACCACCAGTGCTTTTGCCCACCAGTCTTTCTCAGCAGTAAGAGAAGATGCTGCCGGTGCTACCAGTAAGAAAATAATTCTTGGCAGTGTTCCCAGGGTCATTTCGGGTCCCATACAGAAGCGGTCTGTTAGTGCTTGTCTCCTAATCGTCAGCACTTGGTGGTTCCCTCTTGTTAGCTTCAAAGCAGTTGTGCTTTGTGGTTGTATCAGGACCACACTGTGACAGAAACGTCTGCTGCCCCTGAAGTGTCCCATATTGTTCTTCCCGGTTTAGTATCCTTTAGATAGTTTGTGCTCATAGTGCAGCTCAGGGATGAGTTTGTGTGGGAGTTGATGCATTCTGCTTCTTTTTAACTATTGGGACTCATCTGGTTTGGGTTTGAGGTCACTGCTGGGACTGCAGTGAGAGGGGTTTTTCATACGGCTAGCCTATAGTTGGCCGAAGGATAAGAAATGGAGAAAGTTAGCATCCAAAATAAGCTGTTATTGTGCTATAGCCAAGAAACTCAGAGCTGTAACTCCATACTGCAAGCATTTTATCTTTACTTTTGGAAAGGTTTGTAACTTCCAGTCTGAAGTGCGTTTATTCTGGCACCTTTTTCCCCCCTACATATGGTGTTTGGTGAACTGAAAGGAAATTTCTGCATTGTACCTCTTTCTTAACAGAAAGCCTACTTTTTTTCTTTTCACTTTATAGATTCCTTTAAGTTCTGTGAGAGAGGTGCAATTAAACTTCTGCAATTCATAAATTTGTGCAAGAAAATATATACAGATCATGTAGCAAGCTTCTGCATGTGTGTGGTTGTATTCATGAACTTTTTAATTAGTATAATTGTTTTTTTCCCCTCAGAAATTTCCATCTGGTGAGGACAGAAGTGAAGTTTACAGTATGAATAAGTACTTGTAGTGTGAGGATCTTAATTCCTACAAAATGCATATCATTACATAAAAGTCCCAGAGCCCGCATACAGCTGAATAAGACAAATTACTTTTCACAGTTCTTTTCTTCTCTGTGTAGCTTGCCACTCCTCTCAAAAGGAAAGATGTGAGCAAAGATAAAGTGGGAAGCAGTTTGGGTTGCCCTGGGAGGGCAGCCCAGTCTCTCCACCAAGGATGCTGTGGTAGCGGGTATTAAGTCTGGAAATTGAATGTCGCCGTGCATTGGAATGGCTTTGTGCAACATACTGCAAGTCTTGTTTGTTTGCAATAGCCTTTAGCGTATAGCAAATAAAATAAATAGCAGAGGAAACCAGCAGACCCTTATGTAAATCTCAGCTGTGCAAAATAACAGCAAGGCAAAGCATTTTTCAGACCACTTGCACAGAGAACTTGCGCCTGGGTGATCTTCCCTGTGCTGCTGAACAGCAGCAGTTGAGCAGTGGAGGATCCTTTGAAACAGGACTATCAAGAGTCATGTTGTTTACGGCCAAGGTTTAGTGTCCCTGTGTGATCTGTCCCTGGAGATGGAAGGTATGTGGGAAGAGGGAAATTCTTGAAGCAAGTCACTGGAAATAGGAGGCGCTGGATACACAACGGTAACAGGCCATCTACAGGCAGGAATGTTAGTGTGTCAGCAAGCACATCCCATTCCAAACAGCTTCCAGTGGGAATGCAGTGATGTGCATTTTTACCCGTTTATTCTGAGCACTCGTCTGCAAAATTGAAGTTGGAAGACCCCCTCTATATTGGGTTACAGACAGCCAAGAAAAAAGCACAAACTAATTAAATGTGGAATTGGTAACAGTGTTGGAGAGATTAGTTGCCTTTCAGAAAGGCTGCTGCAGATTTTAAGTCTGTACTCTGCTTTGGATGAAAAATGATGGTGCTGTTGAGCAAGTACACAAGAAAAGTGTAGTCTGTGTTAAAAATGTGTTCCTGAACAAGAACATTCCCTGGAGGTCCCAGTCAGTGGGTTTGGAGCAAATCTTCATGGTGCTTTTCGTTGGGAAAGGGTGGCTTGCCTTGAATTTGATCTAAGGCATCCTTTGTTTACAAGTAAATTGTGTTGTTTGTTAGCAGATAACAGACAAAAAGCCAACTGCAACACCAACTGTATGAGAAACATTCTTTATTTGTATTTCTAGTGGTGATGGTTTATAATGGTGGTGTTTACTGAAATATACCGCTTGGATACTATGTTTATTAAACTGCAGCCATGTATGATGTCATTTATGTAATGTGAAGCAACAAACAATTCCTGAGTAGTTAAGTATATATGTATCTTTTTTTTTTTTTTTGAAGAGGACAAAGATTTCAGCTAATACTGATATGTGGAATTTGCTTCTCGTGGCATCTGCTTCCAGTTCCTCTAGAAGTTACTCAGTGGAGCAACAAGATGAATTCAGGAGTGAAGTTGTTTTTTTGATTAGATTTAGGATGACTGAAAACATTTGAGTTCTCTGGAGATAAAGGTGTTAGGCTTGTCTGATTTCTCTGTTCACTTGGTGCATAGTACCTCTGTGGCAGCAAGGCACATACCTTACAGCATGCTTTTTATGTAAGTCTCTTATAATTACCTTACACATAATTACAGACATTTCTATTATTAGGTCCTTGCAAAGGACTCTAATAATAGCGTGTGTGTATGTGTGTACATAAGTATTTAAACATATGCTTCATGCTTTTAGGAATGCTTCATATGGAATGTTTTGAAAAGAGAAAAAAGGAATTGCTCTCGAGAGGCTATTAATAAAAAGTTCAGTAAGCAGCAATTTTCGATGAACCCTCACCACCCTCAGAGATCCTTGGGATGTGGTGGACAAATTCCCCCTACTTATAATCTAGACTAGCACCGTATCAAATGTATTCTGCTTAGTTTTAGCTGGTTCTCTGACCCTCAGTGCAACTGTGTCAATTTAACATAGTTGCTCCTTGTTCCTCCCTCAACCAATAATAAAATGTTAGCATTTTATTATCTAAATCCCCTTGTTATCTTTTGTCCCAAGCGTTTCTGCATTATTCTTTAGTCAAGCCTAACACTCTAGTGAAGTAAGATAAAGTGATTATTTTGGACCTCGGTAGTAGCAGGATCATGAACATAGAGAGTTGTCCTGATTTATTTCAGGATCACCGTACCATTTCTTTTAAGTGTAAGGCTAGCAAGCCACTAAAATTTCTTACACTTTGTAAGTCTCCTTTATTTATTTTTTTTTGTGGAAATATGTGCTTATTCAGTGTCAATTCATACAAGTGACCTTATGCTTACTGACACTTGAGCTGATGTGAGTCTTATTAAGTATTATGCGTTGCTCTTTGCTTGTTATTTATTGATGTGGGATAATGCAGCAGAGGAAAAAATGGTGATGGCGCTTGTGGATAATGACAGCACAGAATAGGGTTCCTTCTAGTGAGCCTGTATTTCTTGCAGACTCATGTAACATCAGCTCACAGAAGAGAAAGAGTTGCTTTCACTGCCTCTTTTACTAAAGAATGTACAGCAAGCAGAAGCATCACTTTATTTGAATGAATTAACAGAGTAGAAGTGACACATTGGA
Source organism: Coccyzus lansbergi (assembly GCA_033558105.1). Lineage (NCBI taxonomy): Eukaryota > Metazoa > Chordata > Aves > Cuculiformes > Coccyzidae > Coccyzus > Coccyzus lansbergi. The sequence goes on from JAUMJK010000358.1 coordinate 348,066, forward strand.
ACTGTAGAGGTTGTGGGTTATTCGAGGTGTGTATTGCCTGAACTTGAAAGCCTGAATAGTGGCTTTTGTTTGTGAGTACTGACAGGGGTGGTGAGGTTGAAAAGCAAAAGCAAAAGCACAGCTTGGATCTGACTTAATTCACAAAATGTGTTGCTGTACCATGTGACTTAGTATTTTGCCTTTCATTTGGTGTTTTAGTGTCAGGAATACTGGCTTAGATTGAAGTGGGAAAAAAAAAAATCCTACTTTTGTGACAACACAAGTCAAATTGGTATATACCATGTACCTGCTTCTTGTAGATTTGTTTCAACTGGATGCAAGTTTGATACCCAGCTTGTGCATTCTTCTTCTTGTGCATCGTACATGTGTGCATTCTTCTGTTCTTGTAGCAGGAGGGTGGTTATGTGGTTGGTGTTTTGCTCGGAGTTGTGCGTTGGTTGGCTTGAACAGTCAAAACGTTGGTCTTGTTTTCCCCAGTTCTGAATCCACTTTACTTAACATGTATTGATATCCTCTTCCTTTGTGAGATACTCTAAAGCTCTGAGGAAATGATTTTATAGTCTAATTCCAGTCAACACCTTTTTATTAACTGCATTCAGAATTGAAAAAAGGGTAGAAAGTAAGCTGTCGTTTTTCACCAAAATGTGTGTTGGTGCTGTTCCTGTAGTATACAATGGTGCCTTTAATTGTGGCTACCTTGGAAGCTTTTAAGGTGAGAAATGTGTTCCTGTTCAGTTGACTGAAAGATCACAACACTTTTTTTTCAGGGCTGGTTTCCACTGAGTCATCCTCTGGGCCGGGCAGAGGGGCACTCCACTGCTGTCGGATCTTCTGCTTTGGCAGGTTAACTAGGAAATGTGTTTTCAAAGCCTACCTTGGGCTGGGTAGAGCTGCAAGGCTTTATTTTCTAATGCTGGAAAGCATTAGAAGATGTGGCATCTCAAAGAAAATTAAATTAGAATTAAATCATTACTTTCCATCTAAGTTGTTGGTCTAGTGCTTTCACTGTTTTTGTGTTGGTATCTGAACATGTGCATATACATTGTCTCCTCTTAAATACGTGACCTTTTGTCACGGAAAGCAAATGAAAGAAAACAACTGTTTCTTAAACTGGATTTTTAGAGGAGTGTCTTCTGCTTTAAAGCTTTTCTCAGTGTCCCACTTGCCTATTCTTTCTTTACCATGCTTATTTATTTGCCACCCATGGTTTCGGATACTAAGATGTGTTTCCTTTTAATTATATCTCTGTATGAGTTGTTAAAGGTGATCATCAGCCAGGCACTAAGGCAAGTTCTGTGCTCTCACGCCAGACCAGGGGCTTGGGCTGCAGCATTTGATGTTGCAGAAGTGGTGTCCCTCCTGAGCAGCAAGTGCCGTCTGACACTCTGTGTGTCTGGGGCACTGAACAGCTAGATATATAATAGTTAATTTGGCTCAATGCTTACTCTTTGCTTGTTTTTCTTGAGTGCTTCAGATGTGGGCAAGGGAGGGGCTGCAAATCTGGGTTTATGGCACACTGCATTCCCTTCGGTCATCTTCCCTTTTGCTTCATGCTCTTGTTCATGCAGTGGGTGTGACACGTGGCCTTAGTGTGACTAAAAATGCAGGCATGTGGCTGTTCTGCTGTTGTATGGGAGGAACGTGCCCATCCACATGTGTAATGGGGATGTGCCAACATTACAGCCAAGGTGGCTCTGTCTGGGCTCTGAGGTGGGTACAAATGACACAGGAAGGCTCTGGTATATGGTCCCCAAGTACTTCAGAACTGGAATCACACTGGTCTGATCTGACAGGAGAACAGGGTATGGATTTTGGACCATAGATTCACTGTTGATGGTACCTGCCATGCAAGGTGAGAAAATTCAAAGGCATTTTCAAAAGGTGATTCTGAGGAATAGGTCAGAATTTTTCCAGCTTGTTTGGTACGGGCGTTTGTGGATGAAGAATGATAGGGGAGGAAATGAGAAATTGGAAGTGTAGCGAGGTGGCCTTGTGTTTTGGCTGTCATGTTAAATAGGGAAGAGGTGGTAACATTGAAAGGAATGAAGCTGTGGGCGGCTTGCAGCACTGCCAAAGGTCTACAGAGAGCATAGACTAGGAGACTAACTCAGAAGCAAGCTGAGTTACAGGAGGTTTGGTGTTGTTTACAGGCAGAAGAAAGGGATGACAAAAAGAGTGTTTAAATTAAAAATAAATCATGACTTTCTGTCTAAGTTGTTGGTCTGTTAGAGGCTGGTGCTTTCGCTATTTTTGTGTTGGTGTCTGAACATGCATGTACCTTGTTTCTTATTTAAGTGATATTTTGTGGTTTGGAGGAGGAGGTTTAATGACAACAGTATCACAAATACTACCCTATATAAACTCTGACTTCTAACTGTATTTGTGATTCTGGATCAGTGCAAAGTGACTTGATAGCTGAAAGAGTGATCTACGGCTGGTGTTGTGCCCCGTGACCCTGCAGGTGTTCATCTCTGCCCATTTTTTACTGGCAGGAAATGCACGTTAAGTGTTTTGAGGATAAGGTGTTAATTTTACAGCAATTCAATTAATATGTTAATACACTTCTAAGTCTAGCTTGTTTGACACGGTGGTTTTCTCACCGTTGCCTCAGCAGAGCTTTATGATTTAGGTTGTTGTAGAGGCTCTCTGGTAATTCTGATGAAAGTAACTCTCTGAATAAGCAAAAGTGAAGCATTATTTTCTGGTACTTCAGTGTTTCACTCGTGCTCAAGCAGGCACTGAGCTGGTATCCATGGTGCCTCATGACCTAACTTTCTATTTGTATGTTGTCCTCTGGGTTTATTTGTTGTAAAACTAAGTTACTTTTTGGTTCAGCAAGAACTCAAAACAACAGCAACAGAAACCCAACAAACAAAAACCTTAGAAGACCAAACCAAAGAGACTTTCACATTCTGGTTAATTTCTCTGGTTAATTTCATGTTCTGGTTAATGTCAGATGTTAAGATATGCACTTATATTCAGAGGTATTCTGTGGATTCTGCCAGAAAAATAGGGAGTGTCTGCTGTAAACTCTTTTACAGTACTGTAGGGCACTAAGTTGTTTGCTATGCTGGGATGCTAAAGTGTCCTAACAAAGGAGCAGCTTATGGCTCATGGATATTTTGCTACTGTATCTTATTGTCCAGTTTTGCCAGGTGTAGAGCTGCAGTCTTATAAGATGTGTTATAGAACATGTGGCTTACCATATTGATAGTTGACCATAACTGATATACAAGAAATTTTATTGCTAAAGAGGGAAAGAAGTCAAGTTCTAAGGTTTTCAGATAAGGAGGACTTCCACAGAACTTGATGAAAAATTGGAGAAAAGTTATGAGTTGTTAACATTGCTCATGTTTGCATACAGTCTGCCTTCATGCTTGTTACATGTATGTCAGCTGGTGGCAAAAGTAATTTAATTCTGCTCTGCACATTTATTTTTGCAGTCCATATGTTGCTCTAACAGATCTTAATTATTGCTTATCAAGTTCATTGGTGCTTTTAATGACCGCACAAAAGATAAACATCCTCTGTGACTTCAGTAAACAAACAGTGCAAGTTCATTCTTGCTAATTTGAAGCTCATTTATCGAGTCAGTGTGCATTGCAAGCAGTAGTTGGGGCATCGTACGGCCACAACTACCAGTATATCTGCAGCACAGAGGAATGGTCGTGTTACCTAATTTAAGTGTCTTCACTCTAGAAGCTCTAGTGTATGCAGTGTTTTATCCTTACCCTTTCCCCACTTAGACAACAGAGTTGGACACGCTTGTCCAGATGTTCTGGCTCTGTTTTTCCTTGGGCAGGAAATGGTGGTGGGGTAGAAATTAGGCAATCCTGACTGCAGCCAAAAAGTACTCTGATCTCTTCCACAGCAGCCACCTATGGCTACTGGATAGCGTAAGAGTCAAGTCATTCACATGCTTCTGTAACTGCAGTCTCCTTAACATATAAGATTACTACACTTTAGTTTTTGTATGTCTGAATAGGTTGCTTCTGTGGTTGTGTGAGAGCTCCTATGTTACTGTGAAGGCATCATGCATCAAACATGATGCATGATACTATGATACTAGGATGATATTGTGCTCTAAACGGTTGCTGTAAAAAGTTTTTCAGTTTCTCAAATCTTCTAGATTATTGCAGTGGAAGATCTTGATGGAGGATCTTGATCCTTTCTTCTCTGCCTTAATAAATCCTTATTTTTCTGTTCCCTTATCCCTTCTTTAGGCTTAGGCTAAAAAAACAAGTAACAAGGTCAGTATTACACAACGTGAGTATTAATATTTTAAAATCAAAATGTGTGAATTGGTATTTGCTAATACAAGATAAAAGTTGTCCTGAGATACAGTGTAAAAGTGTTTCTTATTTTATTGTGAGGGTTTTTTTTTTTTTTTGTAGCAGCGAAATGAACTGGTGAACAGATGTGCAATACCAAAGTACAAATTTTTTTCAGTGATACAGAAGGGAAAATCTAAACTGAGTCACCTGCAGCTTCACAAATGGCTGTACAAACAACAAATTAGTACTTATGCTTGCACCAGTACTCTGAAAAAGGAAAAATCAGCATATAGTGAAGGTATTATCTAGCTAATTGCTTGGTAGCGGCACAGAAATTGCTTTAATACTGGCCTGTGGTGTTCTCTTTCTCAGCAGAAATGCTTTTGTCAGGTAGTAGTTAATGTTTCTTGGAGAGAGGAAGATGCTATGAGTCTTTATGCAGGCTTTCATCTGAGTGCTTTCCTCTTACCAGGAGTCATTACAGGAACTTGTTGACAATGATTGAATTGAGGTTTTAGTTTTTGGAGATGTTTTTGTTACAAAAAGTCAGGTTTTGCTTAAATACATGATCAATGCTGTCATTTAAACTTTTGTGACGTGCTTCAGTTTCTGAGATGCTTGGCTGGGGAATGGTTTTAATTGTTTTTATGTTAATGCAGAAGAACTGGGAACTTGTTTCCATCCATAAGTGCTGGAGACTTAAGTCAAAAGCCAAACAGACTTCCAGATGGTGACAGATCCTGGATCCCAGCCACTGCCCAGCACAATTCAGTAGGCCTGCCTGTGTTGTTAACTGCTTACAGAACAGCTCTCTGTCCGGTTTACCAGCGTGGACTTTGCTTTCCTTGGTTATCAGTTGCAGGAGGAAGGTGAAGCAGTATGATGGAGCAGGAACAGTCCCTGTGGAGCCCTCAGGCTTTGGCCGAGACTCCTTGCTGGTGACATAAAGTTTGGCATGTTAGTTCTCCTGGGTTATAAAACGACCAGCTGTTGACTTTTAAAGTTGTGTGACTGGGCAGCTGAGAACTTGGATGAGCCGTATTGACAGAGGAACAATGGTTTCACAAGCACACACATACTCTTCTCATTCCCCTTTTGGGGCAGTGGCTGTGTGCTATCTGTAATCCTGTCACTAATTAAAAGTCACAATAAGCCCATGTATTTAAAAGTTTGGGATTTATAAAATTTTTTAAAAAAATCTGACTTCACAGTCAATGAAATGACTGGGAACAACATCTTGCATTGTGGCTGCTTATTCAGTCGTGGTTGAGTCGGTGCAAAGTATGTTGGAGATGGGATTTCAGCCCCATATGGCAGGAGAAGAGAGTTAACGTGGGCAGTAGGAACTAACTTCAAGAGGTGAAGCGCTAGTGGGAGGGCAGGAGATGGCTGGAAGAGCCTGACTGGGAATGGGGAAGATGGGGCAGAGGAAGCATTCTTGGATTGGGCATTGTTGGGAGCATAGGCAGCAGCAGTGATCTCTGGGGTTTTATTTAACGGTGGCTGTGGGTAGCTGGGTACTGTGGTTTAGTTTTAGTCCCACCCACAAACTGCTTAGCATTTCCTAATTTAGGAAGGTCCATATGAAAGAAATTGTAGCTTACAGTTGTAGTTGTACTGTGGGCAACCAAACAGATCCCGTGAACTGATAATTTTAATTAGCATTACTGGCCAGGACAGGCAGTCAATTTTAGTAGGAAATCATTAAATAAACATTGGCAAATAAGCAATGTGATGGTTCCTTTGCTCTTGGTAAATACCAGAGCACCTGACAGAGGTGATACATTTCATTATCCCCATTTTACAGCTGAGAAAACAAGACACAGAGGTGAAGTAACTGGAGATAAATGGTTGTTGGGGCTTGTCCCTGTTGAGGCTAGACTAGAAGTCTTATTGCTGGTCTGCATGTGTCTGGGGGTTCCCCTCCCCAGCATGAGACTTGGCAAGGCTTCTGGCAGTGTCTATGTGTTGTTAGAGCACCTCAGGAAGTCTCTCCCAGAGGAGGAATGGTGATAGTTTGATGTGGCAAGAGGGCGATAACTATTCACCTTCTCTTTAGTATACTGTATTGTATCTGTAGGATATCTTTGTAAAAAGGCTGACTTATTATGGGTACGCGGGGCAAAACCAATTTACTTATAAATGCCAAGTAAGTTTTTGCAAGCTAATAAAATTGTCAGTAAGCATTACAGCATATACTTAATTTAGTAGGTTTATAGTCCTTTTTTAGAAGGGATAAAGTTATCCTGGCTTGCTTGTAATTCTTACTTCTGGTGAGTGCATAGTCATACTTCCATAAGAGGAGGAAAGGCTGTTCGCTTCCCCTGGCTGATCCCATCTTCTCCAGTAGCTAATCTTGGGATTTTTGTTTTTAATGTTGTGCCCAGTTCTTATTTGCCTGGCTCCTGCTTCAGCTCTCTGGTTCTTATTGCTCTTTAATGTCTGATCCTTGTTGGCCCTGGGACCTTATGAATAAATCTTGGACAGTGCCAGTCGATCCTTCCAGAGTGCCGTGCAGAGTGGTTGGGTCTGTCTGCACCCGTAGTGTGGCTGACTCACAAACAATGTTATCAGCTCAAAGGTTAAACCGTGGCCAGTTAACTGGCTGTCTCTTCATATACTGTAGATATTTCATTCTGATTGAGCAGTGTTAACTCTTTTATTGGTGTTACATGGTACTAAGCCAAATGCTGGCTGAAGAATACAAGTGTGCTAACACAGCTATCTTTCCAAGCAGTGGTGTAATCGCGTCAGAGAGTGCACTTGGATTTGTTTGATATGACCTGTTTTATGTAGAACAGTGCTGATTGTGTTCATATCTCGGGTATCCTTATCACTGGTATTGACTTTTGATTGCTTTATCTGAAAACTGTGCCTTATTGATGCCTTTGTATTGATGTGCCTTATTGTAACCACAGTGGTTGTGCAGCTTCCCTCTGGTGCTGGAGCAGCAGGGTTTCCCCTCCATCCCTCCACAACAGTGCATCCTGTTGTTTACATCAGGTCAGACCTTTCCTAAAAGACCTAAACCAAAACTTAATTGTGAGATTTTGGAGCTGATTTGGCCACTGAGGTAATTAATGAATTCATGTAAGTAGTTTTTTTTTGTCTCTTTCAAAATACTGAGTAAAAAAAAAATTATATGCTTTTTTCCCCCCTGTGTCATTATTCCCATTTTTCCTTGTATTTTGTTGTGGTGTCATACCATTACTAGATTTCAGTCCTTCCTAGTTTATTTTAAAAAGCAGCTTATTTTCTGTCATCCTGCAAGTCACCATTATTTTCTTTTGCGTGACTTGTCTTGACATCAGTCTTTTTTCCCTTACCAATTTTCCATAGTTCTAGTTTACATCCGTCACTGTGTTATTTATTTCTTTTTCTCCCTTTTTATACTGTTTTACATTTATATTGTTTTCCTTTTAGTATGGAGTCAGGATAGGTTTTTTTTACCCAAAGTTTTCCCTCTTTCTCAAGTGAGAGGATCATAATTTCTCATTCATTGTTGCTTCTTAAAAAAAGTTAAATGAGCTTACAACTGTAATCTATGTAAATTTTCTTTCCAGTCGATTTTCCCTCTCAATTCTCATTAATTTGGGGAAATTAGCATTTGTTGTTTTAAACCTAAGCTGCCTGTATTAATTACAATTAATCTCTCTTTAATAATGTTTGAATGCTGTGATGATTCAATAGCTCTTGCAGGATGATCCTGTCTGGTTTTGTGATGATGAAACTTCTAGTGTTGAATGTGCAGAAGCCAGAAGGATAGGAAAACACGGAGGTATTTTTGCACATCTTACCTAGTTTGTATGTGTATGTGGTGTAGGGAAGTTTTGTTTGCTCTTGAGCTGTGTTTGAATTCCCTTTGTGGTGTAAATCAAATAATTCTCTAAATGCATTGTAGGCAGTGGAGGAAGGAAATGGTTTCACAAGTGTTTGCCATACGGAACTTGGTGGATCACCTCAGTTAAGTAGTTAAACATTATGATATTAAAAAAGGAGGTGCTACAGTCCAACTCTGCATGTATATCGGTAGGTGGAATGCTATAAACGTACCCCAGAGTGTAAGTTTGTGGCCTGATTACACAGCTCTTACTTAGTGCTGCTCCAGAAAGGTCAGCCCTGCCTCCAGCTCCCTTGGTTACTATCGCTTCTCTGTTTCGACTCTGTGAGTTAGTCCCCAGGGTTGATCTGGATGAAAGTTAGCCTTGAAGCTGCCTTTCCTTGCCTCGCTTCCCAGCACAAGCAGAAGAGTGCAGTCTGGTGTGGCTCTGTGGGTGCTGGCCTGGTGGTAAGCTTGCTTCAGCCTTTTCTGAATCTGTGCTTGAACAACCCGTCTGTGGCTTTCAAGCCAAGGATGACATGCCATCCCTACTTTTGCCTTGGTTGTGTACTGGAGCTGGGCATGGTGTGCATGTCCAGTGTCTGTGACCCCAAAGCATCCCCATCCCACGCTACCTCCTCAGCCACGACAGCACCTTCCCCTGGCAGGCAAGCATGTTCCTGCCGAGGTACAGTGCAAGGAGGAAATGTCTGTTCTAAATGGAGAAATGGCAGATTTTACTTTGGCTTTAGTCTTTTAGTACTTGTGCTGTTTGGAATCAGTGATCATGCTCTCTGTCTGCCAGTCTTGTCCCCTAACCACCATCTCCCATCCTAAAGGAAAAGTTTTAAGAGAAGGTAGGTGAAAAATGGTTGGAGGTACAATCTCCTGGTCTCCTTGATGCTCTTTGTGCGCATAGGTGGCAGATCTCTCTTAAAAGCTCCTGTAGGACACCTTAGCAAGTCATGTGATAGTTAAAAGAACAGCCTGACTACCTGGTTTTGATTTAAATTACCTGTTCTTGCTCATTTTAGCTACCTGTCCCAATACCTTAATTTCTTCCTACTTTGAAGCTGTCTCTGGTCTTTGCTTCTCATATTTGAAGAGACAGTTTTCTTGTCCCCTGTAGAAAAGGGCATGAGGAAAGATCTTCCCTTTCTCTTCTGAATGTCTTGAGGCGGAGACTTGTCTGTCTACATATTTAGTTGCTGTGAAGTGCGTTGGGCTGCATAGCAGCCACTGAGCCTTCCCGGAACAGCATGTGTTGCAAGAGCACAAGTATCCTGGATCTGCAGAAAAACTGTTCCGCAGCCAGAGGTGCACCTTGACTTCTGTGGACAGGGCGTCCCTGGCGGCTCGGACAGGGCGTCCTTGACAGCCTGTCTCTCCTGCCTTGTTTGAATTCCGCATGAACTCTGTGGGGTAAGAATATGTCCTAATGATTCACTGCAGAAATTTGATATTTAGTGGCTACTTTAAGGCAGAACTTATGTGGGAAGAAAGAGTTTGTAGATAAAGGTTGGTCATTGCTTGTTAATTAAAGTCTGTCTTTTGTCAGGGGTAATTAGTGCACCACTGGTAGGAGAAAAAACAAAAGTTCAGGCAGAATACAGCTGAGCTGTAATCTGCTTATGTTAAAGCCTGAAATAGCAAAGGGTGTGTTTGACTTGAAGTTCTTGTCCGTGGATCTTTGACTTCTGTCCTTATGGGGGAAGGGATAGCTAGCTTTGGAGCACAAGCACAACTCTAATGCTGAAATACCAAGGTGGGAATGAGTAACAGAAAGGTATCCATAACAGAGGTACTTATATTGTGTGTTGGATTCCAGGCTGTGCAACGAACTATTAGGTTATGAGCATCTCCTTTTAGTAATATCCTGGTTGGAAATCTCAGCTAATAGGATGCATCCAAAAAGAAGCATGCTGAGATATGGAGCATAAGCATATGACTTAATGAAGTCTGTTTAGCTTTTCTAGCAACAATGTAGCCCTCGGGTCATGTTTCCCTGTGTATATATATAGATTTGCCCCTAAAGCAATGAGCTTAACTTAATTGAGTGCAGCTGAGTTTACATAGGTTCACCTACACTGCAGTTGCATTTACACTCCTTGTTCTTCACTTGCATCATCGGAGACATGGTTTCAGCACTAGGCTTTTGTCTTGCCAAAGGGTCTGCGAGATTTAAATGTAGACATGGAGAGTGCTGGGATGTCAGACAAGGAATAGGAAGGTCTGTGTAATGCAGAAAGAATTCCAAACATCTTTTTGGTTAATTTGAGTAGTGCTAATGTGACTTGATGGGAACTTGCATGTGGAGTGCAGCTTAAGGTTTCTTGATTATTTCTAAAAATGGTTCTACAAAGTCTTCAGGAAAAATCTTTTCGAATTGCCAATGACTTTTTTTCAGTTGTCTTAAATACACTGAATCTTTTAACCGTTATTATTTTCATGAAACTACAGATAACTTAGCAAACACTCCAGCATTGAATCTATCTCCTAGTAAAAATCAGCCTCAATTCAGTTTGATTCAATGAAAATTCATGCTTTCCTATTCAAGAACTGAATTTAACTGTGCTGGGGTACTATACTGTAAATGCCTTATTTTTCCTAACTATTGGTTTGATTTTATAAGGAATAAACATATTCCCACAATATTTGCAAATAGTACAACATATCTCTGCAAAATGTACTGCTGCTATTTCCAGGATACACAAAAGCATTTTAAATGCTAGTTTTTTGTTACTCAGTTAGTGATAGTAATAGCTTGAAAACAAACAAACAAAACAAGCTTGTCAGAAATGGACATTGGAAATGCCTGTTATATTTGGAGCTTAGGTTTTAAGAAACTGAATTTGGAAGAAGGCCTGAGGGGCCTTTATGTCCTCTGAAATGCTCCATTATCTTTTCCCTTTCTGTCACCTTCCTGCTGATGCTTATCTGCTGTAGAGGTTACTCAAGTTAGAATAAAAATGAGAATTTGACAAGCATAGCCTTTGCTTTGATGCCCATCAGCATAGTAACATTGTTTTCAAGATATTTGTCCCTGAAACTGTTAAGTTTTTAAGCTGTTAATGACATTGTCAATGATAAATTTTTTGGGTTTAGATCGTAGATTTATGATTCATTGAATGGTTGGACTCTATGATCCAGTGGTTCTCTTCCAACCTGGGTGTTCTATGATTGATGATGTCAATCGATACTGTTAGAGCACGCCTTAAAGGATTCTGGAATGCATTAATGGGGATGGAGGTGTTTTAAGATTTTTTTTTCCCCTAATGCATTAATTCCCATATACACCAGTTTCCCAGTAGGCTTAATTGTTTTGGAGATTGAGGTAGTGCTGTGAGAGCAAAGGCTGAGGATACAGGAGGGTATAGAGTATATATGAGTATTGGAGGAAAACTCAGACTTTTGGGTTTTTTGATATCATGTCTTTAAATTAATTTTGTTGCCAGAAATTGTCTTGGAGGAATCCTTGAATCTTAGGAAATTACTTCAAGCTTGTCATTAACTTCATCTTGTTGAGCCACACCAGGAAGATTTCAAATGTTGTGTTAGTTTCACAACTTTTTTCTCTTCAGTATTACTCAGCAGTTATGTTTAGTTGGATTATGCAGATTAAATTAGGAAGCAGCATATTATTTTATAGATCTGTCTTATATTGTGTTGTGCACTTGAAGTGATGGTGTATAATTAAATACTTCACTTCTATTTGATGTCTTTCAACTAATTAGTTACTTGGGTTGCTTTATCTTGCATTACTTTAGTTTCAGTTGATTAAGTACACTTACTTAGCTTCTCTAAGGGTACAAAATTAAGAACATACTAATTGCATAACAATTTTGGCATGTGTGGATTGCCTCAGTGTCACCTAAGGACAAAGATTTCTGTACTTACATTGTTGGCTCTCTTCCCTCCATGCCCTGTGGGCAGATGTGTCAGAGCAGACTGTACTCTCCACATTCTCTTCTTTGCTCCTACAGTCTAGTCGAAGCTTGTTGGCAATGCCCAATGTAAGTACTTGCCCTTCAAAAGGTCTTCATCTCAGCTTTTAAATGTTCAGACCCACTAGTTCAGTGACTTTGGAGGGTTGGTGGTGGGACAGCGGGATGATTTTGCAGGACCGGGGACGCAAAGGTATCATGTATCCAATGGTGTGAATTGTGCCTGGAAACCAGTAGGCTTCATCTGGGAGCTAGGGGTGAGCCGGACAGCTGTGATGCACTGTTGTTGCTGATTTGAGTTAGTCGTGATTGTGGGTATTGAACATCGAAGAAATAACGCTGTGGCTATAGAATACTTGAGTGTGATATTTCTGGAAGCAAGCTTCCCCCAGGCATTGAGTGCTTTGGAATAAATGACTTTATTATAATTATGCTTGCTCTGATTTTTGAGCAGATCAAGATGTAATTTGTTTGATTTCCAGTTTGAACATCCGTTGTTGGTGTGAGACACTGCATAGGGTCTAACCTGTGCCAGCTAACAAGGTGAAGCCAGCAGGGAAGAGAAGAAACACTACAATTCTACTTTTGTTGCAGGAGTGTTGACTGAAGCTGGGGTGTGTACCAGCATCTGGTGTTCAGACAAGATACATAGTTCTTTCTGTAGAACTGTTTTTCAAAGGGAGTACTTACTTTTATAAAAACTGGATTTGTGACCATAGTCAAGTAAATGTAGTCACGGGTGCTCTACCACTGGAGGAGGTTCAGGAAGTTTCTTGTGTGGAAGTGGTTATTTCTGTCTTCAATCCCATGTAGCTGTTTAAAATGTATAAGTTTGTATTTAGACTGTATTAATAAGTTCCCCTCAGAGGATTGTGAGTTTGTGATGGGTGATGTTGGGTATCTAGCAGGCGGCAGACCTGGATGCTGTGGTTGTTATTGGGTGTTGAGTTCAGCGTTGTGTTAAATCAGCCACTGTTGGAAGAGCACATTGATGTCTGTTTGCTATTGGGACCCAGGGGTAAGTGCCTGGGGACCTTACCTTGTAATAAGTCTTCTGTACTCATAAGCATGTCAGGTTGCAAGCATAATTAACTGAAGTGAGAATATTCTTATGGTTAAGGCTGTATTAAAACAGCCTGTAAAGTGTAATCATTTGAGGAATACTAAAAAATGGTAGCTGAAGGGGTTTTTTTGAAGTTGTCTACAATTAAAGTATTACCCCACCATCTTGTCTCCAGTGAAGCCACAGTGATTTTTTTGGCTCTTGTAAAGGAAAGAGATTTTTATCTGGAGATTAGCAGAGACAAAGTGGAAGTATTTTTCCCCACTGGACTAGACTTGTTTGCAATGCCTGTTTATTAGAAGAGTAGTGACACTTAAAAAACTTTAGAGAAATGTATTTTAAAAAGATCCAAGTGTCATGGTTGTAATTTTATATAAAAAATTTTGCTTTTCTTTCTTGATGTGCTTTCTTCCTTTTATTGAACAGCTGCCATTATTCCGGGGATGGCAGCCTTGGCTTTACCTCAACTGCTCCTCTGCATTTAGCTTTAAACATTGTCTGTCTTCACAGGAAGAGACAGCAAGCTATTTAAGAGTTAGAGTGCGTTAAATGGATTGAATCCTGAGGTTAATACAAGTAATTTTTAAAAGATCTTTATGCTTTTGGTTAAGAAACAGAAGCTAGTGAAAAAATGTTTGACGGGTATGGTTGACTGCGATATTGTTTCATGGGGCTTGAAGCTGATCAAACAGGGAAGAGTTGCAGAGTAAGTTATAATGTGCCTACCCCCGATATCTACCTGTAGTTTCAGTGACTTAATTGAAAGATTAAGATTCCTATACAGTTGCTGTTATCCCCAAAAACCTAATTATGAATACATTTGTCCAGAGAGCCCCACCTTAAGTGTGGACTGGGCACCAGGAGTGCAGCACCTGCTGCCTGCCAAGCTGCTTGCAGACCAGTCAAACTGTGTTCTACAGCCATGTATCTGTTACTGTCACTTGTGTTCCACTCCAGTCATGACCCAGATTTGTGAGGAGAGTGGCTGGTGGAGCTCCCTGGTGTGGGCTGGAGCTGTTCTGTCGGTCTCCACTCCTACCCGTGCTGGGCTCTGGCTCTGGAAGCAGGACAGGATGTTTGCTTTTGTAGAGTGCAATTGTTGAGGAAATTAAATGGAGGGATTGCTTGAAAGGCCAAGCCACCTATATCGGACCAGGCCATTAAGATGGGCTTGTGGGCATATTTTAAAGCACCTTATCAGGAGAATTTGGAGAGGATGTGGTCTTAATAGCCAGCTTGCTTGGAAAGCACTGTTGTATCTCTTCTCTTGGGACCGCAATGCAATGGCTCGCATTGAGAGCGGGGAAAGAGGAAATCTTAACAAAGTGTTAAGGACTCAGTTTATCTGAAAGTGTGAGGCTGCAGCTATGGTGGGGGGGGATGTGTAGAACCTTTCCTGGATGCCGGAAGGTGTTACGCGCCTGCTTGAATGCTGACAACTGGCCTGTGCAGTGATGGATAAGGAGGAATGCACAGCATCTTAAGTATCCTAAAGGTGGATATCCTTTGGTCAGGATATTTCTTGCTACCCAGACTTTATTTTTCAACAGTATGATTAGCAAAAAGTCCATAGAATTAAAGCAGGAGGCAAGCGTGTGTTGCAGAAAATGAGAAGCTTCTGGTTTTCCCATCTTAAGTGAAGAAATAGGAATGCTCTGGAGAACTAAAAATATGGATATCATAAGTAGTGGCAAGCCACCAGCATTGCACTTGAATAGTCATGGATTTGCCTTTATCACTCTCAACAATGTACGGCAATTAACCATTATGTTCTTTTCAGAGTTTCTTTTTTTACACCATGATTAAAAAGACATTTACTTCCAAGGAGGGCTGAACATTGAGACAGGGATAGCTGGAGTGAAGCACTCCAGACTGACTTTCACCAGACTCCATTGCATGTTTTGCCTTTGTGTTTGTAATGAATTAAAGGCTAAATCATAAAGCAGGATTTAATTAGTGATTTGTGATCTGATTAATGCTGCAGTGCAAGTGAAATGTATTTAGCATTGCCGCTGCCTGCTCCACCCCTGACTGCAGGGCTCTGGCTCACAGTGCGGTGGGACTGACAGCCACCTAAGCAGCAGAGAAATGCTTGTAGTTTCCTGCCATGAAAATACCTTTGTAAGACTGTTTGTATATGCTTCCTTCTGTAAACTTCAGATAGAATTCACTTGACCTCATGAATGTGTCTGCATGTTCTGGGATAGCTGTTTCTAACAAAGACTTACAGGTATTAAATACAACAAGACTTTACTGTTTACCATAATTTTTCCCTTTTGTGTGTGTGTGTGTACGCTTCTAGCAATAAGTGATTGCATAAAGGATTTTGCTGTGGACATATCTCAAAGTTAGCAAAGTTTAGCAAATCATTAAAATTTACAGAAAGAGGCAGTTTGGTGAAGAGGTGAGGCATTAACAAAGTACCCCTGTCCCTGTCTTCCCTGGACTAATGAAAAGAGAAAACAATTCGGTAGATGTGTGGTGTTCTTAGGATTTATACCTGGACTTTGTTTTTGGAAGTAGGAGGATTATGTTGTGTATTAAACTTTTAACCCATTTTTCTCTGCACCCGCCGCATCCAAGGGAAGATTTCCAAAAGCAATACTGAACTTACCACACTGAGATTGTACTTTTTTTTGAGGCTGGAGTACCATGTTATAATGGAAATACAAGTTGATGTGAACATTTTAGTTGTGGTGTAAAAATGACCTGGAATCTTTGGTATGTGCCAGTGGCAGGAACTGTGCTCCCTGGTACGCCGCTCTCTTGAAGCGAGTGTGTGGAAGGCATTGGGAGACAGGCACGCTGTGTTGTAAGGCACACAGACAGTTTTTGTAGCAGGTTAAATCCAGGGCAATGAGAGGGGGAAGCCTGAGATTTTTCTCTTAATCACTTGGCTTTCTGTTCTTTGAACTTGCTTCTGAATGTGGTTTAAGTTGTCTGAGGATGTTGAGATAAATAAAGTTAATTATACCCACTATGGAGGTGAGCATGTGTATATGTGTGTATATGTTCATATCTCATGACTTAGGTGATAATCTCAAACCTCTGTGATTAGATACAGCGTAAGATACTGAATATAAACTATAGGAGCTAAAACTGCCAAAGGAAGCTGCAAAAGTATTTGTTAGATTTATTATATCAATGAACAGTGGTTTGCAGTATTGTACTGAACAGAATCTGCCTCTTGTTTTTGGGGTGCTTGCATCCATTTAAATGCGCTTGCATCCATTTAAATGCCAAAGTTTGGGTCTAGCAGTGCATTTTATGCATCTGTTCCCTACATCCTTGTGTCTTCTTGCCACTGATGAGGTTTTTTTTCTTATGATTTTAAAAAATCTTTTTGTAACTTATACCGTGTGATTGAGCATGTGGTAAACCGAACTTATAAAGGATGAAATAAATACAGTATCCCCTTCTCTACCGTATTTACATTTCGTATAGGAAGCTCTCTTCCCTTAGATTGACATGACTGGATTCCCTGTTTCAAAGTAACTTGATGAGGAATGTAAACCCCTCTTATAGTGTCTGATAACAGGTATGTAATGTTAAACTGCACTAAGTCTTGTTTTTCTCATAGTCATCCTTCCTAAAGAGAGGGATGAGTGATATTGGAGAGTGGGCTTCCAGTGTGTTAGTTGATGTAAAAATTCTGCTGTTGGTACTGTATTTCTGCATTTTTGATCATTTTTCTGTTAATCTTCAGGAATTCTTAATCCTTTTACAACCCCATGATACTGCAGCATTCGCACTATAAGCAGGATGGTTGTAATAATGCTTTCTCTGTGTTTATTATTAGTGAAAATTTTCTTTGTATTTAAGTAATATGAGGCTCAACATAGTTATGTTTGTTACAAGAAGGAAATTGCTAGTAACAGCATGGCTTTTCTTGATTCAGTCAATTCAAGAAGTGTTCAAACAAAAGCCTTCAGGACTGATGTACCTTACTGTCTTAATAATAAGCATATTATAGTCTGCATAGTTTGGGTGAGAATGAATATCGTATTAATTTTTTCTGACCAAGTAGTTTTCTGAGATGTCTACACTTATGTATATGGATAAGAAAGAGGAAAATAAGAGCATGCACTGTCTCTTAAGCTAGAGGAGTTCAAATTTAAGACAAAAGTTATAGTAGATTGAGCTTGATTGGTGATAAATCTTGTTCTGTTCTTCCTTAAACACAGAAGACATAGTGAAGTGACTTGTAATGGTACGGACTTTCATAGAACTCATTTTTAAGTACTCAAAGCTGTAAGAAACAATGACTACTTCTTGGTGTGGAGCTGTAGTACTCAGTTCTATATATTGTGCTTTATGCAGTTGCTTTATGAAATGTGAGGTATCTCCAGCACCTATAGGATTGTGAGGAGGGATGCCCAGCAATCTGTGACTTAGATTATTCATAACAGGGCTTGGAACAATACCTAGGAACACAGAACAACATAAGAGAAGAATTTCAGGGTCGAAGTTTAGTCTGGGGCAGTGGAAAATATTGTCCAGAATTCATTAAGGATGAGGGAATTTCCTAAGTGAGCACCAGGAGGAGAATGAGATGCTGAACAGCTGTTTGGTATCAACAGGTTAAACCTGTTCTGAACGCACAGACTGTCTTTCTGTACCATTATGGACTAGAGAGAAAGATGGGGGCAAGAGCAGGTACACAGGAGAGAGGGTGGAAGAATATTTTTATTACATAGGCTTATTGCTATTGGGAGTTTTCATTAAGGTCATTGCATGGACATGTCATCTCCCTCCTCTGCACCAAGAAGAACAAGTTGTGGTGTAGGTAAATAATACCAGTTAGTTTTACTTGTTGGGGTTTTTTTTCTGTTTGTTTTTCTTTGTTTTTAAAACCAGATAGTACCATTGAATGTTGGAAAGATATGTATCCTCCCCCCAGAAGTTAGGGAACCCACTTGAATCCCTGAAACTTGTAAATCTTTTTGCTGGAAGACGCGCTGGTGTTAATGGGGAGGCTTTTGTCACTGTTTAACTGTGTCCCATATAAAGGTAGGTGTCTGTATGGGCTGTGCTCTGCTGTGTGCTGCCAAAATGTGATTGGACTGTGTCAGAAAGTAAATAGTAAAAAAATTAAGATTCTGTGTTGTGCTTTTGGTAATATTGCCTGGGTGTTCCAGCTTATTCACAGAAACTAAGTGTGCCTCGATAATGCTCCCTTGGCTGTTAAAGCAGTGGAATAGAATCTTGTTGGGTCATCAATCAGTTATATCATGCAGGTAAAATTGAGCGCAACTAAATTACACTGGGAAAGTGTGTTACTTGCTCGAATCTTGTGCGAAGGCTGGCAGGCTTTCTGTTTAACAACAGATGAATTCCTGGTTTTGCTGGTGTTCTGAAGATTCTGCCTCCACTGTCAAAGTTAAGCTGCTGTCATCCCTCACTTTAATGTTAAAAATTTATTTAAATATGTGTATACTATATTTCTATATTTAATGTGGAACTCTCATTCTAAAAGGACATAAACTTGGCTCCATCCGAACTTCTGTGAATTTTTTTTGCAATAAGTCAAGTGGAGTGCATGTCCAGGAAAATGTGAATACCTTCAGGACACGTGGTGGTAAAGTGGTTCACATTTATGCAAGACACTGTAGAAAACATTCTTAAAGAATGAACTTTTCTTATACATTCAGTCTTTTTCTCACTTGGATTCTTCCAACTTGTGTTTTGAGGGTAATTTCCTTATATTTGAAGGACTTGGATGTTTTGTTCTCATCTGCTTATTGGAATTCTGTGGATGAAGTATATATTATTTGTTCCTTCTCCTCAACCCTCAACGAGCTTCCTTATTTTTTAAGGTCATTTTCCTCATCCCTGTATACTAACCAAGTCCAAGTCCATATCTTGAAGTTGGTTTGCGTATTTCGAGATGCAAAGCTAGTTTTTTCTCTGCTTTTCCAAAATAATTCAATTTTTGAATTCTATCTAGAATTAAAAATAAAACATTTTTGATTCCTGTGGTTTTTGTAATGCTTCTTTCCAGAAAGCTGAAATCCTGTGAACGGATTGTTGCTATATCACTGTCAAAATGATTTTGTTTCAAAGGACCCGAAAATAAACTCCACTTTGTTATGGATGATTTTATTTTTACATACTTGTTCCTAGTCTGCTCCGAGGCTTGTACAGTGGATTTACCTCATGATTCAAAGTAGGGTTGTTTCTGCCAGCTTAGGGAAGTCTACC
The DNA here is from genome assembly GCA_033558105.1 of Coccyzus lansbergi. Classification (NCBI taxonomy): domain Eukaryota; kingdom Metazoa; phylum Chordata; class Aves; order Cuculiformes; family Coccyzidae; genus Coccyzus; species Coccyzus lansbergi. Next base: position 367,368 of record JAUMJK010000358.1, read on the forward strand.
TCCTGTAAGTCAGCGAAGCAGAGGAAGAAAAGAGGTGTTCTGAATGGAGGTGGTGGCACTGACTTTGAGGGCTGGATGGGTCGGAGGGACAGTCCTGCTGCATGGCTTTTTTGGCTTCCAAGTGCCTTAGCTCAGCCCATGCAAGATGATGACGTGTCCTCGTTTGTCAGTGACATGAAACGCTCTGAGGACCAACACAGACTAAATAACTCTTGGTGGTGTTTTGAGCTGGAACGGCTCTCAGCGTGGGGTTTGACAGCAGCAGGCTTTTGGCAACAGGCAAGCCAGGAAGTTTACGGTTCCCTGCTGTTTTGCTGGAATTGTGCATTGTATCCGTGGGGCCGGGAATGCTGTTATGGAGCTGGGGAGAGGGAGGGCCATACTTGGCTATCTCACTCGGCACAGAAATAAAAGTACATTTGTCTTATTAAGCTGGAAGTTTTTTCCCTCAGTCAAAGCTTCACTGATATTTAGTTCACCTCTGCGCGGTACCTCTTCTTCCTTTCTGTGGACTTCTTAAATGTATTTGAATATTAACTCTTGAACCTTTGAAGTTTGATATGCAGTTATGGAAATTAATTTCTCTAGGCGTAACAAGGGAAAAGGAAATTGCAGTTACATGTGGCATGAAACTTGAAAGTTGGTTTGCTTTCAGGTGCTTGTATGGTCAAGTTTTTTGCTTGACTAATATTGTGTCATTTAAAGGTTATGAAAAGCTAACTTCAGTTTCAAGGATTTAATTGACTTCATTGGTGCTCTGTGTGGTTGTGTCAATAGCAAAATGCAAAGAAGTGTGAGTGCCCTCTTTCTAATTAAATAATAAATTTACATTAAAAAAATTATTGCAGTTTGTGGAGAAATTTACGTCTACCTAGCTGAACTTCTGGTTCTTAATACTATCTTGTATATGTGCCTCTTGACTCTCTCAAAAGAACTTTCTGTTGCTTTAATACTTCGCTTTCTGCAGTTCCTGGTGTGTGATGCCTTGTTGCCAGCACACGGTTGTATTGGCCCATTGCTCTGTAGGGATGGGTGTCTGGCTGTGTCAAAAAGCACCTGAGCTGCCTTCCATCAGGATCCATTCTTAGTGCAAACCTGCAAGTTAATGCTAACTGTTTTATCCTGAACGGAGTCTGTGTAGGATTGTATAATCACAGTAAATCCTCCAAATTTTTAGGAAATGGGAAACCCTGCGTACCCATCTGCAGACCTAGCATTAGAACACATTGTTTTCTTACTTTATTTCCTCCACATTTTTCTCTGTTTTCCTACCTTTCAGCCTAAGCTCAGAGTAACAGTAAGCTGCTGTAATCTTTTCTCTTCCTTTGGAACTCAGATCAGCAGGGTAACATACTTTGGATGATATTTTGTAATTAAAAATCACAACCAACCAGGAATGATGGGTTGCCTTTAAATTCACTCTTTCAGGGGTTGTTCCCAAAGAGGCAAGCAGTCTGTACTGCTTGTCCTAGATTTCAGGAGAATTCCCATCAATCTTCAGAAATTTTTCATTATGTTAAAAATAATTAGTGTGTTAATAACCTGTCAGTACTGCTGTTGCCTCTTCATGTTCTGCTAACAGTATAAGCTGTAGTATCAATTGATGAACTATTAGGAAATTTTAATTAACAATTACTTATAAATTATTAATGAGTAGCTCGTGTAACTAGGAGTTATAGGATTGGAAATGTTGCCTTTTGACTGCAGCCAGGGCAGGTGGAGGGGAGAGCCTGGCACTGTGCCATGTGGCTGCTGGCCTTGGTGTAAATTTTTTAAGTGATGCTGGTTTTCAGTTCATAAAACAAGTTGTCCAGTGCTTCACAGTGTTGCTTAGTATCAAAGAACAATACCAATTTATTTTTATTGAGAACAATAACTTTCAGCCTTCCATTGCCTGAATGAATTAATAGGAAGTGTGAATTAATTTAGTTAGAAGGGGAAAGATTCAGAATTAAATTGGCTACCAGGCAGCCTGGGTGCTGGTGAGTCCACTGGGCTATCTCCTGCTGTATCAACAGAACTTCGTTTTTTCTCTACTCTTGTTTCACACTGTATCCCATTTCAGACGTTATAACAAAACCCAAATATTTCCCTGTTTAAACAATTTCATAGCTAACTTGAGCTTTATAGCTGCATCAGTTGGTGTATCCAGCATGATGAAGATTCAGCATTTTCTGTTTAGATGAACAGAGACCCTGTGTCTTCCCGCTTTAAAGAAAACAAAACCCTCTAGTACCTTCACTTAAAGGTTTGGTAATTTCTTGATGCTATATTATCATTGAAGATAAAAACTAGATACCTGGAACAAGAGGCTTCTTTCTTGTAAGGTACTGGATGCCAAATCAAAATTGAAAATGGAACAATGGTGTGATGACTTTTTGTATGTGATTTCTCTTTCATTTATGGGGTTTGGGTTGGTGTTTTTGGGTTTTTTAATATAGATTGCTGTCTGTCTCTAAGAGGAGCTTTCTTAGATAGCATACTATCTTCATTTTCATAACGCAGTTCAGAGAAGTAAATAACTTGCAAATTTTACTTTATGTCCTGTGAATGTGAGAGATGGTGGAAGAAAAATATAACTTTTTCACCTTATACTGGGAAGTTCTAGAGTTATTCTGGTTATTTTTACTAATCATGTGGTTTAGGTACTTAGATACTGTGAACACAGTAATAATAATGGGTTCAACTTTCCTTCTACATGAGAAGTTTCTCCGGCAGTTATCCAGAGGTTCTCCCTTGCAGTGGCCGCTCCCTCTGAATGCCTGTTCTTGAATCCCAGGGCTGAATGGGAGATCTCTCCGAAGCAATTTCCCACAATAACACAATGAGCCACTCTATCAGCGTCAGCCTGGAGTCAGGTTAGCGGTGAATGGCAACAACAAAAAAGTTTGCCTTGGACAAAGGTGCGCTGAAACCTTTGTAAATGGAATTTGGTATGCATGCTTTTCAAGCTCTGCAGATTGATATGATAGATACCCTTTTCTTCCTTCATAGTTTTATTAGTGGTAAAAAAAAAAAATAAAAACCAACAACCAACCCCATTGATTTCAGTACATTCTCCACTGCACAGGAACTCTGGAAGAGATAACCAAGGTCTTTGTGATATTATTGCATAGAGGTTATTATTTGAGAGAGCACAGTCAAAAGAGAGGGCATTTATTGCCAAATGCTATGCTTATCAGCCTCACTGTGATTAATAGTTTGGCTATTAAAATGGAGGAAGAATGCAAACAGATGAAGCACACACCTTATCTGACTTGTACCTTTGTTCAAGAACTTCTCGTTGTATGGAGGTTTTGCCTGTGTCCCTGGACACGTGCACAGCCCCGGTGAATTCTGGGGGAGTTCAGTATCTTCAGTACACACCGAATGATACTATTATGAGTGCACAAAGACATACCTGAGTGCAAATGTGTGCAGGATTGGGGTCCATGCTGTAGGCAGGTGTAGGTCTGGACTGAAAGGGTTTGTTCCTCCTCAAGGAAATAGTTGGAGTAACTTGGTATTTGCTTGAAATGGTATTTAAGCTTCCTTAATATCTTTTGTGATGTTATTAACGTAATTTATAAATTGCTTTTGTCAGAGGCAATACAGAGAACCTGAAAAGAATTATCCTTTTGTTAGGAAACGCGCGGTGTTGTCTCGGTTGCAAAAAACAGCCCTTTACCATTGGGGGACCAGGACTCTCTGTGAGGTGGAGAGCTGTCAGGACACTGTCATCGTCTGATTCTCAACCCAGTGTGCGGGGACCACAACTGGAAGAGCTCGGTCTTCTCCTGCTGTCCACTGGAGAGGAGGATGTTGATAAAACAGAATCGTCTTTCTTCATACCTAGCCTGTTTGATGTAGTTTGTGGTCTCCTGGAAAAGTACAGAGATGCTGTTGGTACTGTGTTTTACAGCCATTGACTGATAGCACCCAGTTCTTTCTCAAATGTTTGTGTTGACATGCCGGAAAAAATTAGTTCAAATGTTGATTATTGCTTGTATTTTTGGTATTGCATAAATTAATTTACATTTAAAGAGAAGAAATGCTTAAAGTAGTTGCTATTTAAAGGAGATTGTGCCCAAGCAAATCTTAATGTTAGAGATTTTTAAGTGTAAAACATTAAAAAAAATACGTTAAGAAACGGCAGTAAAAAAATCTTTGAAAAAGAATTGGTCACTGTCATGCAAGAAGAGTTAACCTTGACCTGGTTTTGCTTGGATGAAGTGCTACGAAATCCTGTGAGAATTATGTACTTGAACACTTCTCTATTTTTGAAATATGTATCTCTTGTGACTCCTTAATCTGTTGTGATGATACAGAGGAAGCCAAGGAAAGAAAGGTGTGAAGAGGTGGAAGAAGGAAAGGGATATAAGTAGCAAAACTGACTGATATAATTTTTAGATTGAAGAAAAAGCATAGGAAACGTCAGATACTAAGAGTCACTTGTATACAGGTTTTCTTCTTGTGTAGCTTGCTCTTAGACCAGTGGTGCATACTGTGTTCGTGTGTTTTAGAATCGATTTTGAGCTGGAAATGAGTTTCTTCTTGTAATGCTGCTTGCAGAAGTGAGAAGGCTGCAGGGCGATTGGATTAGATTGTCTGCTTGCGGCTTCCTCCTCAGCCATGGCTAATACAACCTATTAAAGTGTTTGGAGATCTGTTTCACTTATGGTGTGTTTATTCCCTTAAATCTAGTGCCATTACGTTTTCACCTGAATATGATTGCCTTTGGGGGATGAGCACACCCCAGGCGTGTGTGGTGGTGGGAGCAGGGTGGGCTGGCTTTTCCTACAAGTTTTCACAAGTTTTCTCTCTGGAAAACCAGGGATAAAAAAAATCCTCTAGTGGCACGAAGTTGTCCTTTGGTAAATGACTCGTTTGTGCACCAGCTTGCTTTACTTTGGTATTTCATCAGAGCTGATTAGTTGTACTTGCCTGGTGAAATAAGACACTCGGGCATGATGCTGTTTGACCTGATCTCCCCATTCCTGGTGCTCAGTTCTGGTACATGTTTGAAGTTATTTGCTTATTGTAATTAATCTCAAGGTTGAGCTAGGAACCTTTCTCTCTCTCTCTTTTTTTTTCCCCCCCTAATAGTTTCTGTTCCTAAGTTACAGATGTTTCTATGAGGAATGTGCAGCTGGTGACAGTGCAAAACTGATGTTCTTAAAATAAAGGAGTTTCAAGTCTTCAAAAGTTAAGGACAAATTTTAAGTCTAAATAAATGCAAACTACTGAAAATCATCCTATCATTACTCTTTGAATAGCTGCCTTTTGCTGGGGCAAAACATCATTAACTTTCCTTGGTCTCCTATAGAACTGAATATTGCTGATCATTCCGTGTCTAAAGATTGAATTTACTAAGGACATTAAAACGCATTATTATTTAAAATAGAAATAAACTAGAGGGGAATCAACCCACTGATTAATTACAGTGGTTAAGTTTTGAGAGGTGGTTTATGCTTTTCAGCTTGTTGGAGATAAGATCCAGCTACTGGTGTCCTTTTCTGTCAAATGGCACAAAGAACAAGCGGCAGGCATTTTGCTACCTCTTCATAAAATGCCAGTGAGCTTTGTAGGTAGGCATTCCTGCTAATCTGTTTCCTTTTGTTGTAGCAGATTTTGAAAATTGCATGTATTTCTTCAAAATCATTACAAAGAAGCTCGTCTGTTTGGATGCTTTTAAATTTATCTACCGTGTTTGCAATTAAACAGGGAAAGAATGCTTTCAGGTTTCAGTCGCTCTTCAGACGGATGTGATTTAACTAAACTAATGAATGCACATCAGACAAGACAAATTCCAGACTGTTTGTGCCTTGACCAACCATCTGTGCACATACCTCCAGGTACGGCTCATGTCTCAAGAGGCTTTTCTACGTGAACAATTATTGCCACTCCTTTTTGAATTCAAGTGGCAAGCTGTGGCAAGAGTCTCTTGAAAGCAGCTACATTTACCAGTCTGCTTTTTAGTGAAAATATAATTGCATTATGTATGTTTTAATTAATCTGAAATTTCAGTGTATGCTGTACAAAATGCAAGAGGAAAATGGGGCTGTGTAAGCTCTTTGATCTCTTGGAGGCAAACACCAGCATCAACAGCAACACAGAGAAAAAGCCACCCTAGCTGTTCATGTGCTCCTTTAAAATTTTTAGTGGCTGAGTATGTGTGCATACAAATGAGCTTATCGATGTGTTTATACATATTCTGTTTGTACATACATGCAATATTTTCTCTAGTTCTGGTTCAGACAGTCTCTGGAAAAAACACTCATTTCTTCAGCTGAGCAATGATCAGCAGTGATGTGATTTGACATACCAGACTTTGATATGATTCTTCAGTTTGACTTGTGAACTGGCAAATAGCTAATGGCTTCAAGAGTATTTCTTTTTATGTAATAACCATATGTGTTGCAGGTAATAGCTGCAGCAGATGCAAAAGGATTTTCTTATTCTCATTGTATTTAACTTTTTTCTTTAAGTGAGATTTCATTCAGTGATATTTGAGTCTTGCCTGTTTTCAGGAGCCTGTTTTTCTAAAGCTGTGTTTGACTTATTTGGGCTAAGTGGGACTCCCTGTGACGTAAGCTTGTGATTCCATATATATTTTTTTAACTGTGGCAAAATAGTTTTAGGTAACTTCTACTTCCTCTTGTCCCAGTTATAAGAACACAAGTATTGGAAGGTGATACAATGCAGTGCATGGGGGAACCCATCTATATTCACAATAAAGAAGTGATGGTGGAGGGCTTGGGCTGGTTGAGCTATTAGGATATGGTTTGGAGGTTGCAGATCAGATACCACAAATACTTCCCTTCTGTGGTCAGAAAAATGCCAGTTTCTGAATGTCCTTGTTGCAGAACCTGGTTTGTCCTGGGACAAGTTAGAGAAAACAGGTGGTGGGGGAATACAGTCACCTTTTAAGTGACTGCTGGCTGTTAACGTCAGTTATGGCATTGAAAGGCTTGAACTTTTGACATTGTGCCTGAACTAGCTTTTTCTATCTGTGTAAACTACCAAGGAAGTTCTTTGTGCTTTCTATTTATTCTCTATCAGTGCATCAATCACTAAACAAGAGGAGGTCATGCATTATGTCAGAATGATGCTTGTGTATATATATGTATATTGTTCTAATACAAACCTCTCCTTCTCTCTCCAGCCTCAATGGGATGCATTACTTTTTGTTGAGTAATAGATTCTGTCATCTTTAAAGTCACTCTCAATGTCTGACTTGCCTTTACAAGGAATGCTTTAGGGTAATTTTCCTCAGGGAGGACTGGGCATGTGTGTACCATGCATGCCAATACCATGTAATTTCTGGGGTTCATTAAAAAGGCATGATACACTTGTGGTTACTTATCATGACAATTAAACACTTATAACTAAACTTTGGAAGGGAAGGGTGAGCACCAGTACGCCTCTACCTTTCTCTGATAGTTGCTATTGCTGAGTAGCGTCTGAGCTTAATCTGGAGGAAAGCATAGAATCATAGAACAAGCAGGTTGGAAGGGACCCATTGGATCTTCTAGTCCAACCATTCCCATCAAACACTAAACCAAGTCCCTCAAGACCTCATCCACCCGTGCCTTAAACACCTCCAGGGAAGGGGAATCAACCAGCTCCCTGGGCAGCCTATTCCAATGCCCAATGACCCTTTCTGTGAAAAACTTTCTCCTAATCTCCAGCCTAAATCTCCCCTGGCGGAGCTTAAGGCCATTCCCTCTTGTCCTGTCCCCTGTCACTTGGGAGAAGAGGCCAGCTCCCTCCTCTCCACAACCTCCCTTCAGGTAGTTGTAGAGAGTAATGAGGTCTCCTCTTAGCCTCCTCTTCGCCAGGCTAAACAACCCCAGCTCTCTCAGCTGCTCCTCATAGGACCTGTTCTCCAGCCCCTTCACCAACAGTCTGAGAAATGGATGTCCTTGTTCAGTGATATAGTTGGTGGTCCAGAGGGCTGGTTTGGGATGTGGCTGAGCCGTGGAAAAATTGCTCTTCACGTCTGAGGACAAAATGTGTAGAAAACCCAATAAGTTTTTGTTTATTTGTTTAGTAACTGCTGTATATGCTGTTTGTGCCTGTGGCGTGTCTGTGCATTAGCTTCATGTTGGAATTGTAAGGAGTTTTGGGGGCTGGAAAGAGAAACATTCCTTTTAAAGTTCTATTCTGTGTATATTTCATATGTTTTCTATAGTAATACTGGGATTGAAGATGGTGTACCTTCTTATTCTTTATGCTGTACGTCCTTTTCTAGTCAGAAGGAATAACCCTGTGTAAGCACCGCAGTAGTGCAAATGTGTATTTAGCACTGGATTTTTGTTGTGTATTAAATAAACCAGGATATGTCACACTCAGGTGTTGGAAAGCAGTCTGTCAACTTTGTCATATAACTTTTGTAATTCTGGATGATTCTGATAAAGAAGTAGAACATTTTGTTCCGTAGCTTTTAATGGTCTGCTGCAGGGAAATAAAAACTGAACCCTTTGCAGAGAGTGGTCACAGGACTGAATATTCAGAACTCCTCTTGTCTTTGCCAGGTTCCCTGAATTTGTCTGACATAGCTGGAAGAGGTTGTTCAGCTTTGTGAAAGACAAAGTGGAAAAAATCACAAAAAGAAAAATGTTCTTGGCTTATAGCCCCATAAATAGCATGGGTAGAACCTTCTAGGAAAACTAGGACTTTGGTATCTTGATGTGGTTCAAATTGCTTTTGGAATTTCAGGGGGACTCTGATGTAACCTGTTGGGTCATATTAATTCACCATACATGGTCATGGGTTTTTGGATAGTTACTTTGTTCTCCTGGGTGTTTTAATTTTTTCACTAGTGCCACATGCAACTAATTTATGTATTGCTAATTCACATATTGAATTAATTTAAGGGAATGGAGTCATCTCAATGATCAGTGGAAGGCTGTAGCACTGAACTGCAAATGGGGTTTCTAGCAGCAAATTGCAAATATCCAAAGGTTTGGAAGTTTGGTTTGGGAAAAGAATAATTAAACTTGGATGGTTATTTCTTCTGTGCCCTACAGCAGGATGGGAAGCTGTTATTTGCTGTACTCTGGAGGTAGCTAGACGGGGAGGTGCAACCACTTGCTCCATGTTGGCATTACTGTGGTCCATCCTAGCCAAACTTAGGGAATGTAGACACACAGGAAATATATATTTTTTTGAATTTAAATATAGTCAACTTTCTGGACAAAACCCCAAATTCGACTTAGTGCTGGGGAAAAAAAAAAAAGCCGTGGATTATTATTTGGCAGTTCATATTTTAGCTAAGGAAGAGTTCTTATATCCTGAAGTGTGGCCTGGCCCTTTGAGTCCTTGTCTGGTGTTTTCTTCCTGCAATGTTCCTGAATTTACAGGAAAAAGAAAGTGCTTGTGCTCAAACCTCATCTTTGCATTAATCAAGTTTCCTTGGATGAACATTGCCTCTAAGAGGAATGCTACTTTTCAGGAGGGGTGTGAATATATGGTGAATAAATCTATTTTAATAACACAGGATGGATGAGCAAATAAGCTGAAGAATTGTGTGATACCTTTTCCAAAGGTTTTGGCTTTGATGTGAAGTCTGCCAGTCTGATGGTAGATGTTTTAACCCCATCTCATCTGACTCAGCATGGGGTGGATCTATGTGAAATGCTGCTTAAAAAATGCCTGTGGACAGCTGTGTTTAGTAGCCAGGGCTGTTGCTGGTATTACCTCTGGCAACATCGTATCAGACCTGACAAATGAAGGAAGCTCTTTTTATTCCTTTTTGGTTTTGCTCCCCTTTAAAGTGAGGCAAGTGTAGACATGGCTGTAGTGACAAACTATTAATCAAGCAAAAGGAATGCAGCTGTAAAACTTTAAATAATGACATGTAGCAAATAAATGTCAACATATTGGTTGTTGTGCCTGGAATGGAAATATTACTAGGAAAATATGTAGCTTGAAGCTACAGTCTGGCTTTTTTTTCTTAAGAAAATAGCATTGGCATGATGCTTAAACTCTGTTAAAACTGGGGCTTTCAGGTTCAGACTAGATGAATGTGTCGTTTATTTGTGGGAGGGGGATGTTGTTTTATGTAGGTTTAAAATAGTTCTTATGAATATGTCTTTTTTAAAAAATTATAGTTATTTATATATGAATAAATATATATACATACACAAACACTATAGCTGCAAAACTGCATGTATAACCAGTGCTGTTCAAGATACTATGTAGTTCAAGACTATGGGCTGAGCCTGTTTCCGTTGAAAGCTGCTAACTCAGATGTTTTTGCTGGTGTTTTACTTAATCCCAAGGGTTTAAGAAATGGTTCTGAAACTCCCATATTCTCTTCTTCCGCATGATTTTAAACAAGCAAACAAACAAAAAAAACCCCCAAACCCAAATCACACTTGCCCACTCCTTCCACTCCACCCCCAAAACGGAACACTTCTCAATATTGCTTTTGGACCTGAATCTTTCTAAAAATTAAAACCTGAGACTGTGAAGTAATGAAAACCAGAAGGTTTAGGGGGAAAGCTCCATATATTGCAAAACTTCAGGGGAAAATGTGTTGAGCGAAGCTTCTGGGCTCTTGGGCAGATTTCTGTAGCCCATGTAACAGATTGGTCAGAGAGTTCTGAATGACTAAGCCAGAGAGGCATTGGTCACTGATAGAACTGTGCTGGGTAGAGAGCTGATCCTGAGGACTACAGGACTGGTTAGCAAGTGTCTGTATTCCTTACTCCATGGGTGTATGCACTGTGGGGCAGATTATTCAGGATAATGGTAACAGGAGATCTAAACCACTGCTGGTCTCTGGGACAAAGCAGTTGTTACAGGCAGGAGATGGGACTTGAAACCTGGTTGTGGGTGTACCATCCTCTCAACAGCTGTCTGAAGCTTTCAAAGAACTTATGTCTTGTCATTGAGTGTCAAAAGAAGAGATTTCATTTAAATATGGATGAAGATAAGTTGCCTCTGTCTATATCTCAATGAAGTTATGTTGAGAAAAGTGGCATTTTCACATGGATAAGAACATTGGAAAGAGCCGTGAGAGTTGTGCTAAATTTGGTACTGAGTTAAATTAAAACACTGGTCTTGAGGTGTATGGCTGAAGGTAATAAGGCTCAGTTTGCACATCTTCTGAGGAACAAAGGTACTTCAGCTCAGTTTGTGTGTCTTCTGAAAAACAAATGTGCATTTAGTCCTCTAGTACTACTTAGATGGAGGAGGAGGAGGGTGTATGTGATAAGAATTAAAAGATAGATGTGATTCAGCCCCTGTGTGCAGGTTCAAATGGACACTGCCATCGCTTGTAAAATACACGAGTGGTCCTTTTCAGGAGCTGGAGCTCCATGGTCAGTCTGTTGCTGATCATGAGGTTGCTCTGCCAGTGGTGGGATTTCAATGAGGTGTCGAAGAGGTCAATGAAAATTAAAGCAGCATATTTCAGTATATTTCTTAACATAGTTGTTAAATGTATAACTTGAAAATATAAATTTAAACCCTGGCAGAAGGCTGGTTCAGCCCTTCATCCCTTCCAGAGCAGATGAATTAAACGCCCAGTTTATGACTCTGTGGTCAAGTGCTCCACGTAAATGCTAGAGCCCACAATGCTTTCTTCATAAGCAAGGATTTCCCCGTTGCTGTTTGCCAAAAATTCCCCTCTCTGCACTCTGGTGGTCTTGTGCCAGCTGATTCCAGCCACCTAAGTCACAACATATTTTTTTTTCTAATTTGAATTTGTGATGTAGATAAAATTATTGAGCAGGAATTTGGGGTTCCATGGCATGAGAGATACTAAGGAGGTGGCCTGATCAGCACCAGACCTGTAAGGTTGCTTTGCTTAGTAGTTTTTGTGCAGAAGTCTGGATAAGATATGTTATTAGGCCATCCAACTTACTCCCTAAAGAACTGGATTATTGCCCCATAAAACAGTGTGATGTTACACTTAATGCTGAATTAAGACTTAATTTTACAAAGCAATCTGTTTTTAGTGATGTTTATATATCACATCAATTAGCTGTGAAGGGGGAGGATGTGTTCGAAGTGATGTATGAGTTCACAAATCCTGATGTGAAAACATATTCTGTTGTTCTCTGTATAGTACAAGGTGTTTGGAGTGTGATGATGTGTTCTCCCTCCTGATCCAGGAGAAACCTACCTTTCTTTTTAGATTATGGTTAAGTGGAAATCAGGCACGTGCTTTTTGTGTTGTGGGTGGCAATTCACACTGTTCACAGGGCTGTAGAAGGAAAATAAAGGTATTTGTCTTCGAACTGTGGATATTGAGTGAAACTGATGTAGCATCTTAACCACACAGATAATGTAGTTCCAAGAACTGTGGCTACAAGCAGAATGCTGATCTTCAGGAACAGAGCAAGTCTCCCTCAGTGTCTTGGAACTTGCCTGTTTCAGCTGTGCAATGAGGAGTGGGGTGTATAATTATAGGAAAGAGTGGAAACCTAGCTTACTTGGGGTTTTGGAAGTCTTGCATGGAAACAACTTTCTGTGCTCTTGATATAATAGTGAAAACCTCTGTTCTGGGCCTCACAGAATCACCAGGTTGGAAAAGACCTCCAGGATCATCGAGTCCAACCATTCCTACCAATCACTAAACCGTGCTCAACTTCAAGTTCATATGTGAACTTGCAAAAGCAAGTGTCCTGCTTAGGTTGTTTCTTTAATAGCAAAATCCACATGGATGTTGGTAACCTTTTAAAGTACAAGTGGGTTTTCCAGTGTCTAACTGATACTTCTCTTTCAGGAACCCCGTTGAGGAAAATTCTCCATGAATGTACGTCACAATGATGATGACCGACCAGATCCCGCTGGAGCTGCCACCGTTGCTGAACGGGGAGGTAGCCATGATGCCTCATATGGTGAATGGCGATGGATCACAGCAGGTCAGTGAGCTTTGCAGAAAACAGCTGCCTTAAAGTATTTCTGGGCCACCAAGGGATTTTAAAGATGGGGGCGTTGTTTTTTTCCTAGCACTTGGGAAAGCAGAGTATTTCCTGGAAGGCAGAAATATGGCCTTACATTGGAATCCTTTAAGTGTACCACAATGTGATTATTTGTGAGTATGTTCATTGAAGTTCGAATAATGGGATTGAAATAATGGCTATAAATGCTACCAATGAGGATGTTGCAGAGAGCTAGTCTTATGATTTACGTGTGCTAGTTGTTACCGAGACATCTTGCTAGTGTCTGTGATGAGATTTTTAACAGCTGAAGCAAAAATGCTGGAATTGTAAAAAAAAAAAAAAGAGAAAGGAGGAAAGAAATGGAGAACTGAAGACAAATCGTGTGATGTCTGCTGTTCTTTGCTTATTGAAGTATACTGATCCTGGCATTCCTGTGTATTGCTCTGTGACCCATTATGAACCTTGGAGAAGCAGAACTGAGTTTTGAGTGGGCTTTTGAAAGAAGGCAAGTTTATAGTTGTTTTCATATTTTTCTGGTTGGTATTCAGCTTGTTCAGAAGTAGGCAGAATGATTACAAGACAATAATTATGTCTTCATGTCAGAATAGAGTGTGGAGGTGCAAGATGGTCGGTTCCCAAACCTGTCATCTTGGGTTAATCTTTCTCTTTGTAGAAGATCTACCCTAGCCATTTTTCTATGTTACTCACTTATGAGACATTTCAGTGAAGTATTTTAATCAGAATAGAAGTAAGCTGTCCTTCATGAATCAGTATAAAATGTCATTTTGTTACTTCTCATTCCCTTAATGGTTTGTTCTTTCCTCCAAACTGTGTTTTGAGCGAGACCGACCTTGAAAGCAAGACTCGCTTCAGCTTTTCTTGTAAGCTTCTAAGTCTGTATGCTCATCTGGGTTCTAGTTATGATACAGACTTTCATTGCTGTGATTTGTTGTTGGTTTTTTTTCCCCTAAAGTAATTTCTGCCATTGTGCTTCCACTTAAAGAAAATAGAAAAGAAAGCTTTTAGTGGCTCTATTTACCAAGTCCAATATTAATATGCTTAAGTGAAGGAACGATCTTATTGATACCGGATAGGATAATTGTTCTTTAAATATGCCCTTTCCTCCTTTCTGGAAACCATTTATCAGACCAGACCGTGCTGTCTGTACTGCAGAAAGAATAAAGGAAGTATTCTGAACACCCCTTTGAATGGGGGTCTAAGTCCAATCTCTGAATTTCCCCATTAGTGGTAATTCAGTAGCCTTCTTTGATTGCCTCCATGGCCTTTAAACTAGCTTCTTATTTAATATTTTGGAATAAAAAGAGTTGCTTATGTAATGGAAGTGCATCACTTCTTGCTTTGGCTGTGTTATGCAAATGTGACTCAGCAGAACAGTTCTGGACCATGTTCCTTTTTTTGTGTAAATGTTGGATGATGCTTATAGACCTCCTCACCTTATCTCTTGTAGGTGGACTAACAGTTTTCTGAGAGACTTTTTTTGGCCTCTAGTCTGGATGTGCCCTCATATGCTGGAAAGTTTAGCTGCTTTTCTGTTTTATTTTTATCCTATTCCTGAAGCCTTAGTTGATATCTTCACTTTTTGAAAGTGCAGTTCTAAAATGGAATAAAATTACAAGAAATGTTTTGTTCAATCTCTGCGTATAGTAGCAAAAAATGGACTATGTTAATTGTTCTTGACATGATTTATGTGTAACATAGAAGCAAATGTTAGGTATTTGTTCAAAGATATTTATCTTAGTTACTTGTAAGGCAGAAACAGCTTTCAGAGAAGATTGAGCATTCAGAGTAAGAATGACTTCCTTAATAAAGGTGTTATATTACTCCATAAATAGGTGCTGGTTTTACAAGGGGACATGCTTTTTCAGGGTGTAATTACAGTCTCTATTAGAAGCTGGCAGTAAGAAAGCGTCATAGCTGAGCTGGTGGGACATGAGGCAGGCAAAGGATTTCAAGACTGCAGTGTGGCCAGCACACAGATTAGTGCCCTGTGCTCTGGAGCAGACAGTTCTTTCTTCTGATGAGCTGCTCTGGGTAAACTTGCCGCTGCTCACCTTTTTGCATTACTGGGTATGTGAAGCCTCAGCCATGCCAGCATGGTAGAGCTGTGCTGTAAGCTGTACCTGGGAATGCTGTGCCTAAGAGAATAGACTTTTTTAAAAAAAGACCTGGTTTTAGATATGTAGAAAAGAACAGACTGGAGCTGGTAAAAGCCCTTCGCTTTTACCAGCAGCCAGATGGAGAGAGATGCAAAAGGCAATTATGCCAGTAAATAGTCCTGTACTGTAAGCAAATGGTATAGGACTCAATTATTCTGTCTTCCTGGGAATAAGAACTGCAGAGCTAGGAATGTCTCTGCCTGCTTGACAGTAATCTCTAGACTACCCAGAATGGCACTTCTAGCACTGCTCCCCCCTCTTTTTTTTAACTAATTTCCCACACTTAATTTCCACACTGCTGACTATATTTAATGCTTTCATGTTCCTTCCAGAGCTGCTGCTTACTCTGTTCTGCTTCTAATCCACTTGTAACTCCTGTGGGGATTTGGGAGTGGTAATTAACCTTTTGGTCCAAGAATTTCAATGGTTTCCTGTAGGTACTCCCCTGCAAGCTCTAAAAAGCTTGGGGTATAAAGCGGTGGGGCAGCGTGCTGTGCCATAGCAAGTCTGTACAGAATGCTGGGTGATAAACTTGGGAAGTTTTGTTTCAGTTTGGTTTGCTCACCGCACCTGCAGCTGTGTAGCAAGTTTTCTGGTTGCTCACCCTTTTTAAAGGCGTATTTAGCAAACTCTATTTTTTCACTGTTCGGCTTGAGCCCAGGCACTGTACGTAGTACTGTATGTGCTAGTTCTTGTCTTTTAGTCTTAGATACTCAGAAAAGGGAAGATGAGAGTACTAAACAAGGAACAAAGTTTGGTACCTTCTTTTAGCACAAGAAGTCTGTGCACCTTGCAGGGACTTGCAGATGTTGAGCTGGCTGGGGTTTATACTGGACCTCAACAGCAACTGAACTGAGTGAGGGAACTTCATGCCAAAATTTAGAATTGCTTCTTCATATTTCCTTGATTTTTTAAAATATATATATATATACACTTGCAGAAATACCCTTTAGAGGAGAGATACTTGGTTGGACTCAATGATCCGCTGGGTCTCTTCCAACCTGGTGATTCTATGATACTTGCACGTGGAACCTTGTTTCAAGAAGAAAAATGGTTTATAGCTGGTACATGTCTATGATACCTCAGTTGAGAAGCATCAGTCCATGAAAAATGGATATCAGATAAAGGATGGCAAAATTCTCTTCTGTTTAAATATACTGGCTTTTAAAGCAGATTCAGTAGTCATAGAGAAGGCATTTAGACTGGAACAGATGGCAGACAGTAACATTAGCAAAACTAACCAACGGGCAGCACCTGCTATCTAGGAAGTATCTAGAATGAGCTTTTTCTGAAGGCATTTTAACTGAACAATGTTGGTGAGCAAACCGACCTCAAAAATATCTCTGTGAATGCAATGGAACATGGAATCTTCATGAAGCTTTATATGCATTTGGGAGCAATTTGTTACACAGATATACTGGTTTTTTTTCCTTGTTATTGCTTGATTTGTACTGTGTTTAACCTGAGATAAGTTAGGGGGCTCTGGATCTGTTTCATGGGGGCCTTTCTATCAGTAGCATTCATTACAACTGATAGAACTGACTTGTGCCTCTGTTTTCTCTCTTATGGGAAAAAGGATCGTTGAACCCAGAACACTATTATCAAAGTATTAATGATTAAAAGTCACTGGTTTATTGTTAAAGGTGTAGCATATTCCCTCATGTTTCTTAATGAAGAGAGGTTGAAAGTATTACCCTACCTGCTCTTGTATGGCTGAGGAGTGACGGATTCCTGAGAAGAATATTATGTGCAGAATGGTGTGAATCCTTTGGGCCTTCCTGTGGGACAAAGCTGGAAACTTGTCAGGAACTAGAGTGCAGTGTTTTAAAGTAGAATAGAGAAATGGATCCAAGTGGAGGTTCTGGGGTCTGAGAGTTTGGTGGTGATGGTTTTGTTTGCTTGGGTTTTGTTTGTTCCTTTTTTTTGTGAAGATGTAGTGTATTCCAAAATGCAGTAGACTTCAGTAATTTAAAGCATTTGTGAAGAAGCTGTGGCTGGATCCCAATGGCCCCCTACTCTATGAAGCATGGTATAGCTAAACAGAGAAGGGAAAATTTGATTCATTGAACAATGCTTAAGGCAGAGTTTGAATATGCCAAAGCAGTACATGTGGCAGTTTAACCTTGGTGAGAAAGATTCTTAAAGTGGAAATATTTTAAAGAAAGCATGGGATTGTATTGCATCACTTGGATGCAAGTGAATGTCTTCCTCCTTGCTGCTGCTTCTGTGCTCACAGGTCATCTGCAGCAAAGCAGTTAGTGGATGGTGACCTATTTTAAATCTTAATTTTCTTCCATGTGCTTAAAAAGCACCTTTATAAATAAACCTGTACTGTAGAAAATGTGTAATAGTATGTGCCCTTAATTCCTTATATGGCAGCATTTTCTGTTGGTGTATTAGACTGTTTACCCACAACTTGTATAGTTTTATAATCCTGAACCCAAGCTTCAAGCCTATGTTAGACTTTGCTGGCAGGTTTGCTAGCCTCTTCCCCTGCTCCCAGTAGGTATCAGAGTTAGATAGTAGGAGTAATGGGGATAGGAGTAACACCTATTTGGCTGATCATGAACGTTTAGTCAAATTTACTGCCAAATTGCGTGTGATGGTTTTAAGTATTTATAGTAACTGTGAAACCTAGTAATATTAATGAGTCTCAACAAGCATGCCTGTTTAGATAAGATACAATAACATTCTTATATGCAAAATAAATACAAAAAAAAGTGTTATGGAGATAGCAGGCTTTCTCTGAGGAGGCAGCAGGTAAAGCTAGGCTTCAGCGCTGAGTGGATTCAACTGCTAAAGCAAACATCTGAGTACTTTCTAGGGAAAAGAAAAAGCCTTTGAGCTTGTGCTGCTGACGCCCTACTTGCAGCTGTCACAAGCTCCAGCATTTTGACTGTAAGGAGTCCAAGGGACTGGAACTGGGCTGGAGTGTCCCCAAGGACACCCTCATGATGCTTTTGGGCAGCAGTGTGGCTCAAAGGGAGTTTTCAAACTCTTCCCTTGCTGCTATCTTATAAATGTGCATGTTTAGGATGATGGATATTGGAAGATGCACAGGGCAATTAAAGTCCATTCGTGTTTGTTTTCATTAAAATAAAGATATTATCTGTAGACTTTTTTATTGCTTTCTTCAGATTTTTAATTAAAAGCTTCAGAAATGAAGCATTCTCATGAAGATCCCTTGTGTAGTAAGGCAGTAGAAAAGCTGTGCTCCAGGGTGCAGAACATGGTTTTGCAGTTTAGGAGGACATGGGAAAATAAATCTTTGAATTAGTTTGACATACTTAGTGTGTATAAACAAAAGAAGTTGCAGTGTGCCTTGATATTATTTGTCCCAGGCAACTGAGACAAACTGGGGCGTTGGCTGGAAAATACCCAGTATCTAATACTCTGTGAGCTGACTTTAATTGTTTGACCTCAACTCTGCAACTCGTTAGTCAGTGCTTTGTAATTACAAGCGCTCAGGGGTTGATGTGCAGCATGGGGTAAGTGCCGAGGGGTTTAGGTGGTGGGGTGGATTAGGGGAGCAACCCTCAGTAACCCCAGCTTTGGGTTGAAGGGAGAGGAAAGACTGGGTCTGCCTGCGGTGGGAGGCACACAGAGGGTCTTGCCTGAGGAGCATCCTGATCTCTGCTCCTGGATCTGAGGCCACCTTGGGTGTGCACACTTGTGTGCCAGCTGTCCTCCCTTTGCATCCAGCTCTTGCTCCGGTGTTGACCAACATCAGTCACAACTGCTATTCCTGTTTGCTCTTGATACAGCTGCCTTCCCTCAACAACAGCCCATAAGATTTTTGTTCTGCCTCAGAGGTGGCTAATATGAGAATCAATGTCAGAACTTTATTGATTTTTTTTTTTAAATTTTGGGAAATGATAGCTATACCACTTTATTCCAATGCAGTTCTTACCTGCCATGCAACTTTTAAGTCTGTTATGTGGACTGATGTTTACCTATTTTGGCATATGCTTTTCTGTACCACCATACTGGGAGGTTTTCTTCACTGTTCTGAAAAACCCTGTGTAGCTGGAGACAACCTCTTTGGCTGTACATAGTCTTGGCAGTTCAGGGCCTTGGGTTCTCTTCTTGTTGCTTGGCTCTTAATTTTTCTGAAATTTTGCTGAAATGAATTAATTTCATAAATGTTGTTATTTCTTCTTCTGTAGCACAAACTCCCACTGCTCTGGAAGTGGAGTTCTGGTGGAGCTACCATCATTAGTGCAGTGCACTTACTGACCTCCTTTGAAAATTTTTGTGCTTGTGATTATATTTAAATGTTCAAATATCAATAAACCCAGATCCATTATGGCTTTCAGCCTTGTAAAGCATTAGGAGATGAAATGGTATAAATCATATTTTACAAATATAATTTTATGAACACTGAAACTGAAAAACTTAGTCAAGAGTCTGAGAAACCAGGATTAGTTTTACTGCATTTTAGGTGAAAACCATGGTGGAACTTGTATGCTTGTACTCTGGGAACTGTCAATAAGGCTTCATTTCCATATATATAAGAGTTTAATAGAAGCTACAATATGTAAGTCCCTGGCTCTCCTCGCAGACTTGTGATGGGAGATGAAGCTGTGGTGGCTGCTGCCCTTTGCCCAACCAACACATTTGTTGGTTGAGTAGTTTGTTAAAAACCTGTAATTAGGCAAGGATAATGCTTTTTTACTTTGACCATCTTAAGCAACAGCTGTTGTTGGTAATATAATCTTGATAAGGGTTTTTTAATGTGGAAACCCAAGGAATTATTTTCAAAGCACAACTGGAGGCGTGCTAATGCAGATGCTTGGGCTGCCGCTGACCTTCGGAAGGACTCCTTGAAAAGGAAATCGTAAATTGTGGCTCTGAGGCAGATACGTATCTCGTGTAGTAAGGCTCTTGTGTCCAGTCTTGTATATGCCATTAAATTCAACTCTCTGCTTTAGGGAAAAGATGGAGTTTTTCATGTACAAGATATCAGTCCAGTTAGCCTGTGGATTTTGAGGATTTGGAGCAAGTTCTCCTAAAAGTGTGATGGTGTCCTAGAGCACCTGGTTTATGTTAATCAAGCAGGTTAATGCCCAGCCTTAGACCTGTTAACTTTGATATGTAATGCAAATGGGCTAATCACATATTTTTGAGTCTTTGCCCCTTTGTGTTCAGGTTTCTAGTTTGTTGGTCGTTTTTAAGCTGAATGACACTGTTTTGCTCCGTGCTTCTTTTGACCTGATGCCTGGATCCTGTTGTAGATAATCCTTATCTGTTTGTAGGAGATGAGCACTTACATGCTGTCACTTTAAATGTTGATTGTTTGGGGCTTAGGAATTGGAATACCTTTGTGCCTCTTATCTTTTCTGAATGGTTTCTTGTGCTCAGTATGTATATATAGAATTGGATTGGCCCTGATCAGTGAAGAAATTACTATTGCAGTCAAAATAATGGCTTTCGGTGTTATTTTTCTGATGTCCAGCTTGTTATCTAAAAATACTACTGAGTTTCTATAGAATTACTGCAATTCAAGAGGTCATCTAGGCAAACATTATCTTACATGTTTAGCTTAAGGAATTCAGAGACACAGCATTAAAATTCTGTCTTTCCAGAGTCAATGTTAAATTCTTTATGCAGGTGTCCCAGTATATAAAGACCAGACATAAATTTAGACCATTTTCACAAAAAGATATAAATCTGAATTTTCAATTTATACCAAGATTAATCCAAATTTTGATTGAACTTCTGACAATGCAAAGGTAACAGAAGTTGAGTAAAAGCGTCACAAGCAGCAAAACAATCAGTAGTTCCCAGTAAAACTCCCCATTAAAGAAACACATCCACATTGTCAGTTCTAAAACCATGATTTTAGACACCTGAAAATTAATAAATATTAGTATATTGTACAGTGAACAGGGATGTGTTTTAGTGCTTCTTGGTCTTCATAGCATTCCTGTCATCTGCAGAATAGAGCAGTAGCAGGCTAGGGTGATATTCTGATTATTATTTAAAAAATATTATGCCTGTTGCTAAACAGTTTTTTACTAGTTCTGTGTGCAATATTGAGCTCTCTGTGTGTGGGTGGGTTCTGTTTAACTGAGATCTCATGTAGAAGTAAAGGGTAAAGTTTTAACAGTGTAATGGATCAACTCCCCTTATGCTGCAAAAAACCTCTGCTCCTGTTTTTAAATCCTATTATGGCTTGTCGTTGCATGCTGGATTTTGTGCTGTCTGCTCTTATGAGCCAGTGGTCTAAAGATTGATGTCCTTAGCTATCAGTTCTTGGCCAAGTGAAACACACTGTTAGGAGTGTGGTGATGGGATCTAAAGCCATAATTCTCACTTCTCTGCAACTCAGTTACATCTATTTCAGCTCTGAAAACTTAGGTGAATAGGAAGGCTATAAATTTCTACTGGCTGTTGGAACCTGCTGGTACCTAAATGCGTATACCAGTCTGTTCCCTCTTTGTCCTCCATATCTCTTCCAAAGTATGGGTAACACAGTTGTTGGGTTGGGGGAATTTAATCTTTGAAGGTCACAGTGAAACAAATGTGTTTTTCTTTCGGCAGGTCTTTCTGGTTCAAGTTAATCCAGGTGAAACCTTTACTATACGGGCTGAGGATGGAACCCTGCAGTGCATCCAAGGTAAGAGGATACAGGAATGTCTGGATGAGCATTGTTTGTACTATGGCAAACTTGATCTCTTCTCTGCAGAAATGTGATATGCAGTTCTGAAAATACAATGAAGCACTTAAGAGTGAGAAATTGCAGACGTGACTGCTATACCTGCTATAGAACTTTAATATCTTGGAAGGAATCATGAATTTGTTGCAAGTCTATGAGATTTCTCTATTGTTTCAGTTGTTTATGAGCATTTTTTTTGTGTGTATGCATGTTTCCATATAACCAAGTGGTCAATACAAAGAAAGATCCCAAAGCAGATTGAAAACTAGTAACAATTCAGTGGATATCTAGAGGAAAACCAGTTTGTTAGGCATTGGGAGGGATAGGAGATGACAGCAGTGCAGACATGGCAGAGTGCTTGCAGAAATAAGATTTGGTTTTGAGCAGAGTTCTATATCACTTCTTTAGAAGCAGAACTTGTTAATTATGTATTATTGAATAAAGGTATGTAAGCAGTCTTTTGCTGTTCTACTTGTCAGTCAAATTGTGTCAATGTGATAAATAGCACTTGTATTTCTGGTGAGAGAGAGCCTTCCACTTCCCCCCACATCTTCTAACAGGTCTGAAGGGAGAAGCGATAAAAGACCTTTCAGGCTGTATGTTAATTACTGTGAAGAGAGTTTCTAGCTAGTAGCAAAGACAGCTTAGAAGCAAAGCAGCTATTTCCCTAGCTATATATAATGCTGTCTACAGTAAATTTGGGAAAGTTAAATCGAAGTTTAAAGGGAATAGACTTTGTGTAGCTGTACTACTAATATTGTTTACAGTGATATTTTTTGAGCTTATGCCATTATCTTATTTGTTGAGAAGGGAGTTAGATTGGCTCCCACATACTTCCCATATCTTATGCCATTAAGCAGCAATGTGGGCTATTCATTCAAAACCATTTCCTAAAAAAGCAGTAGCAATGAGAGGGGGAAAAGACATCTTAATGATAATTGCATAGCCTGAATTGGCTCTGTATTTTGACTATGAATTTCAGATCTACTCAAGAAAGACTTATTTCTTAGACTACAACAAAACTAAAATCATACTGCTCAAGGATAACTTCTTCTTAGAAACTGTGTTAGAAAGGATGCCTGGAAAGGACCTTGCACAACATTTTGCTGAAAGCAGCGATAGTGTCAGAGGTGGGTTGGGTTGTCCACAACCTCCCAAGTTGAAAAGCTCTCTAAGGATGGAGGTTGCTACCTGGAAAAACCGCTCCTGTACTGCATTGTTACCAAAGGGAAGAATTTGTCGATTTTGTCTGTTTGAAATTTCCAGTCTTGCAGTCTCTTTGCATCTTTTCTATAATCCCACATTTAAACAGTGGAGGAGTTTTGCGGTTGTTGCTTGAAATTTCATCCCCATGGAAATGGGGAATTAATAGTTGTTTGAGATAGACGTTACAGAAGCTTCCCTGAACACTATCCAGGATTATTCAGTCTTGATGAGCAATAATAGCAGCAATTTAAAACTGCCTGTTAAGATTTATAGCCAACATGCTGTGTGGTAAGAAATTGGTCCACGTGGCACTTAACAGAGGACTAAAGCTTGCTGCTCCTTTTATTTGAAATGAATGCTTTATATTGGTTGGTCTATTAAAAATTTCCATTGCAAATATAATTATGACATCATTTATTGAAATATTTTTTTTCATGCTTCAAGTGTTTTTGAGACATTGTGTTTAAATGAATGAGCTTGAAACCTTCTGGTTCTGTATTCCCAGCAATTTGACACGTTTGTTTGGTACTCATTGGCAGTCTTTCATAGGATTAAATTAGAATTTGTAGCATAAAATCATCTTCTTTTTGGTAGAGCTATACTGTTGACTGCTGAAGCACACACATTTATTTGTGTACACTCTTTTGGTCTGAAAATTCTGGTATTCTTTTCATGCTGAAGGTTCAGCTCCTACTTTACTGCATCAATATAATCCATGCTTCAAACATGAAGGACTACCTGGCTGTATTGTTGGTGCTTTGTTCTTTTCTTCTTTGTGAAGTTGTGTTCACAGCACAATTGTGGAACTTAAATAATGGCAATAGAGATCTATAGTTGAAGAGACAGGAATTGGCTGGCAGATCCATTGAGATTAGGATTAAATGGTTCTGGTTTTCCTGTGCTCTGAGACGAGTGTAAAATTTTGTGTGCAATGTCTTTTGGGAATTACACACACCTTTGCTCCCCAAAACCTGTAATGTTTTTTTTTTTTCTGTGCTAGAGCTTTTCTGTATGTTGAAAGTTTGATGTATTCTCTGTATGTAGGCCAGCACTTTGACAATAGTGATGCATTTTCCTTTGCTCCCACACTGCACTATGATTAGCAAGCTATGGAATAATTTTAGCAGTCTGTTTTTGGGCAGCGTCTATGTCTGTGAGCTTGTAGCTCCCTGCTAAACAGACAACACTCATTCTTTCTTTCTTTGCTGCACATATTCAGTGTTACGACTTAAGATGTGCTTGTAAATAGGGTTTATTTGTATTCACAATATGAAGGACTACTTATTATAAATTGTGAGATTCCCTTGAGCTCAGAGAGTGAACACTTATGTCATGGCTTGATTAAACTAAATTTTTCAGGAAATATAAAAGCTTGTCTTTCCTTCGGCCTGTATCCGTTCCACAGGGCAGGTGACTTTGCTGTGCTTTCCCATGCACCACTGCTTTATATCCAGGACCCTGCTGGGCTCCCCAGCTCTGGCGTATCTGGCGTAACATTCATTGGAGGGCTGAGGCAAAAATAGTAGAGAAGACAACAACTTAGTGAGTCTTCATTTGTCTTCTCAAGGTTGGAAGAAGGACATTTGTTTGAGGAAAACCTCTGTGGAATATCCTCCGTTTAAACACCCTGAAGTGTAATTATCTACTAATTGAGTAATCAGTGTTTAAAACCAGAAAGAATAGATGCACATTTGAAGGTCTCAGATGTTTTGGAATATGGAGATATCTTAAATACAATATCTTTTTTGAATTCCTCAGGGTTTCACCACTAAGGTAAAAACTTTAAAAATAAAAATTCTCTCCACTCCCCCCACTGAGAAACAACCCTGGAATTCTATAGAGCTGGAATAAATATATGCTAGTTGTACATGCTATGTGTTGCAGCAAGTGCTATCGATATTCCTGTGTTGTATTTACATGTAGCCAGAGGGCACTTGTTTCCAACATTGATTTAGAAGCCCCATTGCTCAGGGTGGGGGCTGGATTAAGCAACTCAAAGAGGTGACAGCGGCTGGGAGAAGTTCAGCTGGTTGGTGGACATGAAGAGTTTTCCTTGAGAAGACAGATTTAGGCATAAATAAAGGGTAAGGATTTTTTTTATTTACGGATAAATCTGATCTTAAAGAGAAATCCAGCCCTCAAATAGAGATCTGTATGGCACAATCCACGTGTTGGGTTATTTAGGGAAGCATAAGAGCAGTTCCAGATGTTATCACTAGGACTGGTGTTACCGGATAATTACTAATTTAGAAGAACCTTTATTTAATAGTTGCCAGAAGATGGATCGGGCAAGGCTGTGCTGCTGCCTGTTTGGGCAGGCACACGCTTTCCTGCCTGCCTTGGCTGCTCAACATTGGCTGAACATTGAGACTGCCCACCTGCCCTGTATTATAAAGTAGGACTATAAAGCACATTCTTTATTTGTGTTTGATTGGATGACCAGTCTTTGTTTCTGTTCAACTGTGTTCATATTCATGGCAAAGTATTGGTATACTCCAAAAACAAGGGTATCCCTGGGGAGCAGGGGAGGAAAGCTCTGCTTGTCCTCTGCTGGCACTTGCTTTGGGCTCTCACTACAGAACTGCTCCTTGTGGGCAGTTGAAGGGAAACTGATTTAGAATCTTAATTTGGTATTTTTGAGAGATGAAATGTTTATATATATTGTATCTTCAACATTTTAAAAGCTGCTCTTTTTATGTAGCTTTGACGGATAATGAATACTTCATAAATACTTCAATACTTTAAATGCTTCATTTCCTTTTTGCGTTTTTACCACTTAATTTTTCACAAGCTCAGTACTTGGCTGCTGCTGGCTCTGCAAGGGGGGGATGAGGGTGAGATATAGCCTCGCCCATTTCTTTGCTCAGCTATAGATGTAGACCTTCATACGAAAGATTGCTTCTAGCTTGTGCTTTAGGGTCACCACACTAAATGCAGTACAGAAGAGAGGGAGAATGTAGATCTGATCAGCTGCAGAATGGCACTGAAACAACTCCTGTGTATTTGAAAAACAGTTATTCTGCTTTCGGAATTATAGAATAAATGGATTCTGGTGAATGTGATATGTTGGCCTTTCCCTAGCTGACTGCTACAAGGCTGATAGTTTTAGGCAGTAAAGATCTTTGTTTGGAACTTATATGGCTGCATGAGACCCGTGTTATATACCAAACTACTTAAATATACAGCAGTGTGTGCATGGTTTGGGGCAGTGGAACTGTACCCGAGCATCTGTTCCATGCTTTTTCATCCTGGCAGGCAGTAATGCCAAGCTGTTGTGTGTAATGCACTGTGGTATGAATAACATAGATGAAATGATTATTCTTATCAAGCTTGAACTTTCTTATAACCCACATATTGTTGAAAATATATATGTACGGCGGCCTTGACGCAGACAGAATAAAACTTATATCCATTAATTATGCAGAATTGCTCAGTTATCGCTAATGTATTTTCTGTTGCCATCCATCTAAATGATACCCAAGCTAGGTCTCGTTTTCTGCCACAAGCAAACCAGAATGAGTTTTCTGTTGTGTTTATGTGCAGCATGTGAAAAGCCTGAAGCAAGGACAGAAGAAAGAAGACTAGCAGAAAAGCACCTGGTGTGAGAAAAGTGGAAATTCTTGCTATATTCTGTCTAGCCCATGCTGTAGAAAATGCCCTCTTGGAACTTGCGTCTCAGTTTGTTCACTAGGTTTGGAATATTGGAGCACAAAATTTGTGTGCAAAGAAAACAAATATGATTTCTTTTCATTACCGTGCTTTAACTCTAGCATTGCAAAGGTGACCAAGGCTCTGCATTAAATAGACTTTTTTGGTGTTTTCAAGGACAGGATGAAGATGTGCAGCGGCGTGGAGTGGCTATAGCTCTGTTTAAGTCTGATTATCTGTGTAGTACACAAGGACCTAAATTGCCTTTGGGTTGGTTACATTTTGAAATTAAAATAGGATAATAAATCTACACAGGTTATGGATGATGGTATTTGTTTGTGGTGCTATTTTCAAGTGTTTTGCTGTTGACCTTGAGCTTCAAGCACTGCAGGGTCCCTGCTTGTTCTTACCTTGTGAAACAAAGATTACATGGATTAAATTTTAATGGTGCTTTTTCTATGACTCTAAAAGCGAGTAACTCAAGAGAAAGGCCAAAAGTGTGCTAAAAACCCAACAGTGGTTTCTCAAATGAAAGATTTCCTGGAATTATTATTTGCTTAATTTGGTGGGTGAGTGTGGTAATGCAAAAGAATAGGTAATATTAAAGTCTAAACAGCTGTAGATTTATGTAGGAATAGTGTGTGTGTGTCAGTGAAATAAGGCTGTTCAGTCTAGTGTAAGCAAACAAAAAAAGTTTATTTATTTTTTTTTTTTCCCTTTAGTAGGAGAGGGCGAGTGAGGTAGTGAGTCAGTTTCTTGGAGGGAAGGAAAGAATTCAAAATAGATGGGACATCTTGTAAGCAAATGAATGATAACTGTGATGTCTTACTGGATGGGGATGAGGTCACCAGGAGGAGGGAGGTTAAGGACACACACACAAGGGAACCTGTCACTGGGTGTCAGATCAAAGATTGGGAATGGAAGAAGCTTAATTAGATGGACAAAGGGCAGGTTCTGATAACTGGTGGCTTTTAAGGTGCTGCAAGCTTACATGCTGCATCCGCTGCTGAGTGTCTATCTCCATGGCAAAGGCAGCTAATGGAGTGCTGCATGGGGTACCTGCCTTGTTTTCTATCTGAGATGAAATAGTAGCAGCACCCAAAATCATGTTACTTCTGTTTCCAGAAGGCTCGAAATATACTAATCAAAGTGCAGCTTGTGCAGTCTGAGGGGAGAAGGAAGGTAGTCTGGGGTGCAGGACAGCTGCTGTCTATGCACCAGTGAGAGTTGGAGTATGGGGGGTTTGGGCTAGTGCAGTCTGCTGAATTCTTAGAGTTTGGTACTTGATTAAGTTTAAATAAATTGCTTTATGACTGTTTTCAAAATATGCTGTAAAGCATTGCATAGATCAGAACATAAAATTCTGTGAAGCAGGAAGAGACACCATTCCCTTGAGCAGGTCTGTCTTCTATCTGACCCTTCTTGGGTGTCTGCATAAGGTCTCTCTCCTGGGACAGACAAAGAGCTCCTGGCAGCACAGCTGTTGGAGTGCATGAGGTGGGACAGGGTGGCCATGCATTGGCTACGTCAGGGAAGGGAGGGGTGATATGCAGAGTGAGCTCTGATTTTGTTTCTGTTTGTTTATCCAAAATGTTTCATTGCTGTCTACCAGCTCTCTGCTGGTCCACAGCCTGCTTATACTGCATGGAAAATTTTCTGTAGGAAGTGTAGTTTCGGTGCAGATTGTTGTGGCCATTAGGGTTTGGAGCAAAACAGTCTGAGTATAGCAGTGCTTTAAAATAAAGCAGCTCTTTTGATATTAAATAGCTTTTGTTTATATTTTACATATTAAATTTTTGTTCAATTTCTTTCTCTTTTACAGTAAGGGCCTTTTTCACCCTAATGTTTAAAAGCAAAATTCTTGCTACTCATTTACATAATCTTAATTGAGTTGTGTTATTTGATGTTTAGATTTAATGTTTGATGGAAAAGTCAGACCACCAATACCCAATGGGCTCTCTGATATATTAATGCATTTAAATAAGTTTTTGACTTATTAAAGATCAATGAAAGGACAAACAAGGAATCATCTGCATAATTGTCTTCCAGAACAAAACTGTGGTGGAGGGATTCTGAAAGAATCTAATGTAACTAACCAACCTTAGCTGTGTTGGCCAAAATATTTGTTTCTTCCATTACCAGGGTCCATCATTTAGAGGCATTGTTGCCATCTTCTAGCGTTTTTTCACTTCAGTGTGGTGGCAAGTTCAGCTCTGTAGCCCTGGTATGTCCCTAGATGGGGGTTCAGTTGTGCCCTTCCAGTTGGGGTATGATCCATGTTTGCTGCATTGTTTTTCCAAGATACAGCTACAGACCACCAATTCTTACTACCTAATCACACAATTATAACAGATAGTGTTAGCTCAGTATTTTGTTTATTTTCTTATTCTTGTTCCATTGTTAAACAGAAAATAGCAGAATTTGCAGTGGAGCTGTCTATCCTCTCTGCTCTTTGTGGTGACTCCACCTGTATTTCAGACACCAACTCTATGGCCTTTTAGTGTTTGGTCATTTTTAGAAAACTAAAGTGTTAAGATCTTCTGTCAGAAGAGAGAACAAAGGGATGCTAAGTCAGGATTGATTTTTTTTTTTTTTTTTTTTTTTTAACTTGTCACTGTCAGTAAAGCCAATCTCTTCCATCTTGCAGGTTTTGGTTTTGGCACACTGCAATAAAGTATAGGAAACTATGTAAGAAGCCAAAAGTAAACAATAGGCTGCTTTGTTTATTGCTTGAAGAATCTTAGCTTCTCCATTCTAAATCTGATAATGCTAAGAGTAATCATGGATATTTTTTTTTGTATCTGTGCAGAGTAAATCTTGAATAAGATGCACCCAAAGAAGTAGATTTGGTGTATAGAATATGTGGTCCTTTAAAAATTTCTTTGGCCTAAAATATACTAAGTTGGTAGCTTTTATCTACTATAACTCCACTGATGCAAGACAAAAGGGGAAAAAAAAAAAAACTTGACACATGACTGAATCTGGACTTAATCTTTCCAAATCCTGAAGTTTGAATGTTTTAGAGTGCATACTGTGAGGAGTGCAAGGGAAAGAAATACTACTGAAACTGGAAGTATTTCTTGAACAGTTTGAAATGATGTAACTTTAAGCATTTTGTAAAAACATTGATAAAGGTTTGCATCCACATAGGCTTGGAGGGACAGTTGTAGCCTTTCCCAACCCTGCAGCCTCTTCCTGGGGATGCTGTGTGGTCTGCACTGCTGCTCGCCTCTGCTCCAGCCAGCCTGGGATGGAAGCCAGCAGCCAGCGCTGTGTCCTGCTGACGTGGCCAAGGAGAGGGGCAGGGGATGAATCAGCAGCAAGATGAGGAATAAAATAAGACTGACTGTTCCAGTTTGCATGTATATAAAAACAGGATGTCCTGCTTCACAGCGGAACAACACTTAAATGAGCAGAGAAGAAGTTAGTGGACTTTGTTTTTCAGTAAAATGAAGATTTTTGTCTTTTTTTTTTGGATGCCTAAGAATTTGTTGCTGGGAAGTACATTTATCTCTAGAATTAGGACAGGAAACTTTAAAGACAAATGTTAGAGAGTGGTCTATAATTTCAAACTTTTTGGTTTTGTAGATGTGAAGGGCTTGTATCTGGGGTTTGTTTGTTTCCTTATTTTACTTGTGTGTGTATATATATATGTCTGAAAAGATCGGTAAGTTTGGTACATTCAAACTTAATTCAAAGGGCAGTTTGAAAGGCAGGGTCTCATACCAGCATGCTATCAGTTTTAAAATGTCTCTTGATATCTGTTGGTCTCTACCCAAAGGCGTATGCAGCCTGTGAGTGCAGTGGTAGAAACAAGCCCAGCTCTGCAGGAGCGCTTGAGTTGTCAGTGTTCATCCTGCTCAAATGCAAATAATCTTTCAAGTGCATACCCAGTTACATTCCAATGAGTAGTGTCAGGATTTTAAAATCCAAGATCCACATTCTTTACCCAGTCTGCTTGGACTACAGACATTGCAAACACATTAGTCAGCACTTTTAGTCTTTTTAAAGTGTAATAGCGCAGCTATAGTTCTAAATTAGTAAAGCAATTATATTCAGCTTTCTTAATTTGAAGCAATTATATTAATTGACCAGAGAGTCAAGAAATTGTTCTGTCAACCTGATTAAATTCCATTACTCTTCCTTGCAGGCAGATGTTTCGGTTTCCTATACTTTTTATTCTTTGTCTTCCTTGATTTTAATTCAAGCTTGTTTTGTACATGCAATGAAAACTCTTCATGGTGCAATAAGATTTGCAGTGTTAGATAAAGCTTTGCATTTATGAAATAAAGCAAGCATGAGCTATTACAACCAGAAATAGCTGTTTGTATAATTTTATCAGAAATGTCTTATCCAGGTTTTCAGTCTCCTGGAGAGTTAAAAAAAAATATAGGGAAGTAGAGAGCAGGACACCAAGAAGAATGACAAATGTACAGGTATCCTGCTTTTGTTAATACCGTGAGATTCGTCTTGGATAACAAATGGGACAAGTCTCCATATGTTTGTTATTACATGCAGTGGGACATTCCTCTGAAGAGTTTGCAAAGAGAATTCTGCTAATTGAAGTCCTGCTTGTTCCTCTTGCCAAAACCAGAAGAAACTTTTGTGGCAATTGGCACTGCCATCCAGTAGTATTGGTAATAGTTCTGTAAAATATATCTAGAATCTGAATTTGTATTCTAAAATGTCTAAGGCATATAGAACAAAAAACAAAAAACAGTGAACCTGTACTGTAATTTACTCATTTGAATACTGCAATTCCTGGAGATGAGTGGAGGTTTGGTTTGTTTGGTTCTTTTGTTTGTTTGTTTGGTTTTTTTTTTCAATATTCAGCACAAGACCAAATTCTTTGTCATAATATCTGCAATTAGTGTAACCCCTGTGTGTTA
This sequence comes from Coccyzus lansbergi, assembly GCA_033558105.1. NCBI lineage: Eukaryota > Metazoa > Chordata > Aves > Cuculiformes > Coccyzidae > Coccyzus > Coccyzus lansbergi. The sequence goes on from JAUMJK010000358.1 coordinate 398,824, forward strand.
TAATGTAAAGCTGCAGGGTTCTGTAAATGCTTTGTTTGTAAGCTGTGTTTGATTATTACTTACAAGTTCCCAACTTTATTATATTATTAACAACAGTTTTCATGATATGGGTTTTTTTCTTGCTGATGTTTTTTTGTAAGCTATCCTTGTTGTGTCTTTTGGGGGTGGAATGGGGGAACATTTGAATGTAGATGGCTTCTCAGAAACAGTGCATTCTCCTCTGGGTTACTCTTAATTCTCTGACATTGTCTTCCATAGGAGGTTTTAAAAAAATATTTAGCAGCACAGGAATCCATTAACTGACTTTGCATTTGAAATAGTGCAAGTTACTTATCAGGAGGATTTTTTTTTTTTTATTCTCTTGGGAAGTGAAGGGCTTGTGACCCCACAGGTGTAGAAGAAGGAAGCAGAGTAACCTGTGTAGAAACCCTGGTGCAAGGCTTTGTCAGCAAGGTACATTCTTGTTATGATAGGAAAAGGCTTTGCTGTTGCCAGCGCTGGCTAAGCAAGAGTCTTCATTTCATTTTAGCTCAAAATACTTGGATTTGTGTCCCTACAGCTCTGAAGCAAAAATGCCTGAGTAACTGTGTGGCTGGTAACTGTCTATATCCTATGTATCCAAACATCACCTTTTAAGTCATGTATGTGTTACGAGAGGCTGTGCTGTGTTATTTATTAAAGTCCAGCCTAAAATTCCTAGAAACTGTTACGGTTTTGATAATCATGCCTAATGCTGCTAAGGGTCAGACTCTTCAAGTACCAGCTTGGCTGGGTCGCTACAGCTGACCTTGACTTAACAATATCAAATACTATTTTTATCGCAGCAGACGATATTATCTCATCGTGATGGTTTTGAACACATCTAGCTTAATTGTTTTGGATGTTGGAGCTGTGCCTGGAGTGGGGCCTGAAACACAATGCCCATCATTCTCAATTGTGTGAGCCGGAGCCTTTGAGCTTGACAGGGCTCCGGGGAGTAGGGTGGAAGTGAGTAACAAGTAGGATCCTTCTAGTACAGTTCTTGGCACTTGTTGCCTTCAGATTTATGTTAGCTCAAGCTAAAACAAGTATTTGTGCATGACTGTGTATAAATACTTATATATAAAGGCATATAAATATAGAAATATGTATTTGTTTATATTTGTGTTTATATATGGTTGTTTCGTCACCTTAAGACTTAGCTGTCCAAAGCTGGTCCAAGGATGGCTCTGCTTTTGGTGGAATTTTTTCTAGTCTTTGGTAACAGCATGAAAATTGCAAGCAAGTGCCGTTGGGAGATTTGCCTGCAGGTTTTTCACTGAGTATTCATTAAAATTACTTGACAAGTTAGAAGTAATGTGCTTTCCTTGGGGGAGAATTCTTATATTTGGAGTGTTTATCTGTCATCTTCAAACTGGAATGAACATAATCAGTGGCTAATTGTTTGCAAGAACTGTGAAATACAATTATGAAGAGTTAAGCTGAAACCGATTGTGTTTATGAAATCTAGCATAAGCAATACTATATTAATCCTGCCTCAATTCCAGGAAATGCAATTAGTGTAATTAAGACTATCATATTGTAATTTTCTTGGCGACTAGATACTTTGGCAGCTGCTTTCCCTTACCAGTGTGGTTGGAGCAGTGCGTGCTCCTGTTGGTTGGTGGTGCCTTCTGCTGCCACTGCCAAGGGAGTTACAAAATTACTTTGTTTATCCCTGTCCTGAGACACTGAGATACAACTTTTGTTGAGTGGAAAAACTGTTCAAACTCCTGCATTTGACTCCTCAGTTGTGGTCCTGTTATAATTTTGCAGGCTGTGTCTGCATGTGGTGGGGGCATCTGGAAGCCCCCTCTGCAAGCTAAGGAAAACAGAAGGTTTGGGACTCCTGGGTGGTCTTTCTCAAACATAGAACTGGAGTTGCACTGAAGCCACTTTTAGATTGCAGTTTGCCTACTGATTGCTGCCAGTCCTGCCTCAACAGCACAGGGGAAGCTTCATACTCCATCTTATGGTGGTATCCTGGAGGCTGTAACACCCACTGTGTAGGAGAGGGCATGGCAGGGGACACCCATCAGATACTGTCACACCAATGAGGAGCTGTAGTTAGACCAGATGGATGGAGTAGATGAGTACTGCAATTAGGGTCTCATTACATAGTGTGTCATGAAATATAAATAAAATACTTTCATCTATTCATATTTAAGTAAACTTAAGCCTGTTTAAATAGGTCTTAGGAGTAGTAATCATGGATATCTCCATGTTGGTAGGAAAAACTCAAGCAGTTATAAACTGACGCTATTAAATTAGCTTTTTGTTGAATGTCTTTTGCTGATGGATTTGTTGCAAAATGTGTCCAGGTCAGAAAAAAATTAGTTTGTAACATATTTGCTGTTGCAGCAGTTTGTGTGCCTCTGCTGTGAATGCATGCAATTAAGGGATAATCAGCATAATGCCTACTTAGAGCTCTTCTTAATGGTTTAATTGCTTCTCAGAGTAAATCAAGGCTTTACACTTATTTTACAAAATTTTCCCTTGGGAGCTCATCACATGGAGGTGTATGTGCATGTATTTATTTTTCAAATGTGAAGAATAATCTGTCATTTAATTAAACTTCTTAAGTTCCCTTTTGGGATGTTCTGTGTTCCTATGAGCTGCTCAAATAACTCATGTGTCAGAGTAGACTAGGTAAGAGTGGTAACAAATTTGTCAATTGGAAAATAAATTGCAGGTTAATGGTCCAGATGATTATTCCAAGATCATCTGGGTGTCTGTCTCTTATGTAGAAGGGCCAATATCTGTTTTTTCTGTACTTTGTTAAATGCTTGACCAGTTTTAACTTACCCTCATGTAAAGTATTTGATAGGTTTCCTTCAAGTGGTTTTAACTGGTGAATTAATTAATATGCTATTTAAGATTGTATTTAAACAAAATTGCCTTAACAGTCTGCCTTGTCACTTAGTGCAGTGCTATGGTTTCCAGGTGCAGTCCCCACTTCGTGCTGCTGTTTGTAAATACAGCGCTAAGCAACTAACCTGATGCTATTTTGAAGCCAATTGTAATGATAGACACTTACAAGAATAATCTCTCTAGCTGATGCTGTGAATGTTTGTGTGTGGGTGGTAGGGCTGTGCAAATGAGGGTTGTTTTTTTGGTGGGTTTTTTTTTTTAATTATTTTTGTTTATGACCAAAAGAGTAAATTGAGAAACTTCATACTCTGCTAAGTCTTATTGAGATGGACTGGTTTGGGTTAGCATGTGAACCATAGCAGAACTTTTTATCCAACTCTGAACTTAGAGTTGTCTTTGGAAACTTAGTTACACCTCAGAATATGGCAAGATATTTAATTGAAAGAACTTGTTGTGGTGAGGCTTGTGGAAGTGGTAGACATAATTATTGCTAATGGTGCTACAGTAGTGCCAATCAAGCAGAAATATTTGTCCTGCAGAACATATGGAAGCATCCTGAGTGTGTTTTAGTATAGGCTAAGTCTTTGAAGGGGAAAAAGAGATGAGGGAGGAAAGCAGAAACCCCCTCAAATGGCTAAAACCCCTTCTAATGTATCAGATCTGCTGTCATAAGCTGCATTTTCCTCCTCTCCACTTCAGCTGTTGCTTTGCAAGTGGGGCTTAACTCTTCAGAAAGGCAGGGTGTTTTCGGGGTTTGCAGCTTATCTATTGATGGACCGCTGGGTAATGTCCAACGGCATGAGGTTTAACACGGCCAAATGCCGGGTCCTGCACTTGGGGCACAACAACCCTATGCAGAGCTACAGACTGGGAGAAGCCTGGCTGGACAACTGCCAGGAGGAGAGGGACCTGGGGGTGTTGGTCGACAGCCAACTGAACATGAGCCAGCAGTGTACCCAGGTGGCCAAGAAGGCCAATGGCATCCTGGCTTGTATCAGAAATGGTGTGACCAGCAGGTCCAGGGAGGTGATTCTCCCTCTGTACTCAGCACTGGTGAGGCCGCTCCTTGAATATTGTGTCCAGTTCTGGGCCCCTCAGCACAAGAAGGATGTTGAGGCTCTGGAGCAAGTCCAGAGAAGAGCGACGAGGCTGGTGAAGGGGCTGGAGAACAGACCCTATGAGGAGCGGCTGAGAGAGCTGGGGTTGTTTAGCCTGGAGAAGAGGAGGCTGAGAGGAGACCTCATTACTCTCTACAAGTACCTGAAAGGTGGTTGTGGAGAGGAGGGAGCTGGGCTCTTCTCCCAAGTGCCAGGGGACAGGACAAGAGGGAATGGCCTCAAGCTCCGCCAGGGGAGATTTAGGCTGGAGATTAGGAGGAGGTTTTTCACGCAGAGGGTCATTGGGCATTGGAATAGGCTGCCCAGGGAGGTGGTTGATTCCCCTTCCCTGGAGGTGTTTAAGGCACGGGTGGATGAGGTATTGAGGGACTTGGTTTAGTGTTAGATAGGAATGGTTGGACTAGAAGATCTGATGGGTCCCTTCCAACCTGGTTGTTCTGTGATTCTGTGATGCCTTCTCTTCATTTGAACTATGTCATTCTCTGTGTTAAAATACATAAGCTTTTGTGTTCATCATGGTGAATCCAAGGCTAAAATTGCTAACAAGCACAGCGAATTAAACAAATTAGACCAAATTTCATCTTTAAGGCTGTCCCAAATACCTGAGCATCAAATTTGGGGCTCCGTTTTGTGTTACGTAATACATGCAAAAGGAAAGAAATAGAGGTTTACAAGACGACATCAGGCATTTACCAACTACTACTCATTTACGTGGTTATTTCCATTCTACACATAGCCAAAAAATCTTATGCACAAAATGAGTTAAGTGAATTAGGCAGTTATTTGAGCCAGCTGTTATGCTAGAAATAGAACTGTAGCTGTCTTCTAACTCAGAGCTGTGTAGTTGCAATTTTCCTTCAATGCTACTGTCTCTCCTCTGCTTGCAGCTTTTTAAAGCCCCTGTTTCATCACTGTAGGAGGCATAATGCAAGGACTGTTTTGAATATCCAATTTGGAGTATTACTTTTCTTGCTTTATTCTTGCTTTAAGATGGGTGTGCCAGGCAGACGTGGTCAGTCTGATCTGACCAGGGTTAGTGAACTGCTAAATGCAGTTTCTGTAAATGTCTGGACAGTTTTAAATGGAACGTTTTATAATTAAAAATGTAAGGAGAGTCATTAAAGCAGCAGTGATTATGTTCCAAGTACAAGTGGAGTTAGAGACTGAAAAATTGCATTTTAAATCAGATAACCCTTAAAAGCTGATGGCATGCAACATTGCTGATAAGGAACACAAGTCTCTTCTTTAAGTCATCATGCTTCCACATTGCTGTCATCAGAGCTGTTCATGTTTTCAACAGTTTGTAGCAAAGCTTGCTCTCCTCGTGTTTTCCGCCAGCCAAGTAAAAGCAACTCTTTTGTGTCTCCCAACACAAGGTTGCAGTTGTTGTGTGTGGAGCTGCCATTGTGACTCCCTCTGGAGACAGACAGTGCTGTTCCCCAGGGAGAAGTGCCCGTGAAACCTGGCCAAAGCAGTCATGGGCTCCATGAGGTAGGAGCCTCGTGTTAAGTCGCATCACCAGTTAACCTGCTTGAGTTTTGAACAGATTCAATCTAAATCTGCCATATGATTTTGAGGTTTTTGATTTCATAAAGTTTAAGAATTAAGATACTTGAAATATGCTTCATGCATCTTTAATGACCACAATTTAGTCTCAAAAACCTTTTCCTCTGAAGAGCTATCTGTATCTGGTGCTTGGTTTGTCAGGACTGTCCTGTAGCTCTTGTTCAAGTAACTTGTGAGCGTCCTTGTCTGTTATTCTGTTAATGCAGGAGTTGTCAGAAGTAAAATATCTGTTGCCAAATTGCATGCAGAAGGTGCATTGGTATGTACAGTATAGTGTTCTTTATTGCGACAGGGTACCTTGATAAAATCAGATGTCTTAAATGGGTAAAGCACCTAAAGACATCTGTCTTCAGCTTCACTTTTATTTCTGGAATGGAAATAAATATTTGTTCAATCATACTATATTCTTCTCTGACCTTTCCCGACCTTCTTTAACCTTCTCTGTCAGAACCCATTGCTTCATGCTCAGCAGTCTTTGCTGTCAGTGGGGAATTTGTCCCATTCCTTTCTAAACTGGTGCATTCATTTGGTCTCCATAGTTTCTTCAGGCAGTGAACGCCTTTAGGAATGCTGTGTGAAAAAATCTTTTTATTCGTTCTAAACTTGCTGCTGGGTGATGGCACTCGGTACCCTCAGTGGTGTGTTCCAAGTGGTGCACAGAGTTGTTCACTTTTCAGTTTCTCCAGGGCATCCATAATCTTATGCACTGCCATCATCTCACCATCTTTGTCTCTCTTCTGTGCAGAAGAGCCATATCTTTGGAACACTGAGCTGATAAAGGAACTGCATTCCCAGCACGTTGGTTCAAAATTTAAAAGTAATAACTTCCAACAGGACTCCTCTTCACAAGAAACAGTCAGACTAGACAGTGCATTTTTGTAGACAGGCAGTGGTTTAGAATTTTGGAGTTAACAAAACCCTACAGAAACCTGCAGAGAAAGGTGCTTAATTTTTTTCCCCAAATCCCCTGTCCCTTGGTGTGATTTCTGCCTGATGCTCCCAGAACTCACTGCCTGTTGGCATGTGTGTAGCAGCCGTTGGTGCTCATGCCACTGTGTTCCCTTCCATTCAATTGGCTTTATTTGCTTGCTGGGAACAAAGAAAATTTCAGATTTACAGTTAGGTCCAAGGTTTCATCAGGTTACAGTATTTCTGGTATTTCTTTAACCCAGATATTTCTGTGCTATTCGTTTGTTTGAGCATTTATATGTAAAGGAGTGGTGTAAATGTTATTGTCAAAGGACTGTAAAGGCCCAGTTCTCTACCACTTGGATAAAGAAAGAATGCCAAAGGAGTGGCAAGAAGATGCACCAGGAGAGGTTTAGATTGGACATTAGGAAAAGGCTCTTCACCCAGAGGGTGGTGGAGTACTGGAGCAGCTTTCCAAGGAAGTAGTCATAGTGCCAAGCCTGACAATACCCAAAAAGTGTAGATTGCTAAAATAAGGTATTTTTTTTTCCTTGCATATTCTTTTCAATACACTTGCCAGTTGCTGTGCCTTAAAAAGCTGTGAAAAAATCTTTAAAAGTGGATTCATCTTAGGATAGGTGTTGATTTATTAGGGGGAGGATGACTTGAATTATCTCTAATTGGTAGATTATTGGTCTGTTAGTTCGTTAATGGCTCAGTCTAATCCTACTGCAAGCCTGTTCACAAATCCTTTCTTACCTTGAGGTATCCTGCCTGTAATTCACATCAAAATGAAAACAAGGTCTGCTCCTTTGTGGTCTGTTTTCTTAAAGCTAGCGGGAGAATTAGTAATAGCCCTGTTATTTATTCACTTCCCATGGTCTGTTTAGCGACTCAACTATGCTGCTTGGGCCAGAGTCTCATGGTGGGAACTGATGGACATCTTGCACCCACACGTGCACTGCTCCTACCCTCATGCTTTGTGATGCCCAGTTTCACAGGCTGACTATGACTGAGGGTGCTATATGCATCTGAAGACTGTAAATCTGCCCTTTACTTGGTCTGTATGTGAGGCAAGCAACTAAATCAGTGTTTTGGAATAAACATACCTACTATCTGTGCATGTCTGAATTTTTGCCCAGCAGCTTCATTTGCATTGATTAAGGTGAAAATCTGTCCATTAGATGTTTATTTGTCCTTGAATGAGAGCACCTCAAAAATACACATCCAAATAGAAGTTTTTCCTGTAACTTAATACTCCATTCCAGTTGACTATTTTCCCTTTCCTCATTTTGAATTTCTGCTTTTGCTTGAAATCTGGAAATCTTCTTGTTGGGCTGTAAGTGTCTACTTGAAACTGAAGGGGTTTTTCTCCATATAAAATATCACCACTGGCTTCATTTCAGTGGTGCACACAGGTTGCTATCCTGTTAGCTGTTGTACTGTATTTGCTGGAAGCAGAGGCTTTTGTTACCTGTGGACAATAAGAGGCTCCTCAAGGTGTCTGCCAGCAGTAAGAGCCAGCTCCCCATCTGGCCTGCATACAAAGAGTCTCTGTGCTCAGGTTCTTCTGTAGCTTTACAAAGTCTGAAAGCTGAGCTCTGTGGGGAAAAGGCACACAAATTCCACGCTCAGACTGCTAGCTGGGTATTGTGAAGGGGAGCAGTGGTGCACCCATAGCCTGATTTTAGACATTATCATATTGTTACCACCTTGACTGACTTAAGCCTTGTATGTTGTGTTTGAAATGACTTCCTAAGGTATTTGGTGTAACATCACTCTCGAATGTGACAAGGGGGTAGAAAGCAAAAACTATAACCTCAAGCACTGCGATGCTCCTCTGACTTGCAGTCTGTGAGCGTTGATTACAATTTATTTTCTAGCAGGATTTTGTCATGGGAAAGGGGAAGGATAATATTTTCCTTTACCTAGGGCTCAAACTGAAGCAGGCAGTGCTGATAGCTTCTCAGCCTTGCATGTCTTTATGCATTCAGCATTAGCTTTGCTCTCAGCTTAGGCCGAATAAGCACTTGGCGCGTCTTTGTGTTTTGCCAGTGGGCACTTGCCTTAATGCCAGAACACATTTTGATTTACAGTGAAAAATACATACATGGCAGGGAGAAACGATTTCTTTTGACATTCCTTGAAGCAGAAACAGCTGCATTGAACTTATTTATTTCTTTGAAAAGCACAGTGGCATCTCCCTTGATAATCAGAATTACAGCTGAGCATGAACAGCAGGGCATAGTTCTATATGGAGTCACTTAGTGAAGTGTTGCAACATAGATTATATGATGTGAAACAGCTGTATTCATTACTAATAGAGCAATTTGACAAAACACCAACATGGATTTTTCCCACAATAGCAGATGGGTTGAGTCCACTGCCACCCCCCTCCCCAGATTGCCAGCATCTGTGCGTCATGTCATGCTTCTAGGTGTGGCATTGCCATAGAGCTTGCCAAATGGATGCATTTATTTTAACTGTATGATGAAATAGTTATGTTGTGACCAACTGGGATCCATTGACTGGAAAATTTTAACACTTTGGAAGAAAATGCTTCTTCCTTGTTATTACTTATTACTTAATAATAATGTTTTGTGGATGCAGATGTATCTTAGTTTCCCAACACTTGCAAGGCACTTCTAAACTCCTTTTTTTTTTTCTTACTGTCAGCTGTTAAACAGATGATATAGGCTTCATAATTAACTGCACTCCTCTGGGGTTCTCCCTGAGAACAGCGTAGCTGTTGTTTAACTTGCATGTGGGAAAGTAGTGTAAGGTTCTGGACAGTAAGAATCTGCTTCCCTTCTTTCTCCACCTACATAAATTAGTTTGTTTTTCTGTGTTTAAGTTCTTTAGTAGAAGCACCTGTAATTACAATAACTTGCTTACAATTAAACTAGTGTATAATGGAGGCCATTTAAATATATTAAATACTGCTGTGGGGGGAGGTCATTGGCCTTTGAAGTGAGAGGAAAGGAACAGGGAGAGCAACAGGGGCTATGTAGGGAGCTGGGAAGGCACGTGTCTTCAGGCACTTCAGAAAGAGAGCTTTGATTTATTTCTGTTATTTGTGAAAAATAACAAACAGTCCTGCTTGGTGAAATACAAGGTATTAAATAGAAGAATGTGACCATAGTTACTCTTTTAGAAAACAGAAGGATACTTTTCTCTTCACATCAAAGCACAGAGACGATTTCAATTCCAGTATCCCTGCAGTGATGTTTTTCTCATCTGACTAAGACTTGCTTGATTTCTCAGTGTTTTGGGGTGGTTTTTTGGTTTTGTTTTTGTGGGGTTTTTGTTAAGAGTTTCTCAGATATATAGTCTTTGTGCCTTAAGAAGTAATTCATTTTAAAACCTTGTTTTTGTATTAGCCTACCAATAGTTCTCACTACATGTTTCACCAGAAGTGTATTTGTGGGAAAGAAATGAAGAGCACAGAAGGTAAGAAATCAAAGAATCTGAAAAATCCCAAGAACCCTAAAATGAAATAACTGAGACAGTTTTCCTTTTGGTTCATTTGTTGGTCTGATAAATGACCAAAGACTCTTACAGTTTCATGTAATCTCACACAGTTACTTGAAGCGATTGAGATGGGTATTCAGCCACCTTAGTTGCCTCTATAGCCATAAGGGCATCTCCAAGGGTGCCTTAGACAACCAGAAGCGCAGACAAGCGTGTTCATGGGCACCTCAGCAGCTGGAAGTTCAATGAGATGGATCTAGATTAAGGTCTTTGCACATTTGTGTGAAACTGATTTGGATGTTCAGACCTTGCTTAGCTCCACTAACGTGGGCTTCTTTGGTTTGAGCTGGGGAGCACTGCTTCAGTGAGCGTTTCAGGAAGGATGTGCAGCTGCTGCTTTCCAGTTGCTTGTATTGGAAACAGGCTTTTCATGTTCAGGAATGGTAAGGGTATAGTTGTGATGCTCCATCAATTAAATACAACACAGCTAAGGTGTAAAGAGCATTTTTGCATCACAGGCTGATGCTTTTGGGTGACTTTGTTGGCAAATAGTCTAAAAAATATATACATGAGCATCTTAGAAAATCATGAGTGTGTGAAACAGAGGAGAAACAAAGAGATTTGTAAAATGGACTTTTTAGTAGCCCAGCTCTTGCCGAAACATAAATATTCTGGTTACAAAGGCAGCAGTTTCAGGCAAACAAGGCTGGGAATCATGTTGCAACCTACAAATGCTGCATGGGAAAGTGCTGGTGGGATGCTAGGGAACTCCCCGGGTAACTACTTCAGTGAGTCGGATGAGATCAATAGGACAATACCCAGGCAAAGCTCTCAGGAGATCAAATGCGATACTTGCTTTCATCGCAGCAGCCAAGATAGCTATCGTTAGTCAGACACGCAGTTGGCACAGGAATGCCAAAAGCCTTGTCAGAAGGGAGGTTGAAAGCAACTGTCTGTCAGCGTGGTCATTTTTCCCTCACCTTGAACTTTTTTCAGCAGAACTTAATAAAGTTTTAATAATGCAGAGATTTGTTAATAAAAAAAACCTGACTTGATACTTGGAAGCAAAATTATGTGAAGATACACTTCTGGTTATGCCTATTTGCAAGTTTTATAATTTAAATTCTTTTTGCAGTGTTCACATTGCCAGGATAATATGCTGCAGTCCTCCAGTAGTGCAGTAAAAATGTGTTCTTCAAGTCTGTTAATTGAGCCTCAGCTTCATAAACACTACTGTGGAGACAAAAGCATGTTGTTTCAAAACAGGACAATATCAAACAAACCATTCATTTTAAAGTTAGAGAAGAAAAGAGGGACTATCTGCAGGTGGTCTTTCATGTTTTGGTTTAGAGACCCCTCTTTGCAAGAAAGAATATGAGTAAGCTGGACCAGCTGTTGTGGTAAATACATAGCACAGGACATATCCTGCATTCATAGAGGAGCTTGGATTAAATTGTTTAAACTTAGAGCTCCCCTGCTTAACAGTGTTGTTACCATTTTTAATGTGCAGAAAGCTTTAACGGGGGATGCTCTAATATGAATAAGTGCATAGCTATGGTTGTCTTACTGCTAATATTATCCATAGGAGTTCTTGGGAGCTTGAAAACTATTTTTCTTTAGAAGCAGAGCTGTTTCTTGAGTATGCTTTTTGAAGATTTGTTAGGCTTTTGTCTACTGCCTGTGTTTTGTTTCAGACTTACTAATAGGATTATTTGACATTTTAACTGTTGTATAATAATGATTTTAGCACTAACTCTAAAAAAGGTTGTGTTTTTAACATATAGAGAAAGGAACCAGAAAATTCAGTTTTTACTTTACTATTCTGCCAAACTATACAGATTTCCTTATAAAGTGTAACATAACAATTTAAACAATACCAGTTGCTTGACTTGGAGCATAAGCTGTTAATGAGATTTGTTTAATGACAATATTAAAAAATAAAGAAGCTAGACTGTAGCATTTAACTCCTTTTATTTGTTTACTTCTCTGATGTTCCCTTGTGTTGAGAATGTGTGATTCCTTAAAAACATCTCTGAAACTACTTACCTCTATGGAGAAGTTCCATGAGGTTGGTTTGTACAACTCCTTCACGTCTTCTTGAGACCCGATGTGGATTGTGATCTGTGTGTATGGCATGTGTTATCAGTTCAGAATACAAAGTGGGATCTTCAAATGCTTGTTTTTATAGATTCAAGCAAGTGTTAAAAGTCAAGGGTTATGGTTTACACTGAAGGAAAAATACTTTCTGTGAAGTCTAGCTTCAGAATACCAGCCACTTATTAATGGTTGTGGGTTTATTTACGCCTTTGATTTTTCTTTTCCTTCAGAAGCTTGATAGAACCATTAAAAAAAAAAAAAGAAGAAGGAAAACCAAATCAAATTTCATAACTGAGTACGAATAGTGTTAGAGACTGACCTAAAGTGTCAGACCAGTAAAGTAGAAAATTAACTCCTTGACAGAGTTCCTGAGTTTATCCTCTTTCTTGATTCAAGATTTCTTGTATGTTGTGACCAAAAGCTGAAAAGAAAGAATATTGCAACATCTGTTCTGCTTTGGGGGCAGTACACAGTCGGCGGATGAGCATGCCCCAGGAGTAGTTCAGTACATTCAAGGAACTACATCTAAAATCTTTTCAATACATTACGCCAGTCAGTGTAACAGATTTGCAAGAGTACCTGGTAGAAGAGCTCTGTTTTCCCTGTAACAGTTGATAGTGCAGGAAATGGATGTTGTGTGAAGATGCTTTGTAGTACCTTAGGCAAGAGAAAGGTGCCTTTCTGTTATACACTTTTATTTATGCCCTCTCCGTACATGTGCCTGTATTAGTGGGTTATATATTATACTAATGAAGATATCAGTGTCATAGACCCAAATCAATGTATGAAGAGAAAAAAATTACTTGTTTGCTTATACTTGTACTGAGTAGTTTTTTTACCTGCAGGGATTCACCATTCTGCCAAAGGGGAAAGGACAAGTTTCTGACATCCTTTTTTTGTGCAAGTAAAATATTTACAAATATTAATTATGCATTAAACCCTTCTGTCTTAAGTAATGCATCTAGTTTGAAGGAGGAGGTACTAGATTCATATGCAGACTCTTCGAGGAATAATCAGTAGTGATGTTCAACCCTGTATAACTAGAAGAAAAAAAAAAATCAAAAATACTAGAATTTTAATGGCAGCTTCTCCGCTTCCTCTGTGTATTAATCATGTTAACCTTTTCAAATCTTCAAGTCTGATTTCAACTTTGATTTTTGTTCTTTGAGTTTTGTTATACCACTGTATAGAATTTTGTTCTGGCTTTCCAATTTCTTTGAGCGAGCTGTGAGAATTAAGGGTATCTGCTCTTCATCCTCGTGCTCACTGGGGAGATGGTTTATGAAATTCTTAGAAACTTATTTATGTCTACTTGGGATGACTCCTAAAATAGCACACACATCCTCTCTGCATGCTAATGTACTCATTTGTATGTCTGTGCAATGCTGATGTGGGAGATGCTGCAGACTGCTTGAAATTGGTCTGGCAACTCACCTTGTGAGCCCATGAAGTCAAACAAAAAATGTGCCTACCTACACCTGTTTCAGTGGGTGTATTATCTTGAATGGCATGTTCTGAAGGTGTCTTAGCAGGCTGGTTCGCATTAGCTGAAACTTAAGCTGACTGTTAGGTACTGCCAGACAAGTGAGGTGAAAGCATAATTCTGTCTGCTCTGTAACAGAGTTTAAGCCAGAAACACTATCTGAAATCACCAACTACTTAATGCTTTTCCACGTTGTCTTTGTAATCCTGCATGTAACATCATTTCTATAGCTTTTCTTTAGCTCATTGTGTTTCTCATTTTGGGACAGTGTTTTTGATTCTGTCACTCTGCACACAGTATGAAATACGTATAAAATTACAGTACATACTAAGAGTAATGTGCATGTATGCACAGCATGTATTTATAATGTCATGAAAACATTACACCGTGCTAATTAATACAAAAAGGAACCTAAACACCTAAACTCAAAACTTTAGATTTTTCTGTTCCATTAAACACTGCTTCCTGTAAGTAAAAATGCGTAAAATACTATGTATTATGCCTTAGAATAACTTCTTGTGTTCATGGATTTTTTTTTTCTCTTTGTTCACTGGTAAACCTCACTTGCAAACAGTACATGCCAAGTGCCAACTGGGGCCAACTTGAGCACTTCCACGTCTCTCCAGTCAGATACAGCACCCCAGTGACAGCTTCAACTGGGGTGCAGTGCAGCAGGCTCTGCTGCTTGCCTGCAGGTCTGTGGAGTCATCTTTGGCAGCTGAATGGTGGTGGAGAAGGGCAAAATGAAAATCTTTGCCCAGAATTGAAGACAGAATGGATAAAAATGAAGTTTGTTTCTCCACAAGGTTGTAAAAATACAGTACCCACATGTGGGCTCCACTTATGCCCAGAGTGGCTCCTCTCTCTTGATTTCTGTTATAATTTTCTGTGTCTTACAGACCTTTTAAAACACTTCCACTCTCTAAATTATCTTTATCTGGTGTTCACTGGCGTGTGCTATTGGGCACTAATCTCAGGGGCAGAAGGCATGTTTGTGTAAGATGGGTCTGAATTGGTAGGAGCTTTCAGTCCCTCTTGTCCTGCAGCTGACCTCAAGTGTTACACTTCCCTAGGGTCTGACCAGATAATTTGTGGGAAAGGCTGCTGATACCACCACCATCCTGCTTGGGAGCAGAGTTGCAGTGACAGAGCCCACTTAGTTCAAGGAAACAGATGAAAGAGGTGCAGTCAGAGGTGATGCTTAGCTGCAGCCAGAAAGTGGTTGACAGAAATTGCTGCTCATTTGTTTCCAGCTGAGTCACTGGTCACAGTGGAAAACAAGATACATGGAGTCTTTGCCCACAATTAATAGCACATTCAAGTGCATTAATAAGAGAACTTTCCACTTAATGTTCTCTATTATTTTGCTGTGAAATGAAATCTATTGATTTGAAAGCTGTTCGGGCCATCCTTGTTTCATAGTGTTTTATCTACAAAACAGCCACATACCATTATGCTTGCAGGATGTTTTAGACAACCCTGATCAGGACTTTATTTACTGTTGCCCTGATGCTGAAACAGTGGTGCTCAAGCATCTGAGGAATTCTAAACATGGAGTGTGGATGGCTCCGAGGAACAGCGTACTCTTGCCATGGTTTTCTGTAACGGCAAAATTCCCTGATTATTTACTTTACCATTATAAATATTTGCATAAAATCTCTACTGAAATCTGAAATTAACTAGCTTTTAAAATAAATGCATAAATACCCTTTAATTTACAAGAGGACAAGGTGGTTGGTGAATGTTTTGCAGACGTACAGAAGGGCATTGCAATGGGACTGATGAATATTTGATTTGCTTAATGCGTAACTGTCACTGCTTATAGCTTTGACATAACCAAAAGCTTTGCTCATTCAGAAGGCAACAATTAATATACAAGATGAATTTTTAAACACCAGAGGAAAAGCTGTTTGTTATTTTAAAGGATGTGTAGAAAATTTACTCCCCAGTGTGTGTACATGCAGAAGTAAATGGCTTTGTCTTGAAAAATGGTTTGTATACTTTTCCCCATTTTTACAAAGTAATAGTAATTTAGTATAAATATAATTTAGAGGAATAATTTAGCTTCAAATTATTTTCCTGTATGAAAACACAGGTGATATATTCTTGTAGGAAGAGTCCTGCTGAGGAAGAGGGAACTGAGAATTCAGCTCTGACTCCTTTCCGACGGTAGCTCCTTGAGTGACTGATTTTTTTTATCCTACTGCAAACGCCCTACCCCTGGCCCAGGGCAGGATGGAGACAACCTGCAAGCCTGCTGTAGGGTTGCACCAGCCAGATTTTCAGCCCTTCTGTTTTGTCTGTTGCAGACGGCTTCATCATAGAGAAGCCTCTGATGTCTTAACAGCTTCCACAGCTCCTGTGATTTGCTTGTCGTCTTGTATCATGCTTTACCAGTTTGCTTTGGAAACGTGCCTGCTGCTGCATGTGCAGGATGATTGCAGATTGTTCTCTCCTGAATCTCAGTAAAAAATGGGAAACTTAACAGAAGTGTGTTACAAAACTTGAATATTTTTTTCACCTGCATTAAATATTATTCTTCATGGAGAAGCCATCATTTATACAACTTTCCTAGCTGGAATAGAGATGCATGTAGACAACACTGAATAGTGGTAACCCCATACAGACAGTTGTTGGTAACTTCATACATTTTTATGATGTATCATTAAAATAAATAGTGTTACCTTTTGTAACAACATTCTGACAGAGCTTTTGCTTAACAGAGAAGAATTATCACAGATACAAAACAGGATAATCTTGAACTTGGTGAGAAACTGCTGATCAAAGACTGATTTCCAAATTATTTTCTGAGCTGCGTTTGTATCCTGACACTCGAGAATGAGATTGGTTTGTTGTTGTGGCTCGAAGTCTGAATGCCTCATTTATTTAGTAACCGCTGACCTATTTAACATTCTTAATACTTAAATGAAGCATATGCATGCCTCTCTTCTTCTGGCTTAACGTGTGTGCATGTGGTGCTTTACACCACTTGGACTGTGACATTTTCTTTGGAGTAGAAGATGCCTCAGTCCAGCACACTTTCTGTGTTTGGAGTTTGATTTTTGTAAAGCCTGGAATCACCTAGAGCATCTCTTCTTGTAGAGTTGCAGTCCTTATAGTGTTATTGGGGAAGTAGATTTTGAGAAAATTAAGTTGAGGGTAATTAAAGCTTTGTCACACTGGGATGAACTTGCATTGCTTGTGTTGGAAACAGACCCAAGCACTGGGAAACTTGGATATAGGAAAATACATCTTTGTATACAGGGGTAAGTGAACAAATGTCGTTTGGGTCCATGTCAAGGTGGTTCCTTTATAGACACTTGATATTGCCAAACTTCTAAATCCTCTGGAACTTCTTAGTCTGGTTTCTACTCCATCTCATTAAGTCTCATTTTTCTTATAGTACAGATCATCGGAGTTTTTGTTTGATGCATTTGTTGAGGACCTCCATAAAGAGCAAAGTATTTGGGTGAAGCTGAACGAGAATCCCCTTCTCTTACAGGTTGTGGAAGTTAATGAATAAACTCCTTATACAGAGGTTCACAAGTAAATCTTGGCAAAGGCCCACTCCTCCCTGGTCTTGCAGGTTAATTTCTCTTCCAGCTGCCTGGAAGTTGAGTGTTGCTAGTGATGTGCAGGCAGAAAAGGATGGACGTATTCCTGCAAGGAATTCCTGCAGGGCTCCCTAGTAAAGGCTTTCAGGCAGCATATCCTACTTCCGTGATTTTCTAGTGTGGATGAGTGCAAACTGTTTCTGCTTATCATCTGTTGGTTGTTAAAGAGGTTTCTTAGCATTTGGCCCTTCTTTGTTATTGAAAATAAAACCATCTGGTATATTTTCAAATGAGTGCATAGCAAAATACGGGCTGTAAGAATAGTTTTGATAATTTTATAATACTAATTCCCTTAACATCAATGGAGTTGCACCTGATTACTCCAGCATGGCCATTCCCCAGATGGTAGAGCGTGGTTCCTTAAAGGCTTGAAATTACCTGATTACAATGATTTAAGTGTTGATGGTGATTAGCAGCAGTACAAAGGATCCAACTATACTGTTGGGAGCTTACAAAGATCTTTCTTATTAAGCTTCCTTAATAACAGTCTTAAAATTTAATAAAGAAAAAAAAAATCACTGTTCAAAGATGAATGCACTCGGGGTAATTTTTATCCAATGGACTTCATTAAATAATTGTGTGGTGTTTGATCATATCGACAGTGACCTGCCAGGTTTAGGAGCTCTTTTTAATGACATTGAGTACTTAAAAGCAAAAAGCTGCTTTACCCTGAGCATTGCCTACATTGCAGGAAAACTAATAGGTAGCAGATTAAGTTTCCAAAAATGAAATGTCTCAAAAATTCTTACAAGACTTTGCTTGGTATTCTCATGCATCTTTTTAATATAAGTAGTTCATGCAGTATTAGTAAGTGTTGAAACAAATTGTGACAGAAGAAATCTCCAGGTGTTTTCTACCTGATATTCTTTGCATTCTTTTCATGCTTGGTGAATTCATGTGAAAGGAGCTGCTGTGAAGTGGAGTAATTAACAGACCATAACTCAGCTAACAGACATGAGTGGAAGCCATGTATCATGTAAACTTTCTTCATTATTAAGATACATTTCATACTATCTGGGTAGTTTTGTTTTTTAATTTTGTGGGGTTTTTTAAAGAAGCTGTTGTAGCTAGCACTTCCAAAGCTTATATTTGGCATGAAAAGTAAATGATTTTTACTGCAGAGTTAAATCATAGAGTAATTTAAGTTCAGTGGATCTCCAAAGGCCATCCAATCCAACCAGCTGCATAAAGCCAGTCAAATGGAGCCAGTTACTCAGGGAATTTTCCAACTGAGTCTTGAGCAACTCCAAGGATGGAGATTCCATAACCTCTTTGGGCAACCTGTTCTAGCATAACCCTCTTAATGTATTTTAATAAAAAGATAAGGAAGGGGGAGAAAAATAGGAAAAAAACTTTCCTTATTATATCTGACTGTAATTTCCCATGTTCCAATTTGTTTGCTGCCTCCCATCGCATTACTGTGCACTTCTGAAAAGAGTCTGGCTCAGTCTACTCTGTATCCTCAGTATTCTCTGTAGTAATGGATTTTCCTTTAGTTACAAAAGTGATTTTGTGCATCTGGACAAAGGCACAGTTTATAGTTAAACCCTGAGCTGTGTTTCCTTGAAGACCTTTCTGAAGGTAAACATCACAAATTCCCAGCTTGATGTTTTGAAGGAGTGGGTTGGAGTGTGGGTGGTTTTCCATTCCAGTTACAGCTGATCTACTTCTGTCCATAAATATTCAAAAATTCCATTCAATATTATTTTAAGTGCTTTCCACCTAGCAGCATTGTGTGGTTTGTGTTCTCAAACTCTTAAATTGGCAAGTCAAATCCAGACATCTACCCAGAATTGTCTGCAAGCCTGTAGATTGAATTTAAGTGTAATGATCTAGCAGAAGCTCTTACTGATTTATGGTGTACATCTCAAAGATGTAGACCTGGGAGAGGAGCTCAGCCCTGTCTGCCACTTGACTCCCTGGGGCTTGTTCACATCTTGGGCAGAGGAGTTAGTTTCACTGTGTGTGTAAAACCTGGCTTATTGTCCCAGCTTTGCTTTGAGGTTTGATTACTGGTAGAAAATTGAATGTAAAAAGCATAGCCTTGCGGTCCTCTCTTCAGAGATGATGTAGTTTTGCACAGCAGCATGTTTAAAGTGTGTGTGATGCCATTTATGCAGATTGTCAACACTGGAATGATGAAATTAAATTTAGGTGAGTCCTTCAGTGTCTATATGCAAAAAAGAGCACCTGGGCTTCCCCATTTAATGCTATATTTCTGCAGCTTTTTTAATGTACATGCAGTTTGTAATATCATATTTGCAAGATACTGTGTGCACCCTTGTGAGTTGCTCAGGTTTCTAGAGTCTGAGAATTACACGTGTTAAGCATCTTGCTGGACCAGGCTACTTGTATATATTTATGTAAGTAGATTGACAGGTTCACTTTGCACGCTAAAAATAATGGGGCTCCCTCAATTTATTCAGTAGGAAACTTGATATTCCTTTTCAAAAGAAGGGCAATGATTTTGTTTAAAAAAGAAATGTGATGGCTTGTTATTACTTGTGGGTATGTTTTTACAAGTCTGAGTTGAGCAACTTGCAGCCGACTTTTCTTAGATCACTTACCTTCCAATGCCTGAATAAAGGATGTATATGCTGTCTAGTGTTCTGCATTGGAATTCACCCAAATAAATTTCATCTAGTAATTTCAAACAATCTATGGTATCTTTCCTACTTTGACTGTTCTTTTCCTACTGTTCATTGTTAAACAGCTCCTGCCTTTAAACCCAGAACCTGTCCATATCTGTTGCAGATTGTCACCTGTATATGCCTGGACCACGTATCATTTGATGGCAGTATTCCTGTGGTAAAGGACATGGTTTCCTCCTCAACCCTCTCTCTTCTTTTGTGAAGTATTATATAGTTTGTGTTTGAGCCGTTTCTGAAAGCTGTTGCTTTGCAGATGGGGAAGAAGATGATTCACCTTTTTAGCCAGGTACATAGTTTCTGGTCTCATGGTGTATTTTCAGAGATGAGGAACTAGAAATAAGGGTTTGGGTCTAGTTACTTGGCATCTGCAGGGCCAGAAATGATTACTTCCAAGCTTCCCTTCTTTCATGCGCAGAACTGCTTTCTTGGTCATAAAGTGCAGTAGCATCCGAATGCAGAAGACCAATGATTTAGGTGATGCTTATATATCTAAATGTCTGGATTTGTCATAAAGTAAATTCTTAGTAGTCACTGTTCAGATGTATTAATCTAGGCTTGATGCTTAGCATAATTTAACATTTGAAGAAGAGGTAAGTAAAATGAGTTGGAAAAATATAGTAGGAAGAGAGGAACTAGGTAACCTTGGCTGTGAGGCCATTCATGTAGAATGATTTGGGGTTTTTTTCCTCTCTCCTATTTCTGTGTAGTAGTCTGATGATAAAGGGCTTTTCCCAGATTTAATTTCTGTTTGAGTTTAATGTCAGTATGGAGATTGAATATGTTTGTTTTTCACTGGCTTAGTAAGTCTAAATCCAGCCTTTGAAGTCAGGTCACTTGAGATTCTGTAGATGAAAAATCATCTCTTTATTTGGTAATCTACCCAACACCCTCAGATTTCAAGCTTAAATAAAATGCTGCCTATGCTACAAATGATGTCAGTATTGCCTGAGGTTTGTTTAAGCAGAAAGGTGAAGTCAGCTTGAACAAAACTTGGCAAAAGAGGGATGTTTTATTCATGTGGATGGTTTGAATAATGTCCCAGAGTTTCTGTGGTATAATTTTGTTGTGCTTTATGTTTAAAGAGACTCCCCTGCCCCTCATTTAGACAAAGCCCTTACATTGGGCTTCATTTTTAGGCTTATGGTGAGTAGTTTATTATTGCAGTGTAAATATGGATTTTTTTTTTTTTCCATTCATACAGGCTCACCTAACATTTATGAAGCTCTGTTGAGGGGTGTAGGGCTATACCTCAGAGAGCAAGCACTGCCAGTGAACAACCTTGGAAACTGGAGGCAAATGAAAAACATCATATGAGTTTCAGGGTTCCCATTTACTCTTTTACTTCTCCTTGTCCTCCTTACTGTGCATGATGCCTTTTGAAGCTTCAGAGAAGTAATTTACCTGTCTTCATTGAATGTGTGTGTCAAGCAGTTCAAGAGAAGGTGCCTCAAACTGAGTGTCCTCTTCTACCAGGTCTATGTTTACTCTTCTAAACCCTCCCTCCTCCTCCCTTTTTGTTGAACACTTGCCTCTGTAACCTTCAGGTCCCTTCATCCCTTCTCTCTCTGTGTCTATCACACTTGGAGAGTGGCTGTATCTCACTCAGCCCAGGCAAGGTAGCAGTGGGGGAAATGTTAAACATGTATGAGCTCGAGGTGTCTCTAATTCTGACAGCTTGTTTCTCCAAAGACCATGCACACTGAATGTACTCCAGCTGAATGAGTTGCCTTTGCTGTTCGTAGCTGATGGAAGTCAACAGCGGGCAATGACCTAAAACCAGAAGTCAGATTTAATGCTGCACAGCTAGAATGGAGGAGGAAACCTAGAGGTGCAGAAACAGAGATTTCAAAGGAAAATTTGGGTTGATTAATCTGATATCATAGAATCAAATGTAGCTGTATTGAGCCTGGTGGTGGTTGTTCTTGAAATGGGGTGTGGCACAATAGACAACCTCTCCTAGTTTTAATGTCTTCATTTCTCCCATTCTCAAATCCAACAAGAGACAAACTACAAAACCCGAAAGCCTACCTCCAGCCCCACTACTAAATGCACTTGGGACAAATGTCAGATCCAGAACAGGAGATTGGAGTAAGGAGAGAAGGACTGACTATTTGACTTTATAGCATAACCTAGCATGTTCAAATAGTGCTTTTCTTGAGTAATTTTGTAGTTTTGATTTTCTTTTTCTTACTGAATCTGCCTCTACATGAGTCTATTCGAAGCAGGTTGTTTGATTAAGTACGTGGAAGTTGCAGGTCTCTCTGTTAGGTCGTGCTAATGAATTCCACAAGTGCAAGACAGCAGTAGTTAGGATAAAGCACCCATTGGCAGAGAAAGCTAATTACTTCCATTGATTGCTTGGAGGCCTGGTGCTGTATGTCGGAGTCGCTTTATATTAGAGAGACTTCTCAGCTTTCTGCTGCAGGAGCTGATGTATAGCCACAGATCATGATGAAGCCCTGATATATTCCTGTAGGAATGAAGCGACGTGGAGCAAAGGGAAGGGAATACAGACATGAAGATGCAGACCTTAAGCCTTTACCCCTGCCAGAATGGGTGCTTCTAACCCCCAGCTGGTGGGAGGCTGACAAGTGTGTATAAATACCTCTCTGCTCGACTGCAAAGCAGATGTGATCAGGAATGATAGGAGCTCTGTGTGCATTTACAGATTTAGGTAAGACTCCCACCATGGACTCACGATACAGTATAAAAGCTGCAGCTTGCTGTTGCTTTGGCCACGAGTGATATTTTAGTTTTTAGTATCCACTACTAACTTGCAATCACACTGGTACTGTTTGTGTCTTGGTGATATTTATTTGTTGCTTTGGAAACATTCAAAAAGCCATTGCATGAGGAGCCCTGTAAGTATCCAAAGACTGATTTGCCATATTGTTCAAAACTTTAAGCTCCTAAACATACACTTAAGTATAGGTCAGTGGTATTTCCTCCCTGTTTTTCAGCTTTTGAATATTTTTTTGGATCAAACCTAATGCCGAGTGGAGGGAGACAGCATTTTTTTTTTTTTGGTTTGTTTTTGTTTTTTAAGCCTATTGAATTGTAATCGTAGCACAAAGAGGTGTTTGTCCTGGAGTCCTAACCTGATGGGTTGCGAGAGCCCTTGACAAGGGCTCACAGTGCTCCGTGCCGCAGCGTCGCAGGAATGCTGACGTTTGTGGAAGGGATGGCTGGGCTCACTGTCCAAACAGATCACTGCTTGCCAACTGGGAACATATTGCAGTCTCTGTGAGGCACTCTATCATGGCTTGAATAGCTCCTCTTGTGCTCAGACTTTCTGAATGCTAGAGAGAGGGAGAGAAATATTCCTTTCAGCCTTCTGCCATGTCAAAAAACCTTTAGTGACCATATGAGAGCGTTGCCTTGATGCAGGGGTCCAGAAAGGGAAGGAAGTTAAAAAGGAGTGGGTTTTTCACCATTTCTTGCTATGTTTTTAGTTCTTTCATTTTTTACAATAAAATGTTACTGTATTTGCTTCTTCTTGGAAAAAAAAAGTAAATGTATGTTTTTAGCATAGCATTCAGTTCATTTTGAAAAAAATATTTGCTGGCACTGTGTGTTTACTGCTACTCTCCTCTAAGAGACTAAAATGGTGCCTACAAAATAATTCTGTTCATTTTCTAAGCCTTTAGTTGTGCTTTTAAACATGCTTCTGTATTAGAAAATTCCCCTAATGATTCCTGATTCTATAGTAGCATTTGCCTGAGCTGCTCCATTACCTGTGCAGGTTCATCTAACACTGGAGTATTTTATACAAACTTAATTCTGTGCATCTGATATTCAGTTGTATAGTGCAATAAAATGATACGATAAAGTGAATTAGTCTGAAAATTGTAATTTGTAGTATAGTAACTTGAAGCTCTTTGCAGTACCAGTAAAATGTCACCCTTGTTCCCTTCCTTCCCCCAAAGACCCATTCTCCCACTGTATTTAGCTCTAACTTAAATAAACATGGATTATAATTCCTTTAAGTGTACTGCACATCTATTTTTGTTTTCAAAATGCTTCACCAGCAATTTTGCAATTGCAGAGTTAGAAAACTTTTTACGTGGAAGGAAAAGCTGATGTGAAGAGTGCAAGTTTCTAGAAATAAAAATGTGGCTTAAAACTAATGAAAAATCTTGAACTTCCTGAGTTCTGCTCAGAACTTTAGTGTGCACACACTCTCTAAGAAATAACAAGAATGTGTTTGTTCTTAGCCTTTTGTGTGCAGAAGAGGGAGGAAGGACTTTACTGCTGTCACTGTTTCTATAGTGACAGCTCATTCTCAAGACAGCATTGACATAAACTGTAGTCAATCATTTATAGCGAGAAAACTTAAAAGAAAAAATTAACCACATCTGAGTGTTTATAAGCTCTTCACAGCATATTATAAATTGTAGGTGGAAGTTAATTCACTCCCTGAGGTTTGCATAGCTTACTGTACTATCAGATGTTGATAAAATAGCCTAGTATGTTGCACAGTTCTACAAAATACCGGTAAATGGATTGAGAATAGTGTTTTGGGATATAAAATATCCATAACTGTTAAGAAACTTCTATTTATCTTAAACTTCTATTTACTGTAAAGCATGAGAACTTAAATTGCTGTAACATTTTTACCAAATTACATCTTATCTTTTGCCTTGTATGTCTTGATAATCAGAAGCAAATTTTAAAGCAGAGCAGCCAGTAAGAAAGTGTTTAGTTATGGCCACATACTACCAAAATTCCATTTGTGTCTGACCTTTGTAGGAAAAAATGCGCTAAGCTTGAAACTTCAGCATACATAAAGTTATGAATTATCCCCACGTATCTTGTGCCACCAGCTCATACAGAATGAGACTTGTGGACTCCAGATGTGGCTCCTGCAGTAGTGCCAGCTATAGAGACAGTCACAACTATTTGCACAACTATTGTGCAAAGACTGACCTCCAGAAGGCAAGTGGTTTCTATCCATTGGCCACGCATTTGCTGTCATAGGTGCACAAGGGTCTTAGGAAGTGTCTTTAGCTTGTCATATCTTCTAAGTTTCTGGTAGCCAGTGGGAGAGCAGGTGTGGCGAGTACTGAGTGTCGACTGAAAGCCTGCCTGGCTCTCGTGAAAGAGTGTTATCAGAGTTTTCCTGTGAAATAGTTTGATTCTTGAATTTGCGTTTTCTATAGGAAAACCTTTGCTGGAAAGCTTTAAACTTGCTTGAAAGTCTCTGCCTACTGATTTATCCTGATTTGGTGATATCCTGTGGTTTGGATGAACGTTAGAAAAGTGAAAACTTTGCTATGCGTGCAATCTCTGTAACCATTTTTCTAAATGGATCATTGTAGGGCATTTTATGTCTTCCAGAATGTCACTTAGGTGTGGCTAGAGTATTATTGCATGGGATAGAAGAAAAACTTTTATGACCACAAATTTATGTGTTAAAATTTCACTGTTCTTTAATTTTTCAGAATTACTTATTTTATCTCACATATGCCAGCATAAGCATGTACAAGTACATCTGTCTCTGCACAGTTATATAGGAATGAGAGGGAGAAACAAGGTGAATCCTTAAAACATATGGTATGGAACAATATTTCAAAACAGCTGATACAGCAAAGGTTTTAGGAAATGTAATTTCCCTCATGAAAACTCTATTGGTTTAATGTAACTCAGATGCAGGGCAAAAGGCAGAGTGACAAACCATATTTTTCAGAGAATTCTTTAAGTTGTTTTCTTTTGCTGTGGCTTTGGATTGTTATATGACTTATGGAATTTTACATATTGAGGGAGGGTGACTTAATGGTTACAGTTGAGCATCACTACTATTTCTTTTCCCAATTCTCGTGCTGTTGATGTGGCAGTATCTGGTAGTTGCTCTTCTTTGTTGTGCTCCCATGTAAAACGGAATGTTAACGCTCACAAGATAGTGTGATGAGATTTAGAGATTCTTTAATACTGTTATGTGCAAAAAGTATTTTTTGGTGCTAAGGTTTCTCCTGGCAAATAAAGTGGGTGAGTAATTCTGTTGTGCTGGGCTGTTTTGCTAGCTCATATCTGGGGTTCAACATTAAATATTTAACATATCAGCATTTTTAGTTTCTCTGACTAAAAATAATGGCAAACAGTGGTATTGCCTATAAATCAAAGGCTAACTTGCCTTCAAGGGCTTAGGCACCCTGGACATGAAATTTGGAGTCCAGGAGTGTGAGTACGCAATGCAAACTTCACTGGCTGCCGTATTTTTTCAGCAGAAAAGAAGGAGATGAGGAGCTCATGGTCAAAACTTGAATTTTTTGCTTTTGAAAAAACGCCACAGCATTAGGTATTAGGGGATTCTGCAAATAAAGACAAGAAGCTTATTGAAGACAGACGTGTTCGTGGCATGAAGTATTTCTTTCTGAATGCATCATCTTTCTGGGATGGAAACCCATTTCTAGGTCTGAAATAAAAGCAGCAGTCTTAGAAGTGAGAAGTTAAGTAAAGCTGCTCCAAGTTTGACATAACGAAGTTAACCTGTTAAAACATTCTGAGTCAATACAGTAGCTGGTGCATGAGGCGTATTTCTCCTGGTTGGGGTTTTTTCCTGATACCTCCAAAACAGTTGCTAAGCATCATTGCAGTCTTAACATTCGAAAGGCTTGTGCTAAACAATGCAGTTGTTAACTAGAAGGGTTGAGGAGTTCTAATGTCTGGAGACTTCCAAGGAAAATAGCAAGGTTAATTTTTTTTTATGTTCTCTAGTGATATTAATTTTTCTAGTTTATTTTCTTTTTAGTCAGACCCTGCAATGCATGCAAATTCCAGTAATATTTGATGGGTAACTGCATGAGCAAATACCAGGGAAAACAATTGAGTCACAAGCCTGAGACCCATGAGAACAGATCTGAAGCCAGAGCAATGCAGTGTTACAGAAGCAGAGCTTTCTTCAAGGAATGGAGATTCTGAGTCACTAGGACAAATTGTTTTCATTATGTTTTTTTTTGATTGTGTGCTGGGAGGGCTAATGCACAAACTCCTATGACCCAGTGAGTCATTTTCCTCACTCTTAGACAAATACTGTTGAATTTGCAGCAATACTGACTCCAGGTATTCCTGTCCTTTCATTGCCGATGCCATTGTTGACAGTGCTGCCTGATGGACAGAATCACTGAAAACATTTAGTAAGAAGAAAGATGCCATTCACTGCTTGACCCCATAAGCAGTTGCATTTGGAGCAACTGAAGGGTTGGGGAAGGGGTTCAGATGGAGGAACATCCAGTGCTGCAGGATCTGCCAAAGACAACATCAGCCTGACCATGGTGCAAGCATCCCAGGGGCAGACCTGGAGGCTTGGGTAGTCACAGGCTCTCCAAGGCAGAGTGCTAGGACAGTATATATTGTATAGACCTCACAGTAAGATGCATTTCATTTGGCTTAGCTTTTCATCCTTTTCTCCTTTCACTAAGCTGGAGGAACTTTCCAGGGACAGCGTGGATGGAAGCAAGGAGACAGGAAAGAAATAATATGCCAAAGAAAGGATTTCTTCCTCCTTTTGATGAAGAACCACTTTGGTTGTGGGTAGAACACACAAGTCACATAGTTGAATTGCATGCATTTTGGGGGCATGGAAATGCCTGTTCAACAGAAATTGTGGTTTTTATCTTAGAACATGAGCATTTGATAATTGTTTAGGTACAGAAATGCTTGGAAGAGTGTTTTTTCTTTATAGATTTCATTTTTTTTAGTATTCAAAAATAACTTAAATGAAATAAAGTAGTTAAGATTTGTGTTTTAATAAATAAGTCAAGGCTACTATGTTCCCCACTTCTCTCTGTGCACGCACAGTCCTTGCCCTTGTGAGCATGTGTGCTCCTGCAGACACAGAGACCAAATGTCTCTGACTTGGAATTTTGGCTTTTGAAAATTGTTTGTGTTTTCTTTAACTGCTTCGTCCCCTCCCTTCCCTTGTTTCGTAAGGAAAATGCTAGAATACAGAATTTGGACTCTTCATTCCCTTTACTAACTGAGATGTTAGATCCCAAGAACAGAATTGAAGTATCAAGTAATTAAAATAATTCAAAAGATGGTTTTTAAACCAAAGATTGTTAAGAGGAAATGAAGAGCATTCCTTGAATAGTCGCAAAGTGGCTAAATCCCTTCTCCCCCCGCCCCGACCCCGCTTGCTTTCTGCAAATTCCAGACCCTGCGGGTGGAGTTGTCATGGTGGGCTCTGTTGTGCCAGGGTAATCCCTCTGGGAACGTCATTAGCCTGGGAAGGGCCCCAGCAATGGGAATATTCCAACACAACTGCACCCATGAAGCCTCCTGAGGGGAGGGAGCCACACCAGCCACGCTCCTGCAAGGCAGGGCTTTTCTTCCTCTGCTGAGATGGATGCACTGAAGATGTGGAAATGATAGAAAAGATAACTTACTTGCTTATAAGTTTGGTAACTTTAAGAATAACCTCTGTTTTATATCAAGCTGTATGTTTTTCCCCCTAAAAATTCCTCAGCGATAAATACCTGAAGAGCGATGACCAGTTGGAATGCTTATTCCCCTGAAGGACAAAGGGGATTTAATCCATATCAGATTATTATTCACTGCATGGTGAATGTTTTGATTAGTAAATTAGTTTCATGAGTGCTATAGCCAACAAGAAACTCCCTTTATTGTATTTGAAAATTCAGAATATTTCAGATGTGCTATAGAGAAACTGACATTGATCAATTCTTTACAAAAAAAAAAAAAAAAAGCTAGAAGTGTTATTTTAATAATCAGAAAAATCTAGTTAATTATGCAATATTTATTTCTCATCAGCAGTTAATTTACGTAGAAAGGGAGAAGTCTAATTCTCCCCGCTATGTCATGCTATGTGATTTGGATTGTTCATTTGGGTACACAGGAAAATAAGACTTTATGGTTTATTTTTTGAAGGATGTAATGCTGTCATTAGCCCAGAGGCATGTTTTAAAACACAACACAACTAATGTGCTCCTTTTAGTGGCTAAGCTTAGAAATATGAGAAATTAAGTGAAAATGAGAGGAGGATGACGGAGACCTTCAAACATAACCTGGATGAGTCACAGCCTTCCTCCTAACCTTTAGTGTTTATAAATGAAAGCAGGCAGTCAAGCAAGGTAGTGCCTTCTTTGGGACAGCTGAGAGACTGCAGAAAGAGTTTGCTGGAATAGAAGAGGTAAGGAGAAACCAAAGTCAGTGTAAGCAGCTTTTTGTGCCTCACTGGGATTCAGGTGGCTCTCCTGGGCTTTGTGGTAGGAGTTGGGCACCTTTGTTTTGGTATGGCCTGACTAAAAGAATTTCTACCCGCAACAGCAAACGGAAATAGGGAGCTGTAAACCTGAGCTTTGAAAAATGGAGTTGGTTTGGTCTGTGGAAGCACAGGCTCAAGGGAGAATAGGGTCATGTGGGGGCTTTTATAAAAGGTTGTTGGGAAGAAAATAATGTAAGTTTCCTTCATCTGCTATCATGGATGGAGAAATAACAAGGCAGAATTTTAGGGGAAAGATATTGAAGTTGGAAACACTTTGAACAGAAATGCAAGTAAGCAACAGAAGATACCAGCTGAGAACTTTGTGGAGCTTCAGTCACTTGAGATGCTGAAGAAGAAACTAGGCAACATCAGTTGGGAGAGGCTCAGGTAACATCGGTTCTCCCAGGGGAGAAGAGAGCTGTGCTCTGGCAGCTCCCTGTTTATTTGTATGCCACACTTGCTGACCTAGAGAATGATATTCTAGTTGAGGCTTCTCTACTTTAAGATATATCTTTTTATTCTTTAATTCTTAATGAGCTGCATCAGGATTACAGAACCACTGTGAAGGAAGAGAGAGATGACTTTCTCTGTGGTGTGAGCAAAGCTCAGCTGGGAAACCCATGGGCTTGCCAAGGGCATCTGAGCCCTGCACTGGTTGTCACACTTGGAATTTTAGCTTGTGTTTTTTTTTTCCCAAGTTACTCTGGTGTACATGCAAAACTGTGCCCAGCAGAGAGGCACAAAATATTTAATATCTTTAAATTTGATTTTAAGCCTTACTGTATGTTTATACGTGTAAAATGTGCGCCTAGTCAGGAAAATGGCAGTTAAGTACAGTCTCACAATATAGTCCACACATGCTGGAGTGCTAATGGTGTTGATGATTCTCCTTCCCTCCTCACCCCCATGTAATGGAGTGCTTGTTTGTGGCAGGTGGATATTAATTGCTATGTTTTTGAAAAGCGCATTACATTTGAGAATTTTAGATGATTCACTGAAGTCCAGGATCCAAACATGTCAGGAACAAAACTCGTCAGCCCTTGTCATGATGACTGGTGGCAGTGTGTCAGTTCTAGGTGGGGGGAGTTTGTTTTAATTTTCACTGCTGGATGGTATTTCTCACTGTGGGAGGACAAGTAAAGAAAAGCCAACACCTAATTACCGCCTCGTTTGGGGCAGGTGGAGTTTACTGTCTAACTTTATTGTTGGCTAGGTTTGGGGTCTGCTGCTGATTGTACAGACGTTTTGATGTTGCCATGGAAATGCAATAATTATGTTATGAATAATTGAAGCATTTTCTTTTATTGCTGCAGGAAAGGGATGTTGTATAATTATCACTACCTTTAATGGAAGTTGTGCTCAAAGCAGATTATTTCACATTTGTATAAACCTGTTGGAAGGAACAAAACTTTTTGCAAGTGAACGCCATTTTACAAATGTGCCAGAATGCTGACACATGCGCGCACGCTCCCCAAAAAGCAGTGGCATCACTAGAATATGTTGAAGAGCCCTTTTGAAATTGCAAAGGCAAAATTATGTCCACAGTTGAATTTCTGTCCCTTAGGATGTCCTTTAGTTTTTTCTTTGTCTTTCCACAAATAAATAACCTCTGATAACAATCAGGCAAATACTGTGCTGTAGGAGGTGACTGAAAAGGTTGTTAGTATCTGGTGCCAAAAGAAATAATTCTTGTTTTGTGATATCAGTTTCCCCTAAAACTGAATTCTATTTAGAAGTTAGTGTGGTGGTTATATAGGTCTGGGGGGAAGCTCGTTTGCAGAGGTGTAGACATATTTGGAGGAGATCCTTGTATTGCTGTTCAAAGCTTTACCAGTATCAAAACTTGGACAGCATGAGATTTTTTGATTCTGAAATGAAGCCTGATGCTGACAGAGATTTCCTGTCGTTTGCATGGTTGGCAATAAGTTATTTGAGTTTCTCCCACTTCTGAATTCAGCTATACAGTCTTCAGGAGACTCCTTTGAAGTCCTGCTGTTTTCTGTGCAACATCTCTTCTCTCTAATCTTTCTTGGTAGTGCTGATCTCAGTGTACATTGACGGAAAAAAAAGTTACTAGGTATGAGTAAGACTTCCCCCTTACCCCTGCTGGCCCCTCAGGAAAAACAAACAAACAATTTTTCTATGTGATAACCTACAAGTCTTTAACAGTCCAAACATTTATTTCAGGCTTAAGTATTGTCTTATGACCTAAACCCTATTCTGGGTTTATATCCAGTTATGTTCCCACAAACTTCCTGTGTGACCCTGCATCAGGCATTTCATTTCTTTGTCCCACAGTTTTACTTGTGAAGCGAGGAGAATAACAACCTCACTCCAGCCAGATGTTCTGGGGATGGATTCGTGAGTCCTTGTGGGGTAGCATAGTGCTGGGTCATAGAAATGCTTTTGTGCTTCTGCTTCAGTTGTTGGGATGTCATCTTGGGCTAATGTTCATCATGAAATTAAGTTTCAGATTATTTTATTGTGACTTGTGTGCTAATGGATTAATTTCAGATGTTTTCAACGTAGCTGGTTGTTCTATTTGTTTGCAACGTAGTCCTGATTTATTTAATGGTATTTGCCATTCAAGTCAACTGATTTTAGACAGATGTTTGTCTCTTGTGTTTTAGTCTAGACATCTATGATTTATGATCTGTAGCCCATCTGGTGAATTGCCCTGGGAATATGCTTATTTTCAATGCTTGAAGTATTGCAACATACTCTTTGCAAGTGTTTTTGCAGTAGCGACTGATGAGCCAACCATCAGAAAAGGTTTATTTTAGTAGAAGAATCCAACTTGTTTGTTCAGATTAGGACAGCAAATTACTCGACTTTTATTCAAAACAACAACAAGAAAATGTTCCACTCCAAAATGTTGTCCAAAAATTGACATTTGGGCCTTATTTTAAAAAAGAAACAAACCCCACCTGAGAACGTAGAACAACAGCAGCAAGAAACCATCCATCTCCCTTTGCCGTGGCTGAACAAGTACGCTTCTGTAAGCTTTTCTATATACTTCAGTGAGTTTCAGATGGTCAAAGTTTCTTGCAGCGTATGAGCTTAATCATCTCTGCTCCAAATCAAGGTTAGTAGTGCTCTGTTCTGGTGTAGAACAGCCTTGTGCTGTGGGACCAGGTCCTTATTCCCAGATGCTTCCTGCTCCTTCTCCAACCTCCCGTACAAGGGGAAGCTGTTGATGCACAAGGGGATAATGTGCCAGGTTATTAAAGCAACCTATTGATCTCATCTGGACTCTCCTCCACTTATTAAATTAGTGAAGTGTGATCAATCAAAAAAACAAGGTGCAGGATGGCATGTGAGGTCTTTCAGGGGAGAAATGGGACAATTTTTTAATGCTCTCAGAGTAAGTATCTCAAAATGCAAGGCACTTAATGTTTGAAATGTCAAACGTTTTGAGTTTGGAAATCCACTAATTCACAGCTGTAAAAATGAATAGATAAGCTAGCTTCCTCTTCAATTCTAGATGCAATACTGCCTCTGTGTAACAGCTTGTAGTACTGGGGCATCTTTGGACAGGGCATGTTCAGTGCAACTGATATATTTTAGTTAATTTCCTGTTTTTATGTGTTACTGCATGACTTCTAGAATATGCCCCGAACAAGAATGCAACATCTGGGAGACACGTTGCAAAAGATCATGCTGCTGGGTAGGAATCTCTTGATTCTTACCTTAAATCGTGGAGTGCTGTTGTTTTAACTACAAATTGAATGTACTTGAGCCTCCTGCTGTGTGTAGCAGGTCAAGTAGCAAACACAGGTAAAATAAACCATTTTCAAGGGCCTTGAGTGTCAGCAAAGGTGCTCTCATGTAAATAAGCCAACAAATGCTCCAGGAGTTGTCTGCTTGATGCAATTGGCACAGACTTCTGTGTGTTTCTGATTGGATGTTTGGTTGAATGAGTTTGTCTGCACATGCTCAAAATATCATTAAAACCTAGACTGTAGACTGAATATTGTTGCAGGGCCTGTGGCTTTGAGTACTGAAAATGTAAATCAAACATACATCATTTGCAGGTTAATATTAATGATAATGCACCAGAACTTGGAGACACCATGTATTTTTTTACAACTTAAATTATTTTTTAAATGCTTACAACATGTTGCCTTGATAATCTTGGATGGTAAAGGAATGCTAAAATTTGTGACTTCTGTTGTAGTCACAGGACTTAGTGAGGATGTTGAAAAAACAGAAGGCGGTCATAGAAGTTCCAAAGGAGTTTAAGAAATGCATTTTACCTACATCAAAAGTGCTTCCGTTTCCACTTTTAAATCCTGTGTTTGTATGTACAGATGAAGTTAGCTGCGTTCAATGGCTCAGCCATGCACATGCAAGAGACTTCAGGCTAATGCTTTGTTTTGGATGTTTAATTTGCATTTAAGTAGTCATTTAATGTAGAACCCGAGATAATTTCAAATCCATGGATGCATTTCTGTTAAGCTTGGGGGGGTTTAGTAATGCTTTTGTACTGTGCTTACAAGGTGAAAGAATTGCTTCATACAACTAAACTATGATCTGAACAGAAAATAAACAATTGAGGTGCCAGGCAGTGTGAATGGCCATGTGGTAGATGTCCTTCTGTTCCCATCCTTAGATGTAGATGAGGTTGTCTTTTAAAAAATCAACAAGTATGTATAGATAAAGCAGTGCAAAACTCACTCCATACTGCCTTCTTCAGGCATGAACTGGTGCCATAGGGATGGCCAAGTGCTGGATGCTCTCATCAACACTATGGCTTGATAAGCTGTAGTGATGTTATTTTTCCAACTTTTATCAGCTGTGGCAGGTTGAATGTGGCATAAGTGGGATTTTTTTCTGACATTTCAAATATCTCTAAATGAATTTTTTTTTGCTGACATTTTACTCTCTCAAGTACATAATATTGTAAAAGCAGCTACTTTTTTTCTCCCTAACATGCTGTTGCTTTAATCTACAAATTTATACTTGTCAAGGCATAAAATATTTGGGTCTCGATCAATGGCAAGTTAAGATCCTGCATCTTGGTAAATTAATTAGAAACCTGGGAGTTGACTCTTCCTCCACCTTTTACCATACGTGAACAGGGTTGAGTCAGCAGCTCAGTTAGCTCTTGTCTGGGAGATCATAGCCC
This sequence comes from Coccyzus lansbergi, assembly GCA_033558105.1. Taxonomy (NCBI): domain Eukaryota; kingdom Metazoa; phylum Chordata; class Aves; order Cuculiformes; family Coccyzidae; genus Coccyzus; species Coccyzus lansbergi. The sequence continues at coordinate 432,973 of JAUMJK010000358.1, forward strand.
AAAATTGTGGTGATATTTCTGTGAAAACTCTTCCCATCTTGCTTTAAAGGTTTTTATAAAGTGGTCTGATACAGTAGTGTTAGTTTATGCCAGGAAGCAGTTTTGGACTGTGGCCGAAGGGCCAGGAAAATGCTTGCTGCACTTCTGCTGCAAAGGAAGGAAAATGAATGGGAGAATCCAGATTTTTGGGGTTTTTTTTTTTTCCTTGTCATCACCTTGTTTGGTCTGTAAGCTGCTTTGAGAATAACCAAAAGGAGGGAGAGGACACGTGTGCTTGACAGCGACAGGGAGCCTGTTTGTGCTTATTTCATTGAGGAAATTGTTCCGGAACAGCTGCTCATCCATGTGAAAAAGCAAACCCTTGGGTCTTGGCCAAGGTCAGCAAGCCCTGGGTCATTTGTTTCAGCAAAGCAGGCCAATTTGCCCTTTAATTATCTTTCCTTTTCATTCTGTCACACCTCTTGCTCCATAGTTTTAGTTCCAGAGAAGCAGATTTAGTAGTGGAAGATGTGATACCAGTTTTGCTGTGAATCAGAGAGAAGCTTTTTTTTTTCATGGATTACATATAACTTTAAAGCTTTATAAAGTATAATGCATTTATCTAACTGGATTTAATTTTCTACCTAGCTAGTGTAGTAGGTTCTCGTTATTAAAATGTACAGGATTCTTAAATGTCAAAGTAAAAGTGTTTAACTCACCACATTTTGTCTTGTTTCTTTGCTGATGCAGGTATTGCAGTGTGAAATGGTGTGTCTTTGCTCAAAATGGGGCTGAGAAATTTTTGATTTTCAGAGACTTTTCAAAAACTCCTTTCAGAATGGTAACTTCATAAGAAAGCCAGGTAGGGTTTGCTGTTAGGAATAAGCTATGCAAAATAGCCAGTAGAAACACAGAGAAGAGCATATGCCCACATACTGGAGCTGGATGTGAAAAATATTCTAGAGTGGATGTAATTTAGTAACAAAAGGAGAAAGGAAATGTTCTGTAAGCAATAAGGAAAGGAAAATAGTTAAACTACTTCTTTGCCCTATAATGTGAAAAGAAAAGAAATAGGAAAGATGTGTTTCTATAGCTGGAGAAAATGAAATACGAATTTTGGCTTCTATAATTTAAACGGAAAAACCTGATTAGACCAAAGCAATCTTTAATGCATGCATAAAAGGTCACTTAGGAACAAGAAAAAGGCATACTTATTCATTCCAGTGCTGGTTTTATAGAAGAATTCTGGAAGTGTAATGGATTGCAACCAAGGCTACAATTAGCCTTGAAAATCTTGGGACAGAAGTTTCTGAAGAAAATCATGATATGATTCCTGAAGGAAAAGAAATGGGCAGTAAAAATGACAATCTCTCTCTGATTAAAGCATCCTCATGTCAGGGGAAGTGGGAGACAGAGATGGGAGGGAGACTTGCTGTAACGTGCAGCTTCATGTGATGTACAATGTTACGAGAAGAAATAGAATAATTGTTATTTTTATCATAGAATGGTTTGGTTTGAAGGGACCATTATAGGTCATCTAGTCCAACCTCCCTGCAGTGAGCAGGGACAGCTTTAGCTAGGGCTCAGAGCCTTGTCCAACCTGACTTTCAGTGTTTCCAGAGAAGGGGCTTGCACCAGCTCCCTGAGCAACCTGTGCCAGTGTTTCACCACACTTGTAAAAATTTTCTTCCTTACATTTAGTCTGAATCTCCCCTCTTAGCTTAGAACAATTATCCCTTGTCCTATCCCAACAGGCCCTGCTAAGAAGGCTCCTTTTACCCCTTGAAGTACTGAAAGGCCACAATGAGTTCTTCTAGAGCCTTCTCTCCTCCAGCTTAGACAACTGCAGCTCTCTCAGTCTTTCCTCATAGGGGAGGTGTTCCAGCCCTCTGATCACTTTTGTGGCCCTCCTCTGGACCTGCTCCAACAGTTCCCTATCATTCCTCTGCTGAGGACTCTAGAACTGAGCACAGCTCTCCAAATGAGGTCTCCCCATAGCAGAGTAGAGGGGCAGAATCAGCTCCCTCAGCCTGCTGGTCCTGCTTCTTTTGATGCAGCCCAGGATACGGTTGACTTGCTGGGCTGCAAGTGTATGCTGTTGGCTCATGTCCAGTTTTTCATTCACCAGCGACTTCAAGTCCTTCTCCACAGGGCTGCTCTCAATTCCTTCATCCCCCAGCCTGTATTGAACCAGAGGACTGTGCCAACCCAGGTGCAGGATTTTGTTAAACTACATATGCAGGTGTTTTTTTTAAAGGCAGTAGATGTGCCAAACTTTTTTTGTCATCTAAAATGGTTAAAATAATTAGCTCCTACGCTGTCCCAGGCATGGCAAAGCAGCACTGGAGAATGGAGCATGTGGCTTGGAAGAGGAGGACAGGCTCATACTGGCGTGTCAAGCTGTTAAGTAGCTCTGCCACAATATGAGAATTGGTTGCCTCTTTTACTGTCCCTTAATCATTAATATATTAGAAATATGAAAAATTTGTGCTCTTGCAGCTAGCGACAAGAGTGGTCTGTTACCTGCTTGGCTGATGGGCTTCAGTGCCTTCAGCTGGGTGGCTCCTCTGCTTTTTCTCTTACTTTAGAGGGGGAGGAATTTCCTTGCACCTGCGTTTTGGATGGAGCCAGCCCCAGCATTCTGAGGCAGCCCTCCAGGAACTGATGGAGGTGCTCTGTATTTACAGTGTTGGAGCTTGGGGTGGAATTTGGCTGCTTGCTTTGTCAGTGGAGATGGCCAAAGTTCTGCTGGCTTGATTTCATTATGAACCCAGGAGACAGCCTTGGTTTGTTAACAGGTTCAAAAAGTATTAAAGTGAGCTTATTTCGGTGTACAGCATCTGTGTTAGAATGGACTGACTCTTCCTCGTTTAAATTATTTTTTGTATTGAAACGTGAACTTCAATTAAAACTTGTAAAGCTCTAATTCCTTAGAGGACACGTTACTTATATCCATCCTGTGGATACAAGCAACTGAGGAACGTCCTTCTCTAAATGTCTGATTTTTAACAGTTTAAAAATATTTGACATAACCAAAAATATTCTCACACATCCCTCACCAAAGTTATGATTTTCTTTTAGTGTTAACTGGGGAGTGGTTTCACTGCAAGAATAGTCTTTCTTGGGACATGTGGTGTTGTGGAGATAGGGTCAGTGTTTTACTCCCATTTCAAATTGTTTTGATACCATTGATGAGAGAGATGAAATAATGTATGCTAAAGTCATTTGGCTCGCCTTGAAATCAAAGCACTGGAAACAAAATCTATCTGCAAATCACTAGGCTGTCATTCTTTTAAAGCCTGTTATCCCAATGACTTTAACAGTTTGTGGGTCATACCCAAAGTTAAGAATCATCTTGCATGGTGCACGTTTTGATGATAAAACACAATTTATTTTTTTTTATTGGAATGGAAGTGTTACAATCAACAGTACTGATTTGGGAGTTTGATTTCTTCATGCAAGTAGATCACTGCTCCAGATGAGCGGTTGGCACATGTTTTAGAAGGACAGATAGGAGGCATGCTGAATGAAGTGTTTCTCAGTTGTCATATAAAGACTGTCTGGTCTGTATGTAGAAACTCCGAAGCTATTCCATTTTTAAATTTATTTCCCATCAGAGTAGCTCTTTCTGAGAAAGACTGGCTAGGACCCTTACAACTATAACGAGACAGTGGTTTTGTGAAGGGCTGAAACAGGTTAAACATTAAAGCTTTATTCTCTTAAGCAGCATTTCTCTGTAACATTTTAAGTATTGTCTACTGAAATGGTTAGCACAGGATTTTTTTTTTTATAAAGACAAGACTTTTCTTGCAGTTTTTCAGGTTTGAGAAATCACTGACAAGGAATGAATCTTATACCAATATTGACTATTCATTTTACCTAATCTCAGACGTGTGCCACCCTAAAGAACTGGACAACATAAAATAATTGAGTATGGACTGAGTCCCACCCCCTGCCAAAAGCATCATTATGTGTTTGCTGGTATTGATTGTTGCATATCAGTATACTGTCTGACTTTCTGTGGAGTGAAGCTTGGCAGTGGTTATAAACCAAAGCAGATTGAGAGAGAAGTAAAAACCCCATATTCCTGAAAATAAATTTGCAGAGGTTTTTTTGATAGGGAAAGCACATTTACTCAAGCAACATTGCTGTAAAGTTCCTTCTGAACCAATTGTTACTTCATATTTTTGATGGGTTTAAACAAAGCTATTTAGATCACAACTGCCACCCACCCCTAATGATTGCTCACTACTCATGCTGATTCTTTTTTTCATTCACACTAAAATTATTGACTGACTGAGGAGACGAATAACATTGAAAGAGCTGTAGAAGAAGGTGGAGGAAAAAAAACTGTATGAGCTGAATTAGAAAGTGAAGTAATGACTTTCTTCTTATTAGGGCTGTAGTGAAGGTGAAGTTCCCTACGTAGTTAAGTATAGAGAAGTACAAAGAGCAACTGAACCACACACCTAAAATTACTTCTTTTAAATTAAACTTGGGAATTTCCATGTGATAAATTACCATACATCAAATCTAGAACTAACTAGTAAAAACCATGTGTTCTGATTAGACTGTAAATAGCTGGTTAGAGAAAATGAGCCAAGATCAGAGGAGATATAAATAACTCAGGTGGAATCCTTTACCTTATATTTTGAGATGGTGAGAAGTCCTGCTTATTGTAAGATAAGCAACCTGAGTATAAAAATAGGGAATGACTTCGGTAATTTAATGTGGACGGGTTTTGCTGGTATCAAACAACAGACAGTGGCGAACTTTGCTGTTGATGATTTTGTTTGATCTATCTAAATTTTAGGAGCAGTGGCTCCTAAAGCCCATTATTACATCTCATCCGTCCATGCCTGAAGGCTTTGGTGTTTGTGTTTAGCTGCCTTACCTAGAATGTGATACAGCTGGGAGATGTTAGGTGGCTTCTTCATCACATAAAGTTATTAAATGATTTTACATATTGTTAATCAAAGGTGAAATTCTGCTGACAGCAGCAAGGTGCAGAGTTCTTGAACTCTTCTTAAGAGTTTGACCATGGGTATTTTTTAGCCTGTGGAAAATGGGGTAACTAACACGTTAGGGTAAATATTTTAATATGTAATAAGGTAGTAATGAATTCTTTTTTCCCAAAGCAGTGAAATCTCATTGCAACATTTGTCTGGGATTTGGGAGTTTCATTTTATTGAATGCTCTGCATGATGTTCCCAATTTTAATGGCTGAATCAGTGAGCAATTGAGTAAATTATTTCCTTTTTATCTAGATGCTTTCTTTTAGTTGTGAGGTTCTGTTTGCAAAGTTGAATGATTATGGCACTTGCTTTGTTATACTTGTACTAAGTGCCTCAAAATGGAACTTGCATGTTCATGGCTGGATTTCAGAGTGGAAACCATAAGCTTCTTGCTTGTATAACCACATTCCAAGGTTAGTCTGAATAGCTGAGATAATGAATTTGGTCTTTGTGCATTCTTAACTGGATAGATAGTTTTTCACATATGTGGGGGTTTTTTTGGTGTTGGTTTTTTTTTTTTTTGCTACAATTGGACGCTTTCCTTGGGAGCTGCCTAATTCCAAGCTGCACAGTTTCTGCTTTGTTCTCTGTTCCATGCTTTTGACAAGAATAACTTAACCAGATTTCAATATAGGAGTTGTGGTCTGCTAAAGGACATATTGTGTTACTGCTTAATGCTGTATAAGTTGATCAGCGGGTAATATAAACTCTGTGTTTTAGCTGGTTTATGATGAAAATATTATTTCAACAGAATATATGGTAAAGTCGTTCAACAATGATCTTATTCTCAGAATGATGGCACAAGGCATTTTCCATATACCAGAAATAAGCAGAGCTGCTCATTTTGTTATTGCAGGCTTCAAAATGAAGCTATTTTTAGTCTTTTTGAGAAATTATGCTTTTTTTAACTGAAAAAAACTGATAACTTATTTCTCTCTTTCTGTTAGGACCAGCAGAGGTTCCCATGATGTCACCCAATGGATCCATTCCCCCTATTCATGTGCCTCCCGGTTATATCTCACAGGTATGCTTTTTGAAGTAAAATACATATATAAAAGCAATCGCATTGATCCATATAGAGAAATTGGTTGAAGTTTAATTTAGATATGCTAATGAAAATGGTAATGCACATTTTCATACTCCTCTTTACTGACAGTGCACATGCACATTTGCACAAGTGAGCATACCTATACACACTGGTATATGTACAGGGCTGGTGGTAACACCAGTAAGTGCTGTGCATGCAGATTGAATCTCTATGTGTAATGTCTCTCCCTTTGTGAGAGGTGGAGAAGTCAATGTTGTTAGGTGATGCCTTATGTTCTAGTGTGGTAGTCAGAAAGGGTAGGAGACAGCTGGAAATGAGAGAAGGAGAAACGATGCTGTTAATCCTCAGTGACATCCCAGCAAGAATCCTGCAACATATCAGGAACTGGGAATTTTGTTTTGTTTTCAAGAATCGATGTGATTTAAATAGTTACTTATGAAAAAAATGGGGAAAAATGGCATAAAATATGTAGGTTTTGGAACTCTTGAACAGCTATTGCTTTTCTGTGTAAATAACTGCTTCAGATATCTAGATTGTTTGTGTTCCTTCCATCTTCTTAAAGCTTAGACTCTGTGAGTAAGGAAGGGGGAAAAAAAAAATGAAGGTAGATATAAGCAGAATAGAACATTACAATAAATCTGCTAACTTCACCACTTTCATTGAAACCTGGAATGGACTGAAAGCTTCGTTAAAAATATGCCAAGTATTTCAAATATCCTTTATGAATAGCATGAGGACTTTTGATACATATATTTTGGTATCTTGTTAAGCAGAAAATAGATGATGTCCTGGAATTCCTTCTCCTCCCCAGGAAACATGTGAGCTTGTGTAATTCTGAAAGATTGTGGATGGCGTCATAATTAAGTCCCACAAAATACTGCAATCGCTCTGTGGTATTTTAAATTCTGAACAGAGTGAAAACATTGCTCAAGTATGGGGGATGTTGTTAGCCAGCATAGGGCAGAGATCAGGACAGCAGGGTGGTCCAGGTGCCTCCTGCTCCTCAAGCATCCAGAGGTGGGTGGTTTGAATATGCTTTAAGACAGCATTTGCAGTGCTATTTAATGCTTTTCATGCGCTCACCTGATTTAGTGAACTGACCTGTGTCATGCAGAGGTGTTCTAGTCTTCATTTGAAATAACTTTTACCATTTTTCATATTATTAAAATGTTCATAACTCTCAAACCCTTGTACCGAGACAAATGGTTTGGTATCAAACGCTTTGCAAACCAGAGTGATGAAATCTTTCAGTTGTGTCTCCCTGAGCCCAGTTTCTCTTTAATGCTTTTTGTGGGCACCATAATAATTCCACTGCAGAAGCCTTAAGTAGTTTCTTAACCAAAAAACCCACCAAAACTCTGTTCTGAAGAAATTTTTCCAAGGAGCTGGAAATATGATGTAAACTTTTAGGGGAAATCTCTGTATTTAGTGCATTTTGGCAGCAGGATGTGTGTTCTGATGTGTGATGAGTGAGCCCTCTTGCTTTTCAGACGGCTTCATATTAAATAGTAGTTGGAAGTGTGTAGTAATCATATTAGTTCCTATTGTGCTAAATTTTGCTGCCTTGTTTGCTTTTGCCTTTGTCTACTGCCTCATAGTTAAAATCTCTATGTTTTGATAAACAGTGAGAATACAAATCTAAACTTACAAGGGAAAACCTATAAAGCAAATTAATGCATGTTGGGCTGTGGATCAAAATAGATTTGATTTTTGATTTGGTTTGGTTTGTCCCCAAAATGTACATCTAAAAGTCAATCAGAAGGCAGGTAGTCCTGTGGAGAAGTAATGGTACCTATTGAAAAAAGGCATGAAATCCTTTTTATATTTTGTTTTACCAAGCCTTTTGGAGCTGCGAGCATTAGCTGTAAGTATTGTATTAGTTATTGAGTGATTCCAACCCTGGTTTAAAATGATGCTTCATTAGACCTTTGGTACTGTCAATACGATCAGCAGAAAAATGGCAGCAAAATTAGCTCCACTGGAAGCAGCAGAAAAATAGCTGTACTCTTTCTAGACTTCAAGGCTCATATTAGTAGTCAAGACTACTAATATGAAGCCATGTTTGTTGGTGTTAAGATGTTCCCAATGATTAAACTTACCTAGGGTGGGGAAAAAATCCAGGAAAATAATAGAATACAAATACGCATCACCAGTTCAGGTCTTTCATGCTATGGTTTTACTTTAAAAGAGTGGATCAGTACAGCCAGTTATTGTACATTTCCTTTACAGCAGACAAACCTTTGTGCATTTCTGGTAGAAAGGAACTATCAGATCAGAATTCACATCTCCACAATTCTTTGTGGGCTATGGGTTACTTAAATACAGAAGACAATGAGTTCCTCGCTGTGCTCTTGGTGGATGATATTGCTACCGTACAAGTTAGTTGTGCAAGGTTACATGGTAGAGAAATTTGTATTAAATGCTTGTGAAGTCAACAATTATGGTTTCAATTGTTGGGCATTGAATGAGAAAGGAGCATCTTCTGCAGCTTGACAGGAGCTGTGCACAGACTGCTAATGCACGTACCAGCTCTAAGCTGTGGATGAAGCCGCTTCCCTACTGCACAAGTCCTGAAGAGCAGGCTAGGACCATGCCCCATGCTGGGATGTCCACCAGAGGCTACGTGCCTGCCTGGTCTGTGGCTCAGTGCCTTCTCCTGGCTCCCAGAGCACTCTGGCTCCCTGGTGTCAGCGTAATCTAAAGGATAAAGGTCGTGATTTGGATGCTAAGCTATTCAGTTAGGCGACAGCCTCATGGGTGCTTGTTTCTGCTTTTCACAGTGTATATTTCGGATGAGGAAAGGAGGATTTGGGGTGTTCTGATGGGGAGAACTAGAACAATGGAAATATTAAAAAGTGTGATCTTGAACCTGTTTGCTGAGGACTGCTCACTCTGAAATAAATCTGGAGCAATTCCACTGGCATTTGAGAGATTGCTCAGATGTCGTTGGACATGAAGATTTGGCATGAAACCCCACTTTTGATTTTATTTACAGTGTTGTTAACATGTGGGCTCTGCCACAGGTATTTTAAGGATAATTTAGTGATGGGAGCATGAAGTATGTGTAGTGCTGATAAGACTTCTTTTGTCAGGAGGTAACTTTGAGGTCCTGTAGTCTGAACTATGCGTCTCAAGCCATGGTCTTGCAGTTCAATATTCCTGCATCAAACACATAGCATTTGACAGAACTAGAGCATAACTTCCAGAAAGATAAGGTATTAAATGACCTTTAAATTGATAGAAAGTTGTTCACATCCTGAGGATTCAGGGTTTTGGTCTCAAGTGCATCCTTACCCTAAGAGAGGTGTTCTCTCCCAAAGCCAAGTTTGGCTACTGTAAGCGTTTAGGTAGACATTTTGGGTTTGTATGGCTTACTGCTCACAGAGCTTCTCTGTGTGTGTTGTGATAGAATTGATTGATAGAATTGTCCTTTAACAGGAAGATCCTCACCAGTGCTCTGAACATAAGGAAGATTGTGCAGGTCTCATACTCATGTGGAGCAAGCCATAAAAAGATGATCCTTTTAAGTTCATGAGCAGTGGTCCTGAAGATCTGTATATTCTACATTTAATCTGTCCCTGCATTCTTGCTAGCATCGTAGTTGTTCATCTGTTTTCCAGATTCAAGGTACAGGTTTAGTACTGCTGTTGGAAGGTGATAGATAGCAAAGATAGTGATGCAAATTTGCCAGAGCCAGCATAAACTTGAATTGACACCCTTCATATATTAAGTGAATAAATAAAATGTTGACATCCAAGTTACTTGCAGATGAGCTCATTCTGTACTGTTTTGTGGTACAGATTAGTATATGAATGAAGTTTCAAATTAGTTTATGAAGTTTCTGAAATACTGGTTGTGGTCTATCCAGTGGCCATGCTCCCGAGGTCCTTTCTGAATTTAGTGCACTATGTTTTAGTGAAATAAGAAATGTTTCTCTAAAGCAGTTGGAAATTAATTCTACATTACCATATTATGCCCAGACTGTAAACATACATTATAGAATGAGAGTGATTGTGTTCCTTTAACTGGAACTCACAAAATATTGGTACATTTAACCTACACAAAAATAACATTCCTGTCTTTTTCTAGGAGATGTGGTATTAAAATTCAAGGGGAAAAAGGGGGAGAATGTGGAGTAGCAATATGTGAATCATCTCTAGTTAGATTGCACTTTCATTGCTATGGTGAAATCTTTAATATATAATAACATATAAAATGGTATCCTCAAAGTGGGACAAGTAGTGAGAGAGGCAGTTCTCTTGTGTATGAATAACGTTCATCCAGATTGTCCTGGAAGATCATCTGTCTACCTCACTTAGCAATTAAGTTCCCTAAAATATGGAAAAAACCACCCAGAACTATGCTATAAAAATATTGTTATTGAGGTGGCGTGCCAATTACACCAGCAAGCACAAAAAATAATAGTGAAGGACAATTTACCTAGTAACTGTTTGAAAAACACAAAATAATGAAAATTTAACTCCAGGTGTCAAATGACCAGAGCTATTTGTTTTCTGTAAATATAAACTGCTAAAATTAGTAATAGCAATTGCTTCTAATATTCCATTTGCATCTAGAGACCTCAACAGGGATTAGGATTTCATTGTTTCTGGGCACTGCAGTAGAGACAGTTCAGCAGAGTGTGTGTTTCCCGATGAGTATATGAGTCTCATGACAAGCAGTTGTAAATATACACAAACAGTTGTGGATCTTCTTTAATGGGCAAAGCTTAACCCCTCTGTGAAGTCATGTTTTTTAGATTAATGGATCAAAACTAATTTTCTGTAATTAATGAGGTGAAATTGCAGTCTCCTACAATGGCACTACTACAATTAACCCACTGCAAGCTTTACAGATCAAGAGATATCTACGGTCTTAAACCATGCTGGCTTTATAGTTGTCTAATGTATGTCATACCTTGGATTACAAATTTTGTGATCTGTTAAGGACACAATAGCATATTTAAAGATTGTATATACAGCTTCAGAAATTTACATACATATCTATAATTCCTCATTTGGGAAATAAAGTATTTTTTGCAAGGTCAGCTAGTGTTTCTTTGTTCAGTTGGAACATATGTATGTCAGGTAACAAGAGTGCTGTCAGCATTTATGACCTGGGAGGAAACAAATAACAAATATTACTATTAGGGACTTAGTTTTTTGATGAAAGGCTGGCTTATTCCCTGAACTCTGGCTTTTCTCTCTACTAATGATGGTATTTTATAGTTTCATCTACCAGGATAATTTCATCAAAAAGTCTTTGAAGAAGCTCTGAGCTTCCGTCCCAGCTTTCTAGAAGATAGTTCAGGAAGAGAAATCCTAATATTTTTAAATACAAGTTTACATTGTGTGTTGCTACAGAATACAAACTTTCTGTCTAAATCTGTTCTTTAGCATATTACTTTCTCACTAGGGCACAAAATACACATGCAGTATGGTCCTGAGGCACAGGTAAGAGCTTATATCCACCTGGAAGACTAAAGTTGTCTTTGGGGTTGGACTAGGTAAACTTTTCACATCAAGATGTAGGAACTTGCTGTCTTAGACTTGGATCATGCTCTAATTTAAGAAAGCTAAGAACACTTCTGTGCACACTCCTAAATAAATATTTCTGTTAATCAAATATATACTTAATAGAAAAGTATTTTTCTCTTTTCCACATTTTGGAGTACAGGTTTCGGACCTGGTGCCAGGATAAGAGATATTGTGAAGATGGAATGCCTGAAAATGCATCAGTTATACCCTTGTGATAATCTAAACCTCCGAGATTTAGCCAACTTCGCATTCTTTGAAATTCAAAGCTAGCATACAGCAAATTGGTAGCTGAGATTGTAAATTTGGATTTTAGTATCAAGTATGTTAAGCTAAACATATCCTCTCTGGTTACTCAGCATAGCAAGCAATGCATTTTTGTATGAATTGCAAGTGAATGGATTAACTTTCTATAGATAATTTTTGTCTAGGGGAGGTCAGCCAAACCACAGAGGTTGTCCATGGTCCCAGCCTGTACCTAACAGGTGTAATTTCGTGTAACCTTAGGATACACATGACCCAATGAAGGAATTGGGTCAGCTGATACTAGTTAAATTCTATCCAGTGTTAACTGGCTCAGCTGATGCTTAAGGCACAGGCTTGTTTGCCCCTTACAGCTGTGAGCATCATACTTTAGACAAGGCCTGTCCTTCTGCACTGGTCAGCAGACACAGGTGTGCCTGTACCATGCATGCTTGCTTCACTTTCAGGGTGTATCGCCATAAACAGTTTTTACTTTGTGGTTTAGGCTGAGACGCTTGATGTGCTGAGAGTTGCTGGAGTGTGGGGATTGATAGCAAAGTCTCTTCTGCTGATGCTGCTATGGGGAGTAGATAATGGTGGTGGCAAACAGCTGAGAGTGGCAGCGCATTCTATGTCAGATGCCCTTGATGCACATTCACTTATCTCATACAACAGTCATAACATACATTATACCATCGCTGTGTGTCATCAGTCAGTTTAGAAAAAATCAGTTTTTTAACAGCCCATTTGTTTTATGAAACTAAATTATACTTTCTTCTTGCATTTCTTCCTTATACATATCAACTTACAGAATCAAATGGATAGTAATTGTTGTTACGCGGTTGTATATTTAAATTCCAGAAATGGCAGAAGTTCTTGAATGGGCCTCCACAAAAGCTTGGCTCCTAACTCGGGATTCAAATTTGGTTGGTTGTCTATTCACCAGAAATATACCTCTGGAAAAAATATAAGCTGAAACTTTTTTCACCTTAAGCACATTTCCACCCTGTGTCTGTTTTTTTACGTGCTTTGACTTTGGCCTTTGGGGCCAAGTTATTTTTATTCCAGAGCTGATTTGCACAGACATATAGACCAGCTTTGTAGCAGAAAACCCCTTCTGCCCTGTGATTTGTCTTGAACAGATACCTGTTGTTAACAGAGCAATTCTTTTGACAACTTCTGTCAACGCAGCAGGTTCCTGCAAAGTACATATGTGTGTGCACACACTTAGCCCTTCCTCAACAGTGGTGCCGGCTAATTCCCAGGGTTACTAAGTCCATACTCACTCAGTGTGCCTTCAAGTGGTAGAAATTTTATGTGTAGAAGGTAAGGCTGGTCCCAATGAGTACACTTATTTTGGTGTTTTGTGTTCCTTTTTCAATTGTTTTACTCCCTAAATACAGGTTATTTTGTTTTGTCTCTTACCCACGTAGTTATCATGAGCAGCAGTAATTCTCCTAGTGATTAGTGTGGATATCTGAGTCTCCAGCAAAAGCCACATCATTACTATGATTACTTCTGCTGCTATTAATTTTAGAAATGTGTTCAAGAATAAACCTAAGGACCAACCATTTGCTGATGGGAGAACAAACTGTAAACAATGCTATTTTAAAAATATGTTTGATTCAGATACTGCATAATATGCTCATATCCCTGCCTTCCCTTCCAGGTGATAGAAGACAACACCGGCGTTCGGAGGGTGGTGGTTACCCCCCAGTCTCCAGAGTGTTATCCTCCTAGCTATCCTTCGGCCATCTCTCCGACCCATCACTTGCCTCCATACCTGACACACCATCCCCATTTTATTCACAACTCTCATACAGCATTTTATCCTCCTGTCACTGGACCTGGGGACATGCCACCACAGTTTTTCCCACAGCATCATCTTCCCCCTACAATATATGGAGAACAAGGTGAGATGGAAGGAAGGTACTGGTATTTCAAACTAGTGTTCAGCAAGTTTTATGGAATTCATGAAACCAAGAATGGAAATTAGTTGGAGAACTTGTAGAGCAGTTTTGCCCATGTGGCTGGGTCCCCCTTCTTTAATGTCTGGAGCAGGAAAGTGTTGGGAGGTCTAGCCATCCAGAGTGCACCAATGCAGGACAACCTGTGTCGCAACACCAAGTTGCAAAACCAAAACCAGTTTTTACTTAAAATGTCTTGTCTCGTGCTCCAAACTAGGGACATGAGTCATGTTGATTGTTCTTGCTGTGTGACAATGCAGCATTGTACAGAAAACCAAGAGACCAAATATATCAGCTCTGGCTTGTGAATGAAGATAGATATAGAGAACAGGATCTGAGAACGACTTGCCACAGTCATTTCCAGTGGGAAAAGCTGAATACCACTTCCTGTTGGTTGTAATATGTCTTCTGCCCCCCAGCTGTGGTTTTCCAAGAAATCACAGGAATTTTCTGTTTGTTATTCTGGTTGAGACTGTGCAGTAAGTCACTGAAAGGCATTGTCTGATACCAAAGGGTAGCATGGCAACTCTAATCAGGCAATGAGTAAATAATTGCAAGAAAAGGAATGAAAGGGGCATATTTCTGTCTGAACTATGCCCTGTTGTGTGTCTGCCACCCTAGAGATAAGTCTGTGTAATCTGGAAGAAGGTGTTAACCAAATAAGTAATTGTTACGCGTCTCAAGTAGCTCTGCCAAGTGCAGGATTTCTGATTGCTGCTGCACTGCCTGGAGTTAAACCCTTTCTAAAGAATATGTTTAAGCCATATCACCAAAAGGGAGGAACTACTGGAGTTGGGAAGGAAGAGGCAGAATCAGAGAGGTGAGGGAAGTATCCTTTGAAGTTTCAGTTGACCAAGAAACCACTTTTTGTAGTGAGGACTCTTGCAGCTGACATTTAACTTCATTATATTGGGGGACGGTTCAGGTGGGAATCTCAGGAAACTGGTAGGACTGTGTAGCCAAGCAGATGCATAACAGAGGATCTTTTCCCTTGAAAAAGGAATAGGATGGTCGGTCAGATTGCTTGACAAAGTCTTGCAAGGAAACATAGTAGTATGCAAAGTGAACACAGAGCTGCTAGTTAAGTAGTAGTCGAATATTTCTGTAGCCTAGAGAAAACCAAGAAGTTGATGCAACTTTAAAATTGAAGAAGAAATAAATCATTGGCTCTTTTACTGGAATGCCCTATGTATATAACACTGAAATAATTGCATTGGTAGATATTGTACTGATGAATATTAATCCATCGTTTCCCGTTTACTGTACAACACCTTATACTTTAAAAAAAAATAAGCATTTATTTGTAGTATGCTGTTTAAGCAGCTTGTGGCTGCAGAAGTGCAAATATGGTCATGTAGTTAGATTAGGAAAGATGAAGGCCAAGACGCACTGAGAAAGCAAAGAAAGAATATCCAACTAGTTGAAACAACCTGAAAAATTATAATAAGTACATACAAAAATCTCAGCATTAAACAGAGGTTTCTGATGGCTGGATAGATAGGGATGCTTATTTGCTTCAGAAGTTTGTATGGTAGCTTTAGAATGGATATAGGAAAAAAATGTGAAGAATATATTGAGTATTATTTGTTATTTTGCTAACAAGTCAAAACTGTCGTTTGGTATTAATTTTTTCAAGCTTCAGACTCAAAGTGGAGTGTGGAAATGAGAATTGAGCTATGGAGGAATAGCAGAAAATATTCTGATTCCTGTGAGCTGACTTGCCGTAGGTTAGAGATGGAGATGGTCATTCTTGGGAGTGGGGAAGAAGGAACTGTATTTAATGAAGTCTATCTGAAATGTACACATCATATTTAAGACATTTCTAAAGCTTTTTTTAGATAGTTTTACTTACCCAAAGATTCCACTTCATGCTGCACTCTTTCCTTAGGCAGGTACTGCTGACACGATTGTGTAGTCTATTTATACTGGGAAATTAAAGTGCATGTAATCAGTGGTGGCAGCTTGAAACCAGGGCACATCAGCTTATTCTGTCCAGTCAGGCCCTGGGGAAGAAACTGCTAAATTGCTGTGAACTTGTAAAGGGTTTTTTTTCCTAAATATTGTTCTCCCTGGAGTTTTCCTTGAAATTTGGGTCCTCTAAACACAAAGACTGAAAAGGAGGGGGAAAACTGTTGCCCTGATTGTTGTAGTTCACTTGTTCATATGTGCTCATCCAATGAGTTATAAGAATTCAAAGGGCAGATGAGCACATTTAATGTGATACAACAAAATTCATCAGTCCTGCAGAAAAGCTTTTTAAGGAAGAAAAACCTTATGGGGTTTTTGCAGGGGTGGGGGGAGGGAGGGTGTTGTTTGTTTGGTTTTTTTGATTTATAAAATCCATCTCCAGGAAAATCTGGCATTTGTTTTTTAGAGATGGCTAGGTATTTGGGGTTTGTTTTTAGAAAAAAATGAAGTGATTTTGTTCTGAGTTAATATGGGTGAATTTTTCCATTTCAGAAATCATACCACTATATGGAATGTCCAGCTATATTACAAGGGAAGATCAGTACAGCAAGCCGCAGCACAAAAAGCTCAAAGACAGGCAGATTGATCGCCAAAACCGTCTGAATAGTCCTCCTTCATCCATCTACAAAAGCCATATAGGCAGCTGTGCAACTGTATATAATGGTTATGCAAAGAGCCACAATGGAGCAAGCAGTGGAGGAGGCGGCGGTGGGGGGGCTCCAGCAGTAAAGAAACCAGAGCGCAGAGCAAGGAGCAGCCCAAAGTCAAATGAACAAGACCCACATGGTAAAGACAGTTTTATTTATTTTTAATTCCTTTTTATTGCACCTTTCCGGCTTACCACTGCCTGTATATGGATCTAGTAACTATGCCAAAAAACACTACCACCCACACATAAAGACAGTGTTAATACAGTGTGAACTTAAATATAAATGTTGAGCTTGCTGTACCATATTTGTTTTGTAAGATGAACCAGTTGCTTCCCCATTTTTCCTGACTACTCCTTTGTAGATGCAGCATCATTCCCTTTTTATCTGTTGGAGACAGAAATGTGTTTGATGGGCAAGTTCTTGGTTTTATTTTGTTTTTCATGCAGGGATCTTGAAACTTCACAGAAATCCTTGTGAGCAATTGAGTAATAACCAAAACCCAACTACTAGGTACCACTACTTTGCACCTCCTATGTAAATACAGTAAACTTATTTGGAAGTTTAGAAGCTGTAGCTGAAAACACGTTTGTCTATGTGAAAGTTCAATGGAAGTATGATTAGTTGAAACAGAAGAAACTTAAGAATAAATTGCTCAATATTAGCCATGGAAATTAGCAGTCAGATATATCTTGCTACTTCTGAAATAATTTTCTTCAGCGTTTTCATAGACTTATTTAAAAAATTGAAACTTTACAATAAAACTTCAGGTTATCTAATCAAGTCTTATTTATCACAAGTCATTCTACCTAAATTTAAATAGATTACTTGTTATAATCCGTTATGCCTTTCAGCCTTTCTTAGCTCTCCCTCTCTCTTTGCTGCTGCTACAGCTGCAAGTGCCTAAATCAGCTTTTAGGTAGTAAGCAAGCTTACGCCTGGCATGTCTTGTATATTAATCATGTAGCTCATTTTGAAATCTCTCAAGTGAACTTATGCATACCACGCATCTCTTTCCATTGTCTGTGTATATATTTATTTGGCTATGTACTTGTGAGACATAACTAAAATAAATAGTCAGGAAAATTAGCTTAATCAATAGCTAAGTGGGGGAAAAAGTGCTGCTGGCATGGTAAGGAATAATTTGCAGCTGTGCCCCAAGGTCTTTAGAATTAGCCAGGAGCTGTATTTGGGAATACTTTAACCCAAGAAAATGTATTACCTCATTAGACTTCCTAAGTATTTCTTGTCAATCAGCTTCTACAACCTATAATGTTCTTATTAATGTTTATCTATCTGTCTGTTTATTTTTTTACTCTAGTCTGTGATGGTATATACATGAGGTATGTGAAACACTTACATGAAAGATCTGAAATAATGTATAGCCTTAACAGGTAAACCGCAATCTCACTTCAGTGGCTACTGAGTCAACCTGGATATAATTCTGATAAATAACCTAGATTTAATTAAAAAATACCTAGTTTCGGGGTTTCCTGCAAACCTCGGGTTTTGTCTGATTTTTCTCTTGGAGTAGTTTGCTGTACTCCAGCAGAAGATTGTGAGCGCTTTTAAAATGCCAAGGAAGCCAGTGGAGTCAGGGCTATGGTAAATCCAGTCTGTCATCCAGAGAGCATGTTAAAACTGGGAACAGCAAACAGTGGAGTCCCCCAAACTGTGAAAAAGTCCCTAACAGGAGAACATGCCAATAAGCATCAATTGTCCCACCTTCACAATTAATCCAACTCAATATGGTGTTTTAAAATTGGGTTCTGCATCCGGAGGTGGCAGCTCAGGAGTCTCTGACAGGCTACTCTGCAGCAAAGGCCACAGCCAAAGCAGGAATAGGAGAAGTTTCTTCATATTAAAACTAAAATGATTTTTTAAAAGCCCAACCAACTGTGGACTCAAATGTGAGGTGTTTCACATCAAAGTCTGTTGTTATAGTTGTACATGTATACCTACACAGATTTCTGCAATAAGGTTGTCACAGAGGTTTTGTAATGGCTCCCACCAAACATGGCACTAAAATAAATTCCCATGTGATATTTATAAGCTTTTAAGCATATCTGCTGCTTTATATTTGCCTTCTCTGTTTCTTCTTAAATTATTGGTGATTTATTGATTCTTGCCTGACTAACATGGCCATACATGTGATTGGGGTGAAAGTTGAAAGCAGTCTGGGAACAGATGATAATTTTAATTCATACTGCTAAGATGACAGTGTGTTTAGAATGACCGAAAAAAAAGAGCGTGTTAGAAGCAGCAAAGCTATTTAAACTTACACATTCCGTGGATATGTAAGCCTGCTAATAGTTAAAAATTTGATAGTGCTGTGTGGATGCTTCCAAAATTCCAGAATACTCTGGAAAAAATGAATATATATGTGTGTGTGTGTGTGTGTGTGTGTATATATATATGTAGAGAGTAAGTCTTTATTTAGAAAACCACTTGGCCAAAAAACCCTCTCAAGAGGCAAGTAGGAATATATGAATTCAGAGTAAGGTAAAGGAGAGCTGAAGGTGATGGATTTGTTTGCATGAATTTCTTAATGTTAATCAGTAGGTTTTATAGCTCATCATTTTGCATCTGGTTGGGGTTGTGTTTGCGGTATGGTAGCTAGCATGATTGTCTTAGATGTTCAGATGTCAGAGCAATCCAGTGAGCCAGCTCCTGACAAGCTGCTGTCACTGAAACAGTTGTTCTGCTGTGCTCCTGCCAGGAAGCAAGGCGTTTGGAGCCCTGTGCATGGCTGGAGGAGACACTTGCACATCCTCAGTGCTGGTTGCCACAGAAAACAGCATGGATCAGTACGTAGTATGATGTAGCGATTGCTTTCCTTAGGGACTGGGTTTTTCAGAAGCAAAGCATTGGTCTGCGTTTGGGAGCAGCCTCAGTGCTGGGAGTGTGAGTCAGAGCCTGCTGGCAGGCAGCCTGTCGCCCTGCCCTGGGTGCATGCTGGCAGTCTAGGTATTTCTGTTCTTGGATCTGCTACCCCTGTGTTTAAGTAAATGCTTATCCTGCTGCTTGGTTCTTGGTAGTAATTTCTTCAAGGGGTGTGTTTCTCCTTACTGAGCACCTCTGAGCTATCTTTGCTATGACTGCACTGAGGTTATTACAGAGTACTGAAAGAATAATACTGAAGAAACTGTTCAATGCACAATGCAAAGACAACTTTACGTTTTTACTTGAAAAGGAATTACACAGGTCATGAGACATGAGGTATTTAAATTAGCAATGTGCTTTTCCATCAAAATGTGCTCTAATTGTGTGCACCCATGATGCTTCAGTGAGCACTCAAGGGAAGTGTGCCTTGTGTCAGTAACTTACTGTATCCTTACGATATTGAAAGAACCAGAGGCGTCCTAAAAAGCTGATTCAATACTGGTGGAAGAAATAGAGTCATATGCCATCAATACTACTAAAGCAAATTAAGTGAATGACTCTGGAGTACGTTTGGTTCTGTCACCTCTTAAGTTGTGGATCCAGCATGTGCTCCCCTGCCATTCTGTACTCTCTACAGCATGATGCTACATTAAAAATACGTTGATACTTCCATTATACATCCTTAACCACTAGAATAGCCTTGGGACCTCTTTTTAAGTAGGGAAATTGCAATTTCAAATTGGGATTTAAGAGCATTTCCTCTTGCCTTTTCCAGTGACAGCATTATACCTTTATATTGGGAGGCGCACTTGTGAATAAACATTTCTGATGTTTCTGAATGCTGGAAATATGCCATTTATTGGGGGGGGGGAAGAAAATTAAGTTTTATAATTGCCCGAAAAGTTGTTGTGGTAGAATGGGTGCTGCGTTGTACGGGCATAAGACTTAGAGGTATATTGCAGGGATTCTGATTTAAAATCCATGCTGTAGTTTTTTGTAGAGCTGTTTTAGAAACTGAATGGGAGAAAAGGGAGCAAAGTTGGTTGCTTGGATTTTTTTTTTCTTTTTATAAAGGGGCCTTTCCATGTAAAAAAGAGCTGTAAGCGGAAATCCTGTTCCATTCATGCTGTCCTTTATGAATTTTGGTCTGAGTCACTTCCTTCTCGGGCTCCCAGTGGTTCACTTCTTGGTCATGTAGTGATCTGGTACTCTCAGCCACACACAAAACTCCTCAGAGTACTGTGGGAATGTAAGCAGTTTTGGGCATTCTTACAATGGTTTTGCCAGTTTGCTAATAAAACATCTTTTTTTTTTTTCTCTTTCAAATCACATGGTTTGTTTGTGTTTTTTTTTAATCTTTGTGGAAGTTCGAAGAACCTAAGATAGCCTAAGCACTTCAGGTGGGTATAAAGTAGAAAATGGGTGTTATGTGCACCCTGTGCTGGAGCTGGGTGGGTGCTGGGAACTGTTTGCCAGAATAAACAGACCTCGCTTGGGTAAGGAAGGCAGCAACTCCAGGAGGACTTGGTGGCTGGAGATGGTGGGGCTTGCACACATCTATATGGAAACATGGAATAGGGTTTTTTGTGGTGATTTGAGAAGATTTGGCCCTTTTGGGTGAGAATAGGGGCCCATCTAGCCCTGTGGGCTTTTTTTCAGCAGTCTTGATGGAGAAGCTGCTGGAGGAGAGTCTGCCAGCCCAGCCCTGTCCTGTGCCCTGGTCCCTGATCTACCATCATTCAGAGAGTTTAGTCATGCCTAGTCCTCCGGGTACTCATTTGTTGATCTGTTTAACTCGTCTAACTTCCCAGAGTGAGGAATGCTGAACTGGTGTCCACTTCACTTCTCTGAGCAGCTGGCATGTGCTATGTGGAGAAGAGAGAGAAAAAGACTGGAATTATTCAATAGTTCGAAGAGTTGTTGTAGACTATACATAGATCATTAAACTTTTGTAGTACGTCATCATGCGTACAGCCAGTTTAAAAACGCAAAGATATTGCTTGCCTGGTTTTGTAAATTTGATTTTGTGCATTGAAGCAGCTTTCAGCTATTCCTGGTGGTGAAAGCCATCGCCTCAGACAGCTCATAGTCCTGCTTTTACTGCTGATGAACGTTTCTTAGGAGTTGTGGTTAGCTAGCTCTGTGTGCTCATTGAAGCAAGTGTCAAGAACATGTGAAAAATGGGCTTAGCAGAACTTTGTCAGTGTAGTGGTTTTACTTTCAAAACATTTTAAAAGTACTGAACTCAGCAAAAGAGAAGTTCTGCAATGAAGAAGTAAAGTTGATGGGTGTGGCTGGCCTGGGCTGGTGCTAGCAAGCACTAGTGAGGGCAGAGTGAATGATGATATATGGAAAAAATAGAGCTGATACTTTCTTGATATAACCCTAACCTGTTCTCTAGCTTCTTAAGAACAATTTAATATATTTACAAAAAATGAGATGTTTTCCTATTTTTGTGGGGTTTTTTTTAATTGTATCAAGGTTCTTTTTTAATCCTAAGCCTGTGAATTAAAGGGAAATAGAGGGAACTGTGATTCAACACATACAGGAACCAGATGAAGTTCCTCTACTTATTCATTCAGGATCCTGTCAATTCTTTTCTATTTTGGTCCTGAATCTCTTTTGTAAGTTCATTGGACTGTATATGTATTTGTACCTGTATACCCTATAGACTGAAAATCTTAAAAGAGTTGTTTCTTAAGTTTTGGTCCATGTAAGCACAGAGGCTGAGAAGTGCTATGTCACTGTACTTAACTTCTGTGTTCTTTTAGCCAGGAACTGATGATTTGTTAGACAGTATAAAGACTTTTGTTATACCAATGTAGAAATGTTCTGCAGAAAAAAAAAATCCTATAAATGGTTGTTCTGCTCACATACAAAATACCTGTATGTAAATGCAACTTCCCTGTTTTCCCTAAATGTATTTGTTTCTAATAAGTAGATTTAACAAGATTGCCTCCTAAAGACAGCATGTCAAATTAGTAACATGGAAAAAAAACACTCTGAAGACTAAAATACATCTGTCAGGATATGTGATTTTTAGTATTATACTACATAATTAAATGTGAAACATAATATTTACTGGAAATAGACATATGTTGAATCTTGTGAGTACAGATCAGTGTCACATGTGAAATCTGAACAGCATTACTGTTACTGCTGCATTTTAATAATTTCCGCAAATAACACTAATTGCCTGAGTTATTTAGACGTACATCTAATTAGAAATGCGTATTGTGCATTGTGTGCACGCTGGTTTTCTTTAAGTTTTACTAAGTGAGAGGAAATGGGATGCATTAATTAGGGCACTAGTCTGAACTTGAGAAACCAAAGTTAATTTTTGACTCCAGGGAATTTCCAGTGTGATGTTCTCACATCATGACCAAGCTTGTATGTGTGTTTGCTTCTATTTGGAAATATGCCTAGTTCTTAAACATTCTTATCTTTTGCCTTATCACTAGAATAATAGGCTATGAAATAGTTCATCTAGGCAGGAAACAAAATGGTTATGAGTTTCAGATATTTCTGATGTTAATATGCCAAGAATACACCTTTGTGTGTCAGAGTGAACTCCACTGGCATGGCCACACAGATTCTTTACCAACGAGTATTTTACCTTAATAGTCACATACAGTAACCACTTAAATGTGCTTTATATAGGCTGATGAATGTATTGGAAACATATTGACGTTATGCAGAGTTCAAGTAAAGTATGTTCCCAAGTTCATGTCAATCTATGCAAGTAGTTATCAAGGCTTAACTTATGACTTTTAACATAAAGAATTGCTAAGATGTATATGCAGCATTGCCAGGAAAGACGACTTGTTAGCAAGAGAAACAAATTTCCCTTCCTTTGCTGTCTTGAAACTTGACTTGCATCGTGGGGCTTTGATGGAGAGAGGTAAAAGCTTAACGTCACAAGTAGACCAGTAGTACTGAAAAGCAAGTGCAATGCTAATGTACTCCCTCTCTCAGCATTGCTTTGCCTAGTCCTAAACTCAGGAACGTTGTGCTTTGAGTTGCTTGTGGGTAGTCCCTTCCAGCACATCTTGACCAGATTTTTTCTGGATGTCTACTATGCGTCGGGGAAGAAATGAATTAACAAGCCTGTGAACGTTTGTCTGCATACAAAATGTTTGGAACGTAGAGGTATTTTTGCTACTATATTGATACTGTGGGAGCAGAACGAAAGTTTATGGGAAGAAGTCTGATTACCATGACAGTCCTGCCTTCTTTCGCGTGTGCGGCAGGGAAAGACGAGGTATTCACACTTTATTTTTATGCACTTATCTTGAAAGACTAAAGAACCAGCTTCATAATTTAGGCACCAGAAGTTGTTGATAAGAGATTCTCTTCATCAGTTGAATGGGTGCATCACCTCTTAATTTAATTCTCCCATCTTCAACGTCAGCTGCTTTTAAAGGTGAACATAAATGTGTCAAACTTGATTTCATTTGGACTTTTTGTAACTGGAAATGCAGACAAAACATCAGGGTAGCTGTGGCTACATGTTTATAAGCTGCCCTGAGAACTCCTCTCCTGACCATCCATGGCTCCGAGGCACAAATGGAGCTGAATGGGTAACCACAATTTTTACTATGGTTTTCGGTCTCCTCACAGAAGCTCAGAGAAAACAACCTTCAGCTGAAGTTCCCTACTCTTACTTAAGTGTGATGGCTTGCTGGAAACACAGCCTGAAGTCTTCCAAGGAAAGTGTAGGGCATATGTAGTAAAGGTCAGGAAATCTGCCTTAGGGGCTCTCTTTTGACCTTATTGATGACTTAAAAATCCTTTTGATGGTGGCTGGAGTCCTTCCGCAAGCCTGTTTTTCACCATCCTGATCAACCCCTGTAGATTCTGTTCTTATTCTCATCTACTTTCATCCCTCCCTTGTCTCATATTGCCAGCAGGATCTCCCTGGCTGGGGGAGCTGGATAAACTATCTTTTCTATGATTTATCAGGAAGTTGGTGCTGAATGACGTAAGGCACAACCTCTTCCCCCGCAGGATCTTTGTATTATCTCAAGAATTTGCAGCTTCTACTGAAACTGACAGTCAAATCCAGAAGACTGAAATCTGAGACTTGTTCCTAAGAGTTTACGTAGTTTACAGATATCCAGCAAACAGAAAAAACATATCAAATACATTTTCATCCTGCTTAAATGCTTAGTGGTTAAATCCCTGGGCCAGGGAGAAGAGTTATACAGAGATCTCAGAGCTTCAGAGCAAGATAAACAGTGTATACTCTCCAGTAAAGAGGAGATAATGTGGACCACCGACAAAGGAAGAGAACTATGTTTCCCTTTTTTGGAAATATCTGGGACATTGAGCCAGAAGGGAGAGGGTATTTTTAGGGAAGAGGTAGAACATTTCCTCCCTCTGGGCTATGCAAAATAAAACACCTTTAAGTCGACTAATTTAATGAACAGCCCTTATTTGTAAACCCAGATGTTCTGAACAATGTCTGTCTGTATATTCATCTGGATTTGCAAAGGCGGTGAAATGGAATTTCATGTCCCACTGAAGTTAATGGGATTTGTTTACCCAACTCTCTGAGGCTGTGTTACAAAAACCAT
The DNA here is from genome assembly GCA_033558105.1 of Coccyzus lansbergi. Classification (NCBI taxonomy): domain Eukaryota; kingdom Metazoa; phylum Chordata; class Aves; order Cuculiformes; family Coccyzidae; genus Coccyzus; species Coccyzus lansbergi. The sequence goes on from JAUMJK010000358.1 coordinate 457,833, forward strand.
TGGTTAGTGTCCCCTTTCTGAGGAAGGGTGAAATATAGTTTCAAAATTTAGAGACCTTCAGTGTATTTTCTTTTCTCTGTGCTTGTTGGGAACAACTTTATTTTTAGAAATGCAGGGTGATACTTTGAGTATTGCAGATAGACATTCATCTTAAATGAAGCAACTGTTTTTATTTTCTCCAAGGTATTTTATAAAAGATACTGTCCTCAAAATTAGGTTCCGTTTTTGGTTTACATTTTTTTCTGTAAGGAGCTGTGCTTAGACACAGCTGCTTTGATTTACTATGATTCATGTGACTTTTGCCTGAATTTCATCTCAGCAATGAAATCCAGATCAAGTTGAAATTCCTTTAGCTTTGTTGAAGCCTTAGCAGTGAGCTGTAATCAGGTGGATATTTCTGCAAAATATTTTAAATATTCAGAAGAATTCTCAGTGACAAAACAGGTTGTGCAAATATCCAAGGTTGTGTATTGCCCTTATCCCATACAAGACTGATAATTGCACTGGCAGTTCTTCCAGCTCACTAGTATTTAATTGGTACAGACATTTATAGATCAGCTTTTTTTAAACACCCTTGAGTGTACTCTTCACATCACAGGCATGGGAGGGCACCGATAACATCAAGTCAGCCTTTTTCTACTTTTGTGTTATAGGAATTCAGCACCTGATCTTTATTAAATGTTCTATTTAATATTAATTTTAACTCACATAGTTGTAGTTCATCATTCATCCTTGACTGCAAAACAGTTTAGGATGGGACTAGTCTAGTAAGTTGATTGTCATCTGTCATGAGGAAGATCGTTTATTTTTGGGTTGATTTAAAGAAGGGAGTGGAAGCCCTTTTTCCCCATTTCCGAGCTGGGATGCCTGGGGTGAGTGGAAAGAAAAAAAAAAGTTCTTTCTTTTCCTGGATTGCTATTGGGTCTTCCCCACCACTTATTGCAATCTGATTATCCCATAGCTTTCATCTGGGAAAAGTAACATCATCAGTAACAGAAAAGCTAGGCTGGGGTTCATACCAAAAATACTGTGACTATGCAGCCATTCACTAGATTGACAGTGATAAATCCCAGTGCAGGTTCTATGGAAAAGCTTCCTATTTCAAGCATTACAATTTGGTTTGATATTTTTTCTTATAAATAGACTTTTCCTGCAGGATCTTAAACTCTTTTAGAAACACAGGGGTAGTTTAAGTAGTGCCTGGAAACAAAATTTCTGCTTTAATGTAAATATTAAGGGAATCATAGAATCATAGAACCATAGAACAGCCAGGTTGGAAGGGACCCATCGGATCTTCTAGTCCAACCATTCCTATCAAACACTAAACCAAGTCCCTCAAGACCTCATCCACCCGTGCAGGTTCAGATGCCAAGGCTACATGTGACTGTTCTTGCACGTGCAGTTCCAAAGTGCTTGAAGGAGGGGAGTTCTACATAAGTTGTTTTAAGCATCGTGGATGCAGGTTCCTTCACCATCTCACTGTGGATGATGCAGAGGAGGATCACGAAGCTCCTCTGCGAGCGGTGCTGCAGACTCTGCTGCGATGTGAAAGGGATGCATGCTTCTCTTTGAGTGAAGGACAGCAAATTTCTACAAACCACTTTGGATTAATTTCTATTTTTGCTGTAAAAAGTCAAGAACAGAAAAAAGCTGACACAATTTCTGCTTTTATCTTGTTTTTAGTGTAAATTTTACCAGCGTACTTTGTCATAAAGGATAAATATCTGACTCTGACTTTGTTGTCAAGGGTGAAATAGGGGGTTATCAGTGAAGCTTACCATCCCAAAGCGCTTTTAGTTGCCCACTATGAAATCTAAACAAGACATTTCTCCTTCAATTCTGCTTTGATTCATGTGAGGCTGAAGAGTTACTTGTGGTTATTTTCTTAAAAGATGCTTAAGCTGTAATGGGCAGTCATATGCCTCTGCACTGGAGAAGTGCTCTGCTGCCTTCATATTGTTGTAGCAAACTTGGTGGCTTTACAAGGTTCATTGCCAAAGAAGTTGTTAACTTTGGCTGAGGAGCTCCGTTTAATCCCAACCAAGTTTGGAGCTCCTATGGAGTCTGTTTCAGCTGTGCTGTCTGATTGTTTTCCTGTGCAGATATGCAGTTTTGCAGGTTATTTTTCTAGTTTTGTGTTTGATCAGGAAAATGCTATTATTGTGTGTAACCAGCAGATTATTAAAGGCTTTTATTGGCTGTTTTTCATACGCTTCTATTTTTGAAGGTCTTTTGAAGAAATAAGTTTTATTTTGGGTTCAGTACTGATGCCATCGTCCCCCTGCAGTGGAGACAGTATTTCAGAGCAAAATATTTCCTGATTGGTACGGGGCAGCAGTCACAGGATTTAAACCCCTAGACTGATGACCCTGGAAACCTGTCAAAGTCTGTTTGTGATAGGAATTGTGCCTCCCAACTTAATTCTCAGAGGGTGTGGGGATCTTCTCTGCCTTGGGAGAACCTGCTTACTGTGTCAGCAGGGAGGGCAGACAGTGGCAGAGACATGCCTGTCCTATCGACTGCTTCTCAAGCTGGTGGTGGGATACAACAGAGCCATCGGTGACCTGGCTGGGAAGAGAGGACAGTAATTTTTAGTACTGTCAGACTTGTGCTATTCATGAGTGTAAAGAGAAGTTGTGAGACTCCTTTTGCTCTTTGCATTTGTGGGGCTCAGGCTCTTGCTTTGCCTGGCAGCCAAGAGTCAGTTACCGTGATTGAAGGGAGCCTTTTGTTTCTGAGAGGAAATCTTGCTTCTGTAAATGCCGAATAATGTCATTTCACAGCTGGCATCAGCCATCCTTTTAAGTCACTGTTGAGGCCTTTCACATTTTAAGAAGCGTGGGTGTCTTGGCTGCACAGTTATCCCTCCCCTCCTCCTCCGCTCTTGGGCTGAAGAAACTTGTGGATCTTTTATGGCCACATCACTAGTGGCAGCCCAGGGTCATAATAATAGTAAGGTGGTGATCTTTGCTGAAGTTACATCTCCTTTTGAATGTTTGCCTTGTTCATCAGACTTGGAGGGCTGCCGGGGGCTGCTGTGCCAGGTTGAACCCTGGCTTTTGAATACTAACGAAGGCTGGACAGACGGGCAGTCACAGAGGCTGAAGCGACAGGGAAGGAGAGAAACTGGCAGGGGGGGGAAGGTGTGAAGCAGTACACAAATAAATGAAAGGAATTACAGGTAAGACAATGCCACGCTTCTCAACTATCATAGAAAATTGTAAGAGGTTTGGAAGAACTTCATTTTATCTAGGAAAGGTTTAGGGTGTGGCAAAGTTTGTAGTGGGAACGTAACATCAAGTTTGTACCTGGAAAGTGGTAGTCAGGAGCTCTGGGAAAATCTTAGGAGGCTCTTTCAGTCTTGTCAAACCAAAAAAATTGCTTCTTGTTAGAAATGAAAGACATTAATGACAACCCCAAGTAGACAGCTTACAAACTCATAGAAAAATAGGTAGAAAAGAATATTTTGGAAATATATATCAAATACAAATACATGTAGCTGCTGTAAATGCAACCAAATCATAAACAACGGAAAACAGGAGAAAGTCAAGAAAGCAAAGAAAAGAGGCAGTGCTTGTCTAACACAAATAATCCCAAATTTTACTGGTTCTCTCAGCAGCCTTAGGCACCTTCCTGTGCCTTAAGTGCAGGAAGGGACAATGATTAGTTAAAATCATTCCTTAATTGGAAAGAATTGATTGTACATCTTTTGTTTTGTTTTTTTTAACCACTTACTTCAGTCTTTAGCATCACGCTTGGTGAACTGCTGTGGGCTAAGGGGCAGTGGTATCTATTGCTCATATCAAAAGGACAAGATTAGAGAAGGAAAACTTGACTTTTGAATCTGTCTGTATGATGTGACTCATGGCATTGAGCTCCTGAGCTTTCTGGTGCAAAGTCAGCATGCAGCCAATAGAGCAGTGCTGTGTGCCCTCCTGGACCAAAAGGTGGACCTGCTGTATCTCTGGGATGAGAAGAGCCTTAGACCAATCTTGAGAAAGTCAATACTTTTGGCCACAAAGATTTAATATTTTTAATATCTGTCACACGTAGGAGGGTTTGCCAGAATGAGGAAGCATTCCCGCATGGCCTATCTCCACTTGTATTGCGCACGTGGATGCTTGCTTGCCTACTCAAACAGGAGTTTTGCCTATGCCAGCACAGTTTAGAAAAGCACTTTGGAACTGCAGTCTATAGCATTGAGATGATGCTTATAAAAATCAAGAGAATTTGAAATAGTTACTCTTGGTTAGCTACTTCTGTATGATTTGGCTGTGTTAGTTTTAAAGGCATGTATGATAAAAGGACAGAGGGGTGGCCACTACCCGTGGCAGCCTGTGAGTCAGCCCTTGTTTATCTACAGAGCTTTTGCTGTCTTCTCAAACCCACGTAGCAGCCAGCTGCTGTTGTGTGGCAGCAAAAGGGAAGCTGCTGAAAATAAAAAAAAATAATTTTGACACAGAAAATAGGCTAAGGCTAGTCTAAAGTATGAAAGAGAGCACTCCAAGAAAAGGTCATGTGTGTAAGTGGTTTGTTGTTCCAGGAGATTCAACTTGGGCTTTCTCTGTTTCTGTGGGTTATGTTGTTGTTTAATTTGGTGTTCCTTCAAAACCAGCCAGCTGCGGCCATATGCAGCGCATTGCCTCTGTTATCTTCTTTGTGAGATGTACAAAGCACTTTCTTAAGATGTAAAATGTATGTGATAGAGACAGGGGGTTGCTATATTTTACTAAGAAAGCCCTTTTCTGCCTTCTAATGGACCAACTGTGTGTTCACAGTAGGAATTCACTCAGATCTTCAGCCAATAAAGTAGGAGTTGTTTTTGCTGTCTTCCAGCAGTAGCAGCAAAGGACCAGAGAAAAATAAACCCAACATGTCACTTAGGCTCCATTTGTCCCTTGCATCCAGCACTTTTTTCCCCCCTGTAGGGTACTACTGATCTTATTTTCTTTATTCCATCCAATGAAATATATACATCAAAGCAATACTGGGAGATAGAGAGGATTGAATGCACTTATGTTTATTTTTAAAACATACTATAGCAGCAGTGACTTCGTTACATCCATCCAAGTGCTTCTACAACTGCTTGATGTGAAAACATCTGATGTGTATCCATGTGCTAGCAAACATCTTTTGTTAAAGAAGGATGGTTTGAAGCAGAGAGACAAATCACATGATGTGAATTTGCACTCCAGGTGTTTTGGAGCATCCTGCCCCATTGACAGTTGGATGCTGAAGCAGTAAAGTTAAAAGTAGCAGGTTAATAGATATGACCTTGAAATCTCTGAAACATGTAATTAAATTCATGCCTCAATTATGGTCATGTTGAGGCAAACACTTTAGTTATCCTTTGCTTTATATCCCAGTGAGTCAGAATAGCACGACTTTTTTTTTTTCTTTTTTCCTTATTCGAGACCTGAAAACTTAAGTTTCTGGGTGTTTATGCAGGATTTTTCACAGAATCATAGAACAACCAGGTTGGAAGAGCCCATCGGATCTTCTAGTCCAACCATTCCTATCTAACACTAAACCAAGTCCCTCAAGACCTCATCCACCTGTGCCTTAAACACCTCCAGGGAAGGGGAATCAACCACCTCCCTGGGCAGCCTATTCCAATGCCCAGTGACCCTTTCTGTGAAAAACCTCCTCCTAATCTCCAGCCTAAATCTCCCCTGGCGGAGCTTGAGGCCATTCCCTCTTGTCCTGTCCCCTGGCACTTGGGAGAAGAGGCCTGCTCCCTCCTCTCTACAACCTCCTTTCAGGTAGTTGTAGAGAATAATGAGGTCTCCTCTCAGCCTCCTCTTCTCCAGGCTAAACAACCCCAGCTCTCTCAGCTGCTCCTCATAGGGTCTGTTCTCCAGCCCCTTCACCAGCCTCGTTGCTCTTCTCTGGACTTGTTCCAGAGCCTCAACATCCTTCTCGTGGTGAGGGCCCCAGAACTGGACACAGGATTCAAGGAGCGGCCTCACCAGTGCTGAGTACAGAGGGAGAATCACCTCCCTGGACCTGCTGGTCACACCATTTCTGATACAAGCCAGGATGCCATTGGCCTTTTTGGCCACCTGGATTACACTGCTGGCTCATGTTTTGTTTGTTTGCCTTCAGTTATTTAGGGTGTGCCTTGATATTTTTTTTTTTTACTACCTATGTGTGACTTGGCCTTTAAGGTCAAATACAGAAAGATAAGCTCATAGATGTCAAGTAAAGCATTTCAGCAGAGAATTAAAAGTGACAGTAGGAAGGCTTTAGGAATGGTAAACTTACGAGATTCTCACACACAGCAAGTTTTTTAAAACTAGAACATGGTTCATCAGTTGGATCTTGAAGTTGAATGATGTTGATCTCTCTACCTCGGACATGGGAGCTGCAGTTGTGTTTTATCACTAGTGGTTGTATTAGCTTTCATGTAATTAGCACAAACTTGAGTTAGTTAATATTTAGAAGTCTTATCCGGATATTTTTAGGCTTAATGTTCCTTGCTGAGTTATACTTTAGCATGGTGTGATTGACTGTTTTGAGTATAACTGTTTCCTTCACAAATTTTTTGTTCTAAAGGGCTCTCCATTTTGCCCACTGTGGAAGTGATGCTGAAAAAAGTTGCATATAACACTGTTTTCAGTGTGACGCTGGGTTTGCTTGTCTCACTATTACATCTGTCAGCATAAAGCCCAGCAGTTCACCTTTGACCCTGTTCTGCACTGAACTACCCCCCTGACAAACTGCAAAGATGCATCCAACTGGATTAGGCAGGAACCTATTGTAGGTCTAATTTTATTCATTATTTTTGTTAAGGACCTGAAGGATGGAATAATGGTTGATAGTTATTAAACTATAGTCTGTATCAGGCCTTGATAGGCTTGAGAGTGATTGGTGGGTTAAGGGTGAGGGAAGGGGGACAAGACAGGAGGAGAGCTCAAATGGCCTTGAAAGAATGTTTAATCAAGACAAGAGCAAAATACTACATTTCAGCCAGTTTTTCAGAAACCTGCTTGTTTTCCTGCACTGTAATTCTGAGAGACATAGCAGATAACAAAAATCCAAGATTCAGTTTATTCTATAGACTAAGGGAGGAAAAAAAACTTGAAGGGAACTCTGCAAATGGGTATGCTGTGGCTCCTTAGCTGACGCTTCTAGTGCTTCAGCTGGAGTGTGGTGGCCAGGGCTACTCCTGCATCTTCAGAGCGGTGGAGATGCCCCTCACATTCCCACTTGTCCTGGTTTCTGTGGCTCAGCTGCAGCATGGCACCTACAGTTTTAGGTTTGTTCTTGTACAAGGAGTTTTTTAATATACATTTCTACACTTCTCTGAAATGAAAAAGTCTGTGTGTGATCTTTGTGTCATAAGCTTTAACGTTGGCAGGGAGTTCACAAAGGTATTGGGCTGTGTTTTGAGAGTTCATTTTCTTGCAAGTTGTGCTGTACGTGACTGATAAAAGATCCTTCCTAATATTAAAGCCAGTCACAGACCCAATAAATCTGGAACAAATTCTGAGAAAGCATGCCATGTTATGACTGGCATATCTGTGAGCATGTAGCTCTGCTTGAGAATTAGACGAAAAGTTTGCAAAGTGCTAGTGCTGATGTCATTCCCTTGGAATGGAAGGGCTGTTGAAACAGTAAATACTTTCTGTGGCCAGAAGCTAAGTCTTGAGCTGGACCTTTTCCTCTCTGAAGGAAAGAATGCAGAACAAACCTAAAATTTGTATTTGCAATGGGAACATCTTAATTAGCTTAGAGCTTTGAGCTGTTTAAAACCACTTACATACACAGCTGCTGTTCATGCAAACATGCATACTATTCATGGAAAATTCAAACTTACCTTGAAATGACAAGGTTTTCTTTTTATCTTGTTTTTTGAAGCTGTGCTTGTTTTTTAAAAATATGGTTGGAAAGGTCTGAAAATCATATTTCTACTGTAAAAATAGATACAGGCTAACTGAAACTTATAATAAGTGTCTTTTAGTTCAGCAAGATTTAGCATTGAAACCCTGTTAGCTGCGAACAGCTGCTGGGAAAGTATTTAAATTTTAGGATCATTTACTCTTGCTTGTATCTGTGGAGTTTTGGTTGTGACCCAAAACTCCAAAAAAAAGGGAGATGACCAAATTATAAACTGAGATGTGGTCCAGATCTTACAGCTGGCTTCCCTGCTACCAAAAACTAGTCTGAAACATTGGATCCAAATAACCCTCAGCCCTAGAATGGGAACATAATGCAGCAGCTTGGGACAGCTATAATACCTCTTAGGTACTAAGATCTACAGGATAACTCAGATTTTTGTACTGTCCCTCATAGGACCTCACTCTGGATATTTACAAGGAATTTATCTCCCACTTTTACACACACACACACACACACACACACACACACACCCATCCCGGCACCCTCCTCCTAAGAGGAAGAGTTTTGCCGTGACAGATGTGGGAACAGATGTTGAGAGGAAAAGTTATAATGGGACAATGACCTGAAGTGTTAGTTGGGCTCTTCCTTGACGTGACTGAGCTTGTGTTCCCAATGGCAAAGAAAAGCAGCGTGTGTCTGCTTACTGTCTGCAAACCCTGGTGCTAACTTTGGCAGGTTGATGCGTAGAGCTTTTATGTGTTCATGTCAGATACTTGGTGCTCAGTTAGCTGGGGAAGAGGGAGGAAGGGACAAAGATTTAGAAGCAAACCAGCTGTCTGTTATTCAAAGACAGGCAGTGCTAAGTAGGTGAATCGTGCCTAGCCCCCCACCACCTTTTCTGAGCTGTTGTAGGTAATTTTTCTGAATTTGTTCTCCAGTCTTACATCAAGGTTTCCCCTTCTCTTCCTTCTGTCCCTCCTCACCTTTCTGCAACTGCATCTGTGATATCCAGGACACTGTCCTGCTCCTTGTCCCTAAATGCTCCAGTGAGTTAGTCTAGTAGAAGCATCCTCAGTGGCTGATTAGTAACAGTAATAGTGAGATGGGAAAAAAGCTTTTCACCAATTCTATATTATCAACATAGACCATATGAGAGAGTTTTTTGTTCTGCTCTATCATTTCAATTTCAGAAGGATTTCAGCTCTTTGTTCGCTTGAGAGAAAGTTGTTGAGCTTGACGCTTAATGTGTTATGAGAGAGATTGGCAGGTAAGACCAGCTTCCTGCTGAGGGAGGGGTTCACAGCAAGTCTCTTTCTCCTTGGCTTGGGCTGGCTCAGGAGACTGTGAATAATGGTTTGTTACTAAAAAGAGATCAACCATCTATAGAAACCTGAGATTTTATAGCTTATGAAATGGGAAATTAAGTATTTGAAATACTGTAAGGAGGTGACAATTCTGTGAGCTACTTTCTCTCTACCAAAATGGATGGCTTCAGTCTTATTAACAGGTTTTTCCATGGGGCAGTTTTGTGCACTGTTCCCGCCTCTGCCCCTACCCAGGTCTTTTCAGACAGAGGTTGGACTTGATGACATCTCCTGAGGCCCACTTCCAACCTGAGCTATTCTCCGCTGATGTTTTAGACATCACTGGTGCATATTTATTGTTTTCTGTCCTTTATTTTACATTTGATCTATTTTCACAGGGCCTTACCTGTTATTCAAGGGTGGGTTTTTTTCATTTTGAATGTCTTGCAAGGCTCTAAGGCATACACTGTCCTTTCCCTGCAGTACAGTGATTTCAAAGCATGTGGTGAAACAGTGCTCCTTACTGTAGATTTCTCTTTCTTTGCTGCTGTTCTTCTAAAATGATTCATGGCTTTAGCAAATCAGTGGCATGGGATCCAGCAATTTGGCTCTGTGAGTGTGAAGCAGTTGGGATGTGCATCCCATATGTGCAAATCATCTCTTGAACCTGCCTAGTCTGAGCTATGAACACTTGGGAGGTTCAGCATGGGGGATATCTGACATAGTTGGTCAGCATACGTGCAGCGTCTCATACATCTTATTCTTTAGAAATTGTGATCCAGTGCCCATCCATTTATGTATTATTACTCAAATTTTAAATAAATACCTTTTTTTTTCTTGCACCGCATTGTCCTCCTTAGGTCTGTATGTGTCCCATTCCCTCTTGAAAATCTTTGAAGACAAGTCCTCTTTTTTCACCTCTAGTTTTATCTGTGTGAGTTCTTGGTGGCATAAATGTCCATATTGTCTACACAAATATCCATATGTCCTCAGTAGCTCAAAACTACAGTATATCTGATACTTGGAGCCTTCTCCTTGTGAGCAAACTGCATGTTTGGGGAACCAATGTAAAAAGATCTACTTGGTCTTCACTGAGAAGTCTGGTTGAAGTGCTTTCTTTCTTTCCTGATTCATTTGCAGGATATACCCAAGTCCCTTGAGTCTTAAAGTCACTTCCTGTATTTGGAGCAGTTTGAACCTTCGGCTCTGACCAGTAAAGGTCATAGGACTTAGTTACTGTACAAAATGATCATTTTTCACAGGAGAGGGAAGTGAGACTGATTTGGGCTTCAGGGTTTATTTTCCTCTCCTGTTTAGTGTGACAGAGATAGCATCCTTGCTAGAAAGCAGAGAGGGGAAAGCAAATTCAGTCCACATGTCTGAGATTTAAGGTTGAGAATGATTCACGCTTCGCTTCTGAGGGCTGTAATTAGGGGTGACATAATAACCATAAACTTTCAATAAAATAGTAGCAGCATTTTTGTTACACTCTGTAGCTGCAGAAGCTGCTTCTGATTAGCATCCCTTTGAGATAAGCCTACAGGACCTCCACAGTTTCCAGATCTGGAACCAGGCTTTTGTGACGCAGTGCTAATTTTGTACTGATGCCAAAAGGAACCCCAAATTCTGAATCACCCTGAACTTTGTTGACATTTTCACTTGGGCCAGCATCTCAACCTTTTCCTTAGCCATTTAAGTCCATCTGTATAGTTTTCAAGGCAGTGTTATCTTATGCTGGATTAATCCTGCCAGTTTGTACACTTGATAACATACTCTAAGGATTATCTGCTATCAAAGAAAACAGTTGTGCTCTCCTCCTCTTCTGAATTATTGCTACTATGTTCTTTTCCAAATGGCTGAGACTAAAACGAACACAGGAATGCTTAGAGCAGGAGATCTGTCATTCCAACTGAACACCAAGGTGCATTCTTGTAGGGAGAGATGGGCATTTACACTGGAGTCCTGCCATCAGCATTCAGCCAGTTCAGTTTTCTGGCAGCCAAGCACATGGAATTTTTAAAAAGATGTACTTTCTTTAAAGCAGGTCACAGACAAAAATAAAGACACATTCTTGGGCTACAAGAATTAGGTCAGGCTTTGGGGAATCATTTGTAAAAGCTGTTGATCTGATCTTACCAGCTTTTATTCATTAATATTTTTGCTTCCTGTGCCAAATTTGTATACTTTTTATAGAGAGGTCTAGGTGCAATGGATTCTCCTGCTTTGGTGAGGAAGCTTTTAACATTAACCTTTTTTTTTTAAAAAAAAAAAAAAAACAACACAGAAAACCACCAAACATAGGAAAAAAATATGTTCCTAGTTTTCATTAGAGAATAATGTAGTGGAAAGTGAGGCCTCTCTGCTGTGGTCCAAAAGGAATAAAGTTGCTTTGTGTCACCTCATTACTCTAAGCTGATGTTTTACCTCAAGACTTTTTTGGAGGATTGGCAAAAAAGCTCATTCCATGGCTGATGATCGCCTCTGCTGCATCTTCTGTGTTTAATTTAGGGGAATCATTTTTCGCCCTGCCCTGTGCTTAACACTCTGTGTAGCCCCTGCAAGAGCTGCTGTGCCAGATGTGGAGAGGAAAGATGGATTACCACTAGTCAGGGATCTGAATTAGCCTGGCATGACTGTATTACCTCCATAGTTGAAAGGTGGCCTTAAAAAGGTCTTTGAGCATTACATGGTATCAGCATTTAAGGGCAAGTAGCTGTAGGGTGGGTACGGAGGCTCAGCTGGGTTCTCCCTGCATGGGGCTAATATGCTTGTGAGCCAGCCCAGTGCTCTGGCAAGCTGGTAGATAGCCTGACTTTACAGTTGATGGAGTAAGGATTCTGTGTTTAACACACCAGGAGAAAGTTCAGCAGTAGTTGAGCTTGAGACACCCCTGTGCCTCTTCCACAGCTAAGCTTTGGAAATAGGAAAGTTTTGCTCTGTGAAAGCAAATTCTAATTAATAACATTGTTTCTAGAGGACACTTCTACAAATAATCCCACCTTTCTGAATATCTGCATTACTGGAGTTTCATGCCCTCCTTTTTCTCTTTTACAATTTTGTTAATATTAATATATCCGTGAATCTGCCTAACTTGGCTTCACAAGAGCAAAATATCTCTCTCGTATTTACAAATTCCTGAAGTATTATTGACATAGGCAACTCTTTCTTTTGTTTAATTTTGGTCATTTATTTTTTTTTTTTCCTATTTCCATATTCTTTGTTTTACAGAATTTGATTCAGAAACAAAAAGAGTTCAAGACATTCTTTCTGGAATGGAGAAACCACAGGTATGTGACTCCCAAATTACCACACAGACACGTAAACACACGAGAAATAGAAAATGTGATAATAGATTGTGACAGCATACTGATGACTTCACAGGGGATTACCTGTGAATTTTTTCATTACTGAACTGTGATTGCTGTGTATATCTAAGTCATAACTATGTCTGTCTTTTTCTGGGTTATAAATTTGAGCATCTTTTATACTTGTAGTTATTTGTAGGCTCTGCCCACTGCAGAAGCTGCATCAGTTACCTGTTTCTGGAGGACAACTCCCAGTATTCATACTACTGCAATAGGCAACCCAGGGCACTGCAGTGATTTACATTGCTCCTACTCCATCTCCCCTGGGTTTAATTTTATTTGTCACGAACAATTTATGTCTGTAATCATTATTAAATTAAGCTAATTCTATTATTCAATGACAATTGCTATATTCTAAGTTAGTCTGAGCCATAAAAGCATGTGAATTGTAATGGAAATTGAATCACCATGCTGGGTGAGACCATAGTCAGGTAAGGTTATTAATAAATCTGGTTGTAAGCCCTTTGATTGTGACAGTTTCCTCGTTTGGTGTGTCAAATGAAAACCAGAAAGGTTTTGTGGATCCAAATAAGCACTTGGAAAAGTGGTCATGCGGCAGAGAGCTGTGCTTTGGGAGTTTTACCTCCTTGCCTCTGTTAGGGCACAGGCCATTCTCTGGTCAAGTGGAAAACTAGTAAAGAAATCAAAAAAACCTAATCAAACAAAAACCGGTTGGGAAACTCATCTAAAGATCACGCCGACTAGTATCTGGTAGAGGCTGAGGTAAAGAAATTCTGCAGTGGGAGCATAATGGGGTGGGTGGCTGTTCCTTAGAAGCAGAAGTGACAGAGCTCAAGGAGAGACAGATGTGAGCACAGGCTGAGTTTTATTGGTAGAATCTATTCTCCAATGCTTTTGTTCTGAATAAATACAAAAGGTGTTTGGGCTTAAATTGCACAGTCGGTAGGTGGTGGACCCTACTGTCAAGGCATCTGGGAGTGCAGGTTCAAGACCAGGCAGACTCAAAGCCAGACCTGCAGAGATGATAAACACCAGGGGATGCAGCCTGAGTTACTATTTACAAGAGGAAAGTTGCTTTATTTTGTGTAGAGACAAGTGACAATACTGAGGTAAAGACTTGGGAGGACAGATTCTGGGAGATCAGAAGGGAAGACTGTGCAAGTATCGCAAAGTTAGGCTAGTTTATTGTATATAACGAGTCAGTATTTTTGTATTGATGTTCATCTGGTAAGATGCCACAGCTGGATTCCTTTTACAAAAATCCAAAGAGCTGATGTGAAAATTGTGTAATTCCATACTCATATCTATAGAGGTAAGGAGAGAAGCTATTTCAGCAGTTTGCAGGATTCTGAGCTCTGTACAATTAGATTTATCGTAACCAGAGCATTTAAATCAGAGGGAAGCAAAAAGCTAAAGATGGACAAAAATAATTTTCCTTGAATTAAATAAAAAATAGATTTTTTTTTTTTTCCATTAGAATGACATTGAGTGAGAGAATGCTGGGGCTTGTCTGTGATTCTCTCTGTAACTTTGACATTTATGAGTAATTAAATTCATAGGAGTCTCCCAAACCATTAATTGCTATGTGTGTGCATGGTCGGTATTACATCTGAAAGAAATATATCATATTATGCATAAACAGTCAGTTGGGACATATTTCTTGGTGAGCCTAACACATGAAAAATCCTGCAAAATAAAACCATGTCTATAAACACAATTGCATAAAAAGAAATAACGTAATTAAAAGAGAAGGGCGCAGAGCAGTAAGTCAGTGGCAAGTGGAGGGATGCTGTGTCTTCAGCACATGGCTTTGATGTGTCCAAGTGAGCATCTCTCCACCCTTAGTACAAGTGAAGCCATCTGAAGGGATTAACGCTTTTAGCAGCTCCTGCAGGAGACACCATGTGTTGCTTGGAGCTGTCTAATCCGGCTTGTCCAGGTACCTGTGTGTGACAGAGTCTCACCTTTCCAAGTACAAAATACACACACTTAAGAATTTAAGGGGTCTGGTTTTTATAGTGGATGTTATTACCCGTTTCAGAGATGTGCAACCAGACAGTAAATTTAATCAGAGTTTTTTTGATTTGACAGTAAAAAATGTAAAAGAAGACTTTTGCTCCTCCTCCCCTCACTTTTTTATTAAACTGAAATACACCTTTAATTTGCATTGTCGCAGACAAAGTAAGGATTTTCTAAAGCAAATACCTAAGTGAGGGAAGGGAAACTTGATTCAGGGTTTCTAAAGTGATGGGGGGAAGATTGCTGCGGCTGATCACTTGGGGGGACATCGCCTCCTGCTGGGAGGAGGACCAGCAGGGAAACGGTGTGAGTCCACAAAGGTTGAGCTCAAGCACTACTTTGACTTCCCCAAAGACAGCCTGCTGACTTACTCTGTGGCAAAACTCATATTTAATCGTTGGGATTTTTGCCTAAAACTGCAGGATTAGAGCCATAGTTTAAAAGCGAAATCTCGACCTGGTAATAACCGTGAATTCATTTGACCCCTAAGTCTTTCAAACGTTGCCCTCAAGGGAGTAAATGAATGTTGCTTGCAGTGTAGTTCTCACACATACAATAAAACCCGAACCACACGATGCCTGTGAATGCTAACCCAGAATTTGAAAGATAATGAAAGTTGTACAGAAACATTGTTCATTACCTGAAAGACGGGAAGGACCAATATTCATCAGTCTTGTAACCTTATTAAAGTAGTGCAGGAGTTGGGATTCTTTCCCAGGGGCTTTTATAAAATAATTATTTACACCACTGCATTTTGATAGCATTGAAAGCAGGCATTTACTGTGTAAACTGAGAAGTTTTCAGAAACTAATTAACTCTGCTTTTCACCCGACATACAAAACTCCTTGTGGGAGAACCTTTTGTTAGGTCTTGGCTAAAAGGCCAAGGCAGTCCTGCTTGAAGGGAGCACAGCAGTTCTGGGGACAAAGAAGACAGGCTGGGGTGACTGGAAAGCAGTGCAGAGGTTTACCTGTTCAGCTTAGGAAAAATTGCTTGCGCTGCTTATATTTTGGTTGGGTGATACTAGCACACGGTCACTGAATAAGAAGCAGGTTTTTACTCACAACTAAGGATTTATCTCTGCAAGTTCAGTAGTCGCACTTAAGCCTGTCACCGTGTTGTTAGCTGTGCTTTTCCTTACAGCATGGAAAGGGCTGGTCCAGATCTGTTAGGCTGCTCAGTATCTTTTGAAAGGTGCTTGTTTTCCCAAGTGTAAGTGACAAAAGTTAACGCTACGTAGCTCGTTTGCAAGTGCCTATTTGTTATTCTCAGCATATCAAAACCCCATTTATTTAACTTACACTTTTTCACAGCTAAGCTAGTCCTCCCTGCTCCAGGTAGGTGTTCCCTGGTAGTAGTGGCTTTAGCCTTTAAGTCAGATTTTGAAGAGATATGCTTTTGGCTGGTAAACATGGTGCGATACCAAGTCTGTTAGTGACTAAACAGCAGATAGCTTTATCTCTAGCACTACAAATAAATCCATTCCCAGTGCTCGCGCTGACATGCACAGTGCTGTACTGCTTTCTGTACCCAGGGAGTGTGTAGATTTGTCTTTTCTGACTTTATCACACAGGCAGTGACCCCTCGCATAGCAGCACTGAGTACACACAGCAAGTGTAGTAAAGAATTGTATTTAATGATTTCTGGTGTTTATTTTTAAACCTCCCCAGCAGTTGCTGTGTCCGTAACACCACCAGGGCAGGCAGGCCAGCAGCAACGCTGAACACTCTATCAGTAAAAAGTTCATGGTGTGGCTGGAACAGCTTGGCAGCTGCATTTGGACTTTTATCCTCTGCGTGGAAATATCTGCACATTGACTTCAGAATAATAGTCTAACAGTTTCTAGTGGTTAGTCTGTAGGATACTTTTTCATACTTTCTTAAAATAAAAGAGACCTAACTTCTTACAGATTGCTGAAGTTCATGAAAGGCCAGAGTTCTTGCCATGCACAGAATATATACGTGTGTCCTTGTGAGTAGTCATAGAGAAAAACATTTCAATAGAACATTGGCAGGATATCATGCCTCCAGCTCCAAGTCTGTCTGAATTTGAAAAACAATTATGCAAGCATATTTCCATAATAAAAAGGGCTACGTGTTGATGGGCCGAGCTGTCGTAGTTGTAATGTATGTTAAAAAAAGTCAGTCTTTGGATCTTCCTATCCAGCTTTCTGAACAAAATATATTTTAAGTTAGACTTCTAACTCTAAAGAGCATTGTCGCAATTTCATTCACATACATGTCTATGCATGTATCTCAAACATTTAACTTATCTGTCTTATTTGAATCATTCAAGATTCTTATAAGCTATCTAATCTAGTATCAGTGTTCACTGGTTCAAGCTTTTGAAGCAAACATTGATTTCATACCATTAGAAAAAAGTGACTAGAGCAAGAAATCCCATGAAAATTTATACAAGAATTTGCATGTTCACAAAAAAAAGCTTGGTAACTCTTAAAACTTCTTGTCTTTAAACTTTTTTTTTCCACATCAAGTTGAACAAATTGAATCCTTTTTGGCAGGATTTCAGTGTGTGCTGCTATAAATTAAAATCTAACTTTTGAGATCACAGTTCTTAAATTAAGATGAGCTGTTTTGTGGTGTCACCTACTTGTCAGTCTGGTAAAAACAGATTTATGACTTGCTGAAAAGGAATCTACTTGAAATATGGGTATCATGCACAACAGTTGTAGTGATCTTCAGCTGGAAGCAATGTGTTTTCATATGAGAAGCTAAATATTTTCTTCATTATATAAAGATAACCAGAAGCCAGATTTGTAAAAAAGCAGTCTTGAAAGCGTCTCACTAATATTTCATTACCCAGTCCTTCATGAGCAAGGTGTTTCAGTTGTCTCAATAACTGTGTAGAGAATATGTAACTAAGCATCTGCATCACTCATCTTACACCTCCTAAAATAACAATGTTTTGCTCTGTCTCTTGGAAGAATCTGTTAAAATTATGGAACCAGTGAAATTTGTTGTGTAGGAGAAATTAATAAAGAATATAAACCCATATGCTTTGCTTACTCCTCATGGAAGCTTGCTGAAAAAAAAATCCTTACATTTTCACTACCATTAAGAAAGAAAAACATAGTAGTTTTCAATATAAAAAGTGGAGGGAGCTTCAGGTTATGGAGGCTTTGAGGCTTCCCTGGGTATTTTTTTTTTTTTTCCGGAAGGTATGCATAAAAATGTTGTGCTTTTTTTCCAAGATAGCAAATGCAGTCATTATTTTTTATTTCTTTTTCTTTTGAGATAGTTGTGGGGGAAAAGGTTTTCTTCTTTCTTGGTTTGTTAACAGCAGGCTGTTCTTTGGGAAGCTGCTGTTCAGTACGTGCAGCTGATGAACAATGCCTCCGGCTCTGTGCCAGCGGGCTCTCCGGGTGAGAAAGGCGATGCTAGTTCTGCAAGCTCAGTCAGTCCAGAGCTATTTGGACTGGCGTTTCCAGAAGAATACAGTTGCACTGGTGGGGTGATCAAGTCGTTTTGGTGCAGGGTTTTGAGGAATCTTTCTGTGTTCTATTAAAAGAGAATCCTCACCCATCTGACATGGAGGTGTTGCTATCAAGCTGCACCCAGCACTGACTGTAGAATGTACATGCAGCCTTCCTCTCAGGGCACTAAGTGATTGATTTGTGATGTGATTTTTAATTGACAAGTTGGACTTGTCATGATTCTCCTTTATACTTTTGAGTTGGCATAACATTGCTGATTGAATTGGGGTTTTCTGCAATTGAATTATTGCTGTTTCAAATTATAAGAAGGAAGAGGATGACTGAAAAAGCCATCAGAGTTTTATTAGAGATTCCCCCTAACAAAACCTTTAGAAAAATAATTGCATACAAACTGATCTGTAAGATAAAGCCTTTGTTTCGCATAGTTGCACTTCCCTTCTAGTAACCATCATTGCAGCAGGTAACTCTGGAAGGGTGTGAGGCATCCTTTGCTGGGCACTCAGACTTTGACCAGCCAGTTCACTGCAGAGCAACATCTCTCTGTATTCCTTGTCTGTTAGAGATTAGTTTATGCCATAAATCTGTGTTTTGTATTGTTGTTGACAGTTTCTGACCCTTTATTTTTCACCTCTGGCTCTGAAATTTTCTTTTTGCAAGAAATCAATTATGTAAAAATGAGCAAAAAGCAAATACTTAAAAGGGTAGTATTTTTCCTGTAATTCAGAGTAACTGCTGTTTCTTTTATAGGTTACAAATATTCAAGCAAGATCAGTTTTACTGTCCTGGTCACCTCCCACTGGCCTTTTAAATGCAGATAGACACAACAATGGTTTGCCTTACACCTGTACCTACGAGGTTGCCTTATCGGATAAAGGGAAGGATGGAAAATATAAGATAATTTACAGGTAACAGCATGATTTTTACACTTCTGTTTTTCTCAAGTTGTGTTTTGATTAGGAATAAATTCTCTGAGCCTCTTAGGATGTATTTTGGCATGCCCATCAGTGGCAGAAAAAAAGGCACACTTGAACACCCCTGTAATTGCTCCCTTGCCATCCCATCAAGTTCCCCTTGCCGAAGAAGCTTGTGGAGAGCTGGCTGAGTGCATATCACAAGCTCCCTAATTGCCTTCTCTGTCCCACCTCCCTGGCTTGTGGCCGATACCGCATGCGATGCTGTCTCTCTCCCATTGCCAAGGAAAAGGTTACTTTTTCTCTTATGTGAAATGTCAACACCTTTTGTGTACACCATGCAGGCAGGCTAGCTGCCTTCCTAATGGGCTAAATGGACATGCAGAATTAAGAACAGTACAGCTTGCTTTTTGAGCTAACAAGCAAAAGTTGAAGGTTTTACTGCTTTGTAGCATCTTGGATAAGCAGAGGGAGTACACCAGTCAGCAGACTGTATAGGCTCCCCATAAAAACCTGAATACTGCTTTCAGCAGTCTTCAGTAAAAATTCTGAAGGATTTCACTGTCTCTCCTTCCATTGATCCTTTGAGCTCATTCTGTGATCAAGTACATATGGTAGTGTGCCTTTCTTCTGCCTGCTAATGACGTCAAGGATAGAAAATTTAGAGATGTGTCCTCGGCTGTTGTGAAATACCTAATCCTTTCCAAATCTCATTAAATACAGTCCAGGTGGTACAGCATTTATCGAATTGCCTCTTGCGTCCAAACTATCTCTTTTCTTAAAATGTCATGTGAATTAGGGTATTCCTCCTGGTATGCTAAAAGCAGGTCTGCATGAGCTGTCTTGGGAAATATAAAAAGAGCACATTAGACAGGGAAACGCTGCCCGATTATTTTTTTTTTCTGGTATTTACACTAGCTGTTTGTGAGCCAGTGTGACCAACTGTATAGGTTAATGTGTGCTGCTGAGCTCTTAAAATGAGAAGGAGACTTTCTAGTACTTCTTGTACTTGCTGATGTGATGGCTGCACATTTTCTCCTGGTTATGAAATGTTGTGCATCTGTTTTAAAGCTGCTAGTAGTAATCTGTCTCCTGCTGCTGGCCAGAGTACAGCCATTAGCTTAATGTGGTACGCTCCATCACGAGCAGCAGTCGTCATTATTAATATAGGCAAAAGAAAGTCTGCCATATGTTAAATTCATTGTCTTTGCAAGGAGGTGCGTTCACTTCAGAGGGGAAAAAACCCCCCTGAATTTGCAGAGCATTGGACTATATGAAGAAAAATAAGGTGTTTTGGTGGATTTCTGGGAGCCCAGCAGGCATGTGCTTTCTGGCTGATTTTTTTTGCTTGATTTTGATATCTTTCTTTTTGTCCAGCTATCTGTGAAATATTTCGGTATGCTAAGCTGAGAATTTTCTTGTTTCCTGTCCTTTAATAAAATCATTAATAAGCCAAGCACTTATATGAGATGGCTGTTACTTATTAAGCACTGACCCGTACCTTAATCTTCACAGAATTGGCAACACATGACTGAGCGTAGTGTTCATTTACCAGCAAACAGACCAGAAGGAAAAAGAGTAGCCCTGAGTACGCTTGAAATTAATAGATTATATGCTGGGTTTTTTTCCTGAAATGTCTGAAAGTCTATGCTTTTACTTGTAATGATATTGAAAGAGGTCTGGGTCCAGCTGTTGGGGCATTAATTAAACATCTCCTTGTTGTGGTCCTCAAAGGGAGTGTGATTCTGGAAGAGAAAGCGCAGTAGTGAAATGGTTGTGCATGGAACTGTACTTTTTTCCTCTGAAGTTCAACAGCTGTCACTTTTATAAAATATTTCAAAATAGTGAATGTCTAGAAAGTACAAAAGTTACATATCAATTCTGCTCCTTTCAGCTCTGGGAGGGTTAGAAAACACAATGGGCTTTATGCAGATATCAGCAAAATGTAACGAAAGCTTTGAAATGAACCTGTATAGTCACTTGACTGTATAAATTGGGGTGATAACTACTTTTCTGTTATGGATATGGAACATAATAAAGCTTCCAAGAAACATGAAGTGTGTTGGCAAATTCTTGGTATGTTTTTTCCTGCTGTGTTTCTGTGGTGGGAGTTTTTTCCTCTTTCAAATCATAGTATGAGGGACTTGCTGCCCACTGGAAAATCAGTAGTTGTGCTAAGTATGTGATACTGCTTTTCATAATTTATTGATTTGTTGTTTGGGGGCTTTTGTTCTGCAGCGGAGAAGACTTAGAATACAACCTGAAAGACCTTAGGCCAGCAACAGATTATCATGTCAGGTGAGTTAGTGGGACTATAAATGTCACTTAAATATAAATTCTTCAATTATGTTGAAGATAAATGTGGAAGTTTCTCATCTAACTATAAGGTGTAGCTCAGTAGTATCATGGTGACCTCTGTAGGTGTTTTTCCAGTGGCTTCTAAATATTTTCTGATAGATTCTAACACAGACTTCGTTATAAGAGTGCCTTTTGAATAGGTTTTCTGCCACACTATTGTTGTTGCTATAGTGAGAGGGGAAAAAAAGACATCTGCGTATATTGTTGAAATATTGCATATTTCTGTCAGTATTTCTAATGTGCCTAGAAGGGCTGGGGCTTGGAAGTGGGATACCTCAATCTTAAAAATTTGACTCAGGCAACTGGTGTTCTTTAGTTACTGTACCATAGGTGTGCTAGCACCGAAAGTACTCCAGCATAGTTTCTTCTTAAATACCCCATGCTTTGTGAAGTAAATCTGCTGATTACAAATCCATCTGATCATAGTAATTCCAGCATTTATTTAAAAAAAAAAAAAAAAAAAAATCACACTGGCCTGTCTTGATATTCCTGGAGCATAATTCTCTTTGATTCTATAAAGGTATTTTACACATTTGTTAACTATTAACTCATTCTCAGGTTTGCTCCCTGATGTTTTTAAGCACCATTTGTGGTATTACCTGCCCTTGTTGCAGTATTTTAAAGACTCCTTATGAACTAAGGCTTCAAATTCACATCCTGTACACTTATGCTCAATATCCTTAAAAAAAAAAAGTCCTTTCACTCCTGTCTATTATTTCCTTCTGTTTTTCCAGACAAGGGTTGGGTTTTGTATGCTTTTTCAGGTCAAGGCTGCTACCGTTTGTAAAACCTTAAAGAACAAACACTTTCCTTCTGAGTGCTAAAAGAGACGTAACACTAAACTCTGTCTGTCTTGCTCTCATGCTATAGGTTCATTTTGCTTCATTTTTTAAAGGATACATTCTACTGGAGCCCTAAAATGAACTTTTCAAGTAGAAATAACAAGACTAGAAGTAACATCTTGTAAATAAGTAAAAGACCCAGGCTTCCAGGTTGGGCAGTAGTCCCAGATGTAGCAGCAAATGGATGGTAGCGAGGAAGAGAAGATTGTAAAGTACTCCTGAGCTTCCCGCTGTAAGCAATTGAGCATCACTTTTAAAGCCAGGTTCAAATAGCAAAGCGATTGCCATGCGTAGCATGGAGATCTCATGGTGTTCAGGGTGTTTGCCCCCTGTCCTGGCTGACTTCTTGCTCCCCACCTACAGCTCCCTTCACCTTCCTGCAGGTTTGCCGAGTTATAGTTTCTGAACAGTTAGCAATAACTTCTATTTAAAAAGAAGCGACTGCCAAATACAAAATTCAGACTTAAAAAGCAGCAGTATGCATTTGTAGTGAGGGGAGCTGAACTGACATGGAAAAGACTAGCTCTTTACTTTCCATGACAGTTTGTTTTGGGGTTTTTTTTCCTTTATTGAAACTGTTCTATGTTTTAATGACTGTGAAAAATAAATCTGTAACCAAAGAAATTTGTGTGGTCAGCAGTTACTCGGCAGATCGCCTTGGGTCTCCTTAACCTTGGCAGCATCTCTCGGGGCTTTGTATCCACTCAGAGAAGCTGCCTGGGCTTTTGCTCCCAGTGTACGGGTCCCTGGGCACCCAGGACCTCCTGGTTCTCTCTGATTCTGCTGCCTGTGTTTTATCAAGAAGCATTGTTTTTGGTACAGAGAAGACTGTGCTCAGTATTTCAGTGACCTGTGGAAGACGCTTGTTAAGCTCATTTTTGCATGTTTTTATTCTCTGATGGTCTGTATTTGTTGCTAACCTATGCTGATTCCTGGCACATGTATATACCACTTGCCAGATGCAGGCTCAATTAATTAATTAATTGCATTTGTTTTCACTCCTGACTGCTAACAGGTGATGGGTAAAGCAGTGCTATAGCAGTTCTTGTGAAACTCCCCTGCAAGGTTTGATTCTTTGTAGGTGCCCATTGTACATAAATTCATCTTATCTACTGTAAACAAATTTAGAAATTGCCCTTTTTTTAAACTCTGCACTCAAGTACACAATAGCTACGACCAGCTTGGGGGTCATCGTCTGGTCACAGTTTGAACAGTTTTTTTTGGAATAGAAGAATTCCAGTTTGCACTTTTCTTTTGCTGCATGGAAAATGTGAAGGGGAAAAATAACATCATTAGTTTTTCAGAGAAAAGCACCGTGTGAGGAAGTACTCTAGGACATTGTATTTGCTTTCCGATATTGTTTGGTATTTTATATCCCCCTCTGTGCTGAAACATAGAGGATTTGCCTGAAATCAGACTTGCTTTGAAGATTTTGATTTCAGAGCAGTGTTCCTGAGCTGTGTTAGTGGACATTAGTGGAATCAGATCTGAGTGTTGGTACCTGAGCTATGTAGGAGAAGCTTGTACCCATAGAAGACAACCAGCAGCTACCACCACTCAACAGGGTACATGTGAATCAAGTGTAAGCCAGGCATTAAAGTTCATACCTTCTTCTCGTGAGTTCATACTTTCTTTTGTATTGTTAAGAGGATTTTAGCACGCTCTGTGAAAGCCTGGCATTAGGCAAGGAAATAGCGATGAAAAGAAAAGATGATAGTAACTCGTTGATCAGTGGGAGTATTTGCACAAAACACTGTAGTGTCCCTCTTCTGCTGGTTTGTGGTTTTCGGTTTTTTTTTTATACTTACAACAAATGAAGTAGAATGATGATAGCCAGTGGTCTGTGTGAAATCTATCATTAGTGGACAGTATCATGGATGCATTGGTAGTCAAATATTGTGGCTGAGGCAGTGCTGTCTCATCTTGTAACTGTCAGCAAATTTATAACCCATTTGAATATTATTTCCAGGGTATATGCAATGTACAACTCAGTAAAGGGATCCTGCTCAGAGCCAGTAAGCTTCACCACTCACAGCTCAGCACCAGAGTGTCCCTTCCCACCCAAACCCTCGCACAGGACCAAAAGCTCCTTAACCTTACAATGGAAGGTAGGTAATGCTTAGATCGGGTATGAAAGCAGTGAAAAATACAGTTTACTGACAGCGAGCATAACTGTTGAAAATAATTGAAAGCTGAGACAGTAATTTTTCAGTCAGGAACTTGAACTTGCTGCATTCTGACAAATCCCTTCCCGTGCACTGACTTGACTTCTAAAATGTATCTGTTTCATTATGTCCAGCTTCTTCTCGGTATTCCTTAAGAAGTTACCAAGCTGTGTGCAAACCCCAGGCTTTGGTTTCACTTAAGCTGCAGTCATTTGCCTGAGAGGGGGAGGTAGTTTTCTCTTATTCCCCAAATCACTTTTTGTTTATTTTTGTTCATAGGCACCCATTGATAATGGATCAAAAATCACTAGCTATCTTCTAGAGTGGGATGAGGTAAGTAGTACTTAGTTGAAATAAATACATAAATAAATGGCACTCAGACTTTACAAAGATTTGCTGAGGAAAGAAAAATTATTAAATACAGAAGAAAGTCAAAGTAGGAAAATTAAATCCTCATGGCACTGGATAAAGAGTTGGAAAGGTGAAAGGGGCAGTGAGGGGAAAAGTTTTCACAGTGTGTTTTTTGGAAATGAAGTGTTCTGCTTCTGTACTCCCAAAATCTAACTTTTTATCACTCATTTGGTATACTTAATTTCTTAATTAGCATTGCTTATTATTAATTCCTTTTGCTGTGTTTTAGTGGTCTGTTTGTGATTTCTTTGGATGCTGTCAGAGTGCAGAATAAAACATTGTTCCTGCCTCAAAGAAGAGATTTCATCTTGCCACCCTTTCTATGGGGTGAAAAAATGTGTCCTTTACACAGTGTCAGTTAGTCCCCTTCAGATACAAAAGGAACTACGCTCTCTGTCCCAAAGATTTTACATTGTTCATGAGCAGTTTGCTGTCAAAGGAGAATGCCAAAAGCAAGATATTGTGGAGCTTTCACTGATTGTGAATCCTCCCTCCACCCCCTAATTCCCCTCTACCTTCTTTCCATTGTGCAAGCCGTATTTCTGCGGAAAACATGAGTCAGTGAATATCATCTTTGAAGGAGAAAATACATACTGGGTGACAGGAAAGGCTTGGGTAGCACGTAAAGAACAAAAAGATGATGAGTCAGGAAATGAATCACATAAAGTGATGTTAAGTTGTGCAGTCTGAGAAACGTCTCTTGAGGTTTTTATTAGTCTAAAAATAATACTCTAAAGGGAATATTCTGTTATTAATAGTTTTCCTTTATTTCACTAGTAACTTGTTCCCAGATCACTTTGTTAAGTGTTGGACATTTGAAACTACTGGCTATGCAATTATTTCTGTGCAGTATCACAGCATGGGGGAGCTAATTGATGAACTGAACTGATTGGCTTGCTGTCCCTCTCTGCATAATAGAAGGGGAAAGGTTGTAAGTGAAGAAGAAAAAAGTAGAGTACCAGGTCTGGGAAGGGGGATGAAAAGGCATTTCTCCAAAAGGATGGGCCAGGATGATCTCATTACACCTTCTGTGACACCTTGACTGTGTGGTTGTGATATCTTGTAAGGTTTTGAGTAACTTGGAGCCATGGGAACATAACAGCACTGAGCATTGACACAGTGGAAATGTGTATGATTCCAGCCTGCAAAGGGAAGGGAAGCACCAGCAGATCCTGTCAGGAGGAAGACCAACAACAGACCATTAACACAGTGCAAATACTTTTGATGTTAATTTTGTCCACATGGAGCTTAGTCATAATCTTGGATATGTTTCAGGCAATTCTAAAATGCTCTTGTCCTTTAAACCCTTCAATACTGAGCATACACCTAGAGTTTTGTCTTTAGAGTTGTTAGGATGTCTTTTTCTCTCAGCGTGAAAGTAGTTTGGTTTAGGTTAGATCTTGTACCAACAGAGTTAAATGAAGGCATCCTGATTCCCTTTGTCTATGTGTTTTGTTTACTTTCTTTTCTGAGTAGCAGTCCCAAAATCTGGGCTCCTAGTGGATAGCTAGCCAGCAAACATGAAAGAATAATGACCACACACTAATTCATTTGGTACATTTCCAGTGGTTTGATGTGACTTCTGTTTGAAATGTTGTTGTCCGGTTTTGAGATAGTTAATGCCACAGGTACAGCTTCTCTG
This sequence comes from Coccyzus lansbergi, assembly GCA_033558105.1. Classification (NCBI taxonomy): domain Eukaryota; kingdom Metazoa; phylum Chordata; class Aves; order Cuculiformes; family Coccyzidae; genus Coccyzus; species Coccyzus lansbergi. The sequence goes on from JAUMJK010000358.1 coordinate 484,107, forward strand.
ATATTTTTTTTTCCTCTGATGCAAGACGGAAATGCAGTTTTGAGTTGCTGAATTAAAACTTGCTGTTAACACTTCTTAAAGAAACAGCCTGAAAATGCAGTCAGAGTCCTCCTGCATCTGCAGGAACCTCATCAACCTGTGCTGGCAAGCTCCGCAAACTGTTCCATTCACTGCTTCATGTGCTGTTGCAAGCTGTACCTCCAGCGCAGGGTGCTGGAGTTACAGCACCCAAATACAAAAATGAATTCACTTGTAATGTCCTGTACCCTCACATTTGGTTGTGTAAACTCCACGTAAGCAAAAGCACCAGCTTTATTACAATGCCACACTGTGTCCTGGTGAAATCAAGAAATGAATAAATCAAGAAGTAGAAATAAATACATCAAGAGGAGAACCTTTGCCAGGCAACGGTGAATGCACTGCCAGATCTCAGCTAGAGCAACATTCATTAGCAACAGGGCACGGAATAAAATATAAACACGGGAAAATCAGTGATCATAGGAAATTAAGTTGTGGCTGCAGCGCAGAGGGGACTTTGCGTGAGTGGAGAACAAGAAATCTATCCATGGTATAGTTAGAAAAACACTCTAAAATGGCAGTTTGCCTTGAGAAGTTGAGTCCCTTCCTAGGGAAGGATAGCATGTGAATGAGCTATGGAAACATTGAAGTGGCATACAGATCCTGGAAGGCTGTTGCACAGACTATAAAGACAAAACTGGCATCAGGCACGGGAGGCGTTGGGAGTGGTAGAGGTGGGCAGGGAATTGTGTTCAGCTGATTCCCAGACATGCTGACATGTTCCCCCTGGGTGGACACTTCTGCTCAAGCCATGCCACATGCTCCCATCAAGGGAAGGGCTCTAGCAGCCAGTTCGTGCTCCTGCACGTGGGTGACAGGGTGTCTGGCTTTGGGGTCATACAGATCTTGTAATGCCTCAGATGCTAAACAGTATCTCAACTAGTTCCTTCTAGTTTTGCAGGGAAAAGTCATCATTTATAGCATCTACAATGCAACAAGGAGTGTAGGTGGCATTACTTGCATATGAAAAAAATAAAATTGTCGCTTTATAGTGACAGCAGATGTGGTGTCTTTTACAGCCCTAGGATTAGGTGAGGTTGTAAATTGTAACAAGAGGGCAGCATCTCATCTGTTCATGGCTGCTGCTGGGGAGTCCCATAGGGCTGAGATGCTGCTATGCTCCCTCCATGGGACCTGTCTGGGACCCTGAGTGCAGTGCTCCTTGCCAAGCCCTGTGGCATCCCACATAGCTGCCACAGGTTCCTTGCTTTTCTGGAGAATCACTCAAGAGACTGGATAAAGGGGTTTGAGGCAGGTTGTTTTTCTATATTACTGTGTCTTGCTGAGAACACACATAGCGCTATTCCCATTCTGTCTTTTATCATGTATAGTTGAAAAATTGTCTCACACCATTAGATGAGCATTTGTTTCTACACTGGAACTAGATGTGTCGTATTCTGCCAATTTTGATGAAAAGAAGGTATGTGCCAGTCCTACTCAGCTGCTTCTTGTTCCTTGCTGTGGTTCTGAGTTTTGGATTTTTTTTTTCCTGACGTGCAGGCTCTGGAAAGTAGAGCAAGGGTAGTAAATAGATAAAGCTATTCCTGTTATTTCACCTTTCCCCCTTGCAGTTTAGGTGAAATTTTGTAATGTGATTGGTATTACTACTGTTTAGGAAATTCAAACACTTTTTTCTCAGTACTGACATAGGTTTTCATTATAGCTGTAATGACTTGCTGATAAATTGCTTTAGCTTGAAATGCATGAAAAACCATAGAGACTGATCTTCCTTCTTTAAGAGCAGAGTAAGAGGTGAATTCAGTGAATTGCCACTCATATAGATGGGATGTTTGCTAGCAAAGTTTCCATTGACTTCAAAAGAGTTAGAACCTCTTCTTGGAATCTGGTGGGATCTGGGTGTGTCTGTACCTCAGGTGCTGGGATCGGCAATAGTAGTCTGGCAACAAAATCAAAAGTAGTAATTAAGAAAAACTCCACTTTCTGTCTCTTTTTCTATTAACTTTGAAAAAATTAACCCCTTGAACTTACAAACCTGAACTAGACAGTTGATGACTTTGTGCCAGGATTAGTTATTCAGGGTTGGCAAAAGGCTAATTGGAGAAAATAGTCATAAAAATATAGTGAACAGAAAACATCACTGTAAATGAGGTTGATGCATTCTCCTGATGCCAGTGTTCATCAGAATCAGAAAACTGTAACTGCATTGAAAAATGCTGCTGGCACTGCTGTAAGAATCAAGCCTTTGTTGCTAATTAGTTGTGAATTGATCGTTCTGTGATTAAGTGGTAGTAAATAAATGTTTCTCTTGTGCATATGGCTAGCAAGAGTATCGTATTCATTCTCTATGGGAAAGTGCAGGACTGTTCAGAGACAAGAACATCCCGCAGTGTGAGTCGCTATTTCCTATATAAATCAAAAGCAGCTTTAATTGTGATCCTGTGAGCATCTCATTCCAACTTGCTCAGGAGAGAGATGGATACAAAACCACATTGTTTAGTGATTTGGTGATAGAGAGTTAATCATCAAGTTTGTATATAGATAAATAAAGATAATTTTTGTTCTGCAGCAAAGTTTCAAACTTCTTGAGGCTAACCAATGTGCACATTTATATTGGTCAACAGTCTGCACCATGCATTTCAGTGATGGTCCACCAGATTTTGAGTGCAGGGAGCTCAATACTCATGTTTGGACTTGTGTTTGCTCACCATCCAGCCCTCTAGATTTGTTTGGTATCATTGCCACTCCTAGGACACATGCAAGAGGAGACTCATGTATGAAATTGGATTTGTGTATATTTCAGGATTGTTTCATAGGTCTATTCTGTTATCTAGATGTTTGTATATATAGAAAATTCAGTCGCTTGTATGGGAGCTTGCACAGTCAATGCTTTGCAGAGATATTAGGGTGTGTTACAGTAATTGTTGACAGTTTGCTCCACAGCTTTCTGTCAGATTGGATATCAATCTGTTGCTTTTTATTGCCAATATGAACCAAACACAGAAGTTAATGCTGGCATGGCCTGCAGCAGATTGCCACTTGCCTCTTGCTTGCAGATCTAATGCTGGCAGCTTTTCTTCAGTCTGTGGTGAGGTCCTATGAAGGACTCTGCTCTATTTCTGCATCCAGTGTACCTCCAGTGGTCCATGCCTTCTTTTATGCTCGTTTACCAGGTCTGCTGCAGGGAATGTCATCAACAAAACCCATTTAAAATCTCATAACCCTTATCTCAATAAAACCTATCTCCGAGACAAATGTAAGCACTCTGTTTTAAGTGAGCGTGCAGCTTGAAATACAGCTGTGAAATAGCAGGCAAAAATCTTAAATATTGTGTTGAGATGCTGGGTTGCAGTATCATGTAAATTCTAATGGACTTGTTGGGCTGAATTGTTCTTGTTTCCTCCTGTAGACCCTGATGATTGTCGTGGTATTGGGTTGTCCTCATGAAGAACAGGGAATGCAGACTGGAGAAAGCAGGGCTGTTGAAGTTATGCAGCGTCTGCTCTCCCTCTGAAATATGTGGATTAGAAATATTTGCAGAAATGATACAGTATATTTTAAGCAACTTATGAAACATTATTTAAAGGATTAAATCTCGGATGCCGAGTGTACAAAGAATAGGAGAATGATTCTGGGAAAGCTGTAAGACTCTTGGGTGGCAGCCAGTACCAGTCTGCCAGTTGTTCCTGTCTATAATTATGCCAGCATTAGCGCTTTCATAAATCTTGGGAGGGAAAGAGCGGACATACTATTTCCAGGCTATTAATGCTAGGATAATTAGAAATATCGGCCAGCCTCTCCAATTAGTGCCAATAGAATCCGAAATACCAGCCAGTCTGAGTAATTTGAGTACTGGTCAGTCTCTGAGCAAGACTGGAGAATGTACAATACCAGTTCTAGAAGAAAAATAGGTACAGTATCAGAAATTGTACTCTTATAAAGCTGAACATAATGTAGATGTTTGGCAATTTTTGCAGAGTTTTAACCCACTAGTTGACAAATTGGTGTTTCCTTTGTTCTCAGTTCAGGCATTGGACTGCAAGTGAGATTTTCCATGACTTCTGTTCTCAGTCAGCCATCTCTTTTCATCTATTTGTCAGTCACATGCTCGGCGTTTGGTCACTTTGTTCTCTTGGAGGAAAACCATAGGAAAACTATTAAAGAAATACCATCTTAAGCAGAAAAACTAAAGAGATTAAATATTTTCAAATGGTTTACAAATAAGGAAGTTATTAAAGTGTTAGATAAAAATTAATTTAATGCATCTAAACCTATAAAAGCTAATTTGCATAAAAATATCTGTTCTTAGTAGTCTGTGCTGATTAATGGATGTTTAAGAAAATACACCTTTACTAATTAGGTTTTGTATAGTCTGGATTTTAAATATGATATTGCTGAGCTTGGAAATACAATGACCTATTATTCGTGTCCAGAAGATTATATATTTTATCCTATAACTCTGTAATAGGGATTTTAAATCTGAAAAAGTTTTCTCATTTACAAAAGACTTCTGCTTTAGGATTCATGATTCTCTTCAATTCCTCCTCTTAATTTACTTGAGCCATACAGTGATGTTCACAGCTGGAGCAGGTGGGTGAAGTTAAAGATTGTGTATAAAACCAAGTTCTAGAACAAGTGTAGGATCACACTGTATAAATAAAAGTAAGTTATGGTTATTTGCCAGTGTGCTTAATGTCCCCTTGATGCCTCCAAATTGCTGTGCTGTGCTGGAGGTCTTTGTGATTGTTTTTGTCTTGATAAACACATCTTGGAGATTTACTACAAATGTTTTATGGAGTTCTTCCTTCTGTTTCGCAATCTGAGTGGAAGGAGGTAGAAATTGATAGGGCCTGGAGAATGGGCCAGTGAGGAATGTATGTCCCTGTTGGGCGTTTCTGAAATCTTTAACGATCAAGTGATGTATTGACCATGGAGGAAGAATGGTGCATAGAAGGACAAACAGAGCTGAAGGAGGCAGAAAAAGGTATGGCTGTTGGCCACAATGAGGAGCACCTGTATAAATAATTTTCCTGATTGTTTGCTTAGGTGTAAAAACATTATATCTTCTGTCAGACTGGTGTGTATCAGGTGAAATAAGTAGTCTCATCTATTGGCAGATCTTAATTTTACCATAATAAAATAAAAAAATCCATTATATAGACCAGTGCCAAAAATAATGAAAGTCATGTCAGAGCTCTTGCACCAGAAGTTGTGGAGATGGGTGTAACTATCTCCTGCAACAGTTTGTGCACATGGATGTGCTTTGCAAGGCTTCTCTTCTGGTGTGCTTTGGGATATGTTACTGCCCATTCATTTTGCATTCAGATTTCAAAGTGAAAACTTATTTCAGCTCAGGTGGGTGTGACTTAGGTAGAGTTGAGCAGTCCAGACCCTTTTTCCTGAAAGATTTCAAAGTGATCACTTCCCTCATCTGGCATAGGGTGAGACCAGTTTTTCTTTGTCATCTTGGGGTCTCTGTCCTGCAAAAAGCTCAGCTCTGCTTTTACCCTAGGGCATAGCAAATTGGGTTGGCTTGAAAAGAGGTTATTTTTGTTTTAAACGTGATGAGTAGGGAGTGAACTTCTGAATGTCCCTGTCCTTGGCTGTGCTGGTGTGTACTTACTGAACTTGAGGAGGAATTTGGGAGCCAGAGAGGTGTCTCAATAGCCTCTCTTGATGCTACCCCATCTCGGCTTTGTCAGGGATAATCTTATCTCCAGTTTGCGTTGATGTGAAGCTCCCTTTAAAAATACTTCTGGCATCCGAGTTTCTCAAAGTTGCGTGCTTTCCAGCCAATCCTCTTTACTCGTCACTTGCTGCTTGCTCCGACCTGTGGGATGGGTATAGAACCTGGCATGTTAAACACTCCTCTGTGATAAGTGAATCTGTTTTCCCCTACAGGGCATGGGGCTTGCTTAGCAGAGGGTTTTACCCAGGCTTGTCCCTTTGGGATGGCAGTAACGGAGCTGGACGGCGGGGAGCGAGAGCCCTCTTGTGGGACTGAGTGTTTGTGAAGGATCAGGCAGGGCTTACCTGGGCTTGGAGTGCTTGCAGGACATGTTGGTTACAGGCTTCCTGTATGCCTCTGTCTGGCTCGATTTAGAGATTAATTTCACCCTTAATTTGCACACTCTGTAGTTAACAAGTAGGATAAATTGCTTTTCAAGCAGAATGACAGAAGCTGTAGGTACATTTTATGCAGATAAGAATGTGAAAAGAGGAGGAATGTGACAGGAGACTGACTGTGTTTCTACTGTTATTTTAGGTAGCATAGCAATGCTGTCAGTGGGTTCCACAGATTTCTTTGCACAGTGCTTGTATGAAAGTGTCTAATTCTAATATCATTTAACAACTCTTTTTAACATAAGTGCTGTGTCACTTTGTTTCATAGCTATCTGATTACCAATTGCTCTCTTTCTAGGGAAAGAGGAACAGTGGTTTCAGAGAATGCTACTTTGGAAGCCAGAAGCACTGCAAGTTGACAAAGCTTTGTCCGGCTTTGGGTTACACCTTCCGATTAGCAGCTCAGAATGATATCGGTACTAGGTAAGTTATACCAAGGTACTCGTGTTCTTGACGAAAAGTGGTATTTGAGAAGTCTGATGATCAGTAACAGTGTAAAGAGAGATTCCTGGGCATTTGTTTGGGTTTTCTCTTTATGGTTTTGAGTTCATATCTGACATTTTCTGTAATATCTGACATTTGCTGTATTAAAAATGCTTTAGAATAAGTCATACCTTCCCTGGTGCTATCATTCACCTCCCAGGAAATTGTCATGTACCTTCAGCATGATGAGGTTAGCCTAAGAGGATAAGGCTCTTTTTGAGGTGTTAAACGTTGTTTTGTGGTCTATTCCTAATACAAAAAGAATACATCTGTTATGTAAAATTCCCACTAGGGAACTCAGTGAACCAAGAAAAACAAGCAGGAGGAAGTCAAGTTACAGTTTTTTAAAGGAATCTTGATATATTTATTTTTCTGGTTTAAAGCAAAACCCTTCTGTCTGTTTTCAGCAATACAGTCCTGTCCTTCAGCAGGGCTGGCTGGTGGGGTGGGAAAGAGGGGTGAGAGAGGCAGGACCAAGAGGGGACAGGCACACTTGAGAGTTCTGCAAAATGAGTTACAAGTTCTACTTTTCTTTGCACGTGAACAGATGCACTCAGTTGAAGATGAGAAATCAGACTTATAACAATCCTCCAGTAGTAACTCCTAGGGAGCAGTGAGCTAAAATGTTATGCAGCTGAGGACTAGAGTGCGCCCAAAGAAATACTGTGCTGTGCACTTCTGTGCTTGTGGAATGAACATAGACCACAGATGTTTAGCTATAATGAAGCTAAGCTTCCAGTGCTCTTGTATACTCCTTTGTTGTCCTTCTTTGCTGAACAGGATCTAGTCATTATTACAAGAAGAACAGAAAAAGAAACACTAATGGTATACAATGATGTGTCTTGCCGCATATTGTTCTCTCTTCTAAAACACAAACCTTTTAGCTGTAGCTTTTGAAAGATAATTTATTCATATTCCTGTATTTTCCCTCTGAGATGTACTGGGACTGTTCATGCATCCCTTTTGCCAACTTCTCACAAGATTACCTCTCTCCTTATTGAAATAATACTTGATCTGGAAACAGAGGGAGATGGGGGGAAAGAAAAGAGAGAAAGACTTGAGCTGCTGAGTGTAATGGAAGGGAAATGTCAGTTTTCATGCAAACTTTCCAGTTCTGGTGTCTTTTGTCTTTGACAGATTCCAGATTTTTTAAGTACGTTGGGGCATGCTTCAACCTCCTCCCCTATTTTGTTGTTCTCTCTGTCTCAAGCTATTGAGGAAAGAGTGGACTGAGAGCTATATTTACAGTCAGCTGCTCTGTGTTAATCTATGAGATAAACACCAGCAGCACGTGACTTATTTTGAGTGCTGTCTACAAAAATTATGACACGAGGATGTCATTTAATGCTTCATGTTGCAAAATGGTTTGGTTGGTTGTTAATGCTTGTGGACTTAACATGTAAGATGATTTTTGTTTCATTTGGGTATTATAGGTAATTTTTTTTTAACTATAAGAATATTTCAGCAGACTTTATTTTAGAGAAAAAGTCACAAAAAGGGAGCTATGGCTTTTTGTGTGTATTAAATTCATATGATGAATTTGCTAATAAACAAAATACATTTGTACTTCGAAAATGGAGATTTGAAAACTGCAAGAACATTATCTTCAGCTGAGAGTTCTGGTGATGTTGTCCTGAAAATTCAGCCAAATCAGTCAATTGAAAACTTATTCTCAAATTTCCATTGCATATAATGTATTCTGCCTAGAGTTAGAGGAGGACTCCTGTTCGACACAACTTTCTCTTATGGTTCAAGGCATTGTATGCTGGGGTTGAGCATGCATCTCCTCTACTGCAGAAGTTCTCTCCGGCTGCAAACTGTATGGAAGAGGAGCTTGATGCTCAACTTAATGCAAAGAAGTTTGGGCAGGGAAAGTTGTTAAAGGAATAGAGTCAGCCTGGAGGGTTAGAAGGTATCTGTGCCCTGCACCAGATAAGTCCTATGCGATGCTGAGCGTGTATGGTCATACTGGATTAATTTTTCCTGCTTTCTTTGGTGTGAGATGTTTGAAACAGTGAGACTAGACGTGCTGAGGCACTTGGCTTTCGGAGGTATAGCTTAAGTAGAGGTTGTATTCTGAGTTTATAAATGGAAACTGTGTCTCAAGGTCAAGATCTAACAGGTGAAAAGTTGGGGGGGGTTTCCTATGTTTTAGCTCCCTTTATTAAATGAGATTTCCCTCTATTTAGGCATTCAAATATTTTTTTCAATATTATTATAAAAATGACTGTGAAGACATGTTTAATTCTGTATATTTTTTCAGTTCTTAGTTCTGGCATTTCCTAACTGGGTGTTCAACTTTTCCACCTGGGGAATTTTAACATTGTCTAGACTCTTTGAAAATACGAAATATTTCTCTAAATACACTAAAGTTTGCTTTGTGGTTTTTTGTTTTATTTTGTTATGGTTTGGGGTTTTTTATTAATATTACTTTCTCTTATTTTCTGTCCCTGTGCAGTGGGTACAGCCAGGAGGTGGTATGCTACACTGCAGGTAATATTCCTCAGACCCCTTCTGCACCAAGGCTTGTTCGAGCTGGTGTTACGTGGGTTGCATTGCAGTGGAATAAAGTAGAAGGGTGTACACCAGAAGAAGTTATTTCCTACACCCTGGAAATTCAGGAAGAAGACAATGTAAGTACCGTGTCACTGTGGATTGTACTTCTATTTATTGATTCAAGATCACTGAGAAAATTGTGGATTGTTGCTTTGGAGGATCATTTAGGAATACTTGGCAGGACAGAACTGTGTGATTTGATCTGCTTCACAGCAAAATTATGAATTCTTAGATAAAAATCTGCACTGTCATCCACAATTCCTATACCAGGCTTCACAGGAGTCTGTAAGGCATAGGACAACCTGTCCTTAACCAGTGCAGCCTGCTGTGCCCTGCTCACTGCTGTGTGGAGTGCTTGTGATCTATTATCTGTCATGTCTGTTTCTGTAGCGTGTTAACCTGTCATGATGGGGTTGTGCTTATTTTATAGCAAAAGCATATTATTCAGGTCAGTTGCACCATCCTTTGAGAAGGAAAATTATTGTAGCCTTGCAGCTTAAAAATAATAATAATCGCTTGATTGTAAATCCTCTTTGCTAGAATGTGTTCTAGCTACAGACTGTAATATGGAGAGCAATTCCTCAGACTCCTCAGTTATGAGAATTTGTTGCTTGTTGTTTTTTTTCTAGGATAGTGCGTTTCATCCAAAGTACACTGGAGAGGAACAAGCCTGTACTGTGAAGAATCTCAGAAGAAGTACACAGTATAAATTCAGGGTAAAGTCTTTTTCCTCTTGTCATTGCATAGTATTTTCTGTGCTGGTTTTTTTTCAGGCGCTGAAGAGACCCTTTATTACTAACTGAAAAATTGAACTGTCAACTACAAATTTATTTTATACTAAGATCTAATAGATTTAACCAAAGCTGCATTTTTACTTTTAGTATAGAAAATGCCTATTGCTCAGACTTTTTGAAACAGGCATGTTCTTGATACTATATACGGTCAGGTATGATCTTGTAAAATGTGACTTAGGGCCTGTGCTGGATATAGTCTGCTGCTTTGCTTCCCAAAAACCTGATCTGTGGTCACAAAACCAATCTCACTTCTGCATAACAAAGATAATGCTGTAAGGAGCCCAGCAAGCACAGTTTCATTCCCCAGTTTGTGCGTCTGTCTTCCCCTGACGTACAAAAATTGAAGCTTTTCCTTCTCACACATACACATGACTGGCTTTGGAGTTGTTATTTTAGCAAGTGTTGTTTTCTCCTGCTCTATGGGTTCTCCTACATACTGACTCCCCAAGAGAGATGCTCTGAAGTCATCCCAGAGTCACAAAATTCAGACTTGCTTCTACTGAAGCCATCAAGCACAACACAAGTGCCCAGTGCTGCCCTTGAGAAGAAGACAGGTGTGTTTTTTACCAGATGGCTGTGGTGCAGCTGTCTGTCCATCCCTGCGGCCAGGCTGTCTGCTGTAGAGGCAGGAGCTGAGTGGGGCTCCACGAGATGGCGTTTGGCCATGCTATCTAGAGCACTGCCATCCCCTCGAGAAATGCCAAGGAACTCTCTGTAAAGTCAGTGCCTGCCGTGCCCCCACGTTGCCAAGCAGAAACAGTATCTGGAAGCAGCTTTGTGTCATTTGTAAACAGCGTATGGAGAAGAGGGATGCCATCAATTTGTATCAATTAAAAAACATTTGGCTTCTGTAGTTCTTAGTATATTCAAGACCGACAACAACAACAAAAAAACCCGTAATCCAAAGACTCTTTTAAATCCTTAAAACCAACTTTGTATATGTTCCTTTGCGGGTCAGAAGATCTTGTGAAGTTGCATGAAGGACTACCCAAAGGGTCGGAAAGCTGTTGTGATACATTTTAGTTTAGCATTGTCAAAGCTGCTTCTCTGCACCTCTGCTTTCTAATTAAGCGTGAATTTTACAAAACTGGGTTGATACCAGAGCGTTGTGTCTCTGTCTACAAGCACAACTCTGATTTTACTCAGCACTAAAACATGCACACTAACATTAATTAGCTGCAGAATTTGGGGAAGGATCCCCAAAATTATAAAACAGACAAACACAAACACCCTAGGATCACAGCAGTGTTCTGAAAATCATGATGGGGGCTGACTGGCAAGTTTTAAGTGTGTCGTTGAACCTCATCGAAATGTGAGGAGACATCTTGCTAATGTTTTCGATCAAGTAATGATTGGTTAATTAAACTAACAATGGTACTGTAATACACTACTGTAAAGGCATTTGTTCAGTATTGACTGAGGGTTTGGCACAGAAGGGCTAAATGATACCAAACCCAACAGAACAAGGTGCAGAAAGTTCGTTCTCTGAGGGGTTTAGCATGTGAGCAAAGAAGGGAGTCAGTAATATCTGTTTCTAGCAAGGTTTGCTATTTAAAAATTTTGTCAGTGACCTGGAAGCAAACAAAGTTTTATTTTTATTCCCAGTAAGAGGATGAGGGGCCTCCAGCTTGGGAAGGCCATGGCTCTCAAAGTCTTGAAGATGCTGCTTGAACAATCAATTTAATATAAATCCCTCAGTTCCTACCAGGCTACTGCAATCTTGGGCTGTGTAAATAAGGGAGTTTATAAATGTTGCATTACCTTTGTACTTCACACTGATCCCCTAGAGCTGTTACTGGGATATTTGTCTACCTCATGTATCTGCTGTTCATGGCAAGATGTCTTAATTGGAGAATAGTCAGAAACAAAGAGGTGATACACAGGAGTCGATACTAGCTTTAGTGACTTGTTTAAATAAGCATATGAGCTAGAGAACCTCAATTATATTTTTGGCCTTAAAAATTGCAAATTGTTTTCCTCCAACGCTTGAGTTGGAAGAAACAGTAGAAGCAACTGCTCCTGAGAATAACAGAGCTCCCCAAGTGGAAAAGTTCCAGATAGCATTTATTTACAATTAACAATTTTAATAAATATTTTATTACTTCCTTCCTTGGCAGCAGATCTATGTCCCAGAGACTAGTATGAGCTAATATAGATCTCAGCAGCTACAAAGTTATGGTTGGACTTGATCATCCACTGGGTCTTCTCCAACATAGTGATTCTGTGAAATTGTTTGGAGTTCCTTGTACAATCCTGACTTTCTCAGTCTCTTGGGTGGGTCTTTAAGTCTTCTCTTAGTCTAGCAACCTTCTCCCTGAAGTCAACAGAAGGTGTTCTTGGGTTAGGCACAAAGGATTTGGCTGAGAAAATTTTCTTTGTGCACGTCTTTCTCATTTCAGTGCCTATAGATTGTTTCAGTTTGCTTGTCATGTTACTTAAGCTTTAATTGTGTGATTGCTGATATTCAGAACTAATTTGCTTTAGATAGTTTGAAATGCTTCTGAAATGAAAATATCATTGTTATTGTCATCATTTTCATCCTTGTGAGTAAATAACTGCTAGTTGCTATGTGACTTTTTTTTAAAGGGAAAAACAGCACTGTAGCAGTGCTTTTATCTAAAACATGTCATGATCTAGTGGAGGGAGGGGAAAAATCAATGTGATTTGTAAAGAAATGACATGACAATACCTGTTATTAGTGTCCCACACACTCTGGGCTGTGATGTGCTTTCCAGTTTAATGGTATTTGTGCAATTACTAAATGAAGTCTCATGCAGAACTGTCAGAAAAGCAGTTACAGCAAACAACGGTAAACTTCTTGTGGTTTCATTTCAGCTCTTTGCTTCTAACGTGGAAGGAAAGAGTTCTCCCAGCGAAGTGTTGGTCTGCACAACAAGCCCAGACAGGCCAGGACCTCCAACCAGACCTGTTACTAAGGGGCCAGTAACATCTCATGGCTTTAGTGTAAAGTGGGGTAAGCCAGTATACTTTGTCAAATAAAATTGTATAAATATGTATTAGCACTTAAATTTTTTATGTTTTTCCGGCTAAAGTTCAATATGTTTGGAGAACCTGACAACATTATTTTTGTAATATTCTAGAAGATGCATAGAAGTCCTTGTGTTTTCAGAATAAAAAGCGTTAGGTTTTTATTGACTAACTTGGACTAAAGTGCATCTTCAGACTTTTCACCTTCCATTTCGTGTCCCATTGCAGCAGCATCCAGCTGCTTCATTTATCAATGGGGCAAGCATGCGTATTGCATCTCTGTCAATGCTTTTCTGTACATCTTGTTTGTGGCATTATTATCCAACTGTCTTATTCTGACTGATGCTGATATCTAGCTTCTGCTACCCACTTTGACTATAAATTTCTTGATGCAGTTCATGAGCAGGAATTTGTGGAGGAGAAGCAGGAGAATCAAGAACAGATTCTGTAAATCTTTTTGTTCAATTTCACTCTTAATTTGGATTTACTAACAACTTGACTTATTTTTCAGATCCTCCACAGGATAATGGTGGTTCAGAAATCCTAAAGTATCTGTTAGAGATTTCTCAAGGAAGTCCTGAAGGTAAACTTGAAAAAAATGTTGTCTCTATTTCAATCCGTTATAGCTACTAAAAAGAATTAGTGATCCTCTGGAGCAGCACATGCAATTGAAACTAAGTTACATACTTGCAGCCTTAAAATCTGCAGGGTTCCTGGGAGAGTTTGAGTTGGGCTTGGGGGAATTTTTGCTCTGTTAGAATGTGCTCTTTTTCTGTAATACTGGTGAAATTTTAGGTTTAATGGCTAAACCTATTGTTTGTTTTTATATTTTTAGTATATTTTAGAAATATTCACATTTTTAAGTATCTGTGTTTGTATATATGTCTATATGGATGTATGACTTTAAGTGGGAATGATATTCATAGTCATATTAACAGTAATCACTTTCCTGAAAAAGACAATCTGTGGAAGACCACACTAAGGATTTTGTTTTCTCTTAGATCCTAATAAGCTTCTTGCAATATAATTCTTCAAACTACCTTTATCTTTTTTTTTAGCAAATCAATGGGAAGTGGCATATAGTGGATCAGCTACAGAATATACCTTTACTCACTTGAAACCAGGCACTTTGTATAAACTCCGGGCATGCTGTATCAGCACTGGCGGACACAGCCAGGTAAGTGTTATTTAACATTGAGGAGTGCTGGTTTTATATTTTTCAGAGAAGAATCTGCTGGTTTTTGTAAAAGATTCTGCTTAAAAAGAAGGTGCATGTTTTTCCCGTGGCACGGTAAAGCTGTTCAAATTGAGGTTAATCTCATGTTGCGAGTTGCTGAATTTTAGAAGATTTCTACATGCATCTGATGTTTTTTTTTCCAGGAAAACTGCAAATTAGTGGATTTTGGTTTTTTCAAAACCAGTCTGCAGGTGATTATTTACACTAGAAAAGCCCATTGTGTTAATCTGATCTTGCCCTTTGCTTGAGGAAGAGAACGTACTTTAATGTATGCAAACCCTTACTGACCAAAGCTAGCGAATGAAGATGCAATAGGGGTAGTTTGTTGTAACAGTTAATTACCTTTCATGTAGCTCAATTCTTCTTTCAGTTCTTGTGTTCCATTTTCCAGTCACTGATTCCTGTCATTCCTTTCCTTGTTTTAAGCTCATTGCAGTACCTACACTTCTATTACTCCTGCTTTGATTTGTATTATGATTAATAGAGTACATTAGGGTTTGATATTACTTTAGAAGCAAGGAAATTAAAACAAAGAGCCCCACAACATCCAAGTTTCTTGTGCTACGGTTGTGAGTGTGCTGACAGAGAACTCAATTAATTGTATTTTTAAGTAACATAGAATCATAGCATCTCCCGTCCATTATTGTTTTATACATTTCTACTTGGTAGTGGGCATAGAAAACAATTTCTTGTGCCACTTTCTAATCATGCCTAGCTTTGTTGGTGGTAGTCATACCAGAGAGCTAACTTTAGCTCCTGTTCTCTTCCAGTGTTCTGAAAGTTTACCTGTCCGTACACTGAGTGTTGCACCAGGTCCCTGTCGGCCACCAAGAGTT
The DNA here is from genome assembly GCA_033558105.1 of Coccyzus lansbergi. Classification (NCBI taxonomy): domain Eukaryota; kingdom Metazoa; phylum Chordata; class Aves; order Cuculiformes; family Coccyzidae; genus Coccyzus; species Coccyzus lansbergi. The sequence continues at coordinate 499,160 of JAUMJK010000358.1, forward strand.
TTGGGGAAGCCAAAGCACAAAGAAGTACAATTACAATGGGGTAAGTCACTGGAGAATGTCCCTACTGAATAGTTTTGATCTGATTGTTAGTTGCTAAACTCTTCTTGGGGTTTGGGGTTTTTTTCCTATTGCTTGGCACTATGAAAAGTTGTGGTGAGTTCTGTTTACTGGGAAGTACAAAGCAAAGTCTGGTCAGGCCTCCGTGAGTCAGAAGTGCAACTTCACTTTGATTGCTGTGACTCTTTCTTGGGTTTCTGAACTTAGCTGTCCTCCAGCTGTTCTTTAAACCTGATACTTTGCTCTCATTTTTGTTTTAGGACCTGTCTCTGTCAGGACTATAAAGTATCAGCTATGTTAGAATATCTATCATTGTAAAAGCACCATATGATTCAAGATATTTTTTATTCCTTTGCAGTACAGACTTGACAGAAGTGTATTGCTGCTTCCAGTATAGGGGTTCACTCCAGCAATTTGAGTTAGAACATATTGAGGATTTTGGGAGGCATTTAAACCCTGATCCACAGTATAACACACAATCCATTGGACATTTGTAATTTTTTTAAAGGTATTTGGACCATGGACAGGACACTCTGCTGTTCCAAAATGTACATTTTTCAGAATACAGGGTACATTGCAGTATGAAACAGAATTTTTCTTTATTATAATAATCTTGCAGCATCCAAGATTTTGCAGCATCATTTGTTAAGCTAAATTCTAGAACTGTACCATTCCTAACTGGCAAATATATCTCAAAAACAGCATAAAAATTCACCTGTGCATCCAGGATGTTGTTTCTTGGGAAACTGCACCCCATAAGGTGGAGCACTGTATTTCAGAACCACAGGCACATGAATTCTGTGGTACTGGCTTGTAATATAGCATGCAAATATTATCAAATACATTATTTTGATGGGGAAAAAGGATACTGACAACAAAACAGATACAGGCACAGAAAACAAAACTCAGTTTCCCAAAAAGTTATTCCAAGTGAAGCACAGCTTTTAGGTTGTTGTACAGGGATTCAGAATCTCATAAACATTACCAGTGTGACTAATAAAGTTAGAGGATGGCAGTTGTTCGTTTATTTTATTGGGTGTTCGTAGGCTTTGCCAGAAATCCCATCTATAGCTAGTAGTTTTGGAGTGTACGTGACCTCCCTCAGCCTGTGTCCAACCATAGCCAGCAACCAAGACTGGGTCAGACAGCCACCAGGGGCCTCCTAATTTCTATCTGTCCCAGAAAGGGTGTATTCAGCACTGGTTGCATTCTTTGTGCAACTTTCTATACTTCTCTCCTGCCTCAGTGATCAATTGTTTTGTGTGTGATACCACCTTTGATACAGGGAGAAAGAGGCTTCCCAGGGGAAAGATCATTGTCTTGGGCGAACTGTCACTCTTCCGTGTGATGATGTGATCTGTGAATGTTTAGAGTTAAGAGTAATATTTATTTTCTTTTAAAACATCAGTCGTATCCTTGGCTGAGATATTGCAGGGAAGGCATCTATCAAAGAGGGAAGTCATCGCTGATAGTTTGTATGTCTCTGTGTGTTTTTATGTCTGTGGATTGTGAAGGGAAAAATTAATCTTCCTGGCATGTGTCCTTATGTTATCGATGAATTCTGTGTTTTCTTTCTAGATGTCCCTCCCTCAGAAAGTGGCTGTCCTGTCTCAGAATACAGCGTAGAAATGACAGAACCCGAGGAAGTTGTTTCTGAAGTATATCATGGTCCTGATCTCGAGTGCACCGTCAGCAACCTCCTTCCTGGAGCAACGTATCAGTTCAGAGTGAGAGCTTTGAATGATGGTGGGGTACGTGCAGCATCCTTTGGCTTTTTCTCGCTGCAGCTGGTACCGTGCCTGAGATGGGTGATGCTGGGAAGTGATTGTGTGGGTGCTGGTGATCAGAGAGGTGAACGGGAGATAGGAAAAAGAAAATAAAGTGAGAAATACTGAAAGGAACTTTTGAGGAAGAGTGGTGGTTTTGAATCTGGTACTCTTTAAAAGAAGATTTACTGATATGACTCACCAAAATGTACAAAAAGCCTGCCAACAGTTGTATTTGCTTACAAGGAGGAATCTTTTATTCCCCTTCCACTGCATCCCTTTTTGCTTTGAATCTGAAGCATGTAAAAACAAGCACTAAAATTTCACACAGGTGTTGATATATTGTGAGGAATTTTTTTTATTATTTTTTGTCTTTATTTGAAGAAATACATGCTTTATAGGTTTGATTTTTTTCTTTGTTACATGATTTCCTTGGAAGATGTGCTTTCCCAAATACATCAGAATTTGTCTGATGTCCATGGAAATCTGCTGAAAGACCCTGTTGATTCAGTGAGGTTTGGTTCTGCTGGCCTTTATATGAGTTTTTTTCCAGCCTTTCTTTTTTAAGAAGGCAGTCCCATCAACAGTACATAGATATTGATGTGTGTGTTCTCAGGAAATATTAATAATGAATATAATGTAAAGGTTTAAAGTTACTCACTTACAGCAAGAAATTCTGTTAAAAATTAACTTAGATATTAGAAAATACGCAAGGCTGTTCACTTGTTTTGTCTTAAAAATATTCACTTTTTTGTATGTGTGAAAAATATAATTAAATACACATGGAGAGATTGGATTAGTGTGCTGAAATGGAAACAATTGCTTACCTGGTGGCTTTGGATATGTAACATAGTAAATTTTTTTCCCCCTCCTCTTATTTTTTCATTTTTTTTCCTTCCCTGTCCCCCTCTTTTTGGCAAAACAACATTTAAAGTTGCAAAGCATTTCTAGTCCCCTCTTTTCTTATTTAAGAGAACTGCGTTTGGATTGAGTTTTTTTGCCAGATGCAGAAAGTGGGTGCAGGTGTTCTTTTCCAGATGCCAACACCTTTCTTCCTCCTGCTAGGTGAAGAAAACAGCAGAGAATTTTTGAAGTGTGCATTCTTTGTAATTCAAAGCAAGCCGTCAGTGTTAGACTTTCTCGATTGTGGATACTGACACATGCCTGTGGAGGGGTTTTCTGGGGTTCATAATTTCGTCCTTTGTAGCGGCTCATTTTTTTTCGTACTTGCTAGTATTGCATTCCAAAATAAGTAAATATCAGTGATTTTCCTCTAATTGCTTCCAGTGAAGTTCCTTTGTTCTGGAGAATGATTTCCAATTAGTTTGGGAATGCACTGAACAAACTTAATTATCCCACTCAGCTGCCCTCAAAAAGGCTATTTTCTACCATTTTCTCTCCTGTCGTTGCACTACTGGCTGAAGCCAGTTTTCAGGACTCTGGATATTTGTCTTTTGCTAATAATGCATTTAAATTATTCTCCTACCATGGGCTCAAAAGTTGTCTGAGCGGTTGTGCCTGTGGAGCTAAGCTATACACAGCAGGCGTACAGCATGCCCCTGCACGCTGAACTCTGCTGTTGGAAACCCATGCTGGGCTCTATCACATGCTATCCTTCTAAAATTAACATGTGGCAGACATTTTATATAAAACAAGTAGCTGGATTCGGACTCCAATATGTGCTTTACTGTTGCTGTGCTCCTCGTATCCACAAGAGGAAGGCAGTTGTGCTGGGCTGTGGCACAGACATGTGAACACATTGCTTTAAGGTAAGATAGAGAGACAGACATTGTTCCTCAGTTACTGTGTTGCTGAGTGCACATTCTCACTCTTGGGTGGACTGAAGGTGTCTCAGGCTTTCCCGGGCACTCACGCCACACAGGAGGATGTACATGCTCTCTGCTCATATCTGAGCTTACCTCACATTTTAATTTTGCGGTAATTCACATGGTCTCATAGTGAATCCTGATGCGTGGTGCAGAATGTCAGAAATCTAATCTATTCTAGAGAATGTTTATTACAATGAAAAAGTTTGTGGCTTTGAGAAACATGAGATGGGTGTATGCTTATATATTAATGTACAGGCGTATTGTTCCCCTCTAGTACGGGCCATATTCAGAAGCTACAGAAGTCACTACAGCAGCAGGACCACCTGGCCAGTGCAGAGCACCTTCCCTCTCCTTTCTGTCTGACACACGTGTACTTGTAAGCTGGGAGGTAAGTCAGGTGCTTGTTTAATTTCTGTCTTGCTTATCCAAACTGTTAAGGGCACCACAAAACTTGAAAACTAGCTTCAGAGCTGTTCATTGGTTTGGAACTTTTTTGTGCAAGAAAACTTAATGCGGAAACTCTTCTGTACTAGAAAATCACCTTTTCTACTTTTCTTTTTAAAGAATTTCATAAAATTGATCAGGAATCATCTGGACCAGCATTCAGAAATGAGACCTTCTGCACTGGCATCAGATGGTAGAGCACTGGTCAGGTGGAAGTGTTCTCTGCAGGCTTTTAGCATGTCAGTGTGTCCCGGGGTGGAATTGTGAAGGCAAATATTTGATGTTTGGCTCAAGCTGGAGCCTCTGATATGAAATTGACTCTGCACAAATGCTTACGATGAAAATTTTCTTTTCTCAAAAATTGTTTGCCTCTTCCCCAAATATTTACTTTTATTTTAGTTTGTGTGTGTTCCTTCTCCATTCTCCAGGATCTTCGACATTAGGCTCTTAAAACAAGCCTTAGCTGAAATGCTGAGGGGTTGTTTGATGTCATTGCAAAAAAAAAAAAAAAAAAAGGTGTTATGTAATTAAGCCAGAAAGGAAAGAATACTGTCATAAATAACACTGTGATATGGAGTTGTGGGGCTGTATTCTGCCAACAAAATTGCTTTGAAAATCCTGTAGCCATTCCAGCCCTGCGTCTGTCAGGTCCCTCCATAAAAAGATGCTCCTGTTGAGAAAGTTGTTAATGTTCATGAGATATTCAAAGAAATTGATTGTGCTAGCAACATATCTGGATACAAATATAATCTGAGTTTAATTTTATAATGGAACGGGTCAGTTGGAGGTACTCATTAATATTTCTTGCAACATTTTGTGATACCATGCTAGGAGTTGCACTAAACTTCTAAATGTCAACTTTTAAATGGGTGTATAGACAGGCATTTGCTCTCCCCAAATGTGAGTGAATACAGCAGTGTTTCTGGTAGTCTCTGTATTTATATGGAGGTTATATTTGTTTATTCTAGCTAAAAATGAAACTGTGGAAGGAGGGATGTGGTTTGCTGTGGTTATGTTTTCTTCAAGAGTCTATCATTTTTTGGCTGTTATGAATATAAAGGAAAAACAGCGGAGGACTGGACTGCAGAGCACACGGCTGTGCCTACATGGCATTTTTACACATGGTTTCAGAACACTGGCTTTGCAGTTTGGAATGCTCCTACTAAAGGAGATGGTAGCCCCAAGACTCCTGTAGGAGTCTTTTTGTGGATGTTAACATACCCCCATCCAGACTCCCATGTCCCATCCTGGAACCATTAGCTTGATGGGTGACTTTGAAAATCTCCAGTGACCACCTGGCTTCTGAAGGTTGTTCTTTCCTCACATGAGTACCTACTTAGACTTGAAGGCTAGCTCTTCCCAAGCTGTGTTTTGATCACTCGAGTAGCCTAGGCTAGATTGATGCTTTTTGGTGTTCTCTGTGGTTATGCTTCTGCTAAACCAATGTAGAGAGAATTTATTCCTGAGTGTCCTGATGAAAAGCAAAGTAGCTGCATACACTTTCTCTTTTCTCTGAATTTGTACCAGGTAATTTTTGTACTGAATTGGCCTGTTTGAGTAATAAATTAGGGAACAGTAATTCAGTGTGTTTCCATTTGCTGCAGTAATTGTGTATTAATTTAAAAATAAAGGTTGGGGTTTCTTCCCTATGTACTTTATTCTCTACCCAGTGAAACATGGAGATCTGAAGTGCTCATTTCTGAATTGAACTGCATAAATATTTGTGTTACAGAGTCCTGAATGTTCTGGTGCTGACATCTCCGAATACAGATTAGAGTGGGGAGAAAATGAGGAATCTCTACAGCTCGCATATAACGGCACAGATACTTGTTTTGAAATAAGTGAATTGTCAGCGGCAGCGCATTACTGCTGTAGGCTACAGGTATGGGAGTGAGGAGGTTTTGCATATGTTGCTATCTAAAATGCAAACAGTTTCCTTACACTGTGTTTGGGTTTTAGTATCATTAGCCTATGTGAAGTTATGTGCTCTCTAAATCGGAAGCAATATAAGTTTATTTTAAATAATGCAGACTATTGCATTGTAACTGAACAGTTTAGATTCAGCACAATACAAAGCAATAAACAAGGGAGTTGTTATAGCTGTCAGGTCTCGAGTTGTTGTCGTGTATCATGTGGTTTGTTTTCAGTGAATAATGCTTTTAACAGCCACCATGCCCTCTGATATTAAAACTAAATGCTAATGTTTTAGGACCATTTAAAAAAACTTTTTTTTCTTGGTAACAAGGTGTAAATAACTGGATCTTGGAAGATTCCCCTAGCTTAGATAATAAACTCCAACATCTGGTTCATTTATCAAGTAAAGCAAACCAGCCGAGTAGATTCCATTGTATATAGGAGGTGCCAGCAAGTGAGTCCACCTCATTACCATTTTATCTCTTGATTTATAAGATTGGATCTCACATAGAGTTTCTATATAATTTATTTCTCTTTGATCTATTTCTCTCCTATTATTTGCAGTAAAAAGTGACGGTTAAAATATAGTTCTTTTATATAAATGTGAAAATAAAAATACAGTACTTTTTCTTCTTTACTGAAAATAAATTAAAGTAAGCTGGAGTGAAGTAAAAATATTTTTGCCCAAGACACTCTTCCACAAGATTTATTTGTATGTAAGGCAGAATACCACCAGTAATCAAACCAAAAGTTCATGTACCCACCCAACTGGCAATGTGTGGACCACCCAAGGTCGTTTCTTTGATCAGGGACAACATGCTTCTGTTGAGTGTTTCCTTCTTATAAGTTGTTGGTGTTTTTTTTTTTTTTTTTAAACAGGCCATTGCTTTTTTTTTTTTTTTTTTTTTTTTTTTTTTTTAACAAAGTAGCTTTTGAGCAGTGCGACAACATCCAAGGAGCTTGGGGCCCCCCCAACTCTAACTACACTCAACTGTATTTTCTGACTTGGTCATAACTGGCCATATACCTTGGACTGGCACTGTTGGGAAAGGCAAATTGAAAGAGAATGTTGTGAGAGTGGCTTGGAAGTATGAGCCAGAGAGTGCCTCTTTTTTGCTCAAGAGGGAAAGCATTCAGCATCCATTGGGCAGGGAGTAGCCCATGAGACCACTTCTGTGGTGAGCTGAAGAGAGCTCAAAGAGGTTTTAATGTTAAAAATGGAAGCAACCAGTTGGATAGCATCTTTGTTTTCAAGTGGGTGTTCATTTTAAAATACATGCCACAAAAATGATACACAAATCTACTCAGTTTTTAACACAGCCAATTTAATGTAATCCATAGGCAGAGGTTAAATGAAATGCACAGCAGCAGCAGGACTTTTATTGAAATCCCATCAGTGACCCATGCATTACTTTCTAGAGGGCTTCATCCTCTAGATCTTATCTGTGTAAAAAAGTATATGTAGCAGATGAAGAAGGAATGTTGAATAATATCAGAAATTTTAGTTCTTTCTTAAAAAAAACAAAAAGGAGAGCTGTTTTTCTAATGTTAACATCTTTAACAGAAGTATCTTTGTTATTTTTTTAAAAATAAGTATTCCCCAAACTGCATTTACTCTGCCTTCTAATTAACATGCAGTATTGTTATCTCAATCTACAGTAATGCAATAAAAGGAAAGAATTGAGGAATCGGGTATATGTAACTGCAGGGCAGACAATTTGTCTTTAATGTTGCTCAACGTTTTTCATGTAATGAATACTCTTGAAAACAATTGTGGCCTCTGCAAAGGGAAATATTGCGTCACTTGTGGGTGGGGAGTATCTACGAAGCAAAGAAGAATGAAATTCCCATCGGTTTTGATGATGAGATTGTCCAATAAAGCAATTGAAAGCACCACTAAAAATAAATTGCTTGGAGCATGATACAGATTGCCAAACCCTGGTTTAGAGGCAAGACAAATAATATCATTGGCAGACCACAGAACAAGACTCACTTTTAACAGCTCTAGGAGTGCTTCACTAAATAGAAGATGTCCCTGGAGCAGGATTTGTTTTGAAGGGCTTTTTAAAGGCTGGCAAATGTAGTTTTATTGTATCTTTCTTCATTTGAACAAAGCTCCTCCTGGAAAAACAGAACATAGCTTTGTGTTTGTTTTATGTATAGCTGAAATAAGCTGCTCGCTACAGTTAGGCATAGATAAGAAATCTAACAGTTTTTGACATGTCCTTTTCTTGCTTTCATAGTCCTACTGGCAACATTGTAAGACTGAGTTTCTAATTGAGCGTGGTCAAGTGGCAGACTCTGGGCTCACTCTCCGAAATGCAAAGGAGATGTGGATGGTACTGGCCAATGCCAAAAGCTGCTTTTGAAGATCTGTACCTTTGGGACCTCCTGTAGCTCAGGCTGTACCATAATACATGTATTGACATGTATTGGTTGATAGCCGGCTGAACATGAGCCAGCAGTATGCCCAGGTGGCCAAGAAGGCCAATGGCATCCTGGCTTGTATCAGAAACGATGTGACCAGCAGGTCTAGGGAGGTTATTCTCCCTCTGTACTTGGCACTGGTGAGACCACACCTCGAATACTATGTTCACTTCTGGGCTCCTCACCACAAGAAGGATATTGAGACTCTGGAGCAAGTCCAGAGAAAAGCAACAAAGCTGGTGAACAGACCCTATGAGGAACAGCTGAGAGAGCTGGGGTTGTTTAGCCTGGAGAAGAGGAGGCTGAGGGGAGACCTCATTGCTCTCTACAACTACCTGAAAGGAGGTTGTAGAGAGGAGGGAGCTGGGCTCTTCTCCCAAGTGACAGGGGACAGGACAAGAGGGAATGGCCTCAAGCTCTGCCAGGGGAGATTTAGGCTGGAGATTAGGAAGAATTTTTTCACAGAAAGAGTCATTGGGCATTGGAACAGGCTGCCCAGGGAGGTGGTTGATTCACCTTCCCTGGGGGTGTTTAAGGGACAGGTGGATGAGATGCTAAGGGGCATGGTTTAGTGTTTTATAGGAATGGTTGGACTCGATGATCCAATGGGTCTCTTCCAGCCTGGTTATTCTATGATTCTATGTTAATACGCTATCCTAAGCTGTCTGGATACCTTGTGCTGGGCGGTATCAGGAGGAACCCAAGTGTCAGCTCAAGGGAAGGTGGTATTGCCCATTAGATGCCATTCATGAGAACTTGAAATACAGTGTCCAAGTTTTTCCAAGCACAGGTTGAAATGGAGATGCTCAGGTCAAATTTTAAGAAAAAAATTATCACTGTGCTGGTAATTGAGGATTGTAACAGTGGTCCATTTGGTCAGTGCTATTTCCCTCCTTGGAATTCTTCAAGACTTGAATGGGCAGAAGCCTGAGCAACCTGATCTGTGTTTTACCCTGCTTGAAGTAGCAGCTAGCTCATTAGATGTGTACCAAGACCCCTTCCAACCTGCATGGTTCTGTGATTGTGCACATAGGAGCTTATAATACTCCTGAGGAGGTAACGTTAGTAGCTTCCCACACCATTGCAGTGCAGCGTACACAGCATTTACCAGTAGCTGAGCATCAACTGATAAAATAAACTATAATTGTGCAGTGTTGAGCTTGCAAAGACAGCAGCCATCATTCATGAGCAGAAACGCGCCAGCTTTTGAAACTTGATTTCCACTGGGATCCTTGATCTGTGCATCAAGATGAGAAGCTTGATAAATGGCTGCTCTCCTCTCTTGTGGAAAATACACAGCTATGTGCTTTGGTTGTGGTTTGCTAGTCATTTGTGACTGAGTTATAGACTTAATGCCACTCTGAGTTCCTATATTCTTATATCAGAAAGTTCTTAGCATGAAATGAGCTATTAAGTCTCTGAGTTAGGAACCAGTGTCACTCTCAGCAAGCCAAATACTACTTATGTCTATGCAGACTTTGCTTGCATTAAGCATCTGATGTTGCGTTCTGCAGTATACTGAGATTTTTACACAGGGCAGTGCAACACTCTGGGGTAGCCCATTTGCTGAACAATGTGATGTCATTTGACAGTGACAGCATGACCACCATAACATTTTCCCTTACTAAAAGTTTGCTGCTGATAAAAAGGTCGCTGTTAAGGGCGATTAAATAACTATTAGGGAAAAAAGAAATATTCTCCAATTTATCTGAGACGTACTCCTGAGTAACAAAGGAATATATTAATTGTTCTTGTAAAGGTAGAGGCATGAATCATGCTTTAGAGAATAAGCCAACGATTCTCAGAAGAATCCTTGAAACAGCTTCAGGCTGCATAGTTCATTATTATCAACTTGTTAGACATGAAATAATATTCATCCTGCAAACATGCTGTGGTTTTTTTGATACACAGGCTATTAACCAGGCAGGAGCTGGACCTTACAGTGACCTGGTTACCTGCAGAATCCCCGCGTCTGTGCCTGATGCAGTCTCTACCCTCTCCGTGCTGGAGGATGAGCACATGGATGCCTATCAGCTCTCACCCTCTGTGTGCCTTGTACTGAACTGGGAAGAACCATGCAATAATGGCGCTGAGATTACATCATATAACATTGACCTGGGTGACATCAGCATTCCAGTAGGAAATGTTACAAGTTACGTTATCAGTGATTTGCTTCCAGAAACCTCATACCGGTAAGTAATTTCTTTTTTTTTTAATGTGGCGCAGAGCGCTCTGAATGAGATTGGATAGCTTAATTTTGCATGGGAAATGTTGATGACATTTAGCATAAGTAAAAAATCTAGCTAGGGAGCATAGATATCTGTAGTAATTCCTTTAATAAATTAATTGTGGTATTTCATATTCAAATATTGCACCCCTCCCCTTTCCTCTTCCTCCTCCCTTTATCTCTGATCTCTCCTTCTTTTGAAGTTGCTTTGCTAAGATAAGGTTATGCCGCTAGGTAAATTAATTAAAAAATGGGAAATAACTAAAATTTCAATGCGACCTCTCTTGTTTTCTCAGATGCTTAGCAGTAGTGTTCCAGGGGTTTATATTATTAACTGTATTGATCCCTCTGTTGGGATAGTAAGTTGCACACAATGTACTTTTATTGTGTAGCTGGCATATGGAGATTAAGTAACAGATAATCTGATTTTTAAAACAATCAGTTCAGATTCTGAATTTCTAAGCGATTTTGCCAAAGTTTTATTTTATGTATGAACTACAGGATCACCTCTTCTAGCAGACCTGCTGGCTTAATGTAGCTTAAAGCGTTGGTAAAAGTACTGTATGTGAGTAAAGCTGCACCAAGGTTTGAACTAAATTGAGTTCCTGGTGCCATGCCTCCTCCATCTCCACATTCCCCTGTGTTTCTCACAGTCTGCCTTGCTTCAACACCTGGTGCTTGCATGACCTTGAAGCCAGACGAGGGAACGCAACTGACCGAAGACTAGTCAAAAACCTAATAAAACTAATAAGAAATTTAAGAGTTCGCCTGTTGACTGGCAACCCAGCTGTGGAACTGCATCATCTTTGAGGATTCTTACATTCCCTGGTTTTTCCTCATACATTGAGGAATTGATCAATGCAGTCAAAACGGCCAGAATGGACCATCTAAATTTTTGACTGAAGTCTGCATTCTTCAGTTTCTTTTAATATTTTTTAGAGAGTTCATTGTTGTCTACAGCTTCCTTTAGAGACATGTCCTTTTCTCCAAAGCCTGGAAATGGAGTTGTGAAATGAAAGAATGGGTAGGACATTACTTTTCAGTCATGCTGCAGCCTTACCCGTAAAGCTCTTATTCCTGCTGCCTTGAAATGTGGTGTGATGCTGAGATTATAGTGAATTATATTTTTTGCAATGTTATTTCTTTATTTTGCAAAAAGCACTGTATTAAATTGCATATGTTAGATCAGGAAGTCCACATGTCTTTGAAATGAAAAGGCTAAAGCACAAGCACTAACTGCAAGTGTTCTAAGTGTTGTTTTGAAACTAAATTCATACAAACAGTAAAAAACATTGTGAAGAGGACAAACCAGTGGATGACTAATCAGCAGTAATAACAGATGAAAGCTCTTTCCTTTAAAAAACAAGAGAAGGAAACTCCCAAATCTTGCATCTCATACCTGTCAGGGCAGTTGAGTTGCAAGAACACCTCATATATAGTTTGAAGTATTTTTCTGCTGATAAAAGTAGATGTGTCGAAGTGGTTTTGCTATCAGTTGTGAACTTATTCATTGATATTTCTTTTTCAAGCCTATATACACTTGTTCATCAGGGAACATCTGTGCCCAAAGAGATGTATCCATAAGAAACATATTTAACAAACCGTTACAAAGTTTGGAATTTTTTTCCTTTCCTGTTTTAATCAGACGTGTATTTCAGAACATCACGGATCTCATTCTTTAAATTTGTCCACCTGTGGTTTTTCTTTTCATGTCAGCTTTGTTTAACTCAATTAGCTATTCTCTCTCCCTCATGTTTATTCCCTGCTGTGTTTAAAAGCAGTGAATGCCTTGTTTTTCCTAGACTAAGCAAGCCAAACACTACTGTGTTTAAGGCTCTGAACTCTCTTGCCAAAGTTTCAGCAGAATTTGAAGCAAATCAGCAAAGGAGATTTCAATGTTTTCGTAGCAATCCTGAAACTGAAAGCAAATCTTGGTTATTATAAACCTACTAGTCCAAAATAAGAAGTCATAGAATCAGAGAATGGTTTCAGTTGGAAGGGACCTTAAAGATCATCCAGTTCCAACTCCCCTGCTGTGGGCGGGGACAAACAGTTTCCACAGGATCAGGTTGCTCAAAGCTCCATCCAACTATGTCTTGAATACTTCCAGGGATGGGGTGTCCACGACTTCTCTGGGCAAGCTGTTCCAGTGCCTCACCACCTTCACAGTAAAAAATATCTAATATCTAACCTAAATCTACCCTCTTTCAGCGTAAAACCATTACCCCTCATCCTGTCACTACTCTGTGATAGAGTCTCTCCCCAGCTTTCCTGTAGGTGAGAGGGAGCATTGTTTTGAGTAGTGATGTGGTTACCAAACTGCCTGTGTCCACCTCACTGCGCTTGTAAGCTTAGGTTTGGTATAATTCTGCTGCTTCCAGCTTCTGATGGGAAACGGCTATACGCGAGCAGCTCAAATATATACTGAGCAAGCTCCAGGTGCTTTGCATGGCATGGGGGGCAAAGCTGACAAGTTTGACAAGTTCTCTGTCTTAGTATTAAATGCAGCCAGCATGCCACAGGAAGGATTTGCTTCCCAAAATGCAAGAACCTGGGGCAGGCAGCTAATGGCCAGTGTAGGGCTGATTTCAGGAGGGCTTCTCCAATGTCAGACACAGCCCAGCACTCCTGTTGCTTTTGTGAGGCACCTGCTTTTGGCACCATGTCAACATCATTGCTGGTGAGCAGCTGCAGAAATACGTTTGAGAATTCTGCAGACTTTCCTTTTTATTGACATAGTTATGAAGCTCTGGGAGCTCTGATTAGAGGGTAATAATACTAGTGGACTGGTTTCCTGTGAACTGATGTAACTGAGTGAGTTAATAAATATTCGACAATAAATAAGTATTCAACTGTAATAGAAATACCAATTTTCTGGCACACTCTGTTCTCAAGCTTTGCTCAATGCTTTCTGTAGTTAATTTTGCTGTTGTGATACTTCATTACCAAACAGCTTCCAGTTTTCAAGAATGCTCATTTTTCTTTGGGGATACATAGTTTACAGCAATGCATAGTAGCCTTACTGAATTTTAATAGCAACACTTAATTTTAATTTGGTGTAGAAATAAAAATTCCAGACAGTGTAAGTTCTAAACTGCATTGAGGAAAGATCTTCCAAGATAGAGAGAGAAGGTTGCTTGTGGATGATCAAGTTAGCAGTGCTTGAATGGGTTTTAAAACCAAAATTTATGCTTCAAAGTGTAAAACGAAGTCTTACTTCAGCCCTAGAAGAGTGTAGTCTGAGATTCATGGGACTGGCTTGTTTTGGAGGCTGTGTGGTGAGTATCTATTATGTTCAGGCTGCTGCTGATGATGGAGCATGCAACTACCTGAAAGGAGGTTGTAGAGAGGAGGGAGCTGGCCTCTTCTCCCAAGTGACAGGACAAGAGGGAATGGCCTCAAGCTCCGCCAGGGGAGATTTAGGCTGGAGATTAGGAGGAAGTTTTTCACAGAAAGGGTCATTGGGCATTGGAATAGGCTGCCCAGGGAGGTGGTTGATTCCCCTTCCCTGGAGGTGTTTAAGGCACAGGTGGATGAGGTCTTGAGGGACTTGGTTTAGTGTTAGATAGGAATGGTTGGACTAGGAAGATCCAATGGGTCCCTTCCAACCTGGTTGTTCTATGATTCTATGATCTCCTCCCTTTTTAATGCCCATGGCATTTTAACTACCACAGATTTTGTCAGGCGAGCATACTACAACTAGTGGCATTCCTTATGGGAACTAGCAAATCAGACTCTTCTCATGTCAGTCTTTGAGATTAATTAAAAAGTGATTTTTTTGGTTTGGAATACTATACAAAGGATTTTGTGACCAAACTGACAATAACATGTTGTTTAGTGTGTTTGTTTTTCTAGGTCAAGATAGAATGTCTATTAAAGATCTTTTAATGATTTCTAAATTTGCTTAGTCCGAGTTATTTTTTTCTAAATGTTTAAAAGATGAAGTGGGAAAATGTGAGAGTGAATACAAAGACTAATAGTCCAGGGTCTGCAGGATTAGGTGATATTTTGAGGTATTCTTTCCATTTCCAAAAAACTTACTTTCAAATTGTGATTGTCAGATTTTAAAACCATCTTTCCCAAGTGATGTTCATGGTATTTTAATTTAGCAACCATTAGTGGAAAAAGTTGAAAGGAGTTCAAGAAGTGGTTTTATTGCAAATATTTGTACTACTTTTACACAAAAATGAAGATATTAATCAGAAGTTGATTTTCCCCTGTATTCTGTAAACAGTAATTGGTTTCCACTTAATTGTGAAAGTTGGCTTGCCCACTGTCGCCGTGCCACACAGCTGGAGTAGCTCATGGAGTGTCACAAGCTGAGGTGGGGACATGAGAAAGCGCTGGAGCTAATATGCTCTCCCACCACTATGTGGAAATACCGTTAAATATTAATGTAACTGCTTTTAAATCTGAAGCAACCAATACCGTAGTGTCTGTATTAATTACTAGAAACGCCTACTGTTCTTTTTGTGTCTAATGCTTGTGTGGAGCAGTTGCAGAGGAGGCTCCCACTAGGACTTTGTTCCTGCCTTCCACAGTTTTGGACAAAGAGGATGAAATCACCTTTGTATGGTTATTAAGGTAGTCAGGATGTGTTTCCTGAAACTTAAAAAAAGGTTGAAGGGAAAATGCAGCTTCACACTAAGTAACACTTTACTGCTATTAATGGCTAGGCAAGTAAGCAAAGGGTTAAGCACATGTTTACAAGTGACTATATAAGCACATGAACTCTTAATGTACTAATACTTTATCTGCATCATCAGTGGATAAGGCTCTATGATCATAGAATCACCAGGTTGGAAGAGACCCGCTGGATCATTGGGTCCAGCCATTCCCACCAGTCTCTAAACTATGCCCGTCAGTACCTCATCCACCTGCACCTTAAACACCTCCAGGGAAGGCGAGTCAACCACCTCCCTGGGCAGACCTTGTGACCCTTTCAGTGAACAATTTTTTCCTTATGTCAAGCCTGAACCTCCCCTGTCGGAGCTTGAGGCCATTCCCTCTTGTCCTGTCCCCATATTTTGCAATATGTTTATTGATTTTTTAACTCTTTGTGTTCTTGAAATTGCAGTAAACAGTTTTTGAGGAGTTTGATAGATTTGTTTTCTGGAGGGTATTTCCTGTTCACTTTAACTCTACCTAATTATTTTCCAATAATAGAGATGAAAACTTGCCATTTAAAGCAAAGTAATTTTTCGTATATTATTTACTTGAATGTACATCACATTATGTACTTCAATGATAATAAGTAGCTATGCCTGCCAGAGGCAGTTCTGTTTATTTTCTGCTTTCTGTGAAGCAGGCAGTCGAAGAGGTATGTTAGATTCTGCTCTTCTCCCTTTTCTCCCTCCCATCTGCCCCAGGGAGCTCTAGCTTCTTGGTGGCTGGTAGTTTTGAAAAGCAGCAGCAACAATTCTTGTAGTCTTTTACCATGAGAAAATACTAGGCTGCTGTGCACAGGATTTCCCAAGTAAATAGCATCTGTCCAGCTATCTAAACTAGGCTGATCTATCTAAAAACTTGATTAGTTTGCCCATCCTGTTTTCTTTTATTTTCATTTTGATTTAACAAGCTTTTGAAACCTTTCAGGCTCATCTGTTCCAGTATTTTCTGTTTACAAAGAATCTCATATCTCAAGTTCTCAAAGCTCTTTCAAAATGCATATCTCACATTTTTGTTATGATGTTGATGTTACCATAGCAAAATACTGCTGTTCTTCACTCATTCCTATAAGCAGATTCTGACTGTATAAATTATTAAACTAAAGTGCAGATACATAAGAGAGGGTGGCAAAACAGGAGCCAAGTCATGATCTTAAGAAAAAAATAGAGTTTAGAATATTTTATCAGTCTTTCTTAAATCTAGCCTAGTCATTTGCTTTTCTCTTCTTCTCAATATCCTTAATGTGATTCAGATGGCTTTGGAGCTTTTATGCATCTTGTGAGAGTGACTTGAGTTCAACTTCTATTCAATCTAATCGATAGTTGACTGATGGTTAATATTTCCATGGTTTAAGATGTGTACAAGGTTTGTAGATTGAATCTTCTTGGTTAGTTCTTTCCAGTAGAATTTCATGTTTAAATAGTGTGCTTTGTGAGATGATGCACACAAATATTACTATTCTTTGGTCTTCAGAGATATTTACCAAAGCGGAAGTAGGTTTCACAAGTAGTCCCACCAATACTTTCACTTCATGTTTTCACCTGAAGTAGTTCATGCCCTTGTTAGAAATCCACAACATACTTCTGCATTTTATTTTTTCACAGTTACACACTCCATGTTTTCCAGGATTCACTTGTGTCTCCGCTGTTGTCCATATGGTTAAAGGGACTGCCATCAGGTTCTGAGATGACTTAGCCGAATCTTCTCACCTCTGCCTTACAGCATTTCTTGGTATCTTCACTGCAGCTCTTGCACCGTGAAGAGGATGATAATACTTACTTACAGAGTGCTTCATTTGCCAAAACACAACACTGGTAGCTAGAAGCAGGCACAGTGTTAGTGATGGAGCAGCCAGGTCCAGAAAGCTGTGTTGTTTCTTAAGATTTTTCTGTACCAGGAACCTCATGAAAAGCTCTTCGTCTAACATTTACTGTTTTATTATTCATGTTAGGATCAGGATCCAGGCTGTCAATGAAATTGGGGCTGGACCATTTAGCCACTTCATTGAAGCAAAAACGAGGCCATTACCACCTTTACCTCCTCGGTTAGAATGTGCTGCAGCAGGTCCTCAAAGCCTGAAGCTGAAATGGGGAGATAGCAGTTCCAAGCTTCATGCTACTGATGACATGGTCTATATCTTGCAGATAGAAGACAGAAATAAAAGGTAAGAGATACAAATCCTTGACTTGTGTTAATGGCAATTCTGTTGATCATAATGCAGTTGTGAATCACAATAAGAAAACCACTGTTTTCCTGATTACTTCATACTTCCAAGTATATACAAAATACTGTTTTGGAGGAGATTCTGTGACTGTAGTCTGAGCAAATTATGTAACAAAACTGCTAGAGTTACTACAGAACAACCAAAGACAGTGCTGTACTACTGAAATCTTAGCAAAATCCTGGCCCCTCTGCCAATAAAAGTTTATACTAAGTTTCTTGGTTATAGTGCTGGTTTACCCTTTGGATTATACAAAACAAAGATATAACATCCAATGTGCTGTGTGTATTAATAAAAGGTTACAAAATTAGAGGTCTTGGAAAGGCAAAACTGAGCAGAACAAGGCTTTTTTGGGGCAACACAGTGGTTGGGGTTTTACAGCTGTAATATTTTGGTATGTTAGAAAATAGGAGCTTGGCATCAGGTTGGTAGCTGTGCAATAATTATGAAATAAGAATGCAGGAAAGCTCACACTCACCATATTTCAATTCCCTAACATTTTTTTCAAAACCATGAGAGCTTTTGATGTGCAAGAAACACAAAAAAATAGCATTAAATAACCAGTGCTTAGCCAAAAAGTATTTTCCCATGCAAACTTTTAATGGGAAGATTAGGTAGTATAGAATCATAGGATCACCAGGTTGGAAGAGACCCATCGGATCATTCAGTCCAACCATTCCTATCAAACACTAAACCATGTCCCGCAGGACCTCGTCTACCCGTGCCTTAAACACGTCCAGGGAAGGTGAATCAACCACCTCCCTGGGCAGACAGTTCCAATGCCCATATAAATCCAAAATATATAAATTTAATATATTAATTTATAGTATAAATCCAAAATCATGATGAGATATATTTTATAAAAAAAAGAGAAGGAAATAAAGATGTGAGTATTGCCTAACACTCGGAGCTCTTCTATGAATACATATCGTAGCTAGTTCATTATTTCCTAAGAAACGCTCTCAGCTAGTTTAATTAGGTAAAATAACTGATGTATCAAGTATATAATCCTTAGAGACCTTCAGTACAGATCATTATTTGGTGTAAATTAGCATGATTCCTTTCATTTAAATAGAGCTGTGCTGAGTTTATGCCATCTGAAGATCTGGCCCAAAAGCTCTAATTGTAACTAATAAAACCACCATGAGTAATGCCTAAAAACCTCCCAGTGTCTCAACTGTACTGATGCAGAGAGGGTACATGCTCCACCGTACTAATACTGAGAGCTGTCCAATGAATATAAATGCCCGTTTGAAAGTCTGCCTGATAAAACCAGTTTCTTCAGAGTGCAATGATGCTTGGCAGGAGCCCATCACCTGCAGCAGCATGTGATCAAGTCAGCTTTTAAAGAAACATCCAGCAGGCTTCTTTTGTTTGCTTTCATGTAGCGCTGCAGGTGGTATGGGGAAGAGCTGTAAATTGTTTTAAACCTGGTTTTATGTTGGAAGAAAGAATAAGCTTGCTTGTAAGAATAAAATATGTTATGTTACCTGGCAGCTGAGAAGGAAAGCTTTTTCCCTTTTGCTTTCGCACAAGGCCATATTGTCACCCTTTGCTTCTCCGCAGACTTTTTACGCTGCAAATGTTCTCTTAAGAGCTGTTAATTAGGAGGAATTTTAACTTGTTGCTCTTTGAGGTCTTGGCTTTAAATTTGGCTCATAGTCTATGTGAGCTCCCAAAGATGCAGTAAAATTAGTGGTCTGCATTGCACTGTCTCATCCTGCTTGAACAGAGACCTTGCATGAAATAGCTTCCTTTGACGATTGGGTTTGTAGCAATTAGTTCAGCAATACCTGAAATGAGCCGTAGCCCTGAGCCCTCTGGCTGAATGGGTGTGCTGTTGTCTGTGCTGTTTTCTGTGTTTGAGAACATTTTGAGCTGTCAGGTCTTGACAATAAGATGTATTTGTTTGTTCCCCATCTGTCAGTCCCTTTTTGCTCCTCATTGCATGCATCAGTCACAATGAGAGATGTTCCTGAAAGGATACAGCAGCAAGTTTTTGTACATTTAGGACAGCTATCATTCCTAATGAACAGAAAATGACAGCCCACACATTAACTGGCAGAAACAGCAGCTAGTTACAGACTTAGGAGCACCTCTGCTATTTCTTGCTGGCACCACAAAACAATAACACAGAGAACCATCCTTCTGATAAAACATTTAAGGCAAAGAAAGAAGCAAAGTTGGGCTTTATTCTACCTTGTGACTTAAACAGTTGTCACAGAACTCAAATCCAAAACTCAGATCTGTGCTGTCTACAGTGGTGAAGCTTATTAGAAGGGGAGGGGATGAGGAGAATAAGTCTGAGGAACAGAGAAGGAAGGAATAGTCATGTCCCAGATCCATGAGCTATCAATTAGCCCTGTCGAAAGACAGGGTATTTCCCAGATCCACGGACTGGTCTTCCGGTAAAGATTTAGCTCTGAGTTTGTGCAGTGATAGTCAACCAGTGCTCCTGAATGTGTCCTGATCATTAAGATTTGGTTTTAACTTTACCATGCTGTAATGAGACAGAACAGGTCAGTTATTGGAGACTAAATGTTTCATTGATTGCAAGACCTGTGAAGCTAAATACTTGGAAATCTCCTGACGCTGATTAATGTAGGGTCTTGGAAAGGTGTACGCATCAGACATGTATCTGCTTTAGCTCTCCTTTGCTCTTCAGTGTGTGACATTTAGGAAGATCAAATTAGCATCTCTTGTCCTTTCAATTATGTGTAGCATTAAGAGGAAATGAAGAAAAATCTGTTTCTAGAAAGCACAGTACATTGGAACGTTAGTTGAGAGTTGTTGACCTTTATGTAAAGAACACTATAAAATTTCTTTCTTTTTTAAATAAACTATAAGTTGTGACTTCATTTCCTAACTCTAGTAATGTCAAGAAAATCATCCAGAATACTGTGGATTTTTCCTCTCCAAGTGAAACAAATGAGCCTAATTATAGTAATGCTTTCAATTTTTTTTTCCTGTACTCATAATTAGTTTGTAGTTGTTCCTACAACTAATTATACCTCTTAGTGTCTTAAAATGCTTACAATAGCAAGTCTGAAAAACAGAATTAGCAAGTACATTATTAGTGGGTCACTTATCAGTTGTTTGTGTGTCTTTTAGATGAATATATGTTGTAGTTGAGTGAATTCTATGATTGTTGTGTGTATACAGAATCCCAATGCAAATATATATAATTATATGTTAAGAGTGAATTTTTGGTTTGAGGCAGCTTAAACATTTTCTTTAAAAATACCATTGAAGAGTCATTGACAGTTCTTGATAAGTTTGCTTTTGTAAGTGAGTTGTAAGGGGTGGCGTTCACTGACATTCTAAACTGTGATTGCTTTTGTTACGGTTATTTACTGAGTGAGTTATGACTCTTCATCGCTGGGTAAACAGTAGTAGTATTTCCCTTTCACAGCATATGAAAGATTATTTATGTAGCTATTACACTGTTTAAAAACACAGTTAAATTATATGTGCCTGCCATTTAAGCAGATAGAATTCTTCAATAGGAGTGAAAAATTTACCGTATAGTAGAAGTTGCCTAATGACTGTAAATTTTAGTGAGAGACAGTCATTATGCACACATTGCTCTTTTTGGTTAGCATATGAATATCCTGAAGGTCGTAGATGTACTTCTATATAGTTCTGGAAACGTCTAGTGACTCCAAGAAAGGAATACCATTTGTAACAAAATGACATTATCCTTTCAGTTGATTTTCTTCTGCTTGGAGAATTTTACCTTAACTTAAATATAGGGTGAACTCTTCCGGAACGTAGCCATTTCTTTCTGGGATAGTTAATCACTGCCTGGGTACAGCTATCCTGAAACAGTTTCTTGCCTTAAGGTTGCTTTATTTCACAAGAGAGACTAATGAGTCAGTGTATTAATTTTTAGGAATTTAAAATACTACCTCATTAAGTGATTCCTTTACCAATTAGCTTCAGTAAGCTAGTTGTTTTGCCCAGTGGTATTTACTTACGAAACCGTGTCATATCTACCTGAAAGCACTGACAAAAATGCAACAGAAAGATTTACAAAGCAGTAATAATATAATAACCATTTTCTCTGTATGTAGAGAGCTGTTGCAGCCCTTTATTCCATGTCAGCAGACAGTGGATGAATAACTACAGAAGGACGAGCACTGTTGCACCGTAACCCTTTTGCAGTCATTTCTGAAAGCTGTTTGATTTCAGGAGGCATCACCCTTCATGTTCCTTCTCCCAGGAGTGCCTGGTACTATGGTGCAGGCAGCAGAGGACACCTAAGCTGCAGGCTCTCAGTTGCCTTCCAGCAGTTCAGTTTGTCTTTGTTTGTTCATGTGTGGTAGGTTGTAAGTGGGGTCTTTAGAGCCCAAATATGAGCAGAGGAAACATACAAAGTTTTCCAGTTTTCCAAGGAAGATGTATTGGTCCATCCTTTTCAGTGCTTGCTAACCCAGATGTTAGTGATACTTCTGGTTGTACAGTCATTTCAGTTGCATGTTAAGTTCTTTCACTGTTTACAGAATGCCTGTAAGAAAGAGAGAAAAGTATCAGATTATAAAAAAAACCTACACCAATATTTTCCAAGGTGAGTGGAACGAAAAAGCACTTGTCAGGACATGGTTTACATGGAAAATTAAAATGGGCTTTGAACACTAACTAGTAAAGTCAGTACAGAGATACAGATGGGCTCGGGTTTTTCTGCAGAAAGGTTCTGTTCTATGAAGGTCCTAGCTCTTCCAGTGACTCTTCCACCCTTCTGTCTTCCTCACCTGGTAGTGCTGGAAACCTCCTCTCCCTAAACATGCTGAAGTTGTATATAACAGATGAAAGTATTTTCCCTTTCTTCCAGCACAGCTTCTGTGACCAAGTTACTCCATGGAGAAGTGTAGAGAGCAGAGGAAGCATAAATACAATGGAGACAGCCTGTAAGTGTCTAGTGCAGTTTCCCTGGCTGTAGAAATGGAATTTTATAACTGATGGTTTGGTCTAAGCAGCAGTCTTGGCACAACGGCAGAGCCAAGTGCAGCCTCTATGAGCGTTAGTAAGTGATCATCCGTATGAGCCAGCACCATGTATGCTTGCTCTCCATTGATGTGAAAAAAGGTAGAACAGAAGCACAGAGATAAATTGATAAACTTGATACCTCTGACCACTAGCATAATTGTTATCTGGTTACTGCAAGTTTCCAGCAATCTAATTAAAAAATTATTTGTGCTTGTGATTTGATCAAGACAATTTACGTCTGTTTTAGCAGCAATTACTGTTACATATCAGGCCTACTGGCTTGTGGAGTTCTATTAAAATAAAATAATAGATACATTAACATATTCTTGCAAAAACCTGCAGGAAAAATAATTTTCCTGTTGGGTAAAACAATGATGAAAGGAAATGAAGAATGGCATGCAAGCCTGGCTAAATAGGAAGTTAACATTCAGGAAAGACTTTCAGGTAGCCTGTCTTCACTTCATATTGTTGCATTATGTAAATGGGTATTACTATTAACAGTAATGATATTTATAGTTAGAACGTTCCGATTGGATACCTGGGGCTCTGCCATAAGTGCTGTGTGAATGAAAAAGAAGAGGAAGAACTGTTCTAAGTGTAAAAAACTTAACTTGTTAACGTATTCCAGCTTTGTTCCTAGGAACAAAGGTAAAAGAACATTTTCAGTAGGTGTGGGTTAACTGTGTGTGCATCACCTTTTGAAGCACGGTCAGGTGTGAGAAAACTACATTAAGTATTTAAAATTAGATGTTTCAGGAATCTAGTGAGATGCAGAATTTCCATAAGTATGTTCAAAGAACCCCTGGTTTGGTGGGAAATGTTGTAGTTAGCTACAAAGAAACTCAGTGGATCAACTTGCTCTTATGTGTTTATCTACAGGCAATTCAGATTTAGAGGGTGTAACTGAATACTCCAGGCAGCAGATCATAAGGGCAGCATCTAGACCAAAGCTTGCTACTGTAATCAAAGCTGTTTTCTGCACATCTGTAACAACCTCATAAGAAAAATAATTACTTAATCAGAGTAATGGCTGTTAATATCTAAAGTGGTAATAGGGTTCATCTTGGAGCAACAGAAGCATGTTGGCCAGTTTTCCAAGTGCACAACTTCAAGTTCCCACTTCATTTTGCTGAAGCTGGTAATCCAGAGACTGCATTTTGCTTCCTTGGCAAGCTTTGCCAAACCGGTCTACTGATGCTGTCCAATCAGTAAATAGTGCTAAAATGATATGCCAAATGAGATGAATTTTCAACACAACTGTTAGTTGCTGCCATACTAGGAAGGTGGATTGTAATGCAAAGAAGGCAAAAAAAGGCATAAGACTAAGTTCATTAGTTCACTACATCTAAACTGTGGGGTTTTTTTTCCATTTCAGCTGTAAGCCCACTCTTATTTATACCTATTGTTACTTCTTAATAAATTGCTGCTGCAGGCCATGGTATTGGTAGCTGCCTAGTAATGTAGTTTCAAAAGACCACTGGGTGCTTTCCCTAATTTCTCCAAGATCTTTCATTCAAATGCTGTTAAATTTGTGTTAATTTGTGCTCAGTATTGTTCTTCCTATCTGTTCCTCGGCCTTTGATGTGGCTACACACAGCAGTCATCTATCAGGCACTTTGTTGGTCTGTCTCCATTTCTCCTGAATACATCCACAAGCTCCTTGCAGAAAACCCCATGATTTTTCTTGCTGTGTGGGAGTTTATGGAGGTTAGGGCGTTCTCCATTTTCAACAATCCCAGCCATCTGACAAATGACTATCTAAGGTAAATGTGGATTACATACTCAAATTCAACAGCAGATGAAAGCTGATCTTGTAGAAGCAAGCTAAAAATCTATTTTTGGCTGCAAGTACTGTCTTTCTAGCCTACAAATGTGCTAGGTGATTAAGGGAAGAAACCAAAACTCTTCCCATCTGACTATTATCACTTCTCTTCATGTCTTTTTCAGCTTTCCACTTAGTTTTGCTTTTTCTAAGGATAAAGATGGAAAAGTTGCCTCCCTCAATGTGTCCTCTTACTATTATTATGCCAGTAAACAAAAATTGTATTGACAGTGCATTGTGGAGATGAGTTTCATACCATATACTTGTTCATAATATGTTTAAAGCTTCCCAAAAGGTATCTTCAGATCAGAGGGGCCAAGATCATGTGTTTGGTCCACACCTCATGTTAGGGCTGGAAGTCAGGGTTTGGGGAGGTTGTGGGGGCACAAAACTCTTTTGGGAACCCCTGATCAGGTCTTTTCCTTCCCTCAGCACCTACTTGCAAAAGGTAATGCTCGAGACTAGCTTGGAAAGGTGCCCGAGGCTTTTCAGAAGCACTGAAAAGATTGGGTCGTTCTGGTACAGGTTATCAGAGCACTGATAAGATGGTGGGGATGGGGGATACTGCAGGTGTGAGAATTTTATCTTTCAGCTGAAGAGTTTCAGATGCAGCAGAACTGAAAAGAATTGTGTGTTGGCCTTACCCCTGTATCTCTGCAAGTTTAACAGAATAAAAGTTCACTCTGTACTCAAGATGTGGATCAGGGACAGAGTTTATGGTTCTCACTGCTGGGGAAGGATAAGTTATCGCACAGTGAGAGATATTATTTCATCAAGCTTTCTACTTTCCTCCTGTCTACAGCCTCACTTAAAAATGAAATGATACCTCTGTTTTGACCCTCACCAAAAGCTGTTCTCATTCCCCTTTTAGTGAGTTAATTCCATTCTACTTCTGGCATCTGGGTTTAGTAAAGATTAATAATGCTTTTCTTGCGTCAGCAGGAGCAAGTCAAGAGGTGTTAAACCTTCCAGTATGCTGGTGGGAAAAGAAAACCGTATAGATTGGAAAGTGTTGGATGATGTTCTTTAAGCAAAATAGAGGAATGGTCTAAAAAAGTAGGTGGGGTTGTAACTGTGCAGATAACAGGGATGTTGCAGTAATAATACTAAAAGAGCTGTTGGTTTCTGACATTCATGTACTTTAGCTTCCAATTATGCAGTTGTCTGTGTATGCTGAAACAAAGCTGCAGGTCACCAGGTCAGACTAGTCCTCTATTAATGATTTTTCTCCAGCCAGAATTGTGAAATATGACCACATTTTTCTGGGAGGCAGCAACAGAATCATTTGTATCACTATTTTAGCCTTTCTATGTGGCTTAAGATTTCTGTCTCATTTAGTGCTATACGGTAGATTGTCTCTCAAATTAAGCTATTTTAAGGACAAACGTGTTCCTAAAATGTAAACAAAACCCAAGAGTTTGAAAGAGAACCTGCTGATTAAAATGTGTTGAGAACTAATGAGCAGAGGTAGAGCGAGTGCATTTGTATTCCTCTGCTCAACTTGAAGTGACCAGAGTGAGGGAAACAATATAGGTGCAGCATGTAAAATATTTCCAAGAAGTTCTTTACTGAGAATAAAAAGGTATTGATGAAAAACTAACAGCAATGGTGTCTCCCAAACAGTTGTTCTAGGACATTGTGTTCTCTCTCCTTGCTCTTTGTAAGTAAATGAATAATCTGTGACTGACATCAGAATGTCTGGGAAGAGTAGAATTGGAAGCACAAGAGTAAAATGAAGGGGAAATAGCCTCTGGGGAGTGTTTCCTGCCCTGGATAAATTTAATTTATTTTCAGCTTCTGCTGTTACTTTCCTGGAGAGGAGAATCAATGCTGCAACGTGTTAAATTTGAATAATACAGATTTAGTTGTGGGTGGTACAAGCTTGGAAAAAAAAAAATCAGTTGCATTGAGAGTGCCATTAATCCAAAAAGGTGGTCTTCTTCTAAAGGTATACAGCCTACCATCTTTTAAATTCAGCTGGGCAGAGTTCTTAGAGTTGACAGTTTCTTGGTGCTTATTAGCACGCCTCAGGTATTCACGAGTGGTCTGAGCAGGTAGAGGCTGGAGAATGAACATGTTGGCTGAAACACACTGAGCATGTTTTGTGTTTTGGTTTTGTCTGTTTTGGAGGGGGATGGTGAGGAAGAAATGAGAAATCAAAGTAAACACATTTTTATAAGTATGATCCTGTATAGGAACAGGAGCACTTTGGACTTGTCTAGACCACTTGTGTCCCCTACTATCCCCACAATTTTACCAATTCAACTGTCCTAATTTAACATTTAAGCATCTAAGGAACTAATGCAATATAAGACTACCAGTTTGTGGAGTTCTTAAATGTAGAGCCCATGTTCAATGTGCTTTTGACATTAGATTTAGATTTAAGTTTTTAGATTTAAAAAAATGAACTTGCAAAAATATGAATAAATTATCTTACTTTAGACAATTTTTGACAGATGCAAACACAATGTTCAGTCAGACTCATCAATCCTTCAGCAGAAAATTTGGGAGACTGAATAAAAGATTGTAGGACATATTGCTGAAAGTCTGTAGCCATCTACATCAAGTAAATACGCTAGTTTTAAAAATAACATAAATAATTCTGGAAGAGCATGAACTACCTGATTTAGACATGAGGAAAATACTGTGTTCTTTATTAAAAAAAACACTAGCATTTTGAAGTTAGAATGTTTCATCTCATTATGTTTATTACGTCATGGTCTACGTCTTCAAACACAATTAAAAAGCATTATTGTCATAGTGAAACCTAACAGCAATTGAATTTGATTGACTTACTAATTGGCATTTCTTCTTCCAAACTTGGAAGCCCTTGGTCTTCAAAGGTGGCTGAATCTTAGAGGTTTAAGTGTGCTTCCATTACAGTCTTGCATACTGAACATGAATGGAGTTGGACACCAGATGGGTGTATTAGTCCAGTTTCCAAGTGATAGGAGGAGCTCAAGTGTTTTGCCAGTTCACTTACTCAGTGTTATGAAGCCTTAATCATATTCAAGAGGCAAAAATGTAATCTGAAGACTAAACCACTGGTATTCACTATGTAAATGTCTAGCAAATGTACTATAAGCCCAGACTGAGACATGAGTGTGCTTGTGTGGTAGTTGGTAAGGTGTATGGATCCTCCTATGCTTACGTAGCTTCACAGATGATTACAAAGAGAACATCAGTCTAAAACGCTGCACTGCATCTTTTTTTGCTATCTATTGCCCTTAGATCGGGGTAGATACAAGCCTTGGCACTTCTTTGAGTGCTGCAGTGGTTTTTGAGCCAGCTGCCTGATTGAACTATAAGAACTGGAGAGGGAGAGACAGACAGAGAAGTGTTGTCTTTTCAATCTTATTACTGTCCTAAATACATATACTTTGTTCATTGTGCATTGAATCCCAAGAAATCTTATTCCATGAGAGCAGGTCTGTGGCAGTCTTTTGAATCGTGCCATAGCTGCTTACATGATCTTTACATGTGGGATAGCAGGCAGTCCTTGAAACTGTATAACCATAAAGTTGTAAGAAACATTCTTCCTTTTGGAAAATGGCTTTAAAATCTCCTCTTTAAAAACCTATGAGTATGGATCTTTGATTTCCAGTCAAGGTGAGGGGCTTACTGAAACTCAGTGGAGGTAGTAAGTCACATTAGTCCTCAGGGTACATTTCCGACCATTTAAATTGCTCCAACATTTCTTTTTATTACAGATGATTCTTGATCTCTCTGTACTTCCATGGATTTCTATTATGATGTACTAGAAATTGCAAAACCAGAGGACTAGCACCTAGATAGGGAGGTTAAAACCAGATCTCTTTTGTTGGCTTCCTGGTGATTTACAATCCACTGAAATGGTTAAGATATTTGAAAAAGTGTATTAAATCATAGAAAATACCCTATGTGATCCTACACAGTGAATTTTATGTTCTCCAGATTCAAGACTATTTCAAGTTAAGACCTTGTTCCCCAGAGGAGGCTTAGCGGGTTGATGCTAGATGCTGGGTCCTTTCTCTTTGTTTATCCTCATCCCCATTCTGTTCAGCACCCGAGGGGTCAGGATCTTAGGTAGAAATTGCAGGCTAACAGGTGACTGGTACTGAAAACCATTTATCTGAGCAGAGCAGTTGAAAATAGAAGTCAGATTCTCTCTAGCAACCTGTACTTTTTCTTTTCCTTTTCTCGATTAAGTGACATTGATTTTTTTTTTTTTGTTTTGCACTATATTGTTGGACACAGTTGTGTGTGTTGATGTTTGGTCTTGTCAGAGGAAGTACTTTGGAAGTCACTTTTTCTTCTTAGCCTTCTCTCAAGTACAGGTGTCCCCCAGCACTCCCAGCAGGCAGACTTTGCCATCCTCCATATCCCCATCACTATATTGCTTCTCCTGTGACAGCCCACCTTATGTTCTCTCTGAATCTGTTTCTGCTGTTTGATCATCTTTCGTCTGTGAACTTTTCAGAGCTTGGAAATATATAATACCTTACGTTACATAATCACTATGCTCTGATTTAAACAGAGTTAATTCTGGCTTAAGATGGCACAGGTGAGTGTAGTATGTGGACTTCGAGTCTTAGGGTGCCAATCATAGAATGGTTTAGATTGGAAGGGTCCTCAAAATCCATCCAATTTGAACCCCCCTGCCCTGGGCAGGTACACATCCCACACTAGATCAGGCTGCTCCAACCTGGCCTTGAATACTTCCAGGAATAAAGTCCAAATCAAGCAATAAAGGATTCAAGGAATTAATCTTGTTTTAAACATATTTGTAAACCAGCAGCGCACAGTGTATTGTAGCAGAACACAGGCTGAATCTGTTCTTATTACTCGGTACTAGAAAATGCATTGGCAGATGCATTTCCTGAATAATTCACACAATTATTTTGTAAGGTATTAGTTTCAAAAGGGAAAATGAGCAACTGCTTAGCCTACTAATCGTTCTTAGTGTGTTAATCACATGCCGGTTTTATACCTATCTTTAACAGGTCTGCAAAGCACATTGTGCCAGTTTTCACAGTATAAATACCTTGCACTGATATGTGTAGTAGTCAGAAATGTCAGTGCCCCTCCAATGTAACTACATGTTCATATTTTTATTGTTTCTAGGTTTATTCCAATTTATAGGGGACCAAGTCATACGTACAAGATACAAAGACTGACAGAATCCACTTATTACTCATTCAGAATACAGGCAGTCAATGATGCTGGGGAGGGACCTTTCTCAGAAATATGTACCTTCTGCACAACTAAGTCAGTCCCACCTGCAATCAAAGGTATGTAATAGATTTTTTTGACATATATGCACGTAACGTATAATTATTTAAATAACAGCTAAGTATGCACTGAGTTTGTAAAGGTTAACATAAGTTTGCAATAACACAAATGAAAAATCAATTTGCGCTGCTTTGCACTGTGTATTTTTTGTCAAATGTGAAGTTACATTATAGTGGGAAGCTAAATTATCACTCAAAAAAATCATGTGAACGATATAAATGTTATGCCAGCTACTGTTGTTCTGTATAAACTGTTAATACACTGCAGCTAATAATAATGTTTATCAGGGGACTGCTCTGTATTACTTCTGTAAGGGCTCTGTATGTTACTTCTACAAGGGATGTAACACCTTTAGTGTGTACGTATACATACCAACTTAAGAGTTAGTAAAGTTGGTTTAAGTTGTGTAAGTGATGTGCAGTGTAGCACTTCAGATTTTATTTTTCCTTTCATCTATAAAATTAATAGTGATATTTCACATAATTAATGCATTAGATTTTTTGTCTCATTTAACTAGTGTTCCACTAGAAGAACAAAAGCAACACTATTCACTGTGAGAAACAGCAACTGTTAGGTTGTCAGATGGGTTTCATTTGCTTGGCTGTATTTAAAAATCTGGCTTTGGTGATTTTCACACTACTCGTGATCAAAGATTAGAGAAAGGAAAACAGTCCTGTGGTGTAACTTCCCTAGTCCCAGGAGGAACAAGTCTCAAACACAGATAAGAGAACGTGAGGAGGTTAGCTTCGCTACAGTAAAACCAATGTATGCAAGTATCCCACCGTCAATTCTACCCGGCATCTATTTCGGCATCTGCTTTGATGTTTCTGGAAGAAGATATCTTTATGTGTTTGGTGTAAAGTGTGAGGGTAAATATGCTTCCCCAAAGGTCAGTTTTCCTGATTCAGCTGTCAGCTATGCTACTCAGCCAAGCCAAGTGAGGTCATGATCGATGAACCAGGCTGGCATAGGTGATGGTAGTAGGGAAGGTATACTTCACAGTTTCAGCTTCTGCAAGTTGTTGGAATGCCTGAGCACAGGCACGTGCCCCTCGTGAATGATGAGTCCATGTTGCTGTTGCTTGTCTTAGCTGCACTAAGTGGATAAAACTGGCAAAGGGATGCTGACATGCACCATATTCACATTTTCATTTTGTTGGAGAGAAATCTAT
The DNA here is from genome assembly GCA_033558105.1 of Coccyzus lansbergi. Lineage (NCBI taxonomy): Eukaryota > Metazoa > Chordata > Aves > Cuculiformes > Coccyzidae > Coccyzus > Coccyzus lansbergi. Next base: position 529,963 of record JAUMJK010000358.1, read on the forward strand.
CTTACTAAACTCAGACCTCATCTAGATATTGAACTCCTTGCCTGCCTATTTAGTTCCTGTTAAATATGTCTCATGCTCATGAACATCAGGAGACTAAAATATGGTGCAAATACTAGGTCCTGTGTGTGGGCTGGTACTATGAGTACATGACAAAATACTGGCTGACACAGAGAAAAGGGCACAATGGAAGCTGCATTAATGAAAAATGTGGAGAGGGAATTATATGGGGAAAAGTGATCTGTTGTGGCAAAATACTGGTGTTGATTCCCTTCCATGTTTGTAGCAATACAAAAGCATGTAGGTGCTAAACATGTGTTTTCATGTATATATGCATGTGTTTATTCATCTGTAAAATGTCGTTAATTACTCAGTGATGCCACCCCTAAAAATAGCACTATTGTTAATGACAGTGTTTTGTAAGCATCAGACAAAAATCTGACTGTATTGAGGTGAGGAAAAATAATTGAGAATGTTGTTGTCAGCTGAGATTAAGGTGCCTATTATCACACTCTCAACACTGGCAGATGTGCAGGGAGAGGCAAATGGATATTGATTACATTTGGGTTTGCGTATGATTCATGTGTTCCTCTTGGGTGGTAACAAATTAGTCCAAAATCCATGTAATGTATGCAGCAGCAGCAGCATTTGTTTCTTTGATAGACTGTCCTGTTGTCTGTTTTCGTAGTGTTGGGAATCTATATTACCTTTAATAAGCTCATGTTCTTGCACGTGCACATGTTAACCACTCAGTAAAGTGCTCAGTGCCTCTTTTTCTCCTTCTTTCATTTTGTGGTCTATGTGCTTGCTTGCTTTGCCTGATCAAGAGGTTGGTAGACCCTGGAAGCTGTTGTAGTTGGTTTGATGCCTTCCAATGGCAGGTGCTGAGTTGGACATATAAACATGCTACTGCTGTTAGCACTCTGCTCAGCTCACCTGCAAGCTTGCTAATCAGGCATAGTGTACAATGTCTTTCAGTTTTCAACTGGTGAGAGATCCTTTCCCAAGGACAGCAGCATTGCAACAGCTGACAAATTCAGAGTTCTAGTGAAAGCACTAGTCTAAGCCTAGATAGAAATAACTGATCTGATCATCTGAATGTCCAGCACAGAATTAAATACCAGTCCAAACCTTGAAAATTATGCTTGCACTTTCACTTCTCAGGCTGGACTTCAATAAAGAAGATTTTTGAGCTTCCCCTTCTCACATTTCTTCTCCCTTTTTTTCCTGAATGACGTTTGCTATTATTTTTCTCTTTCAATGGTGCGTTGCATGGAGGAATATGCAAGCATCTCTGCTGGCCCAGTTGTTTGCTCAGAACTTCACAAGATTGCTGCTTTTATTAATGCTGGTGTAATTAGTGCATTGGCTTCTGCTTTGAAAAGATTCTGAGTTATCCCATTCACTCCCCCTTTCTAGAGGCTCACACAGAAGAGTAAACTTCTTAGGAGCTTGTTAATCAGCTCTAAATTGTGCTGAATTTTCTGTTGATAGAATTTGTTATTGTTTAATACCACAAGAATCACAAACTGCTTAATCAGGCAAGACTGCCCTGAAATAAATATGACTTTTGAAATACTTAAAAATCCAGCTTCAGTTTTACTTCTTTAACCCAGTGGTGAAAGCAGTTTGATTTTTGGCCACCTAATTGCAGTACAAATTATGTGCTGTTGGCCTCTATGATGTCTTTAAGTACTCTTTTTAAAATGTTCTTGTATATATTACAGTGCATGTAAAATGAACAAACTTTCAATACAGTTCTTATATTAAATATGTTAACTTTTAATTTTATTGTAGCCCCTCGAGTGACACAGTTGGGAGGAAACGCCTGTGAAATTACCTGGGAAATGGTCCCACCCATGAAAGGAGATCCTGTTGGTTATGTTCTGCAGGTACTGGTTGGAAGAGAATCTGAATACAAGCAGGTAGGAAAATTGTCTCACTCTAGTATTGCTAAATTGATGATACAATGGAAATGGGTTTGAACATTTGCTGTGCTGCTTCTCTCTGCTGTATTGAATTACGCTCTATGGTGATGCGTCATGAACTTTGGTAAAGGTTAAGTCAAAATTAAAGGCTGTAATGGGTTGTTTTCTCCCCAGAGGGAGTATATAGAACATCATTATCTTATTGGAGTGATTTGCGCTCCCTCTGTAGTTAATCACCATTTCTAACTGAACTAACCTTTGCAGTTACAATTCTGTCCACCCATGCTTTCTTCTGGACTAACTGTGCTAACTGTTGCCTGAAGACCAGAAGATGAAGTATAGGTAGATGATCTTCCTCTTTCACTAAGCTAGTTCCTAAACCCTCCATCAACTTTTAATTGGTTTCTTTAGGTGTCCCATTTCTGTGTAAGGTTTCAGTGTGTGTATGTGCAACTGCTCTATATCAGCTGCTCCAGAAACTGTATGCTTCCTTGCACCATGGAAACAAAGTGAATGAAACATGGCTGATGCTTCCTTGTTTGTCTTAATTAGAGATCACCAGTGGACATTTCCCCAGTGCACCTGAATCACAGCTAGATCTTTTATTGCATCTGTCACATCTCTGACATCTCACACATCTCTGTGTGATTTACAGTGCACTTCATCTGTGCCCTGTCTTCTCCCTGTCCTTTCTTTCATTGTCATATAGAGTGAAAATAAGTCCAAATTAGGGAATGAGATATGTTAAAACTTAAGTTTAATTACTAAAAAAGTGAATAAGGTAGTACTTTGCAACTGTCTTTGCTCCTTTTCAGTCTATTTTTGAGTGTTGCTGCAAATTAACAAATTAGCGAAATAACATGAATAAATACAAGACAATTCACGTGGATGCTAAAGATTTGGAAATCATTTGGTTTTATCTCAAAAAACTTTTGGTGCTGGTATAGATAATAAAACCACTGTGTACTGTGTTGGCCTCATAATGTCAGTGGTAAGTGGATAAGTGGGTGCATTTCCCTGTTGCCTGTTAGGAAGTAGCATTGATGTATGACATTTGTGTACAGCTGTAGTAAGCATAGCTTCAGTGCTTCAAATGTTCTGGATGTCCTTGGGGAGATTTAGGCATGGCTTCATGTTCCTTTAAGGGAGATGGGGGCTTAATCTTCACAGTGAACAAATTTGGTGTGAAAAAGCCCAGTAATAAAGGCTTGAGTTATCACAAGTTACTTTCTAGAAGTTCCCAACAGTGATGCTCAAAGCTGACACTATGACTTCTGTAGTTGCACTGGCTGATAACCACCCATGGAAAAGAGGGAGAATTCCACTGTCTCACAGTCTCAGAAATCAGTTTCAGTCATCACAAACGTGTCATCTCAACCCTGGGACGCATTGCAGGCTCACTGCAGCTGTGTACGCTTTCTCTTAGCTCCTGTTATATGAATAAGAGATAAAATATAGAAATGTCTTTCAGTGGTTTTCTGGCTAATGTATTTCACTTTACCTTTTGTCTGGCATGCATGTGATCACGTTAGCTGAAAAGTAATTTTAGTGATACGTTAATTACTTTTTAATTGGAAGTCCTAAATTTACTTTTAAATCGATTTTGTTCCTTGCAACTGACGTACGTGTTTTGCAAGTGTATCTCAGGGGACGTATTATATTAGAGAAGTTTTGCGAATTGTTTTGAAGAGTTGCACAAATGAAAAATATGGTAGACTTTCAGGCTTTTATATGAACCCATGAGCAGTAACTGTCTTGATTAGCTGGAGATCCTATAGCAGTTACCAGTGCATTTTACAAGAACCAGAGATAGTATGGCTGGACAAGAAGGAGAAAAATAGCTGCATGAAATAATTTTTTATGTCCCACTGGCATGGAAATAAATGCAACAAAGTACCTATTTCAAGATATTTATGGGCTGTGCAGGACTTCATATCACACTCATCCTCAGATGTTTTTACCTTCACTCATTCTCATTCATAGAATAAAAATCTGCATTTAAAATTATCTTAAAATTGAAACTTCTCAAATAATGTACATACAAAGCTGTTTCTTTGTTCCAAGTCTAATCATGTCAATAGCTCATGTTAATGAGGAATTGTATAGCCTCTCTACTTGGACTTGTTGGCCAACAAAGCATGTGTTACACATAAAAAGGTGTGCAGCTTTCTGCAGCCGTATGTGGTTCAAAGGTTGCTTAGCAAATTTGTTAAAATAACTAAGCACAATAAATTTTTGCCTGCCACTGAGAAAGAACATAGGTCCACTGGTGCTAAATACTCATCCAACCACTGAAAGCAGGATGATTTACACCACTTCCCTAGCTCTAGTGCAGAAAATGTTTTGTCTGTCATTAGTGAATATTAATTCATGTATTCGATGTACTTTTGACTGGTTTTTAAACTTTGACAATGCACACTTCTCTCACTTGACTGTCTTACCCTTTTCTAAGAAGCACTGTTGACTAGCTGGCTCAAATAAACTTCGTCATCTATGTTTATTGGACTGTAATGAAGATACAGATCTTTGATTTAGCCAGATTTAGCCCCCAGTTACACTGGTATTCACCACTGACAGAACAGAACAAGTGAGAAAACCTGATTAACTAGATAGGTCTTTTCAATGCAAAGACAGGTTATATATATCCAGTCCCTAGTATCTGTTAAATGTTATTTGTGAAGATTAGATGTTAAAGGTTTTATTAAATATAATTATATTTATTTTGCTGGATTTTTTTTAATGTGGTCTTATTCGTTGCGAAGTTTAATTTATGGCAAAAAAATCTGATTACACTTTTTTTTAAATGAAATTATTAATTACAACAGTGCCAGAAAACATACCAGTTGTTTTGTGCAGCTAGGTTTATCTCTTGAGAGGTGACAGAAGAGGTAGCAGTGCATAGCAGTGGTTAATTGCAGAGATTTATAGTATGAATTTGTTGTATTCCTGTCACCTGAGCTAAAGTAAACTTCCTGTGAATGCTGAGCATGCTTTAGGACTGTAACGATTTTGTTTTAAACATTGCTTCTCAAGTTCTGCCTTGGGGCCATGAAAAATGAGCCTGTTAGGGGGCTTCTACTTAGTCTGGAAACTCAGGGTCACCATCATTCAAACTATATTTGGATAAACCATGAAAGTTCAAAGGGAGGGAAGAGAATGAATGGAAGAAAAACCTTAGTCTTTTGTCCCAGACTTCAAGAAATCAATGACCAGCTTTTTAAAAGAGGGGGCAAACATGGGCAGCAAAGCTGGACTCTTTAACTGGTATTTAGCTGAACATGTCTCTTCTTTTTCCTCCTATATTCCTTACTCCAGGATAATGCACAGGAAATTCTCCATCAACTCAGGTTTAACTTCACTTTTCTTATCCTTTTCCAAGTTGAGTTCATAACTTCAGGAGGACAACAATGCTCTCAGCCATCCACTTTCACAACAGGAAGAAGGAAACCAACTAAATACACCAAGAAACTAGTTCTCCTTAAGTTCAGGACATTTTTTCCAGCAAAAACAGGCACTTTGTGACATGTTTTTCATTTCATAAATACCAATTTTAAGAACCCTCTGTTAGATAAATTGTTGACTGGTTATTTGTTTTCAGAGTTCATAAATGTTACCAGTGGTCTTTTTCTATTTAAGTCACAAAAGCATCACTTAGATGTTCAGTTATCTCTCTGCTTTCTCATAATGTGACTCATGCTCTGTGAGTCACACACTACCTACATTTGATCAACATAAATACATGATGGGTTTGGATTGCTAAAGAATGAAACACAATGCAGCACAGAGGAGCTTTCTTATACCTTTATAATATTTTACCCTTTCCACAATTCTGAAAGCGTAATTTCTGGCTAAATTCAAGACTCTGGAGAGAGACACATGAGGAAATTACATTAAAACAATATTTATAACCCATTTTATGATTATACAATGATATTATATGTTTCTATTATATATGATATGATAATATGTTTTCCAGTAACCTTAGTTTGCAGGTTTTCTTCTTTTGGGGGTCATGCATGATGCTTAGGCCTTAGACAGGTTTTAAACATTGAGTCACATTTTAAGAGAAGAGAAATATGTTTGTAGTATTTATCACACCCACAAAAGACCAGGGGGTAGGTAGAAAATCTTATGGTTGATACATTATCTGAAGCCTTGTCTGCCCTTGGGTGCATTGATTCTGAACACTCTGTATTGAGGCCTCCCATGGTTGGTCATCTAATACATAGTCCTCCACATGCCTGTTTTTCCAAAACCTGCACTGACCTGCAGTTTCTTCCCATGAGAGCTGCAACAACGTCTCCTTGCAAGACTTAGACCTGATCTAACTTTCTGGCCCAAATCCTTGCAAGATCTAATGTTATTACATTTTTTAGTTGTTTGATGCTATGAAAAAAGAAGATTGTCTCTTTGTATTTGTATATTGTATTTGTATTTGACTGTGCTTGCTATTTTGTTTTGAAGGTGTACAAGGGAGAAGAGACCACATTCCACATCTCAGGCCTTCAAGTCAACACAGACTATCGGTTTCGCGTCTGTGTCTGCCGCCGGTGCTTGGATACCTCACAGGAACTTAGTGGACCTTTCAGCCCATCCGTTGCCTTTATGCTTCAGCGAAATGAGATCATGCTTGCAGGAGAAATGGGAAGCATAGATGATCCTAAGATAAAGAATATGATTCCTACTGATGAACAGTTTGCAGCCCTCATTGTTCTTGGCTTCGCAAGTTTGTCAATTATATTTGCCTGTATATTACAATACTTCTTTATGAAGTAGAGAATTCAATGGAAGTTTGAGATACAAATTTAACTAATGCTACGCATTATAATCCACACATTTATTCAGATATTCCTTTTTTTTGAAATCCTTTTGTTCTACCATACATTTTATATACTTCTTGTTTTTACAGTTCTAGCTTGAAGAAAGATAAATCAGTGTTTTGATGCACCTTTTTGAAATTCAAAACTAGGAAGTGGTCAAACTGGAGAAACACACAAACCAGATACCAAAAGCAAGTTTTTTTTTTCCTTCACAGTTTCAAAATTGTCACCGATTTGCCTTTTCAACGTTGGTTTTCTTCACTGAAGCTCTTACAGTCTCTTATCGTCCTATTTAGGAAATTTTAATCATGAGTCACTTTTTTGTCTTTTCTTTTTCCTTCTATACATTAGTCACAAGTTCGTGTAGTGGTAAGACTAGGATACAGTGTTAGTCAACAATACCAGATTTTCCTAGAGCAGTATTAGCAATGTTGCCTATTCAGTACGTGTGCCCCATTTTTTTCAAAGTAAAACATAAGTAGTTATTTTAACTGTTTAGTGCATTTAAATCAGAAGAGTATCCTGCAGTCAAAACTTTTTTAACTATGTTATTTTTACAGTTACAGTATAAACTGCCTGTATAAGAAATCAAATAACCAAACTGCATATAAATTATGAAGCAGTATAGATTTTTTTACCATTTTGATTCCTAGCAGTAATTTTAAGAGGGCATTGTGCAATAGTTAGTTATTCCCATGTTCAGCTATTTAAAAGCTGCTTTAACTTGTCTGTTTGTCACTGTATGTAACTATCCCTAATCTAATACTAGATATTATTCTATTATGTTCAGCCTGATTTATATGATTAGAGCTGGTGACAGCTTACTGCCTCTACTGAATTAGGTGAGATTTACACTCGATGTAAACAAACTTCACTGTCAGTTGATGTGATTATTATTACTTAATTTGGAGGAGTATCCGTTGTATGGAACTTTCTTAGAGGTATCAGAAATGAGATCTGCTTAGTTTTAAGTACCTTAAATGGGTGTCTGCGCTATTCTTACCACAGGGATAATCGAAATAACTTGGTACATGGTGAAATTCCTGCAGAGGAATAGTCCCTGCTGTGATGGGAGTTCCCCCTCCTCCTGCCCCTTCCCAGACACACATTCTAATCCAACAAGATACTAGATTTTTAATTTTTGAGTCATTGGATTATTTATATTAAGTCAACATTGTGCAAGTACCTCAGGGACATAAATGAGCTGGAGGTGCAAATAGATTCCAAAAGGGTGCAACAGACACAGTATATTTCCCTGCCTCTTGTTTTTGTATATTTTTGCTACTTGGTTTTGCTTTTGTCATAGCTATTTTGTGCTCTGTCTCCATTGTCTAAGAGTCAGTGTCCTATACTAGCATAATATTCCCTTAACCAAAGTAATGGGGAAAAAAACAACATTATTTTTGTTTTAGGTTTATTTATACTATATACTGCATACAGTACTTTAAATACCAATTACAGTGCAATCTTTTATTTATTGTAAAAAAAAAATAAAAAATAAAAAGTGTACTTATGTACTAATTCCCCTCCCAGCCCTCCCCGTAGCATGTTACATTTTGTCTGTTTTATACTGTTGTACTTTAGGTCAACTTTTTATCTGACAGCATTCCTAGTATTATTAATCTTCTTACATTTTCTTGTGTTTTTGAAGGTGGGAGCATCTAGTACATTAAATGCCAAAAAAAAACCCCATTATCAGTGATTCAAACGTTTACATGTATCCAAAAACATAATCATCTCTGGAAAGAAAGTGCTCAGATCAATGAATAATTCTGTGTGCCTCTCTAGATGTAGCAAATATTAGAAATGTTCTGTATTTTGTCATTGACTATAATTAGTTTAATTTAGCCTTGCAAACTAATGGCATTGAGCTAAATATATATATTTTTCTGGTTTTGCCAAAGTCATGGCTTGTCAAATTTATTTACATCTTATTTAAATCTATTTGTGATATGAAACTTTGTGACCTTGCATCTGTATTTTGTGAGCAAAACATATACGACTGTCTTCAATGGGAGGGCAAAAGAGTGTATTTTTTAAAACAATTAAAAGATCACTAGTTTGGAAACTCAGAAATTTGAATAGATTCCCTTTTTTATTTTTGGAATATTGTTTCAGCAGTGCTGCTATGAAATCCAAACTTGACACCTTTTTTAAAAAACCCTACTTTAATAAAAAAAGAAAAAAGAACCTACCTTGTTTTAGATGATTTGATCATTTTTTGAAGTTTGAAATATAATTATTACTAAGAGCAGTGAGCAGAAGTGTAGAGAAAAGCAATCGGTTACACTTGAAGCATTTCTGTCATTGCTAGTTATTTGGTGACCCTTATAATCACACTAACGAGAATGCTTAGTCCAGCTCTGAGGTAATCAGAGAAAGTATTCCACAGGCCCTAAAGAAGTTAATTTGTCATTATTTCAGTTGGTGTAGTCTGCCATAGTGATTTGATTGTCATTCATATATTAATGAGAAAATAAAGCATCATGAAACCCTTCCTGTTGTGGTTTCCATGACCACTGACCCATCTTTTGATGATGCCTTGTCTTTTCCCGTGCATCTTGATGCCCTATAATCCAGCAATATCAGACATTGATTTCACCCCCAGGGCTCTCTGCTCTCCAAGAAATTACAAACAATGACAAAAACAAAAGGTAGAGTGAAACACTAAATGTTTAAGACCATTAAGGAAGGAGAAATGTTTTTATATTGTTCTGCCTTTGTCTTTATGAACTTGAAATGTTTTCTAATCCTGTTTGTTGGCTATAGTAGCTCAGTATTCAGTGTCATGATTGAAAAGTGCCCTAACTGAATGTGTATGAACCTTATCCTTGCACAGTTCTTTAAATTGAAAGAAATAAAATGTTTTTACCTCACTGTGGGAACATACATTCCAAGCTTTTCAACTTTAAAAGAAAAATAATCATGTTTTCTTGTATTGTAAATTTTAGACTATTTCATATGCATTGTATTAAAACTGCCATATCAATTTTAATGTATAGATTTTGCAAATACTACACTATGTATGTAAGACTTAACTGTATCTGTAGTGTATATGTAATATATTTATGCCCAATAAATGTTTTAATTCTTTCTGATATTACCAGGAGTTTGTCTTCACGTGGCCCTTTTCCAGTAGGTCACTGGCATTGCTGCAGCCTGTAGCAGGAGTGGGAACCCTGAATTTAGCTCAGGATGTTTCTGATTTATAATTGAAATTGGTTTGTGCTATTCATAAAGCTTTTGATGATGCGTTTCAGCAGTTTGTGGCATCGTCTTTTCTTAGACTGAGCTAAATACACAGCAGATTGCTACTTCCCCTGCTGCAAAGCTGAAGTTCAGCCAGGCTGTTACCTTTACCGTGCTCTGAAGGATGCTGATGTTTTGATCTAAGCATCGTCCAGGTAAATGCCAAGTTCCTTCTGCAGTGATCTGGTTCCTGTAGCTCCCCCATCTCCTCATCCACGAGGAATTGTGGTTCTCTTCGTGGGGGTGCCCAGCATCGGACAGCATAGGCTGGGGCAGAGCAGTCTGCCTGCTGCTCTGCTTCCCTTGGCAGGGGTGCCTCAAAAGAAGTGAGGGTTTATAGAAATAGTCCTGAAATCAAGTTTCTGTGGTGATTTAATGAGTTCTGTTAAGTAGCTTGCGTGAACATTTAAGGATGGTAAAAATATTTAGATTTGTGTTCTCTTTGTAATTAAACACTTAAAATATCAGTTTTCACTTATTTCTTAACTGTGGAATAAATCAAATTACTCATCATTAAGAATTAATCTAGTATGTATGCATAGTTATTTTTTAAACAGCTTTTCAAATCACTACATAAACACAACTTTTTATGTATTTGCTTTAATTACTGAAATTTGCAACATTGAGTGGGTTTTCCCCAAAGGAAATAAAGTTTTTTTTTCACTTGGTTGGTCAGCTTTTTTCTATTTTTATAGCTTGCCAAAACAATCTGTCTTTAACAAAGTCTCTTGAATATGTCTATAGGATAGTAATTACAGCCTTGGTAGATTAAAAGATTTTTAAATTTCAATGGTCCCTGGTTTACAGTATTTTCATGAGCATTTGCAGGGATGATGGAGGATGGTTACAGCCCATGGGAGCAAAGAAGGATTTAGGTATTTGCTACTTGAGCTCTGAATATCATCTTGTAATGTTGTAACCCCCAGATCTAGTGCAGAGGTGCTGAGTTCCCTTCCCACACCCAAAGTAGGCAGCCGTGGGGTAAGTAGCACTAAGTTTCTGATGTATTTTGCTTTATAAGGAAATACGGCGCAAGTTGTAAAGGGGCTTGGCAATATTATATTTAACATCTCTCCCTGCTAATACCTGTTGAAATAAAAGTTTCTACTTTGAAAAGTTTTGAAACAGCACATGGGCTCGTATTTTTAGATATTTTTGTTGTCTTACAAACAACCTTCGGGCTGGTACAGTAGTTGGATGTGGACCATGGCACATCTCTCAGTCTGAGCAATCTGCGGGTCTGCCTGCAGCAAAGCATGGTCACCAAGCTTGTGGCTGCTGTTTCTATAGCAGCAGTAATTCTCTCTCTTCTCAGTAATCAAAGAGCCTGTTCAAAAATAAAATGGTTGAAATCTGTTTTGCTTTTGACTTCAGTCACTGTTGCAGGTTCAGAGCACATTTAGTTTGGTGGAGTAGAGTTGAGCCCCCTTTAATGGGGTGAGAGATGTCTCTGTATGAGAAAAGATGCCGTATGATCCAAGCCACCCACTCCCCAGGACAAATAAGAAGTAAATGGCATCTGGAGGTAGCATCAATCTGCTGTATACGGTGTTGTTCATCTCCTGCAGAGCTTTTCCTACCTGAATCATTTAAGTCTTCAAATTTTTGCAGAAGCTCAAATTCAACCTACTGTAAATAACACTTTCTTGAAGGCAGATCTTAACTCCAGCCTTTGTGTCGGCGGATGGAGGGTTTCCTGCTGTTCCTCCTGGCATGAAATACAGCAGCGTTACTTCAAGCTACCCCTGAAGATTAAATACTTGGGGAGTTCCAGCTGCTGAGGAGCAGCTGAAGAACTAAGATTGTTTGTTCTGGAGAAAGGGAGGCTAAGAAGAGAATGTATTGCTCTCTACAACTGCCTGAAAGGAGGTTGTAGTGAGATGGGTGTTGGTCTCTCAAGTAACAAGTGATAGGACGAGAGGAATGGACTCAGATAGTGCCAGAGAAGGTTTAGATTGGATATTAGGAAAAATGTCCTCACCAAAAGGTTGACAGTGCTGGAACAGGCTGCCCAGGGAAGTGGTAGAGTCACTGTCCCTGGAGGCATTGAGAAGATGTGTAGATGTGGCACTTAGGAACATGGTTTAGTAGTGGGGTTGGCAGTGTTATGTTAAGGGCTGGACTTGATGATCTTAAAGGTTGTTTTCAACCTCAACAGTTCTATGATTCTCAGAGGCATCCATGACCAGCATTACGTCAACTACTCATCCCCTGTGTGCACATGCATCAGCACAGCCCTGTGTTCTTAGCCAGGTGGGATGCTGACTGAGTTATCAGAGTTCTTCTGGCACTTAGAGGTTTGCAGATGGAGAACTGTTTTTTAACATAGAAATTATTGTAGAAATATGATCTATAAATTATATTTCTGTTCTGGTTTGCACTAAAGCAGGATTGATTTTCTAACTTTTCAACTAAGCCTTGTCTAAGTAACTTCATTTTCTGAAAGTTAACTGTTTTTCAGACAATGTCTGTCTCTAGAAGTAATAACACAGGGCACTGGTTAATTCTGTCCCTATGGAGACGAAGGTAATCCTCAAGTTGGTGAATAAATGAAAGTGGTGAAAAAGGGTTGCACCTACAGGGAGGAGAGGACAGGATAGGTGACCAGCAGAATATTCTATTCTACATGCATTGTACTCAATATAAAACTGACAGGTCACAAGGGTCAAGCTCTCTTCTTTGACGGCCAATGTCTAATATAGACCTTATGTGTCTTTTTGCCCCTGATCTTCATCCCTGTGTTCCCAAATCCAGTTCCTCAGTCCAGCACCTGCCTCCTGCTATATCTAGCCTGGGATTTTTCTCCATGCCTGCTCTGCAGCATTAGTGGTGACACGGTCATCAAGGAAGTTTTGACTGTGTATTTATATACTGTTTTCTTATTAATAGTGTGTTCGTTATTATTATTGTTTCATTAAAACTGTTTTAGTTTCCAACCCACGAGTTTCTTCCTCTCATTCCCCTTTTCTCCTTCTCTGTTCAGGGATGGAGGATTGGGATCAGAAAGGCTCATCAATCATCGGCTGCCGATCAATCCAGGGCTAGAGCTAATCTGTGACAATTTACTGTGCAAATCTTTTTCTAGGATTATTGCAGAATTTGTTATGTACTATGATGTATTGAAATGATGTACATTTATATGCTGTCCTTAACATTCACCTGCCTTAGCGTGAAGATATAAATGTTATCCCTTATACTTCTCAGAAATGACAAACACAAGTAAGCAGAGAGGAGGATATAAGCATTTTGTTTCGCTATTTTTATGGTTGAACCGAAAAAAGCCGGATGAGATCCCTTGAAAGGGCTATTTCATCGGTATTACATTTAATAAGTTTTAAATGATTGCATCTGTTTCTGCTCTCGGCAATTACTCTCACAATGCACAGATTCTTGGCTGGGCAAAATAAAAAAAAATAAGATGTTTCACAAGACGCTTTCAAACACAGTGGATTAGCCTGCTATCTGCTGTTATTTGGGTGAATGTATTGTTATTAGTTCGAGTAGTTACATTCATCACACTAATTGCTGACATAGATGGTACTGCATGCAATGAGAACTATTTTAGGTCTACTAGCATGGCAAATGATTAACTGCTTGGGTCAATGTGCTCAGTGGATGTAATTTGGTAATTTTATTAGCTCGTCTCTCGCTTTCTGTCGTATGAAAGCTATTATTCTCTACAAATAAAATTGAGCAAACAGTAGGGAGGCAGAAGTCTTGTAAGGATTAACATGAATAGAGTTGAGAAATTCACCCTAATCCAGTGTAAATATTATACTTACTAATTTATAGCTCAGATACCCTTTCTTTTCACAAAATGCTGAGAGCTGGTCGCCATGTCCTTGGCTCACGAGGTTTTGCAGCCAACACACACAGTAACATCTATGGGCAACATACTGGTTGGGATGCTGCTTGCTGCCTGCTCACCCACTGCCGCAGCGTGTTGGGGTCCAGCACGCCAAAAGTAAGCAGGTCTGTACCCAGCAGGGCCAAATATTCCCCAGGATGTTGACTTTGCATGGTGTTAGGTGTCACTTTAAAATTGTGGTGGCTCTGAATAGCAGTGCTTAAGCTGCTACTGCTTCTGTCTTCACCTCCTCACTAACACCTGGTTGAGGAGTTTCTTCTTTCTGTCTCATGTTCTTCTTGTTTAAAATGGGATGTGATTCACTTCAGTGTGATTCACTTCAGTGTGAGCAACATAGCTCTACAAAGCTCTGGTTATTCTCTAAATAAGTCCTGGCTGGGCAGCAATGGTGCAAACCCCTTCCTCCAGCTCACCCACCTTGCAAGAAGGGACATTTCATTCAAGTCTCACTACAGCCTATGGCAATGTTGCTCCTCTTGCTATATGGCAGACTCCAAATTACAGTCTGACGGGGGAAATCAGGCACCAGGACCACAGCAAAAGCCCAAGATACAGGAGGTAAGTACAAATCTGTTGTGGTTCTTGACGCCACAGCAGAGGTAGCTGGGTCAAGGTGACCGTCCTTACACCACAGGCTAGGGCATCAGTTAGCCTTACAGGTTAGCTTTTCATGAGAAAGAAACTGCTGTTGTGATCTCAATATGACTGAAATGGTCTCAATATGACTTATATGTCAGCTTTAGAGCAGATACTCGTTTAGCCCCCAAGGCAGCTGCTCATCTGAGTGCTGGGCCTCACACTGGTGTGTTTCCACCCAGGCGGCCACACCAAGCAAGGCACAAGGAAACCATTAGGCTGGTCACCAGCTTCCCTTTTCATGAAATAAAAATGGTTCAGTAGGTTCAAAACTGGCTATTCAATCAAAACTAGCTCAGAAGATGGCACCTTTTTCAGCCCCACACAGGTGCTCCTGGCGCAGTACAGCGAATTTTACAAAAATCAATCTTATTGTCTCTGCTTGGTAAAAATACCAAGGTGTTATTAGCTGGGCAGAATACAAGCCCTTGTGTGATTATGAACATTGGCTTGATTTTTGGTGAGAATTTGCAGTACGATGTTCTGCTGTCTTTTGTAAAATTAATGTGTTAAATCTATTTAAATCTATTTTACCTTGGAGCTCGTCATGCTGCTGGCTTATTGCAGAACAGGCTCATGGTGTTAGATTCCCTGCTTGTCTGCCCTAAGGAAGGATGAGTTTCAGCACTGTGTTATTTATGGAAGGAGGCTGTGCAGGAAAGAGCCATGTGAATAAAGGCTTGGAAATTGCCATGCTTTTTCTTTCCCATGGACAGCACTGCAATCATGTGCAAATCAATCAGAACACGAGAAAAAAGGAAAAGGGAGTAATGCTTCTCTCTTTTGATCCAACAGTATTCAAAATGGGGCAAAATGCTGGTAGAGGCAGCCTCAGAAGTTGAACATAGGGTACTTTATTTCTGAGAGTGATTTTAGTTTACGGACTCGCACATGTCAACAAAATTTAATTTTGCTTCCAGTGAGGGAAATGAAGCAAGCACAGATAGCAATAAAATGTCTTCAATGCCAAGAGTTTATCCCCAAGTACAGCTAGAGGAGCAACCCATAGGCTTTTCAAAAGGATGTACTTGAGCACTGAACAAGAGAGCAGTAGATTGCCTGGGCAGTGCTCGTTTTGACTGCTGCTTAGGACTTGCTATGCTCCTAGCAAGAGCTGGTCCCTGGGTCACAGCAGTGGTCCCACCACTTCAGTCTGTTTGGAGCGAGTCCCACTTGTGAAGGACATGAGTCCTTGTCCATGAATGCCCCAAGCCGCAGGGAAGACTGAGGAGACTAGGGATTGTTCACACCCCATCAGGTGGTTTGCTGGGGTACCACACAACACTTACGAGTCCTCTGCCTACACAGCATTTGCTCCTCAAGCCTGCTTGTAGCCTGCAGTATGAGGCAACCTTTGTGACACATGTGATAGGATCTGGGTAACACTGCAACAGTGAGTGTACCTGATGGGTCTGGAGGCATTTCTTGCTCTCCAAGTTTTGCTGCATAGCCGTATGCTTCTCTGGCTGAACAAAACCAAGTCAGTGAGTGTGTTTTCAGGACTCAAAGGAACCTGCAGTCAGCACCATCACATGCAGCTCTAGCATGAAGTAGATGAAGTAGAGGTTTCTTTCTCTCTCTCTGGTTTTGGTTTTTTTTGGTTTGGGTTTTTTTTTTTTTGAGGTTTTTTTTTTCGGTCCAAGTATCACGTTGAGGAGGTGCTCTGAATTTTGTCTCATTTGACAAGTCATGGCACGCACCAGTGCTCAACTCAGGTCAAGAAGGGCAGTACCATGCAAGCACTGGGCTTGGAAGCGAATGGACACCTTTCTTCTAGGAAGAGCACTGAAAAAGTCTTTAAAATTCCACCAAGTGTATTAATAAAGTTTGATAACAGTAATGTACTCTGTTGTGTCCTAGGATGACAACCATACTAAGGCTCAGCAGCAAAGAGATGTGACTACCAATCAGCAGCCTATGAAAGTTTGTTAATATGAGATGGATTAAATTTGTCTTTTTCTTCCTCCTCTTTCACTACAAGATGGATTAAATTTGTCTTTTTCTTCCTCCTCTTTCACTACACCTGCATAATCATAATTTGGGGGTGATAGGGAAATCGTGATCTAATATTTACTTCTCTTTTCCTTTTCTAAACAGCAGCAGCCAGGGCTTCTGAAACTGTGATTTCACTATCTGAGATCACTGGCAAAGCTGGACCCCACCAAGTAACAAACTGCTTTGGGCAAATTTGGTGGATGTGAAGCCAGACCCCTGGAGGTTTTACCTGTCTCTCACCAGAAATCATGTTTAAGAGTGAAAAACCATTGGCAAGCGCATTTGTGTGAGGAAATTATTTTGCTCCTGTTTAATTCCTGATCCTTGTGCAGAGCCGGGAAGGAATCTGCTGTGATACCTCAGGTAGGGATGCTCAGGGGAGAAGCAGGGGGGGTGTGTGAGTACCACTGCCCTTCAGGGATGATGGCCCTGCCTAAATGAACAGACATTTCATGTTAATGCCCTGCGAGCTTCCAGCTCCTCCAGGTGCTGCTGATATTACAGTTGGACACTGTGTAACTCCAGCTAAATCTGCCTGGCAGCAATTGGTGTAAAACAGTGTAAATCGTGCCAGGTGTTCCAGAGACATGCCAACTCCTGCAACTGCATCGGCTGGATATACACCTAGATTGTCCAGAGGGTTTTCTGGGAAGCTCCTGCATGTGCACAGGCCCAGAGTTGTGTGTAAGTGTTAATGGGCAGCTACGAATCCTGCTGTGGGTTAAGGTGCTGCCTCAGCTGCTCTACTTGGTTGCTAGTTGTTATTGACTGTAGGGATGCAGAAGCAGGATTTTGGCAACGCAGCCTGTGTTTCCTCACTCAGGCTCCCAGTGCTTGAGCTCTCCAGAGGCTGCAGTGTCAGCCAGGGGTTGCTTTTCCCATATAATGCTTACCTCAGGTCACTGTGCTGAGCAGTCCAGCAGCACAGCTTAGAAACAGAAACGATGCTCGGAGCTGCCTGAACCAGCCCACAACCCAAGGAATAATACCCCAGAGGGAGGAGACTGGATCCAAACCACATCATTCTCAGACAGTGCAATTTGAGCGAGGGGTTAACACTCTATGTACTTTAGTTCCCTTGCTGTAAAATTGGGCTAATATTGTTCATTAAAAGCTGTAAGGATAGAATCTCTCCACTGTGCTGGCCACAGAATTTTTGTAAATGATGCAAACTACATTGAAGCTCTTCAGGAAACACTGATGTGCTTGGATGAACTGCTAACAGCCCCCTACGGACAGTGGTCGTACAGTAGTGTGGGACCAGCTGCCTTCAAACCTGCAGAGGCAACAAGCTACCCTCCATCCCCCTTGCACACAGTTCACCCTTGCCCAGCAGACAAGGAGGGAGCAGCTCCAGCATCCAGGCTACAGGTGCAAGTGTCTAACGGCTGCCGCTTCAAAGAGAGCTTATACAAATGTCATTTGACACAAACTTAAAGAAATGCTGAATATCTATCAACTCAAGATTTGGCAGGTGAGTGTTATTTTTCCAGTAGTTTTTATTTTTGGCAAGAAATACAATAAGACGTGATTTTCTGCCTGTACATGACTCCATCAAAGGTACTTTTCTAAAATGAATGAAGCTATCTCTAAAGTGCTTTTGACCTATTTCACCACCAGTTTAACGTGTTGCCAAGAAATAAAATGCAGCAAAATAGTTCCGGTTTATTTGTGAAGCTGTGATGGAAAATGTAGAGTTAGAAGAGCTTTTAAAACTCACACTGGTTAATGAATGAACCTCCAGTTATTGCCTATGTGGGCTCTTACATACATGTCAGTGAGAACATGGCAAAATTTTGACTCCTAAAACCTCTATACATCTATCATAAAATAATAGAAAAACCAGGTTAGAAGAGACTCACCGGATCATTGAGTCCAACCATTCCTATCAAACACTAAACCATGTCCCTTAACACCTTGTCCACCCGTCTCTTAAACACCTCCAGGGAAGGTGAATCAACCACCTCCCTGGGCAGCCTGTTCCAATGCCCAATGACCCTTTCTATGAAATTTTTTTTCCTAATCTCCAGCCTAAATCTCCCCTGGCAGAGCTTGAGGCCATTCCCTCTTGTTCTGTCCCCTGTCACTTGGGAGAAGAGGCCATTACACTCCTCTCCACAACCTCCTTTCAGGAAGTTGTAGAGAGCAACTCTACAGCCTCCTCTTGTCCAGGCTAAACAACCCCAGCTCGCTCGGCCCTTCCTCATAATGCCTGTTCTCCAGCCCCTTCACCAGCTTCGTTGCTCTTCTCTGGACTCCAGAGCCTCAACATCCTTCTTGTGGTGAGGGGCCCAGAACTGGCAAAGTTTGTTCCTACAGGGAAGCATTTCCAGAAACGCAACCTATGGTCCTATAGCCTGAAGAAATCTTCCTGCAGAGCTACCCTGTCTGCCAAGCTACTTAATGAATAGCCCAGTGCCTGCAAAGGATCTTGCCCTCCCTGCATGTAAAACAGAGCTCAAAGTTAGTGTCAGAACCGAAAATGGGGTGGGGGAGACTCCTATGCTCTTTCAGATAGGGAAAGCTTTTGGGAGGAGATGGCAGGAACATGAAGTGCTACAGAAATGCTCCCGGGGAATGGAGGAGAAATGCTTTGTCTCTGCTAGAAAGTATTGACCAGGACAGTCTGCACTACAAACCCAGAGCAGCTGCAGCAGGTGAGACGGGCGATTACAGCAGCACTAGAGCTGTGGTTGCCAACATGGGTGGTTTGGCACGGCATTCCCTGCCTGCAGCATCTGTTCTGCTTGTTAAAAACCTGGTAGAGACAAGACAGGAGGAAGCTTGTCTCATGTTGCTCCCTGAGACATTTCCTTATACTTCTCTTGGACTGACTTCAATTAGCAGTTCTTAGGTAAAAAAAAAAAAAAAAGTTATTGAAATCTTGATTGCAACTTTCTTTTTTCCATGATGAAGTTACTTCATACAACTTGTGCAATAACCCTGGAGGCAAGCAATACTGGATTTACCTATGAGTGCTGGTGAGGTGTTATAGTGTATAAATATATCTTTAAGGAGACATCTGACAATAATGATTTTTTTGATGTGAAACTGTCATTCAGGTGATTTTTTTTCCTTGTTTTCTATACAAAATCAATTCATTATGTGCTGGTACCTGTTTGAAGAAGCAGACCCTTACACACTCTGGTAAGTGTGACTCCACTTGCTTTAGAAGTTCTGAATAGAAAAGTTTTAGTTCTGGGGAAACAAAACTAGTGGATGGTATAGAGCCAATTGCAGGAGTGGCAGCTACAGTGTCTTTTTAAATGCTTGAATGTTCCTTGCTGGATCTGAAATATTTGCCTATTTGTGTGAATCATATGAAGGTGGCTACTCTTCTTTAATAAAAATGCATGTATGTTACAGGATTTGGCTAAATGTTCAATGACTTGCAAAAACAAGTCCATTTCTTAAGTGAGGAGAGAGGAAGGAGTCTTGTCCTCCCTCCCAGTAAGGAACCAGTTCCCATCTTTCTCACTGTTGTAACCCAGGATTCATTATTTTAATTCTGTTCTATATGCAAAGGTGTGGTAATTTCACAGGGTCGGTATAGTTAAAATTTACAGCAGTTTCTCCTGATGAAGTGGTAGGTTAAATTAAGTTATTAGTATGTTTATATGCAGGAATTAAATGCTTCTACACAGGGGCTTAATGTTATTCTGGTTTAAAAAAAAAAAACAAATCAAACAAAAAAAAGGAAAAAAACCCCAACACCCACCCACCCCCCAAAAAAAATCCATGGCTTAACAGAATTAGGTATATAAGCCCCAAACTCAGATTTTCTCTAGGTAAATGCCAGTCCTGAACAAACCTTGGCCATAACCCCCTCATGCACAGGTGTGTGAAGCACTGAGCAAACCTGACACAGACTCACTTCAGCCTGCGCGCATCACACCGCTTCCTCCACCACTACTGACCCAGTAGGATTATAAACGGTTTCATCACTTTATTTCTTTTTTCTGTTCACATTTAACATCAACAGGCACAGCTGAGATTTGAAACACTTATGTGACACTGGGTGTGTGACCTGTTCACTTACACAGATACGTCATTAGTGAGCTCACATCTTCACAATCTTTTCAAAATTCCCAAATTTCTTGTTTCCCTGAGTTACATGAAATCTGCCATCAGATCTGTTTGTCAGCTGACAACAAGCGACAGAACAAAGTGGATAACAAGGCAGATGTGGTTAGAGACAAAATCTGTGAGGCTGCTGCTGCTCATTTGTCCCTTAATTTATAGGTTCCCGTGCATCAAACTTGTGCTCCCCACCCGTGCTGGAATGGGGAGCAAGACAGGCTCAGATGCCATAGCGAGGAGCAGCTATCAGCCTCTTGGCCTTAGCAAAGCACTAGATGATATAAAAGACACAGTATATACAAGAGGCCAAATTCACTTTTGAGTTATACCTGAGCAGCACCATCAGCTGAAGGTGTAACAGGAGGAAAATGGCCCATCAGCATTAACAGGAGTTTGAAAACAGTAGGACTTTTGATACCAGACAATTCATTATAGAGAACCAGTTGTGGACCAGCTGCTAATAAATACTAGAACAAAATAAATAGAAAGTTGTTACTGCACATGTGTGCTCCATAGGCTCTACTAGCTGGACCACAAACTCTATCTGTTAGTGTGACAATAGATGAAATATAAGACACGCCAATTAGAATAAAGGATGGAAAGTTTTCTGGTTTGCCTTTTAATGGCATTTTAGAGTTATAAAAATAAATTGAATTTAAAATTTTTATGGATCAAGTATGAGAATATGTCTGCCTGTGTCTTTTAATGCAGAATTTTTGATTACTTTGTCAGGTCATGTTGATTGAAAAACCGTCTCAATTTAATACTGCAGCAAATGAGTAAAACTGCACACTGGGCGTTCTGTGGGGACTGGTCCTGGTAACTGGCTGATATGCTTTAAATAGAAATAAGGAAATAAGTGGTGGTTCACAGGCAGGAGGCCTGTCCTCAGCAGACTTAAAAGGTACAGCGGTGTGCAGCATAGTGACAGGTAGCCACAGACTCCTTACAAATATCGAAACAACTAAAAGCTTCCAAGTTCAAACACATTGAGTCGTTCACAGTCACGCTGAGCAGAACAAGTACAGATGATTTAGCTATTAAAAAACAAAATTACTTTGGTGTTAGATAGCATTCCATATTTTCACTGCATCCTGAAGTCAGCACCATCCCTTACCACTGATATATATTTTAAAAAAATTCAGTAGTCATTCATATTCTGAGCCACTTATGTGAAGATTTTTTTTTAATTTCCTATCTACCAGGATGTGACACAATGATCACTTATTTTCAGCATGTTAAAGCATTATCCATTTTATTTCTCCTTTTCTTTTTTAAGAAATACTTTTCCTCATTCAGAGAGAAAAAATGTTAGTTTGCTTCGAAAATAAGATTATGAAAAGCATATCAAATTCCACATTTACTACTCAAAAAAAGGCAAGGCAATTCAATTCTCTCTCTCTCTTTCTTTCAGGTCTAGTCATGTGCTAGAAAAACTGTAAGCAAAAGTAAATTTAATGCTGGAAAAAAATCAGCTCAAAGTAGCTGGTACTTAAGTCACACAAATGCTCAAGCATCTGAGCTATGTTTGCCTGTTAAGAATGGTAAAGCCCAACTCTCCTGCCACACTTAGTGCTAAAAAAAATATAGGCAAAAGCAACAGAAAAATAGCACTTGAGTGTTCCCAAATTCTGTGACTGTATGTGCCTCACTTTATAACCTCAAAGTTCATGTCTTCATTACATTTTTTGGCAAATCCAGATGATGACAAAAGTACAGCTTTAACATTTCAATCTGTATTTCTTGCCCTCTTTCTCTTTCCTTATGGCTTTCTGGGAAATACAGGTAAGTGATGCTCTGGTGCTGGAAATGATTTGTCATGTGATAACACTCGTTTCTGTCCAAACACGCAAACTTTCTTGCTTCATGCTGGAGAGTCTCTTCTTGGGAAGAGGTTTGAGTCCAAACAGCCGGCAAGCAGCGACTCGGTACTTCTTGGACATGATGTTGTAGAGGATGGGGTTGATGGCTGCACTAAGGTAGAAGAGGACAAAGGACACCAAGTTGCAGTACTGGCTGATCACTGCTATCTCCAAGGATCCAGCTTCAAAGGATTTGGAAAACAAATACCGTCCTACGTGAAAAGGCAACCAGCAGAGTATGAAAGCAAATACCACCACAACTAAAATAAAAACAGTAAAAGAAATTGTGTTAAGTATGAGCATTAAAATACGGATGATTAAAATTCTAGTTTAAAATACTGTTTTTTTTAACAAATTAATCAAAGTGTGAAAAAGCATCAGAAGAGTTTTCAGTTTTATGCCTCTCAATACATTCTCTGGGAGTATAAATTAGCAATGCTTAATACAGGCTAATCATAGCTAAATAGGCTGCCTGTACACTGCAAGACAAATCCGATATAGCATGTTTCGAACTATAAAACATATGTTTATGTAAAAACAGAATTAAGACTCAGAATGGTGACAAAAAAAAATATAACAATGTATTACCTGCAGCGTTTAATAAAAGCAAATTACAGATAATGTGATAGACTCAACACTGTCAGAATGAAGCATGTAATTAATGGAAAGAAAATCTGTTTAAGGCAAAGGCCTAGAAATAAAAGACACCACCAGAATTTGAACTTGTAGAGCACATATGCCAAGGTAAGAAGAGTGGTGCACGCTTCCAGTTGGCCAATTTTTTAGAACACTACTTACTCTAAGAGCAGTGAAACTAAATATGTAACTGCATAATTATAGTTACATAATATATCTGTAATATTACTCTATCACTACAGTTATATTGCATGTGTAAATATAAGTAGAGTAATAGGAAAGTGTGTATCTCAGAACACTGGCCCATTTGAATTTCCATGCTAGAGAAAAGGAAAATTCTGTGTGCCATTGACCTTTACTATTTTTCATTTTGTTCTGAGTGTATCTATTAATATACCCGAGAGGGAAAAAAACCAGAAAATTCAAGCAAGGGCTTTTGACATTCTTAAGCATTTTTTACCAGTTAACCTGCTCTCTTGCTTAGCAATCCTGCTTTGCTCATGTCCAGTCACAGCAGTTACAAAATTCAAATAGCTAAGAGGGGTGATTATCAGTACCTTCCCCATAAAACCTTGGAACAAGCATCCCCAAGCTTAAATGGATACTTATAGAGGACTTATGGTGGACTCTAAAGCACAGAGCTGAGGTTCAGAGTATGTTTTCCAGCTCTGCATCTTCTTGACCCAACCAGTTCCATTTTTTCCACAGTATCTTCACCTACAAAATTCAGACAATGTTTCCCTAGCTCACAAGTGTGCTCTGGTGTTTAATCCATATAAAGAATATTGCACTGATGGTCATTACAAACAGAATTTTAAGCACAGTCAATATTTTGCCATGAGGACATGCATATCCCTAGTTGGGCATTTGACAGTTCAATCTGCTTTCATGCAAAGTAATCTTGATTTCAATAGGAAGGGACTTGATAGCTCCTTTACAAGTCAAGCTATAAATTAATGTGTTTAAATATGGACCTAGAAGCATAAACTTTCTCTACAATTTCAAAGAAGTGCTGATGCTAATCCCATTTACTTGATGTTCTATGACTCGCTGAAGTCTTTGAAAACGCCTTCTAAATTTTAAGCAGAACATTAAACCCAATGAGAGCAGACTGCATTGAGCATCCGCTGGTACTGAGCCCTCACTAACTTCTTTTCTTTCCATTGGACATCAGACTGTCATCATTTAGAGAAGACTGGCTCTCTGTCAGAGGTCAGTCTTGCCATTGTCTTGCTATTCTCAGAGCTCATAAAAGAAGAAAAAAAAGGTATTTGAAATCTTGTAATGCTTGCAGCAATACTTCAGGGCAGAAATAAACAGTTATTATTTCAAAATTCTTTATAGTTAAGTATACAGAAACAAAAACATGCTGGTAATATATGGCAGCAATTTACTTATTGTAAATCCTGTAACTCTAGAAGTGTAAGTGATGAATTACTTCCAAGGTCACGCGTACCAGACTGGAGTAATTCTATTGATCATAAAACGCAGCTTAAAGGGCACAAAGAGTGTTGCAGGTTTTATTATTCTTCGTGCTGTTGCACAGCAAATGTGTAGCATGTGAATAAAAAAAAAAATCAGTCTCCTATTTAGTAATTAAGGTACTTAGGACGCGGTGCCATCTCTTAATCTAGCTCATTACTTCATCACTTCAACCTAGCTGAAACGAGCACAGCAGAGCTGCTGCCTGTGAAACCTCCTACACGCAGTGTGCTGTCCCCACAGAAGTCCATGGGGTGATTTGCACTGCAGAGGGCTTTTTGCTTGAATAAAAGTATACAGCAGCACAAGGATTCTGCTGTTTTCAGACAGCAAACTGCAGAGCAACTTTTTGGTTTTGTGCATCAAACTCCAACTCTGTCCACTGACTGTATGCTAAAATTTGTTTTTCTTTGTGCCAACAATAACTGTTGCTTAAAACATTCAGCAACAAAAACATACAAAGTTAGGAATGACAGTGTGGATCGTCTGGATCCTGTTTTCTTAGTCAGTGAGAATTTACAGGATCATAGACCAGAAACGAGATACAATGCTCCTTGTTCAGCACATGCTGATGTTTTCCTAATACAGAAATGCAGATTCCTAAGTGTATACAGCCATCCTCACAAATAACCTCAGTTTGCTAAAAATCTTGATACTCCTTTCATACAAAAAAAAAGTGCACATCATATCCTGCTTGCTTAGTATGCAGCTCAACTACGTGGTTTGAGAAGAGTTTAGTTTTGTTTAAATACCAAAAAAGCTCTACTCCTCTCAATAACACCTGTATCCACTACCAAAGAGTGAAAATATTTGAAAATCTCCTGGGCACTAGCTTATTGTATCTGTAGTACTTGTGCTTGTTGGTGATTGTTATTAATATCTGTTTAACCATTAAACCATCCTCAGATCAAACCAGTTAGAAATAAATCTGTTGAAGGAGGAGAGTTACTCTGTGAATACCTTGAGGTGCAGCCCTCTGTATCATAGAATCATAGAATCATAGAACAACCAGGTTGGAAGGGACCCATCGGATCTTCTAGTCCAACCATTCCTATCTAACACTAAACCATGCCCCTCAGCACCTCATCCACCCGTGTCTTAAACACCTCCAGGGAAGGTGAATCAACCACCTCCCTGGGCAGCCTATTCCAATGCCCAATGACCCTCTGTGTGAAAAACTTCCTCCTAATCTCCAGCCTAAATCTCCCCTGGCGGAGCTTGAGGCCATTCCCTCTTGTCCTGTCCCCTGTCACTTGGGAGAAGAGCCCAGTTCCCTCCTCTCTACAACCTCCATTCAGGTACTTGTAAAGAGTAATGAGGTCTTCTCTCAGCCTCCTCTTCTCCAGGATAAACACCCCAGTTCTCTCAACCGCTCCTCACAGGGCCTGTTCTCCAGCCCCTTCACCAGCCTTGTCGCTCTTCTCTGGACTTGCTCCAGAGCCTCAACATCCTTCTTGTGGTGAGGGGCCCAGAACTGGACACTTCATAGATTTACATACTTCATAGAATTACATTTCATAAAAGTATGAAACACTTCATAGAATTACCAGGTTGAAAGAGAACCACTGGATCATTGAGTCCAACCATTCCTATCAAACACTAAAACCATGTCCCTCAGCACCTCGTCCACCCGCCCCTTAAACACCTTCAGGGATGGTGACTCAACTGCTTCCATAGTGCAAAAAAAAACCTTGCAACAAACGCTTTCCTTTGGAAACAACTATAGCGACCTCGCAGAGAGCACTCGGTCTTTCACACACACAAGCACAGGCATCCTTTGCAAAAACAGAGCGAAAAGTCATACCTAACATTTTCACAGTCTGCTTGTTGTTCTTATCCCTGATGACGGCATTCGGACCCATGTTCCTTCTCTTCCTCCTCCAGAGCTTTCTCCCGATGAGGCTGTAGAGCACAGTCAGGCAAAAGACGGGCAAGAAGAAGAAGATGCTGGAGATCCAGACCATGATGGTGAGGAGGCCCGAGCGGATGGCGTACTCCGTGGCCCGGCACTCGTTGGTGCTCAGGGGGTTGGTGCCGTTCTCGTGCTCGACGCCCACCAAGACGAAGATGGGTCCGGCGCTAACGAAGGAGACGGCCCAGAGGAAGAGGATGACCAGCTTGACCTTCCCCTTGGTGATGCTGACTTTGGCGCGGAAGGGGAAGCAGACGGCGACGTACCGCTCCACGCTCAGGGCCGTGATGTTGAGGATGGTGGAGTACGTGCAGCTCTCGCTGACGAACTGGAAGAGCTTGCACAGGAGGTCCCCGAAGTTCCAGGGCCGGCACTGCCACAGCCGAAAGAGGTCGAGGGGCATGCAGAGGAAGATGAGCAGGTCGGAGAAAGCCACGCTGGACAGGTACAAGTTGGTGGTGGTCCTCATGTCCCGGAACCGCGACACCACCAGCACCGTCATGAGGTTGCCGGTGATGCCCACGACGAAGAGCAGGACGCAGGCGGCGGTGACGCCGGCCAGCACGGGCGCGGGGAAGAGGCGCAGCGGAGCCTCGGCCGCCGTCCGGTTCTCCGCACGCATCCTGCACCATCGCCCGGAGCCGCCGCTCCGCCCCGCGGGGGGGGGCAGGGCCCGGCCGCCGAGCTCGGGGCTCCGGGACACGCGGACACAGGGAGGAGCCGCTCGGACCCGGCGCTAGCACCTGCCGCCAGCGCCCGCCCCGCTCCGCCTGCCCCGCTCCCGCCTCTCCCTGCCCCGCTCCCGCCTCTCCCTCTCCTGTTCCTGCCTATTCCGCTCTCTTGCCTGGCCCGGTCCTGTCCCTGTCCCTGCTGCCTCTCTACAACCTGTTCCCGCTCCTCTCCTTTCCCCCCCTCCTGTCCCCCCGTCCCTCTCCTATTCCCTGTCTCTCTCCTGCCCCCCCCACCCCGTCCCTCTCCTGTCCCCGCTCTCCCAGTCCCTCTCCCTGCCCCTCTCCTGTTTCCCCTCTCCCCGTCCCTCTCCTGTTCCTGCCTATTCTGCTCTCTTGCCTGTCCCAGTCCTGTCCCTGTCCCTGCTCCTGTCCTGCCTCTCTACTCCCTGTTCCTGCGCCTCTCCTTTTTCCCCCTCCTGTCCCCCTCTCCCTGTCCCCCCGTCCCTCTCCTATTCCCTGTCTCTCCCCTGTCCCCCCCGTCCCTCTCCCTGTCCCCCCTGCCCCTCTCCTGTCCCCCCTCTCCCTGTCCCTCTCCCTGCCCCGCTCCCGCCTCTCCCTCTCCTGTTCCTTCCTATTCTGCTCCCTTGCCTGTCCCGGTCCTGTCCCTGTCCCTGCTCCTATCCTGCCTCTCTACTCCCTGTTCCTGCTCCTATCCTTTCCCCTCCTCCTGTCCCCCCGTCCCTCTCCTATTTTCTGTCTCTCCCCCGTCCCTCTCCTGTCCCCCCTGCCCCTTCCTACCCTCCCTCTCCCTGACCCTGTCCCTCTCCCCCCTACCCCTCTCTTGTTCCTCCTCTCCCTGCCCCTCTCCTGTCCCCCCGTCCCTCTTCCTGTCCCTCTCCCTGCCCCTCTCCTGTCCCCCCGTCCCTCTCCCTGTCCCTCTCCCTGCCCCTCTCCTGTCCCCCCGTCCCTCTCTCTGTCCCCCCTGCCCCTCTCCTGTCCCCCCGTCCCTCACCCTGTCCCCCTGCCCCTCTCCTCTTCCTCTCCGTGTCCCCGTCCTGCCGGCTGGGCGGCTCCGGGCAGGCTCCTGTCGCCCTCGTCGCTGTTTCGAAGGGCGCTTGTGCTCTCGGACCGGCGGTTGCTTCCTTTGATCCGTAGTTTAAGCGTTTGTGTTGTTTGTTTTTTTCCCCCCCCCCCTTCTCCGCACGTCAAATCGCTTGCTGCTCAGGGGTGCACGGTCCTACAAGGCAGGTGAGGAGCTAGAGGTGGGGGTGGAAAAGCAGGGACGGCTGCAATTACCGTCTCCTCGTTTTGTGTCTTTGCCCTTGGATCTTGGCAGGAGCCCGGCAAGGCTCCAGTTCAGTGAAGCTGCAGTAATCACCCTCTTCTGTATGATTTATCTACAATTAAATCTTGATTCAGGGTATTTCTGTTATCCTCCATCTGCCCTTTGCAGACGCATACGTCGTAACTGTGTGTTTCCTCAGCTGCAGACTCATACATGTTAGTAAAAGATCATGTTGTACCCAAGAAGAAATAAGGTGGAAGCAGCTCAAGGTGAGATCAGGGACAGCACACCTGTCAGGGGGGTCTCTCTCCTCTTTTTTGGCTTGTCCCTCCAGTGTCAGTGTGCTACAGCTCTATCTTTTTTCCGCTCCTGTACCTCGAGGGATGTTGAGGCTCTGGAGCAAGTCCAGAGAAGAGCAACGAGGCTGGTGAAGGGACTGGAGAACAGACCCTATGAGGAGCAGCTGAGAGAGCTGGGGTTGTTTAGCCTGGAGAAGAAGAGGCTGAGGGGAGACCTCATTACTCTCTACAAGTACCTGAAAGGAGGTTGTAGAGAGGAGGGAGCTGGCCTCTTCTCCCAAGTGCCAGGGGACAGGACAAGAGGGAATGGCCTCAAGCTCCGCCAGGGGAGATTTAGGCTGGAGATTAGGAGGAGGTTTTTCACAGAAAGGGTCATTGGGCATTGGAATAGGCTACCCAGGGAGGTGGTTGATTCCCCTTCCCTGGAGGTGTTTAAGGCACAGGTGGATGAGGTCTTGAGGGACTTGGTTTAGTGTTAGATAGGAATGGTTGGACTAGAAGATCCGATGGGTCCCTTCCAACCTGGTTGTTCTGTGATTCTGTGAGGGGCTGCATGCCTTCCTGCGTACCCCATCTCTCGGGTGGCAGCCAGTGCTCTGAACCGACGTAAGCATCTAGCGTAATTCAGGTGAGAAACAGGTTGATGTTGTTTTTCCAGAGTGCGCTCACATGTGTGTTCCCCATCTGCTAGCACTGCTGTCTCACACCTGCAGGTTTAAGGATGGAGCACACACCAGGTGTAACACAAAGCTGTTACACTGCCTGTATCTCTGCCTGTGCCTGTTTTCAGCTGAGCACTTTCTCTAATAATGCAGGCATTAGTCTTAGTGTCTTGTCCGTATCCTAACTTGAGCGATGTATTTCCGCAGCTTCATTGGAACCAGCATTCATTATTCCTGCTCATGAACTGTGAGACAGTTTTGTAGCAAGTTACTCTACACTTACTAAATTTTATGGGGGGATGGCTACACATTAATCACAGCCGAAAAGAAGAAAGAGCCTAATGTGCCTATCACTTTGTTTATCCCGCCCCCTATATAACTGTTTTCTATGTTTCTGGCCTGTGTGCAACCAATATACAATTATTTCATATTAGAATTTAATGTCCAATCTAATTTAAATGGCAAGCATTATATTATGGAGCAGCTGGTAATAGCCTCTGCCTTTCGGCTGCCAAATACTTTGTATTATTATAAAGAATTATTTCACACTTCTATTGTTTACCTGATAAATTCTCAGACCAGTTCTATTACCTGCAGGATGTTGATATTTGGCAGAGAAAATGGCTTGAAGATAGAAATGTGACCTTAATTCTAAAAAAATTCTTCGAGTTTTCACTGAACTGTATCTTGTCAAAAAATGACCATTTCTTTTTTCCCAGGAAGAGAAAAACTTTCTCCCCACAACTTTTTTTTCCAGGAAAAGAACCTGTATTCCTAATTAAAATAATACTTGAACTGAGGTACATGTAGCAAAATCAAGTAGCCAAAAGTGAGGTAGCACCAGATTTATATACTCTAGATACCTTGAACTTGTAATTCAATGAATTAACACTTAATTCATTGGAAGCTTGATGTGCTGAGTGATGAGCCACTTGGATCAGAAATGGCAGTTGTGCTTTGAATCCAATAACATCGATCCTCTTCTTGTTTAAAGGCTATCATGAGTCAAAGGCTTCTCCGGCTGCTTTCTCGGGTCAGAGCCAGAAAAAATGTCAACTGAGGGAGAAGAAAAGCAGCTGCAGTTTTCTAACTCTTTCTGATTTCTTTGGCAATTGCAGGCCACATTTTGATAGGATGTAAAGAATTGATATCCTACAAACTTTACACAATAATTAATTCCTGTCTCTGCTTTACATATGCTGAAGGTCAGTGATGAAGGTAGTGGTGATAGAAGATACAAAAGCTGTGTTAAGAGGTGTCCTTAAGATCCATAAAGTTTTCTACTAGCCCTCGGCTGCTAGAACAGTACTTTTATGTTGCCTTAACACCTGCAGAAAAGATTCAAGCCACTGATGTGATCGGGATGAGAGAAATGGAGAGAGAGGCAGAAGTCAAGTACTTTTTTTTTTCGATTTTATCTAACTGGATGTGTGATCAAAAGAGATATTAAGAAGTATTTTTTTAAAAAGCACAGTATAAGGGACACCTTTCACTGAACTTTTAAAATGTTGGTGCTTCTCTTCAGTAGTTTTAAAGATGCATAGAGCACTGGAGATCAGGTAGAAGAAAGTTTCTGTTTATGGGGTTTTGAAATCTCCCTCCTATGCTACAACTCTGTCCATTTTCTTCTCCTCTGATAAAGTTTTAATTATTGTTCATGTCATTGTTTGTTGTCATGGAAATATCTGAGGGCTTCAAATATAGAATGATTACAGTTTCATTTTGGAGATGTGAAGAAAACCAGAAAACAGAATTCAAGGGAGCAATCTCCCATTTAAAGATTTTGTACCTCCAACAATTGGCAGAAAAGCAAATGCAGTTTTTTTATTATGTCCAGGGGCAGAAGATGTTTTTGCTTTTATTAGAAATGGATTTTAAGAACAGAAGGTAGCATCTAGTGTGTGTTTTCAGAGGTTACAGTTTAGCAACCATCATCAGTGAGCAGCACTGATGAAATAGTAGTAATGCAACCTAGTCACTTTAAATCCAAAATGTGCTCAAGTTACTTTACATCTGTTCATGACAGTAAACATCTGCAAGCAGACTCCAAAACAGGGCGAGTTAATTAATCAGCAAAGCTGTGCTCTAACACCACTAATTCAAAATCATTTGTTTTAGGCTTAGCTTTTCACCATGCTTCAGATCCTTGTGCTGCAAAGTCACATCCTGGGCGTTCATAAGACTTGCTCACCAGGTGGAGAGAGATCATGGTGCATTTGTCACAGGTATGTTTACTCTGGGTTAAAACCTATATAATGTTTATTATATTTCCAGTATGTCAGTAGTAGATGTAGCCTGCATTTTTTAAGTATCATTGGACATCTCTAAAGAATATCTACAGGTTTTGAAGGTCTCCTGTCTTTGGATGGAGACATTCACCTGGCTTACACATGCTTGGCAATATCCATTATTATTTGAGTCCTGCTAGCGCCACAACATGTAGGATGGGGCTGCACTGTTAATTATTCCAGTCATACTTTCACATTTTTAATTCTATCTCATCTTGAATGGGAAGAGATAATGGCTCAATTCACCAGCAAATCTGCAGTTAAACAATGTTGTCTTCATGCAGTAGTTATATGGACTAGATACCCATAAGTCAAAACAAATTGAGAATAATGAGCTGAAGAATTCACAATCAAGTGAAAATCAAAAGCACTTTGAGGAGGAATCTGTGTCTTGGATTCTATCATGTTGAAATTGCTAGTTTCTGAAAGGCAGTATTAACAACTTTGGATCCCCTAATGTTTGCTAGTGCTGTGATTGTTGTACAAGTGATGTGTTCAGTTCACCAATATTACGTGCATTGAAGACAAGGAGTGTGATTTATACTTACTGTGGCAGAACAGCTCATACAAATGGGAAGGTGCTTAACCTGACAGGATTCTACCATAAGCTCGTCTCACTGATCAAGAGCAGTCTTGACAGCATTTGTCTTGACCCAGTGTCCCAAATCAATGCCAACTCAGAAATTTTCCAAGAAAAGGTAATGGAAATGTCCATGTAGGTTTGGATTATGAAGGTCTTGGGTAAACGCATAGCATTACACAGCAGGTGTGATGTGCTGGTCAGGCAGTTAACTGTGGTACCCAGAGCGGTAATCAGAGGAAAACTAATGACTTTTAACATGTAGCATGTAATTGCAGTTTGTTAATACTAAGAAAAGTTATGGAGAACCAAATTTTGAATTATTCTGATGAACATTGGTATAAATTTCCATGCAAAAAAACCCCCCAGCCTGTGAAAATTTCACCAAACCAAATGATATCCTACTCTATCTTCCATTTCTGCTACTGAATAGCACAGGGTGCCTTGGCAAAATGAGATCTTGTCTCAGTGTGCTTATTTATGTATATATTATGTATAACATCAATCATGTATTGGTCATTACATTTAGTCTTTTCTTAGACCCTGATGTTTAGATGTAATCTGAAAACTAAAATTATGAATCTTATAATCTCTTTGTTTGAAATGACCTGTTTAAACTGTTTGTATGGAGTACGGCAAATGTATCCTTGATCCTACTTGGGCAGTCAATTCTGCTGCAATATAAATAATAATTACATTTACTAAGGCAAAGAGAAACAAAAATAAGAAGTCCATTTCCATGAATGAATTTGTATGCTTTCTTTGGTGGGGCAGATTTTGGATGTGGGATGGATAGACCAAACAATATTCCACGTTTCCTTTTGGGGCAGAGAATGCATTTGTTTTCATAGAATCATAGAACAACCAGGTTGGAAGGGACCCACTGGATCATCAAGTCCAACCATTCCTATCTAACATTAAATCAAGTTCCTCAAGACCTCATCCACCCATGCCTTAAACACCTCCAGGGAAGGTGAATCAACCACCTCCCTGGGCAGCCTATTCCAATGCCCAATGACCCTCTGTGTGAAGAACTTCCTCCTAATCTCCAGCCTAAATCTCCCCTGGCGGAGCTTGAGGCCATTCCCTCTTGTCCTGTCCCCTGGCATGTGGGAGAAGAGGCCAGCTCCCTCCTCTCTACAACCTCCCTTCAGGTAGTCATAGAGAGCAATGAGGTCTCCTCTCAGCCTCCTCTTCTCCAGTCTAAACACCCCCAGCTCTCTCAGCTGTTCCTCATAAGGCCTGTTCTCCAGCCCCTTCACCAGCTTTGTTGCTCTTCTCTGGACTTGCTCCAGAGCCTCAACATCCTTCTTGTGGTGAGGGGCCCAGAACTCGAACACAGTATTCAAGGAGTGGCCTCACCAGTGCTGAGTACAGAGGGAGAATCACCTCCCTGGACCTGCTGGTCACACCATTTCTGATAAAAGCCAGGATGCCATTGGCCTTCTTGGCCACCTGGGCACACTGCTGGCTCATGCTCAGTTGGCTGTCGACCAACACCCCCAGGTCTCTCTCCTCCTGGCAGTTTTCCAGCCAGGCTTCTCCCAGTCTGTAGCTCTGCATAGGGTTGTTGTGCCCCAAGCACAGGACCCGGCATTTGGCCATGTTAAACCTCATGCCATTGGACACTGCCCAGCGGTCCAGACTGTTTAGGTCCCTTTGCAGAGCCTTCCTACCCTCCAGCAGATCCACACAGCTTTGTGTCATCTGCAGACTTGCTAAGGGTACCCTCAATGCCTTCATCCAGGACGTTGATGAAGACATTGAACAGGGCGGGACCCAGCACTGAGCCCTGGGGAACCCCACTTGTCACTGGCCTCCAGCTGGACTTAACACCATTTCCCACCACTCTCTGGGCCCGGCCATCCAGCCAGGAGAGTGTGCGTCTGTCCAGGCCAGAGGCTGACAGTTTCCGTAGCAGAATGCTGTGAGAAACTGTGTCAAAGGCTTTACTGAATTCCAGAGAGACCACATCCACAGTCTTTCCCTCGTCCAGCAGCTGAGTCACTTTGTCATAGAAGGCGATCAGGTTGGTTTGGCAAGACCTGCCTTTTGTGAACCCATGTTGACTGGGCCTGATCACCTGGTTCTCTTGCATGTGCTTCATGCTAGGACTCAAGATCACCTGTTCCATGACTTTCCCTGGCACTGAGGTCAGACTGACTGGCCTGTAGTTTTCAACCAAACCTCCAGCTTACTGCTGCTTTACAGCATCTATGTAAATGCTCCTTGTCCCTGTTAATTCAATCTCCTCTAGTGTAGTCTGGTGATGGATAAGAATTGATGTTTCCATACTAAATAGATTTCCCGGTGCTTAAGTAATTGCCAAAGGCCAGAAACATGGAAAGGACCTCAAGGGAAGTGCTGAGTTTTGTAGCCTCTGCTCATTAGTTTATTTCCAGTGTTTTCTTCAGTGTCCTGCTTCCAGATGCTGCTCACCAAGTAGGGTCTACATGGCATTACAGAATATGTCATTGCTCAATGACTTGCATTGCATTTGTGTTGCAACTGTTTCTTGCAGAGCTACAGACTGGGAGAAGTCTGGCTGGAAAACTGCCAGGAGGAGAGGGACCTGGGGGTGTTGGTCGACAGCAGTGTGCCCAGGTGGCCAAGAAGGCCAATGGCATCCTTGCTTTTATCAGAAATGGCATGACCAGCAGGTCCAGGGAGGTGATTCTCTCTCTGTACTCAGCACTGGTGAGACTGGTCCTTGAATACTGTGTTCGAGTTCTGGGCCCCTCACCACAAGAAGGATGTTAAGGCTCTGGAGCGAGTCCAGAGAAGAGCAACAAGGCTGGTGAAAGGTCTGGAGAACAGACCTTATGAGGAACGGCTGAGAGAACTAGGGTTGTTTAGCCTAGAGAAGAGGAGGCTGAGAGGAGACCTCATTACTCTCTACAACTACCTGAAAGGAGGTTGTAGAGAGGAGGGAGCTGGGCTCTTCACCCAAGTGACAGGGGACAGGACAAGAGGGAATGGCTTCAAGCTCCACCAGGGGAGATTTAAGCTGGAGATTAGGAGGAAGTTCTTCACACAGAGGGTCATTGGGCATTGGAATAGGCTGCCCAGGGAGGTGGTTGATTCACCTTCCCTGGAGGTGTTTAAGGCATGGGTGGATGAGGTCTTGAGGAACCTGGTTTAATGTTTGATAGGAATGGTTGGACTCGATGATCTGATGGGTCTCTTCCAACCTGGTTGTTCTATGATTCTATGATGTTTAATGGATTATAACTTGATACCAACCAATGTTGGAGAAATTATTTCAGAGTGAGTTGTTGTTATGGAAGCCATTGGATAACATCAATAATTGCTGCAAGACCAAGTTAACTATTTACGAAAAATATTTTATATAAAATGCAAGTAGAAAAATTACAAAATTTAGGTTACCACAACCTATTTGCTACATTAGTAGTGCATGAAGTGAGATGAAACGTATGATTCAGGGTGCAAATGTACAAAGAGAAATTACTGTATCTTTTCATTCACCTTCAAATGTGCCTCCTTACATACTGCTTCACATTTTTTCCCCCAAAGATAATATCTGGCACATTCAGAAATGAAATATGATGGTTTACAATGATCCCTGTTGTAATATGCTCTGCATGCAGAGACACAGAATATATACTTCTAGATAAAAAAATGCCAGGGGCTGTTCCCCAAGCGACAGTGAGTAGGGGTTCCTATATTGCGAGCTACATGTAATAGACTGTCTTAGCATCACTTGCAGGTTTGTGGCATCTCCCCTTGTTTCCTTCCAGTCCTTTCTAGAAGTCATGACTCCTGTGTTAAACAAATCAGTTTCTAGCCACCACGAGGGATTCTCTAAGCTGCCACCATTGGATCTGAAATACCTTTTCACAGTTCAAATAAGTTTTCTTTCAAATAAGGTCCTAAAATAACAGTTCAAAAAAATGTATCTTTAAAATATAATAAATTGCTAGGGGAAAAAAAAACCCTCAAACCTGATAACATGAGTCAATCCTGTGCTGAAATAAAAAAGCCTGCCAATTAGCAAGGAGAATTTGCAGGAGTAATTTCTCCATTATAGCTGACAACCCAAGATACAGGGAATGGCTTTATTGTCCCTAGCCTTTTCTGGCAGGCAGAAAAAGAAAACTGTAGGAAGATTTTCTGTCTTTGTTAGAACAGATGATTTGAGAATGAGGCAAACCAGTGTTCCAGTGAATACTTCCTGTGAAGCATTTCACATATTTGGTTACCGCTGAAAATGGCAAATGTGATGCTGTGTTAGAACACCAGATAAAAAGTAAAACCTCATCATTTTAGGCTTACAACAGTGTGAGTTTTTTACCCTAATATGACAAAAGGAAGGTATTCCTGAAATTCTTCACTTGTTGCTTAAACACATGAACCAATGCAACTACTTTTATGAATGACAAAATAAATGCAGGGGCTTCCATCTATAAATTTCCTCTTGTTGACAAAGTAGTAAGATGAATGATGCATGTTTACTCATAAGGCCCACACGTAAAAGCTCTACAATGATTTAATTACCAGAATGTGGAGGTAAATGTGAAGGTTCCCACGGCAACATTAGTGTATTAAAAAAATAAACGATTGCCTTTTTTCTTGGCATCATTCTGCTGACATAAGGTAACATTTGCAGAATGTTCCTATGTTCCTTCCCTTCCTTCTTTTTTTTTATGTTTTTTAAAAAAAAACTATAAAAACTTCTCAACCATTTATAAAAATAGAGTAAAAATCAAACCTGCATTACCTAAATCGCAGCTCCTGTTTTAGTGCAGATC
Source organism: Coccyzus lansbergi (assembly GCA_033558105.1). Lineage (NCBI taxonomy): Eukaryota > Metazoa > Chordata > Aves > Cuculiformes > Coccyzidae > Coccyzus > Coccyzus lansbergi. The sequence continues at coordinate 566,982 of JAUMJK010000358.1, forward strand.
GTTGCATCCATTTTCTTTAAAATCTTGGTGATCCAGTTGTTATTCTTCATTACATCCTACCAAATACAGGCCAGTGCAAATAAACATGGAAGAACCACATCATGCTGCATTTGTGGCAAATGTCTAATAGAATTCAGTATTTACAGAAAACCAGCTTTCTTTTGGATCAAGTACTTGCTGTCAACAAGTACTCGTCAAGCAACTACATTACTAGACCTATCGGAAGCCTCGTGAAATTTTTGCAGCACAGCAGTGAAGTAAATAGGCACTACTGTAACGTGCCAAACAAAATACCAGTTCATTTCAAACCATCTTCTGTGCCATTTAAGCAGCTGTTTTTATGTACAATATCCTGATCAAGACAGTCTAATATGTTTACTGATCCTGAAAAATGCTTAAGCACATATTTAATGTCAAGCATGTAAATACCTGATTTGGTCAGACTCTTCATGTGCTTGAAATTAATTATGTGCTTAAATGCTTTGTTATATGGGATGAAGATGTGCAGTTTGAGCACCTGGTGGCCTTCCAACTTTTATAAAACTCAGGTTCTAACAAAAACTTCCAGAGTTGTTTCATGGGCACTGAGAAGAAGTACTTGTAAGGGCTTCCTACAGAGCCAAGATATTCAAAACAGGGTCCTGACGGAGACCCTGAGAGGCAGTTTGAGTCTCAAGTAACCAGACCCAGAGCATCCTTCACCCTGCTTGTTGTGGCTGAGCAGCGTGGAGCATCCCTGCAGAGACAGTGGTGAGCGCTTACCTGCCTGGAATTCTGGCTGAAGGTATGATATGTGGCACATAAAGTCTTTGCGCGTCCCCAGCTTGGCTGGGGCACTGATGCCTGAACAAATCAACACTATCTGTAGCAGCAGCAAGCTGACGCTGTGCTTTCCAGCCCGGTAGGAGGGTGTATGTCATGGTCACAGTTTGTGCTAAGTAAGCTGAAAAAGGGGAGTCTAGCATTGCTGGGTTTGCTACAATGCTTGCTTATTATCCCCTATTTTACAGAATTTTAAGTTGGTCTTACGGAAAAAAATGGGTCCTTTGGAATATTAGTTTTACCTTTTAACCAATCATAAAGGCTCCAAAAAAACTTGCTTCTTTGTCCATGTCAACTATATCACTATTACTGACAGAGACAAAAATTCTGTCATCTCTTTTCAGCTGAAACACACCACCTTGGTAGATGGAATAAAGTCCATATTCTGCCCTTTTAGACCAGCAGCTTGTTCTTGCACTTTTCATGAGCAAAATGGGCTCTGGATAATTAGTCAGTTTGTAAACATATTGGACAAGCTGCTTGGGGTTCCTGATTTGTGCCAACAAATCTGAATCCTCATTCTCATTTTCACGGAAACGAAAATAAGTTTGTGAGTAGATGTAATAAAAGCCTGTTTGAGGTACTACTAACTCGCCGTTTCTAAGCTCCACATTGTAAAGAAAAGAGTGGCCTCTCCTTGATGATTCCCAGTTGCTTATTTTTTGTCCGTTCCCTCTTCTGGGCAGGGAATCTACTAAAAAAAAAAAAAAAGAGAGAGAAAAAATGTTAAATCAAAACCAGGTAGTGAAGCCAGGTGTCTGTTAGTTGTAGAGCCTGGTTTTCAACTGTGAAGTAATGAAACCTGTTCTTCCTAGCGGCTATTAGGTCCACTCTCAAAACCACTTGAAAGTCCAGGAGTAAGTTGTTTAGCTCTACTTGGGAATCCATGTAAACTACTTTTATTTAAATTTTTTTTTCTCCTGAATGAGAAAAAAAATTAATCATGTTGTTACTTAGTAACAACACTAAAATATCCATCTGTCTGATACCCTCCAAAGCTGCAGAAACCCTACCAAGCTGTTCATTACGGTCTGAATGTCAAGTCTCTCCTGTCTGTCTCACATTTCTAATAGGTCTGTCACCATAGCAGCTGGGACTTAAACAATGAAGAGAAGGAAATTAAAGGAAAGGAAAGCTTAACATTAGGAAGAAATATATTTATTCTTTCCCCTAATACAAGTTGCAGAAAAAACGTTAGGGTGGTATCCATGAAGCAAGGAGCTTTCTCCCTGTTCTGCAAGAACTAGCTGAAAAACTTTTAATGATTTGTTTCTTACTGTTAACCCAATGTAAGTATTAAAAAGTATATGCAAGCACCAATATGTAAGTAAGCATGTAAAGTTTCTCCTTACTGCGTGGGGATGGGGAATTCTTCCTGTTGTTGTTGCCTGTCAGATGTGCTGCGATTCTGTTGACAGGACTGCGTGGTTGCTGCCCATCCATGTGCAACTGTGTCAGGGCTCCTTCAGCTAAGGAAAGATAAGAAAAGGAACATCACATTAGAAGCAAGGATGTAGCAAGGCACGTCTGTCCTATTTGACTTAATTTTAAAGAATATCTGTGTCATTTTCTAACTGACTAAGCCATAGACTGAATGTTATATATATTGGCTAATAAGGTTCAAATTTAATTTTTGGTCTTGCTCTTTTTGAAATTACTTCGTACTCCTCTTTGTTCTCATTTTTCTCCCCTTGCCTGCACCTAAATTACCAAGAGACAACTTAAAGTAACCCTAGTACCAAGTTTTCACAGTCACAATCAGTATCTTTTGAGGTTAAATATTCATAATAGGAATTTGATAGGAATGGTTGGACTAGAAGATCCGATGGGTCCCTTCCAACCTGGTTGTTCTATGATTCTATAATCCTTACTCCAAATTTCCACTTGGAGATCATATTGGTTTCATTTAATGTATTTTGAGCTGTGTGAGCTTCAGCAGAGCTACTCCTTTCCTGGTCTATGCAAACAGCAGTTCAGTCCTCCTTGTTCCCAGCAGTGCAATCCCAGCACTGTGGGACTGAGATCTAGAAACCAAGTGCGCCTTGGTTACCTTCCTCTAACTACCTGACCATGTTTCTGGCTCCTGAAAATTTGTCTTCTAGTAATAAGCAATCATTTTAGATGACTTGCTGACAGTACATCTTAGCCAGCGTTTGCTGCACTTCTAAAAAATTGAGTCACTATATATCAGGGGCCACTAGCAGCTCCTTTTTGCCACAGGTAACAAAATTATTATAATACCATTGACTGCAGATATGCTTTCCTCGTAGCTTCTTGAAATCATCTGCCAAGAAACAGAGAGAAAGTGAATCAGTTTGTCATCAGAAACTGAAAGTTGCATGATAAAAGGAACTCCTTTCTCAAACTCATGAATAACTGGTATTATGAATGTGATCAACGTACAAATCAAAAAAGCCCATAAATTTGTTGTATTGACGTATATTTCCATCTTTTATGTGACTAAATATGTAGGGAAACATTTTCAAGACAGCTCAGCTATCTGGGCTTTAAACCTATTGGAAAATTTTACTTTCACACTTTTCTCAAATAAGAAGAGTATGCAAGCATCAGCTTGTTTGCAGAATACTTGGCAGTGTGCACTTCTGTGGGATCTTCGCTCTGAGAAATTTAATATCGTTTATTTTTATACCTTTACCTATCTACGTATCTATGCTCTTAAGCCAGCATATATCACTTTGTGCATTCCTCATCTTTATAACTGTTTGCTAACCACTGAAATGAACTAGTTGGCTACCAATGGTGGTGTTGCTGCAGCAAGCATGCTGATGTTTGAAGTTATTTACCCGGGTGACTAACATGGGCCCCGTATTGCCACTTACTGATGTGTTCTGAAATGGCACATATCTATTCATCATTATTATTATCAATATCTTTATTATTTCTGGCACCCAGGTTATTTTTTTAGGCAATCAGGCAGCTAGTAGATATATTAGATGTGTAAATGCCCACTAATAAAATAATGTTTTCTTTCTGCAGAAGTTCAGGGACTTTACTGACAGAACTTCCACCAAAGGAGCTGAGGTGTCTGAATAACACAGCATTTATTCTGGGCTGTAAGATTTGCCAGGTAAGTTTCAGCCAGAAGTGAATTTTTATGGATGAGCTTTTTTATGTGCTGAAGATGGGATTTTGAAAACCATTCCAGAAGATCTTGCCCTTTCTTATTTTTTTTAGACAGGCTTATTTTCATCTCTGGAGCCAAAATTATGTGTATTGTGTTTAAGTCCTGCAGGAGATGGCGTTCTCTGAATGCTGAGCTGGGAAGGTGCTCTGCCCAATGCTGTGTGCTCACTTGCTCTTTTCTCCCCTAATACATTACACAGCTCATAACTAGACCATTCCTCAGGTACCTGTTTACCTTTAATTTCATCTCATTTTCTCATGCCAGTCTCCCTGTATTTCTGCAGGAGTGACACCACTGCTAGCACTGTGATCTACGTAGTCAGGTAGAAAATAAGTATGAGTCAAGCACTTGTACCCTGAGGTATTTCAGACAAGCCAACCTATCCCTGAAATTAGCTTAGTAAAAACTGGTTTGTCTTTGCTTTATTATTTCCTGAATCTAGTGAAACCACTGTCAGGAGTTTTTGGCAGCTGAAGCTGTGGCTTGACCATTGCTTTGCAATAAGAATATCCAAGAGCCTCCCCTGCCCTTTGTTATGCTATTTGAATTCTTTAAATAGTGCTGCTGCTTCAGAATGTCAGTTCCCAAATACCTTTTTAATCAACTTTCCCAGGTGCCACTTTACTTGCCAGCAGGGATCAGCTTCTCTGTCTTCATTTTCCATTAGATCCAAGTCTTGGATGAAATTTCCCATGTCCTCCCCGGTGAGACAAGCGATGTCGCTCTTGGAATATGTGTCCCGAAGCTGCAGCAGAAGGGGAAACCAGGATTTTTCATCTATGATGTGCTTGCAGATGTTCAGTTACGGTACGTCACTAAATTCATTAATTAGTAACATGCTTTCTTTTCTTTAAAGCATTTACTAGTATGATGTAAGTTATGGCTACAGAGACAACAACAAGTGATTAATCCTGATTCCATATGTTTAATTACAGTGGTATACTTTATATGCAAAAATAAACATACATGATCTCCATGAATATAAATTTGACATCTAGCACTCAACTAAAGAAGCTTTGTGAAAATTCAATGCCCAAATCACTAATGTTGTGAATTCTTTAGTTTCTTGAGTTCTGAATTGAAAAAAATTCTTTTGCACAAGGGATCTTTCTTCAGAAATTATTAAGGATGAAATCAAATAGCAGACCTTAGAAGTATTTTTTTCTTCCTGTCTTCTCACTTCCAATCCAGGCTTTCACTGATCTGCATCCATACCATATCCTACTCATTTCCTCTTTGGGGTCTGTCTGTAACTGTATTTCATTGCAAAGTCCAGACAGCAGAAACGGCATTTAGGTCCAAATGAATACACAGTGATGAATGCTCATGACAGGAGCCTATGTCTATACCCTCTAGTCACAGAGAAAGCATGTTTTCTTCTGATAAGGAAAAATGAGTGCAAGAGAGAGGCAAAGCTCCTCTTGACTCCAAGTGAAGCTGACTAGGAGAGTTTATTTTATAGGGAAAAGCTCTCCCCAAACCCAGCGGCATCCACGGGACAAGGAGACATACACAGCTCCAGCTGGCGCTGTTGTTTAATGTAAGAGTGCACAACCTGGCAGCAGACAAAAGCTCCTCCTTGCTTTTACCTTGGTTGTTGCTGTATCAAGACTGACAAGGGTGCTTGTGCCAGTAAAGTATTCCAGGAACTGGGAAGAACCAGCAATCAGCAATAAACATGCAAAGCATTTAGATTTCTGATTGTTAACATTTAAGTCACTTTTCTTATGTTAAAGAATCCTGATTTTGCTAAACAGATGCATTTATTCTACAAGTAGTAGTTTTGGCTGTCCTTGAGGCTGGGGTATTGAAAACAACAAAAGGAGTCGCTTCCTCCTTCATATTCCCCCCTTTTCCTGCCTGTTAGAAAACAAAAGGTGTTTAGGAAGAAATTTCATGCTCCAAGAGGATTAGGAGAATTCACCCATCCTGCCCTACAAATCCCACTGGATTGAGGAGCTCCTTCAGTCTGCAGCAGCAGACTCTGCTGAGCTGCTTCTAATACTTGAAACAATCCTGTTTCAAACAATCCATAAACAATCCATAGGCATCAAAGCAAAATGGGGCCACCGCTATGTCTGTGAAGGTTTTTCTGTCCTTACCAAGAAGTACTTGTTTCAAGAAGGTTTCTTGTTTCAAGAATTCACTTGAAGTGATTACAATTACGTGCTTATTAAGGTAAAAACGCACTTTAAACTAAGGGCTCTGACTGATACGATGTACTAGGCTCCTATAATAAAGTGGTTTCATGAGTTTAAAAAAAGCCAAACAGGTGAGATAGTTTATTCTCTTATCATATCTGCTATAAACTCACGTCTGAGCTTTGCTCCCAATCTTGAAGCAAACAGTCCCGTGCTTCTGCATTTTCCTTACCTGACATAGTTCTCCCCTAGACAACTTTACTGGCATTGGAAGAGTGTTTTGCATGTATTTTGAAATCCTTAGGGAATACAATGTTGTATCAGCACCGCATGGTACTGAAGGATTGTTCTCTGTTTTATTGGTAGAAGAAAGCAAGACATCAGGGTGTTTATCTGTAGCATTGATGTTTTTGAAGACAGAAGTCCTGCTTCTAATGCCATCTTCTAAAGCTTCTGTCCTATTCTAGGAGTAGTCTGTGAATTATTTTTTCAAAACAAAAGGAAGCCTGAGTATATTTTCCTTCCAGCCCTGTATCCTGAAGCATAATGAACTTTATTGTGCTTATATCTCAGCACTTCCTGCCATGGCAAAACTGTCAAAACAAATTCGTAGTTCTCAGATTACTACAGCTGAGAAAAAAGAAATCCTGCTGGCTATACATTTACTTTTTTGTAAAGACAAAAATATCTGCAGTCTGTGCAGCCACAGTAATTTGGTGAAGGTGCAGAAATGCAGACATTGTCAACAACAAAGGGAAGAAAAATGTGCAGACAAAAATCACAGTTTATTTTTTGTGATTTATTCCATACACACCATGTGGATGTAGGGTAGCCGACTCTGTTTCTAGGTAAGCTTTTTCCTTGTTTATTTTGCTCCAGATGGCACATGCAAGAATATATGCTTAAGGTACTCCTTCCAGAGCCAGCAAACTTACTCTGTACCCCAACAGAACTGTCAGTATGGACAGATTTACCTTTTCACATCAAATGCAGACTTGTTATTCTTCAGAAATAGGGAGTTATATTCTGGACAAGTATCATGAGATGTGCTCATATCCCAGGTGTAAATATTTGAATAAAAGGCAGGGAAAGATAAATGTGGTTACTAATTACTTAGATTAGTGAGCTTGTCAGCAAACCTCTGAAGCATATGCATGGAATGTTTTTTCTTCATTATCAGTAGAATGTGATTATTTCATAAAATCAAGACATTTCCAATTCCCCCAATTCGCCAAACATGGGATAACTCCAACTATAAAATTAGCAGGAACGTCTGTTTTATGCATTTCCAAAATATGAGCGTTGGCTCATATTGCAGAATACTGTATACTCTCTAATGTTTGCTTCCAGGAGGACTTGGACATCTCAGAAGGCTTCATCTATTAAATCTGACGTGGAATAAATGCCTGGGTAATGTAATAATTTAAATCCATGCAATACTTTCTGCAGCTGTACAACTGTAGCACACTTACCTGCGGTTTGGTTTACCTTTGTGCCAGGGAGAGCAGCTTAGTGGTACAACTCAAGAGGGCAGTGGAGTTTGGACAAGATGCTGAGGGAAACCCTTAGTAGTAGAGGGTCACTGAAAAGCAGGACCACATGCATAAAGGCTCCTGGCACAATACGTGTAAATTTTTTGGAATGCAAATGATCTTTTGCAAGAAAAGCAAAGAGTTAAGCAGCAGCCAGCAGGCTTAAAGTCTGGCTGCAAGAACAAAGCATCTAGACTATACTACAAGGGGCATTTTTCGAGTCATTCTGGGGAGTTGAGTGGTGTTTGCCGTCTGGCTGAAGTTCCTTTGGGATTAGTCACCGTCTTAAAACTATGTATTTTCCTAAGGGGGGGCATTTAAAAGTTATCTCGGCTTTTCTCAGTCTGTTTTCCCCGCTGCCAATATGAGCATCATAGAATAACTAGGTTGGAAAGGACCCACTGGATTATCCATCACTAATATCAGGGTGATAGAGGCTGTCGCTGCCCTCCCCAACGCGATGGGCAAGTCTGGCGCTCTAACCAAAAGCACTGTTGCTACCTCTCTGCAAAAAGACCAACTCGTGACGTGTCCTCGCCTCGAGCTCAGTCCCCGCGGCCGGAGGAGCCGAGACAAAGGCGCAGGCGGAGGCGGGAGCGCAGCTCTTTGTCTGGGGAGCGCTCCAGCTCCGCGGGCCCCGAGGAGAGAAAGGGAGGGAGAGCGGGTGCCCTGACGCCCCAACCGACCTGCTGCAGCTCCTTGGTGAAGTAGAGGAAGGTGACGGCGACGCAGGCGGACTGCAGGAGCACGGCGGCGGCCAGCACGGCCCCGCAGGTCAGCGCGGGGCTGGGGCCGCCCGCAGGGAGCATCGCGGCGCCCGCTCCGGGAGCCTTCTCTGCACCGGGATCCGCGCTCACCCGCAGCCGGCCCGCGGCTCGACTGCGGCCCCCGCAGCACCCCCGGCCCCACGGCTGCCCCGCGGAACCCAGTAGAGCGGGCGGGACCCGCCGCACCCCGCCCCGGCCCGGCCCGGCCCACCGCATGCCGAGCCCGCCTGCCCCGCCTCCTCCCGGCCCACCGCAGCCCGACCCCGTGTGCCCCCCGCCTCCCCCATCCCACCGCAGCCCGACCCCTTCAGAGAATCATAGAATCACCAGGTTGGAAGAGACCCACCGGATCATCGAGTCCAACCATTCCTATTGGCTCTGGAGCAAGTCCAGAGAAGAGCGACAAGGCTGGTGAAGGGGCTGGAGTACAGAACCTATGAGGAGTGGATGAGAGAGCTGGGGTTGTTTAGCCTGGAGAAGAGGAGGCTGAGGGGAGACCTCATTACTCTCTACAAGTACCTGAAAGGAGGTTGTAGAGAGGAGGGAGGCCTCTTCTGCCAAGTGACAGGGGACAGGACAAGAGGGAATGGCCTCAAGCTCCACCAGGGGAGATTTAGGCTGGAGATTAAGAGGAGGTTTTTCACACAGAGGGTCATTGGGCATTGGAATAGGCTGCCCAGGGAGGTGGTTGATTCACCTTCCTGGAGGTGTTTAAGGCGCAGGTGGATGAGGTGCTGAGGGGCATGGTTTAGTGTTAGATAGGAATGGTTGGACTAGAAGATCCGATGGGTCCCTTCCAACCTGGTTGTTCTATGATTCTATGATCAAACACTTACCCATGGCCCTCAGCACCTCGTCCACCCGTCCCTTAAACACCTCCAGAGAAGGTGACTCAACCACCTCCCTGAGCAGCCTGTTCCAGTGCCCAGTGACTCTTTCCGTGAAAAATTTCTTCCTAATATTCAGCCTAAACTTCCCTTGTCCCACCACCTCTCCCTGTCCCACCGCATCCCGACCTCACTTTCCCTCCCCGCATCCCATCCCGTCCTGTCCCACCGGGCAGGTGGCTGCGGGTCCTGCCTGGGCTCTTCAGCTCCTGCCCCCTCCATCTCCTTCAAGGAGAGGTCATCTCAGCCATCACGTTGCAGAGCATTTCAGAGCAACGGTTCTGAGCCATTTCCACTAGGGAATAGTGGAAATATGTTCGGGTTTTTTTAAGGGTAAGGAGCTTCCTGACTCCAGGTTGTGTTATCCTTCTCTGTATCTTCTGTAGAGCTGGTGCCTGTCCCTGGGCCCATAACCTGTCCCTGTGCCCTTCACTCCATCACAGTTCTGCCACTGCGACTTCTCGGACAGCACAGCTTCCACCTCCTCCCATCATTACATACTTAGTGCCATGGAACATAAACACCAGGTAGGTTTGGGGCTTTCTCTATCTAAAGTCACTTTGGGGATTGTTTTGGTTTGTTTTCATGCCTCTAAGAAGGCTCCTGCCTGCAGACTTTTCTCCAGAGTGTTGAGCTCAGAGAGAACTTTTCCAAAGGCATGAGCATGATTTAGGATATATTGACTTTTACTGGGATTTTGATACCATCACCTCACACAGACTGTGGATTATGAACAACTTTAATTATCTGCAGATGCTTTAAAATGAGCAGAGGTAGCACCAGCAGAGACTGCTAACAGCGCAGCTGAGGAAAAATGGGATTTCAAACCCAAGTGCAGAGACTTGAGTTAGTTTGATTTCACGCTGTTAATGCAGGACAGTAGGAAATTTTGGCTTCTGCCCAACTGCCATAACCTGAGTGCTGGCATACAGGTGGGAGTTCTCGTGTAATTACAGTGTAATCCAAAATTGAAGCAAAGATTTCTATCTCTCCTGACTATAGAGAAGATCTCTAGAAGTTGTAGCTGCGTTGTATTCAACCATTTCTAGGGAAAGGAATTGGCTTTTCTTCCTTCATAGCATAGCAAAATGATCCCCAAATCCCTGATAAGGTGGCAGGAGGCAGTTTATTTGTCTGTCTCTCTGTAGCATTCAATCTGTGTGCCAAAACAGCTTAAATCTGTGTAATTCCAACACATATGTCAGATGGGAGGAATCACAATTTCTTGAAAGTGAGCTCATGAACTCCTCCTGTGACTTTTGAGAAAGTAAATGTGGTGTTTTGGGTTCCTTCTGCTTTGCAGTATCCTGATCCCCTTCTGAATAAGGCTAGCGGGACTCGTGCTTGGTTTTGCTTAATGCAAAGAGACCCTTTGCATCAGCTTCAGAACAGGAGTTTGTTACAGTTTTTTAGCACATGCACAAAAGAATCCTTCAAAAAACCTGCCTCCACCCTACTTTGTTCATCATAGTTCGTAAGTTCCTAAGAAAGAAATTTCATCTCAAGGAACCCTGTGAAGAGTCATTGAAAAGGTGAACTAACTTGGAGGAAGACTCCTGCCTGCTAAAGAGGCTTTGCGTGGATTTTCATTATAAATGTTCAAGGAAGTCCTACTTCTTCTGAAAAAAAACCCAACAAAAACCAAAACCAAACAAATGTCCAGTGTTTTCTTTCAAACAGAATAAAAACAAAACTGAAAGGAAGCTCTAGGGCAGAGCACTCTTGTTCTTGTTCACATTTAGGAACTGGTCTTTAGTCTGGGTTTTTCCAGTCTCTTCATAGATTTCTCCCCAGCCTATGACTCAGAACAGAACTACTTTTGTGGGCCAGCAAACCACTTCATTAAATATTTTTTAGGAGAAAACATCCTTGTAGATGTCTACCTACCTTGTAGACATCTACAAGGCATCTACACACCTTGTAGATGTCTACCAGGCATGGTCTATGTCCCCCTGACCCATTATCTGAAATACTTCATGGATAGACCTTATGTCTTTGATTTATTGCTTTTTTAGTTAGTGCCAGCATTGTAAGGCAAAATTAATGAAGTTTGTTTTGAAAAAAAACAATGAAGAAAACAAGGAAAAAACCTGATTCAGATGTGCCTCTTCCAAAAATGATCATACTACATTTCATTCTGAAGTTCTCTGTTCTTAAAATATCATTGTACAACAATACAATATTCATTGATTTCCACACTGACATAAGATAATACAAGACTGAAGCTCCAACAGTTTTCACCATCAAATATGCTTTTAAGTCTTTGCTACTTTCAGTGCTTACTTTTCTGCAGTCAATTTTTGTCACTATTACGCATAAACTTGTATTGAAAACAATTTGTTTCAAATGTTCTGAGAGTGTAAAATTAGTGTTTTGATGAAATTTTACCACACTAAAACTGTGGGGTCATGACACCAGAGGGAAGGAATTTAGTTAGCACCCATGTAAACAGACCTAAGATCTGTTCATTTGCATGGCGCTAGGCTAAAAAAGTTCTCCAGCAAATCCCCTGATTCTTCCTGCCTCCTTCATCCTGTTAAAGCTTACTAGGAGAAGCATTTAATTACAGATAAATCTTAATCTGTCCTTTGGACTCAGGACCTGGGCTACTTGGCATGTCAAAGATACACCTGGCACTGGACCTGCCGTACCTAGTAACACTTCTCACTCAGCAGCGTGACTAGTGGGAATCTGTAATGGCTCTGAAAATGTGTAAAAATGTCTGTTAAAATGTCTTTAAAAAGACCTCAGCCCTATTTCCTCACTGATTGCAGTGATGGGCGACAAAGATGTTTTCAGGGAGGAGAGAATTTCACTCATGTTTATACATACACTTCCCCCAAGTGATGCAGATGGTTGTTATTACCACTGCTCTCACTCCCGCCAGCCCCGGCACAGCTGGGCTGTGCTTGTCTTCCAAGTTAGAGAAAGCAGAGTTGACTTGCTAGTACTTAGCAGTTCTTAACATTAATTTCTCCCCTGAGCAACAAAGGAGGTTATGGTTTTCATCACAGGTATTCACGGAATGTAATTGTAGTGCTGGAGCTGTGGAGAGGGATTTTAGCCATGGGGAGCAGCCCCATGGCCATGCTTTTCAGCTGCAGCTTTCTACCTTTTGAGAGCACGGCTCAGATTTAGGTTTTTTGTCACCAAAGATGCCATGGCCACTTAAGTCTTCCTTTACAAACTAACTCCTGATTTAGGTACCAGATTCCCACCAGAAGACATCTGAATGCTTTTGTTGGCTTGGGCTTTGCCACTTCAGATATTCCTACCATGAAGCCGCTGAATATCTGACAGTAAGAGCATAGGAAGAAATTGCTGTGTCTGCTCTCCTCTCCAAAAGGAAGGGCTTCACAGCCACTGAACACGCATGTGGGGCACTGCCATGCACTGCTTCAGGGGCACAGACCATGAACAGCCTCATCCTGTCAAGCCTACTGATTATGGAGGCACAAAAATCATGGTTTGTGACAGCCAGCACAGAGTTAACTTCATGCAGTGTCCTCCTTTTTAAACATGGGCTGGACAGATCACATCTTGGCTCTTGTGGTTTGTTCATTCCTTCATGGTCCTTGAGCCAGATTCAGACCTCATGTTTTACTGTCAGTTGCAAACCATTGCAGATTCATTAGTGGATTATGATTTATACTGTCATGGGATCACAATGAGGATCTATTTATCAGTTCAATGCCTATGGCTGTATGCAAACAACAGCAATAGTTTAGCTGGCCCAAAACGCACTTATGACAATTTATTCAGAACTGATATGTCTCTCTTAATGCCTCAAGCAGTAGAATGATAAATAGAACAGGGAATATATTTGCATATACTCACCACACTTATTTCCAATAATGTTGCTACATTCGCACTCTAGATCTAACTTTGTATCTCTCATTTTTAGTTGACAAAATAATTAACCTCTTGCCTCTTAATGTACTGTATGGATTTTAAGCTTTTTTATTACATCAGATATACAGAGGTACTTCCAACAGTGACTATATAGCTATACTTTTCCAAATGTCCCTTGAGGTCACTAAGGTAGAAGTAATTCATTTCAGCTGTAGATCCAAAGGCTGGGTCTGCAGAGGCAGATATTACTGTATTGCATAACCAGACTTGTGTGAAGCACTGGATGGTCATAGAACTGTTAAGGTTGAAAGGGTCCTTACAGATCATTTTATTCCAAACCCCTGACGTGGACAGGGACATCCCACTATATCAGGCTGCCCAAGGCCCCATCCAGCCTGGCCTTGAACACCTCCAGGGATGGGGCAGCCACAACTTCCCTGGGCAACCCGGGCCAGTGCCTCACCTGATGATGTTAAGTCCTTGTTGTTAAGGGAGTGTGTTGTCTGCTTACAGCCACTTTTTTCTCTATGTTAGAATAACAAGTGATGATCTTGAAACCATTCCATTGCAGCCCCAGCTCCAGAGGAAGCTGGAAGGAAATCTCTAAGACACCTAACTATCTCTACAACATTTCAGTAAGAGAAAGAATTGCCCCTGGCACATAGCTAAGCCTTGCTAAGCAATCAGCTTAAGCCTTGAAGCATGAAATTTAATTATCATTACCATAGGTGAGTACCTTTGGTCTCCACTGAAAATAGAAGCAAATATTTGTCTTTAGAGTGACAGATAAATAGATGCAAAGAAATTACTTTTTTGAGGCTTCTTCATGGTAAAGCATCTGTCATATATCTGAGTGTCTTTGTCTGGGCTACAGTTTCCTCCTGGGATAGATCAAAAGCAATACACAAGGCTGTAGGTAGAGAACTGGATGAGATTCCTGCTTCGCTGCTGAGGGAACCTGCCATTTGCTCTCCCCTGGGCTGTTGGCATTGCCCCCAGGGCTCCTGCATGGGAGTGTTCTCCCAGCTGGCAACAAAATATTGTGGGTGCAGAGGAAATGGGGAGAACTAACAGGGGATTTTTACATGAAAACCCCTCTCTGTTCCTGTAGCTAGTTAAAAAAAAAGAGCACAATGGATTGGACTTTATATCTGTGTTATATTAATTGGTTGAACAGTTTTCTCTCTTGTGACTGAAAAAAACATGGAGTGAAATTGAATTCTCAACTCTCTCCAGCAGAATTTGTTTTCCTGCAGCCTTGGTTTGACTTGCTCTATGCTATTGAGTATGTGTGGATTTGTATTTGTACTTATACCAGCAGAACCATCATGAGGCCATACTAATGAAAGCGTGGAATTTGTTTGTATTTGTACTCACTACACATATGTGTTGATGGCAGGAGCATCGTGTCATGTAAGGCGATACCCATTGCTGTGTATGCACTTTCTGGGATTAGTCATAGAATCATAGAATCATAGAATCACCAGATTGGAAGAGACCCACTGGATCATCAAGTCCAACCATTCCCACCAATCTCTAAACCGTGTCCCTCAGTACCTCATCCACCCACACCTTAAACATCTCCAGGGAAGGTGAGTCAACCACCTCCCTGGGCAGCCAATTCCTGTGCCTAATGACCCTTTCAGTGAAGATTTTTTTCCTTATGCTGAGCCTGAACCTCCCCTGGTGAAGCTTGAGGCCATTCCCTCTTGTCCTGTCCCCTGTATAGAATCATAGAAATGATTTGATGGGCCAGTTCCTTAGGAATAAGAACATAAAGAAGGTAAACTTCACACTAAGACTAAATCTAGTGCATGTTCGCAAAGCTAAGGACTTGTTCGGCCAGGGGACTGATGCCGCTGGGTCTGATCTGCCAAATAATGTCAAATGCAGTGACAAAATCTGCCAGCCTCCTGCCTCCAGAGATAAGCTGAGCCCAGCTGGGTGGCCAGAACACACCCCCTCACCAGACAGCCTCAGAACTTATTTTCAAATGGTGCACTACGATACTAGAGATGACTGCTTTGTTCTGGGGACTGATTTTGGGAGCAGCTTAAGTGGACATGGCATATACTGGTCTCTCTTTGCATTAGCTGTGACACAGACACTGGGAAGTCTTGGGATTGCTCTGATCTGTAGTGTGTGGTTCTGGCTCCTGGATGACTGCTGAAGTGCTAGATACTTATTATTGTAAGGCATAAGGGTTCTTTTACCATTTCTTTTATGCCTATTGAAAGACTTTATGCCAGTAGCTAGAAAGAATCATCTGCTCAGTCTTTCATGCTGTGAGATTATTACGAAAAATAGGAAATAACTATTAAAAGAATCTGGCCATGCATCTTCCAGCTATTTAGCCCTGAGTGAGGCTCTGACGGTGGTCAGAGCCTTGCTTGCCCAACTGGACACCCACAAGTCTATGGGACCAGACAGGATTCACCCTAGGGTATTGAGGGAGCTGGCAGATGTATTGGCCAAACCCCTTTCCATCATCTTCCAGCAGTCCTGGAAGACTGGGGAGGTACCTCTGGACTGGAGGCTGATGTAGTGCCCATCTACAAGAAGGGTCACAGGGAGATCCAGGGAACTACAGGCCTGTCAGTCTGACCTCAGTGCCAGGGAAAGTCATGGAACAGGTGATCTTGAGTCCTAGCATGAAGCACTTACAAGAGAACTGGGTGATCAGGCCCAGTCAACATGGGTTCACAAAAGGCAGGTCTTGCCAAACCAACCTGATCGCCTTCTATGACAAAGTGACTCAGCTGCTGGATGAGGGAATGACTGTGGATGTGGTCATTCTGGACTTCAGTGAAGCCTTTGACACAGTTTCTCACAGCATTCTGCTACGGAAACTGTCAGCCTCTGGCCTGGACAGACGCACACTCTCCTGGGTGGAAAACTGGTTGGATGGCCGGGCCCAGAGAGTGGTGGGAAATGGTGTTAAGTCCAGCTGGAGGCCAGTGACAAGTGGGGTTCCCCAGGGCTCAGTGCTGGGTCCAGCCCTGTTCAATGTCCTGGATGAAGGCATTGAGGGTACCCTTAGCAAGTTTGCAGATGACACTAAGCTGTGTGGAAGTGTCGATCTGCTGGAGGGTAGGGAGGCTCTGCAAAGGGACCTAAACAGGCTGGACCGCTGGGCAGAGTCCAATGGCATGAGGTTTAACAAGGCCAAATGGCGGATCCTGCACTTGGGGCACAACAACCCTATGCAGAGCTACAGACTGGGAGAAGCCTGGCTGGAAAACTGCCAGGAGGAGAGGGACCTGGGGGTGTTGGTGGACAGCCACCTGAACATGAGCCAGCAGTGTGCCCAGGTGGCCAAGAAGGCCAATGGCATCCTGGCTTGTATCAGAAATGGTGTGACCAGCAGGTCCAGGGAGGTGATTCTCCCTCTGTACTCAGCACTGGTGAGGCCGCTCCTTGAATATTGTGTCCAGTTCTGGGCCCCTCACCACAAGAAGGATGTTGAGGCTCTGGAGCAAGTCCAGAGAAGAGCAAGGAAGCTGGTGAAGGGGCTGGAGAACAGGTCCTATGAGGAGCGGCTGAGAGAGCTGGGGTTGTTTAGCCTGGAGAAGAGGAGGCTGAGAGGAGACCTCATTACTCTCTACGACTACCTGAAGGGATGTAGAGAGGAGGGAGCTGGCCTCTTCTCCCAAGTGCCAGGGGACAGGACAAGAGGGAATGGCCTCAAGCTCCACCAGGGGAGATTTAGGCTAGAGATTAGGAGGAAGTTTTTCACACAGAGGGTCATTGGGCATTGGAACAGGCTGCCCAGGGAGGTGGTTGATTCCCCTTCCCTGGAGGTGTTTAAGGCACGGGTAGATGAGGTCCTGAGGGACTTGGTTTAGTGTTTGATAGGAATGGTTGGACTAGAAGATCCGATGGGTCTCTTCCAACCTGGTGATTCTGTGATTCTATGATTCTGAGAGTGGGGTATAATGACTCCCACTTGGGAAACACTCTTTTACATCCTTCAGCACCATCTCAATGTGAATCTTTTCAGGTTAAGAGCAAGGAATTCAGGAGGCCTCTGAGACTTCAGGGACTGTCCAGGTTAATCAGGGCTCGACAAAGCTGTCCAGAGTGTTAGAGGGAAAGTTCACACACTGCTGAACCGTAAACATGTGGCATTGAAGTCAGTGCAAGACTAGCAGAACTTGAATTACTTGTGCAGATTTCTGGGTTATCAGTTAGTTTAGGAAAGCCAAAAGGAAACTTTGGCCGCAGTGATATGCCAATGATATCACAGTGGTGTTAAAAAATGCACATGCTTTTTTGTTATATAAGGCATTGTGTCAATGTCATGCAAACATTATAATGGAGTTTTGAGTATCTGGGTCTTCAGTGGCCAGTTTGTATTTTTAGTGACACCAAACAGTAAAGGCATTTTCCTCCTGTCCTGAAAGTAATGTCATGATATAGTGGGGAGCTGAAGTTCCCCACATTTTGCCAGGTACAAGACATTTTCTTGGGTTTTTACAGCACTGAAACTCAGTAAACAGAAAGGGCTTGAGGAAGAATAGAAAATAAAGCTGTCTCTTGGGTCTGTATGCGTTTCAGTTTCATCATTCCTACTCCTAAGCTGTGCAATATTTAACTGAAGAAAACAATTATAAGTATAATAATATTTAACTAAAAGTAAACTGCAGAGTACTTCACTGAGTTGCAGTGTATTTACTCTTGGGTCTAAGTTTTTTGCTTTTCCTCAAATTTTTCATGTTAAATTCAAGCTGTCATCAATTTGGAAAACAAGTTGAGTGTCTGAGAGTAAGAAATATATAACAAACACTTCCCCAGCCTCTTTAAAGCAGGATTTCCTTATTTAATTGGGAAGGAAGTTGGAAATGATTCCTGACAATAAATAACCAATGTAAAAAATCTTACATAACATTTTCTTTAAAAGTGGTTGAGAGCTGTGACAAAGACAGCAATTGTTTAATGCAACCCAGTACCTCATTCTGAACAGTCCACAGCACTTGAGCTTTCCCAATAGTTTTTAGCTAGCACTGTGATGTGAGTTACATGAGTACTCCACCAAGCAAACCCTGGAGACTTTTTCGTATCTCAACAAGCTAAATGTTCCCAGCTTGTGTGTTCAGCTTTGTTTAGTCATTGCTTCTATTTGTCTGAGCACCACAACAGTATCAGCAGATTAACCACTGCTGTGGTCACACAAAGTTAAGCCATTTATTAACCAGAAAGTTATTTCAGGTAATGCAAATAAAATGTAGTTGTAAACAAAATGCAAGATGCCAACACTTAGAAGGAAGGAGCTTTTACAGAGGTGTTTTGAGTCTTACCACAGTCTCATCCTCCTTTGTTCTCAGACCAGAATGCAGGAATCCCTATAGTTTCAGGTGATGTTTCTAAGCTGATTTTTAGGGTTGTTGGGTCTTTCTGTAGCTGGTAAACAAGCTCCTCGAATGCTGCCCTCGTCTGAGTGTAGGCATGATATTTTAATCAGGGAAAAAGAGAGCTGACCGGGTTTCCTTTGTAGCCAGGGTAGCAGCAGTTCCTGGCTAGTCCTTCCCATGCATGTGCTGGAGCTGAGCAGTACAAGTGTCAGTGGGGCCACCATATAAAGACAGATCACAGAAGAAAGTAAAAGCCACTTTTTAAAAAAGTTTATGTTGATTCTGGATGTTGTGGGAGCTGTTTCACAGCAGGGACACCAAACCATTGCAGGGACACAGCTGAAAGCACGGCAGTCGCATAAGGACAACAAAAGAAGGGAGGGAACGCTTGAAACAGTTTTTCTGTGAAAGAAAATGTCCATACGATGACATCATCTTGATATGTTTGACCGTCTTTAAGGCCCAGCCCTGACCGATTTTACATATGTTCTTAGATGTCATGAGAAAAACAATAAAATATTTTTTCAGATTTTAGAGTGAAGGAGGAAAGATTGGAAATGCTGCAAAGGCATGGCCTGGAGGTTCAAACAAACCCAGATATTAAAGGAATCCAGATTTGCCTGTAAAATGTTTTGCAATAGTAAAACCATTTCAAAACTTTTTACTGCTGAGTGTTGAAAACTTGTGTTGGCAGAATTAGTACATGAGATTGCCACGGAGAAGGCTGTGCTTGTGTCCTTTTTAAAGATACATGGACAGACCAGACATAGATGGATAGGGAGGAGCAGAGCTTGAGGGCCACATTGCATGGCAATATTATCTGACTGAATAAAATGTACTTTTTTAGTCTCCTGAATAGTTTTGTATTGTGAGTATATGCTGGTTAAGCTGTTTAAGGGTTTGTGGGGTTTGGGATAAGGAAAAATTGGAAATGCTGCAATGGAATGTTTATGTGGAAAAATTAACTACAAAAGTAATTTCTTTATAACTAGGAAGAATTGTCACCAAAGGCACTTGAAAATAATTGATGACTGCAATCAGCCAGTAAAATAGTTCTTCAGCACAGCTAGATTGTAAAACTACCGCCATGACTGACTTAATTAAAACAATTACCTAGGGGCCTGCCTTGGCTTAAAATAATATGTTCCTTTCTGTGACTTTTGGAAGCAGCTGAACTTGCTTTCCTTGGCTTCTGTAAGGCTGCAGTTCTCTAATATATTTGAGACAATTATGTACTTAATCACCTAGAGAAGAAATATCACTACATAACAGCAGGCATTTCAGCAGAGAGCTGCTCCCAGCACAGAAAGTATTTTGGTGGCAGACAGTAGCAGTGAAACAGAGTGGTCTCATGCAAAGGAGAGTGACTCAAGGGCTTGATTTTAAAATGTGGTCCTTAATGTTGGAGATACGATTTTGTAAAAGAAAAACACCAGGAAACGATGATGTGGCATCATCATGTGTAGCTGCTCCCTCCTAACCAGCTGCTCTTGGCATCAGTGGTAGGACCAGGATGTGGTAATCGGATGGGATACGGTACCCACACATACATACAAAGTACAAATCATGAATGATGCTTTGTTATGGTATGTGCTCCCCTTCTCAAAGAAAAAAATGGCTTTGCTTCTTGCTTCCTCCCTTCCAGCTCTCAGACCCATTCCCTTGCTGTTTACCTTGGATCAGTTCTGGTGCTCCTCAGAGACAGTACAACTCATTAATCCAGCAGAAAGCCAGACAGTTATCCTCTGGGCTAGCAATGAAGACTGTCTCAGTGGAAAGCCCAGCAAGTCTGGGACAATGCAAGGAGAGATGGGAGCCAGTACTTGGGCAAGGAGGATATTCCCCTGGCCATCATAAGGGCTCAGCTGCCCCTCCAGTGTCAGCCTTAGCTACTCTAGTGTCTTTTTGTTAGTGCAGAGGTAGGATCTGACTTATCTCCAGGCTCTTATTTCTTTTAGGCTGATGCAGTTAAGAAAATAAGACGACTTGGTGAATGACTTTCTAGTCACACTTGTTACAAATTTTTATAGAGTATTTTCAAGCTGTTTTCATATG
This sequence comes from Coccyzus lansbergi, assembly GCA_033558105.1. Classification (NCBI taxonomy): domain Eukaryota; kingdom Metazoa; phylum Chordata; class Aves; order Cuculiformes; family Coccyzidae; genus Coccyzus; species Coccyzus lansbergi. The sequence continues at coordinate 587,534 of JAUMJK010000358.1, forward strand.
TATCAGTGGGAAAGATCTGCCTAATGCTTACCTGTTATAAAACGCTCATTTTGGAAAAGCACTACTATTTATGAGAAACACAATACTCATTTCCTCCAGGGATTTTTGTTTGGTTTTTTTTTGTTTTACTTTACTTTCGGTTTCTTTGTTACCAGCAGTTTAATGTTTATTAGTGCTTCTTCGGGAAGGAAACTGAGAATGAATCCTCAGTTGAACCTGCTTTCTGTTTCTGCAGCCAATTACATTTTGAGGTTCCTCCCAGGCATAGTACAGTATATCCATAAGATAGTGCCTTTCTGGGAAGTCTCCTCTGGGGCCAAAGTAGGAGTCATTCCGATGTAGCTTGAGAAATAACCCAAACAGCTTCTCCGATATGGTGGTGTGATCATCCCAATGGCAATTTCAGTCTACAGCTCCCAGTCCCCTTTCAACCAGGTTTGAGAAAACTCTTTGGTTCTCAAGTCTGATTTATGGAGTAGTAACACAGAGAGTCTTGTTGATGTATTTAAGGGACAAGGTGGTGCAGGACAGTGCTAGAAAGTTTCATCCAAGCCTGTGGCCTGAGCTCTCATTTAATGAAAGGATGGGCTGGGGCAATGGGTCAGGAATTCACATACCTCCTTCCACCTTGTCTTCTGAACCAGCTTTAAACTATGTTGATGTTACTCCCTGCCAGTGCCCAGCTGTTTAAGAGATTTGCCTTATTTAGGGAAATACAGGCCCTTCTTCCCTGTACAACCCTATGCAGAGCTACAGACTGGGAGAAGTCTGGCTGGAAAACTGCCAGGAGGAGAGAGACCTGGGGGTGTTGGTTGACAGCCGACTGAACATGAGCCAGCAGTGTGCCCAGGTGGCCAAGAAGGTCAATGACATCCTGGCTTGTATCAGAAACGGTGTGACCAGCAGGTCCAGGGAGGTGATTCTCCCTCTGTACTCAGCACTGGCGAGGCTGCTCCTTGAATATTGTGTCCAGTTCTGGGCCCCTCAGCACAAGAAGGATGTTGAGGCTCTGGAGCAAGTCCAGAGAAGAGCAACGAGGCTGGTGAAGGGGCTGGAGAACAGACCCTATGAGGAGCGGCTGAGAGAGCTGGGGTTGTTTAGCCTGGAGAAGAGGAGACCTCATTACTCTCTACAAGTACCTGGGGGGTGGTTGTGGAGAGGAGGGAGCTGGCCTCTTCTCCCAAGTGCCAGGGGACAGGACGAGAGGGAATGGCCTCAAGCTCCGCCAGGGTAGATTTAGGCTGGAGATTAGGAGAAGGTTTTTCACACAGAGGGTCATTGGGCATTGGAACAGGCTGCCCAGGGAGGTGGTTGATTCACCTTCCCTGGAGGTGTTTAAGACACGGGTGGATGAGGTCTTGAGGGACTTGGTTTAGTGTTAGATAGGAATGGTTGGACTAGAAGATCCGATGGGTCCCTTCCAACCTGGTTGTTCTGTGATTCTGTGATTCTGTAATGTGTTTTAGAGAAGGGTGGAAAGTAGAGCTGGGGAAGTACACCTCATGGCTTCATTGTGGAGATTGTGAGGTAGATGTGAACTTGAATTCTATCTTTTGAGACTACAAATTAGCTCTTAAAATAGGAAACATGAGACCTTTGAACTCACTGGTATCAACTAAAGTAGAAGAAAAAGTTGTGAATACAATGGCTATTTGAGCAGTGAGACTACTTTAGATCCCACCATGTTTGCCAGGGCTACTTTTCTGCTGATTGCTGGTGGATATACAGATTTTATTTAAATTGCAGGATAAGAGAAGACAATTATTTGCTGCCACAAATCTAGACAGAAACGTTATCAGGGTTGCCTCCCTCAGGATTGCCCAAGAGGAGAGAGCTTGTTGGAGGTGTTGGGCATGGATACCCAAAGAGCACTCAGCTTTGTATGTAACCATATTTCCTTTTTTTCAGTGTGTTTTCTGAAGACACATTTACCCCCTCTTCCTCTCTCTCACAAGAAAGGAATGATGTTTCTGATTTTGTATCGGTTAAAATTGATGAACTGGCCACAAGCAGTGGATACTGGTTTAGAGAGCCTTTTATTTGAATCTGGTCTATGGAATCTGTTATTAAACAACAATTTCCTCATCTTTACAAGACATTCAGAGGGTAGAAATGTTTATAAATATTCCATAAATACCTTGGGTTTTGTAATTTTATCCTCTTCCTTTGCTCAGAAATTTTCGCCAGGGTTGTTTGAGAATGTAACTGGAGATGCACAGCAGCTCTTCCCAGACTGCCATGCCTGCAGAAATCTCAGATTTGCCACTTATGTCTAGATTCAGAGTGAGTCAGGTTCTTTGAGAAAGAATTACAGGTACTCATGATGTGTATGGGCATGGCAAATCAGGAGATACTGAAAACGCCTATAGTATAAGCATGTCTATTGTGTAAGTATGTGTATATTGTATAAGTGCTTAAATATCTAGCCTGAAAATTATAAACATAAAAATGATGTTTCTAGGTGTATTCTGTTTGTTTACTTGTGTTTGTCTTGGGTTGTGACACGGCTACATAGCCGTTTATTCCAAAGGGAGCACAATAGCTGGACAGTGATTGTAGAGATTGCAGATAGTATGTTTACAAATCATTAGCAAGACAATGCAGTAGAGCCCTTTGAAGATTCCCAGGAAGAGTTCAACATTCCTGGCTTAACCAAGGTATGTCAATATGCATGGAGAACAGAGCTCGGGCTAGGGTCTGAGACTGGAGGAGGGCTACAGCAACAGAAGATGGAAGCTGACAAGCAGAAAAGTTGTGGTAAGAAGGAAAGCAGATGCCAGCATATTGTTTGTAAAAACTCTCTTTTGAGCACTGATTCTTGTGGGTCTGGTGCTTCATGTGATTAAGCCCACGGAGGAACCTCCTTCTCTCCACCAGGTCCCTGCTTTCCTGCCACTGCTGTGTAGGAACAGGCTTTTGTTTAAACAGGAGCAATGTAGATTCAAACTCAGATTCAAGTCCCAATGCAGATTAGCAACAATCTATCTATCTCCGCTAAGCATGTCCCTGAAGCCAGCCTCCAATCCTCATCATTGCATTGCAGAAAGAATGGAACAGTTGCAGGAATCAGGTCCATTCTGTTGCCTTTGGGAATTTTAACCCTGACTCTGCCACAAGGAAAAAGAGCTGGGAGAATTCAATGCAAAAATCCAAAAGTTGCTTCGGATTTTAAGTTTCATTGCGTTAAAAGTGAATTGGTTTTCTTCAACACTGAATCTTTTTGAAAGTTAGAGGCAATGAATTCAGGGATATCATTGCCGTACTCAGAAAAGAGCCTATTGAACATCAGAATAAGTTTAATGAATTCTTTCCTTCTTTTGAAAGTCTCTGCTTCAGTCAGAGAGAGATAATATTGCTAGCCAGCTGACAGCCAGCAGCTCCAGGTTATGATTCTAAAAATGCAATGCAGGAACTCTCCAGAATTTTATAAATGCTCCCGAGGCAAGATTTGTAGGTAAAAAACCAATAACTTCTGCTTCATTTGCACTTTGTAAATCAAAACAAGCTCCCAAAGGGTAAATTACATTTCTCATTCATTATCCTGGTTTGCTGTCTGTCTGACTTAGTCTGTGTCTGATGCTTGTAGCCACGTAACAGTTTTAAATTCTCAGACTAGTACATGAACACAGCGGTTTTATGGTGCCTTATGTGAAAAGATGACTTGGAAACAGACAATGAGTGGGAGTTGTGCCTTCAGTCTGACATTTAAGCTGTCAGTGCTTGTCTGCATCCTGCTAGAAAAAAGTTTGTTTGTTATTGGTTCTCTCTATTCCCTCTCTTAAAGCCAACCCAGGTGTAACAGGTTATGTGAGGCAAGCCTCCAGAGTCTGACAGCGCTTGTCACTGCTCATGATGGAGTGCATGGAGAGAGAAAAAATTCCCTCTGACCTTATGATTTCATGGCTAGATTTGGCTGAAGACTGAATGGCTGCATCCTCCCCAGAGAGAAAGGCTGCCAGGTACTGAAAGTTCTGAAGAGAAAGCATATGGTGTTCTCTTTCACTGCTTTGGGGTTTTTCTGAGCTATGAACTTCTTATTATAAATTTTAGGGGTGGAAACTAGCTTCTGTTTTCTTTAACAAGTACACCATTATTAATTGATACTTGTTTATTCACCTGTTCCTGTGAAGTGATGTTTCTATAGACAGTAAGCTGCATCAAACTGATGGGTGTGTGTGATCCAGGGGGAGACCTGCCAGCCCAGAGCTTCTGAAAGCTACTCTGGCCTCTTTGTTAGATTTCTGCTCTGACTCTAGCCAAATTATTCAGCTTTCCTACCACAGTGTGTCCTTCTCTTCAAGGGGATCATTGGGTGGAAGAAATCCCAGTACCCATCTTCCCCACAGGCAGATTATGAAGAATTCATGCCTGAAGAGCACTTTGTGAGAATTTACTTTTAAGACTGAATTATTGATGCCTTGACAAACCTCTGCTGTTTTGCACAGGGAAGGGATGTCATGAGAAGCAGATTACTTAAGAACTCTACTAATCAGGAGATCCTTGCATGTGTTACTGCCCCAGACTTAGAATCTCCATGTCTGCATAGATAATAGAGGTGTATGAATGAGTGCACACTACTATGCAAGTATCCATGTATTTGAATACATACACCATCTGTGTAATTCCTACCAGTGTACATGAATCCTTATGTGGTGCATTTAGCAAAATTTTGTTTATCGTGCTTTAAATACTCTGGATGCCATTCATTCCCAGATGGGGTACTACTGTAGTTGAACACCTTGACTGTTTTGAATATAAGATGCATGGTATTAAAGTCCCTTAACACAGAGAATGTATTTTCCAAGCGAATGTCGTTCGCTATTTGGTAAGCATGAAGCTCTCCAATATCCCTGTGAGGTTACTTTGCTGTTTCTGACAGCCAGAAGCAGAGGCTTGATGTATGTTTAATGTGTGTTTACACTGACCTGAAGAACTGCAGTTCTTGCAAAATCTGGTGTTCACTGTTCTTTTTCTCAGATTCACATAGGTAGAAGGCATAATGTCCAACCTGGCTTCCAGAGTTTCTCACCTTATTTCTGCTCTTTTGTGGGGTCTCAGAGGATGCAGCTGAGGTCAAACACCCTGTAAAGGTAAGAGAAAGTGAGCAGAGAACAAGTGTTGGGGAATCAGGGACAAGATGTGTATCTTCTGAATGGAAATGTCAGCTGCACTGAGTATTAGCTCAAGTAAGTATAAGGGCCTTAGGTTCAGCTTAAGGCACTAGTAGTTAATCTAACAGTATCAGTGCTGCCAAATTGGTAAAGTTGCAGAAGGATCCAAGCTTTGTCCTGACACAGGCAGCATCAGCGAAAAGGTCAGCCGATGGTCAGCATCATGCTTCACTTGTTTATCACAAAGCTGAAAGCATCCAGAGATTGAACTTTTGTGCCTTTGGGTACATTTTAAAGGTATTTTTTATATGTTTGTGGAATCCAGTTTTCAAAAGGCAATATATATATATATATTTCTCAGGCATTTCTTTCTAGTCATGTTAATTTAACATTCCTGTGATTCTGTTCAGAATTATAAGTGCACTGAGTGGAGGGAACACAGCTTCATGCTTGGACTGTGCCATTGGCAGCTGAAATAATCTAGCCATGACTTGCAAGCTAAGTATTATGAAATCACTGGTACTGGATAAACATGGAACATCTGGCTTTCATCCCTTATAATGCCACTGTTTTGACTGTAAGGAAGTGCTCACAGTAACATTGATCTGAACTGAAGATTCTAAAGCGATTGTAGAAGTATGTAAAGATGCTTACAGACCTCTACACCTGATAAATCAGCAGGTCATTGCAACAAGACACAGATGATCACTGCAGAAATCACAGAACTGACACAGAGGTATGATTTGTGCTCAGAGATTCACCCAGCTAATGGGATTATCATCAAATGAGGTAGAAATGTTACGCCCTTCAAAAGCTGGTCTTTTAGTACAGTGGGGGATCCACTGGGACAAGCACCACAATGTTAGAGTGCAAAGTCAAACTGGTGACTTTGTTGATGCTGAAAGTCCTGTCATCCAGCTGCTTGCTCGCACTGTTCCCTTGAACTAGCACTCACCTGTCCTTGCCCTGGGCCAAGCCACAGAGCAAAACAGGAATTAAAAACAACTCCACATACACAGAGAATATTTTTTTTTGGCAATTTTTTCCCTCACTGGAATTTTCCCAAATATTTTGTTTTTACAGCTGATGATTTTTGGATTTAAAATATGTGTGAGTGTCTCTGGGACCATGCATTGGATGTGGTCCTGCCCTAATTTCACTTCACAGCAAAAGCCACATGAACTGCAGCAGGAACAGGCTTGTTTTATGGTTTACAGTCTGGAAATACTCAACACAAAGTGTCTTTCCAAAACTGGATGTGATTGTCAGCATCCCTCTAGTGTTTTGCTAAGTTAGATTGCCAAATAATCTGTGGAGAAGCCAAATACAGATACATTTTCTTTACGGTGAGTGAAAATGCTTAAAAAAACCCATCTGATGAAAAGCTACCAGATTTTTTGAACTCAGAAAATAGTGCAGATATAATACAGTCAACAATCAACTGGCATAAAGGGGTGAAACTCTCAAAGTTGACAGGAATACTTAAGATAACACTAGCAGGGAACTTGCCTGGCTTTGTTTCAGCTGCTAGCATGCAAAGCCCTAGAGAAGCAGTCTTTTCAAAAGAAATTGTGAAAGCTCTGGAGTGTTCATAAGTACCTACTTATTTTATCTTCAAACAAAAAGTGCATAGGACTCAGATGATGAGCAAATTACTATGCTTAAAAAAAGTTAGCAGAATGTTTTGAAGTTACTTATTCTGGCTGGACTTGCAGGTCAAATAGGAGAAAAAAACACCCTAGCCTTGAACTCAAGGAAAAGTACTTCTTATTCCTTGTTTCACCTTGCAACTCTGATGGACCTAAACCCAACCCTCTGGTGATCTATTTGGGTATATGTCTAGACCCATAAAAATAATCTTAGCCCTAGAGGGTTTACAGTCAAAAATCATTGCCTTGCAGCTAGGTCCCTGCGTAGATACAAACTGCTGTGTAGCTCCAACCGAAATAGTGTGATAATTCACCTTTGCATGTACTTGAAGGGCTGATGATGCCTTAAAAAAACACAGCTGGGCATGGACAATAAAATCTGTTGCTGCTGTTACCTTTGCAGAAAGGTCTTTCTGTATTGAAAGCCTTTCAGTAATTGCACCTGTAATCCCAGAAGAATCTTTTCAGTATAATACATTTTAAATCATAGGGAATGGAGAAGCGCACCCTGCAAGATGACTCTATCTGATCCTGTTCCTCCCTGATCAGTCTGCTTACAAGCTTTCTCACACTTGTGTGAAATGTTAATGTGTAAGGGTGGCTCTAGTCCCTCCTAACATTTTTAATGCATTTCATAGGCTTGTTTTTTTCCATCCTGCAGTGTAAAATTAATTTTGGCAAATTTTTGAGCAAATTAAACTGAAACATAGTGATCTCCTTGCTGAACTCATATTTGTTGTCTGCCTGATTTATGTTGAAAAGAGACACTTGGGCATGCCAATTATCTTGTCTTTTATTTGCCTTGTGTATTGAGCCCTTGGCTACTAGAATTAAACTTGAAAATGCAATTAAAAGCATTAGCTGTAGCAAACATACCACAAAATACCATTATAGGCTTGACAATGTTCTCCTTCATCTTTTTAATCCCTGCAGATCTACCTGTGCTATTAGATTTCATATATGGATTTTATTTTTCTCAAAAGACTACATTAGTTGCAATGAGCAAGCTGCATGCCTGATTGTGTCAGGAAAGAAAAGGAAGATGTCACTATACTGGAAAACCTCACCTGACTTTTCTTGTTAAGTATGGTCTGAACCTGAATAGCATAAACATTACGCAGGTTTCAAATTGTGGATACCTAGATAATGTTATTAGAATGTTTTAGAGATAAACAAGTGTTTGGCTTGGTGCACCATGGAAATTATTGCATATAAGCAAAGTTGTCTTCGGCTGTGATGAAAAGTACAAAGAGAAGCTGAGGTGATTGTGACCTGGACAGATCCTTCCTCCTGCAGACCTTCACATCTCAACAGGAAGTATGAGCTTGTGAGCCATGCTGGTGATATCGTCCTAAGATCAAACTTAGGTAAGGAGAATGCAAATGTCTCTTAATTCCCAGATTAAAATAAATGATCAAAGGACAGATAAATTCTTACAGAGAATGTAGTTACAGTAAATTGGAATGCCAGGAAATGGACTGCTTTTGAATTCAGCACTCAAACTGCTGTTGTTATTTCCCTGTGAAAATATTTTTTTGGTAAAACAAAAAAAAGATAAAGAGGCCTGAGATGGTATCAATCCTGCAAAGTCAGGTCACCTGCCTTATCAACGAGTCTAAGAATCCAAGCATGCCTAGTGCTAACATCTCAAATACCACTCACTGACCTTTATGGTTTTCTTTATGATGAGGACGTTTATTAGAGTGGTAGGAATTGCTCACAAAGCACTTTAAAAATACATCCCAACATCTGACAGAAACACACCATTGCAAGAGATGGTCACTGCCTCTTTATTGGAAAGGCCTCACAGAAATCACCATCACCCTTGCTTTAAACATTCTGTCTACCTGTGGCTGTGACCAACAAAGTATTTCCACAGAAAACAAATGCCTGAAGCATGAAGAGGTACATAATGGAGAAATAAAAGGATAGGAAAAAAAGATTAATCTGGAGAAGTCAAGCTTTGTGGTGCCATATCTGTGTCTCCAGCTGGGTAATGAAAGACTGGTAAGCTGGCAGTGCTGCAGAGCTAAACCAGACCAGGCTGGAAAATGGTGACTTCTTAGTCAGCCAGGGACTGCATTTGCAGTCTTGCATGCTGTGCTGCATGCAGACCTGTTATATAACTGACATAAAGTAATAAGAAGCTGAAATTATAGGCATAAAGTGGAAGAACAGTGTTTTTAAGAGGGGTAGTGTCAGGAGCGGTGATATCTCTGACTGTGGGTTGTTCAATTGCAACATTTTACCCCTTCTTGTTAGTCCTGATAAAGCTCATAAAAGAGTGTATAAAATCAGGCAACTTTGCTCAGCTGGGCATTTCCCTTAATGATTATTGCTCAAGACATTTAAGAGCGAAAGCATAAACAACACCTTCTATACTGAGGGCAAATGAAACTTCAGGTATGTAGGCTACTCCAAAGCACCTAAAAGTACTCTTTTCCTTAATTGTAAGGTATTTTTACTGCTGAAACCTAGGTACCTCTAGCCAGGTTTTGCTGAAGAGTAAAACTCCTGATCTGCATTAGTTTTTCGCATTTCCTAGATTACTTTTTAATGACTTTTAGTGTAAGAGAGATGCTGACTTTGTTCACAACAGCCCCAGAAGGGCACGGCAACTCAGGCTGAGTAATAAACCAGGCAGGGCATTTGGCCAGCCTCTTTCCTTATTAGTTATGAGCAGCAGACTTGTTTAGTATTTGAAGAGTATTTAGTACTCTTTACTGAAACCACATTGGCTCATTCCTTTTCAAATATTTCAGGGAATGGGAAACAAGCTGAGTGAGTGGGTGGAGCAGATAAGGGACAGCAGTCCCTTGTTTTTTCCTGGTCTGATTAACTTACTGATCCTGAAGAATGCACAAAGTCTGAAAGTTTTGACCTTACCTACCTGTGCTGCAGTTTGGCTCTTCAAAAAAAGTGGTAAAAGTCCCATTTATGCCAGGTTGGTTTGTTCCAGCTACTCTCCTAGCTGTGGTGTCAGAGGCTCACTTACTAGCACGTTGAGGCTCTGGAGCGAGTCCAGAGAAGAGCAATGAAGCTGGTGAAGGGGTTGGAGAACAGGCCTTATGGGGAGCAGCTGAGAGAGCTGGGGGTGTTTATCCTGGAGAGGAGGAGGCTGAAGGGAGACGTCATTACTCTCTATGGCTCCCTGAAGGGACGTTGTGGAGAGGGGGGGGGCTGGGCTCTTCTCCCAAGCGACAGGGGACAGGACAAGAGGGAATGGCCTCAAGCTCCACCAGGGGAGATTTGGGCTGGAGATTAGGAGGAAGTTTTTCACACAGAGGGTCATTGGGCATTGGAACAGGCTGCCCAGGGAGGTGGTTGATTCCCCTTCCCTGGAGGTGTTTAAGGCACGGGTAGATGAGGTCCTGAGGGACATTGTTTAGTGTTTGATAGGAATGGTTGGACTGGATGATCCAATGGGTCTCTTCCAACCTGGTTGTTCTATGATTCTATGAACTATAAATACACAACAAAAAGTTTTACAAAGCTTTGCCTGCACTAGTTGTATCCATACTCAAAGCCCACTGTGACAAAGCTCTAAAAGTGCCAGGTGCTCATAGACCTTTACAGGGTCAAACCGCTGCTGGGGTCTCAGGGCTTCCTCTCCATCAGCCGTGGGCCTGGAGATCCTTAGGACAACAGTGGTCTCCCTGTTGGCTGCAGCAGACTGTAGTTAAGGTCCTAAAATGTCAACATGTCAGTCATCTAATTTCTTCCTTACTAACTAGCTAAGTCTCCTCAGCTGCTGTGGGAAGCCTAGTGTTTTCAGAGGACTGTCTATGCTCCAAAACCTGCAGCAACTTGAGTCTTGTAGGAACATTGTCAAGGAAGAAGGTAGCAGACCTGCTCAACTAGTGCAAGTGCCAGATCCTGACATTGTGTTTATACACTAAAATCCTTGAGTGAGTAAACAGAGCTGACTCTCTGGTGAACTGGTGGATTATAAATGCCTTGCACAGGCAGGCTATAGAAGTCATACAGTTTAAGTGAAATGCATACAGCTGAGCACTGGGCTAGTCATGAATCCTGAGCTTTGACTACTCCAGCTCTGTTGGAGAGTAGAAGAGGGGCTCCCCAGGCTGCAAACTATCTGTTTTAATTAAATACACAATCATTTCCTGCAAGCTCAAATGAGTGAACTCCCTCATTGCTTTGTCTCACTGCTTATGAAATGCTGGCATGCACCAAGGTGCTATTCGGGACAAAGTGTCACAGTTGGTGGAATTCCCCACAGCTCTACCTGGGACTTAACAGCTGCTCCTGGCTGCTGGCTGGCTCAGCCCATGAGAGAGGTGCTACTGCCAGGGCTAGTGGAGGCATGAACATTCAGCCTAGCTAATCTCCAGCCCTTACTTGTTTTATTGTTTTTTCAACTTTCCTCTCCCCCCTCAAATGCCCTTCTTCTCACATAGTAAAGATCCTCTGGCTCTTGAGACATTATTTAGGCAAAGGATGAGGTATTTTCCTTAATGAGTAAAAGTACCTTCTGCTTTAACTTGTTTTTATTCTGGTTAATAAGTGATTGCAAAATTTCATTATGGATCCTGGCACATATTAGCTTTCAATGATTTCTGTGCCTGGATTGACTTGGGAGTTGAAAGACTGTTAGTTTTGATCCCAGCTCTGGCTTTGGAAACTAAAATTGGGTCAAGCTGAGTTGCTTGGACGCCTGCACAAGTCAAGTTTGGTGGCTTGTGTCACCAAAGACAAAGAAGTGCTGAGTTAACCCTGCTGCCCTTAACTGATCACAGGTTTGCAAACAAGTCTGTTGAGGAAGTTTTAAGGAGGAAGAGCACCCAGCTGCGTTGGCTTTGCTGGGTTAATATGCAAACAGTAAACGACTTTTCACAGCTCAGGAGATACTCCCATGGAGTCTACTTGGGATAAAGTTGCATTTCAAAGTGAGACTGAAAACTAAGTTAAAGTTGGGATTTACATTTTGAAGTAAAGGTATAAAAGTTGGATGGGTGGCTGATATAGATAAGCACGTGCCTCAAGATGACAGGTCAGCAGATCATCTTATATCTAGCTTAAACTCTGATACACCCTTGGAAACACAATCAGGTGAGAAGATCACCAGCCCAAGAAATGAAGATGATGGCACTTATCAAAACAGAAGACCTGAGCCAATACCACCATTTTAGTCTGAGTAAAAGGAACATTGTAAGACTAGCGTCAGTCTATAATCTTAATGAAGTGGTTCTAAGTTTGTACTACTACAATATATATGTATAAATATATATTAATACAATTTATAATAAGTATTTACTTAGTGTGTGCCTAAAAATACACATTGGTTCAGGCAAAAACTGTTTCACCAGCTTCACAGCATCACTCCGTGTGGAACATCCAGTTCTATAGACAATTTTCACATTTGTAGCCCTTTCTTTTGATTTTTCTAACCATTGTGGAGCTGGACAACACCCAATGAAGTCTAAGTCTGCGTCCAAAAGAGTCCTTATATACAAGATACTCTGCCTGTGTGTTAACCACTGTAGAGTTTAACATTAAATACAGATCCCTGATGTGCTTTCTGATTAATCACCTGCAATCTGAGCAGATGGTACAGGACCTAAAGCCAGCTGGCTTTTTGTGCACAAATACGGGCTTAGACTGTGCTTCCAATGCATTACAATTACTGTAAAATAACAAATAGCATCTTCCCTCCCTTGACCATCCACACAGATGATCAAAACCAGGATTTGAGATGTAACGGTACGATATTTTGTAAATCTGGTAAGCTTTGTTCCACTTCTGCAGATAAAATAGCAAAACAAAATGGGAATGCAAAAGGAAATAAAGAAGTTTTCTGAGCCCTGCCACTGGGCACAATCCCTGACCTTTCACACCCAGCCTCTCCAGCTGTAGCAGGGAGGTGAGATGGCATTTCTACTCCTACCCTTGCATGCTTTTCACCATGTGTTTTGAGAGGAGGAAAAAACCCCTCAGAAGTAGGTACAGTCATACTAAGTGTATGCTGCTGCTTTACTGGGCCTTTCTTACTTCCCAGTGTTTCGTAACCCATGGCATGTTTGCATCTCAGGAATGAAGGCACTGGAGCAGATGATGTGAAGACAGCTAACAGTGTGGAGTTCGTGCATGTGGACGGTTGGTGCAAAACATCAAAGGTGACTCATCTGATAGATTGCTAAAAAAACCCGATTCTCAACTGCTGACTATGCCAACTAACACTGGCTCCCACGGGTCCTGGACTAGTGTATTGGGACTGCTTTGCCAGAGGGGCTCTCAGAAAGGCTCTCCTCCTCCTCCCAGCATGAGGATCAGGGTACACAAGGTGTGTAAAAATTCCCTTCTGCTTACAATGAATTGCCTTATGCACCCTTGAAAGAGCAGAAATGCCATGACACAAGAGCAGAAACAGTCCTGCTTCTCCAGGTATTGCCCTTGGGGTTTTTCCAGGGGCACTCACCACTCTCCATACATTTTTCGAGAACCTACTATACCTCCATGCTGATAAAGCCAAATGTATATGAAGGCAGTGGACATATTTCTGAAAATACAACCCCCCACAGCCATGTAGCTGTGGCTTTGATGCAGTGAGGCAGACTTCTCTTGGGGGCTCTCTCCCACCCTTTCAGATGTCCAGACGAGAAACATGCACAGGCACCTACAGCAAGACCTGAATAACACCAACTGATTTGCAAAGTCTGAACTAATAGTGGCTAGATCACCTGAAAAAAACTCCATATGGCATACCAAGTACAGTTCTGAGGGTGTTGGCTGGGGTTTATTTTTCTCAAGAAATCTAGGTAATTTTCTGTTAGCATGAGTTTTATGCCTTGTCCATGCATGAATAAACAAGTCAGGGGCTGGATTGCCAAAAACGTTTTGGTGCAGTTCCTGTTTCAGTGTGTTTACCAAAACGTGCTGGACCTTCTCAAATGAGTAGCTCTTTTAAATGCTCCCTCTGCTGGCTCTAGTATGAATTATGGTATTTTAATTAATCTCTGCCTAAAATTCAGTTGTAATGAAATTACCAGGCAAATAGTAAAACTTCCTCCACCTTTATTCCTCCACCCTACTCTGGATCCCACATCTCTGTGGCACTGAGCATACTGCACCTGTCCTGATACTGGCATACTGCTTGTGGGAGGAGTAATTTTCTATAACACCAATTATTATATTTATGTCTCCTACTACAAAACATTTTCTCTCCTGTAACATGCTCTGCTTCTCCTATATCCCTAGACTGACTTATGATGGGAAGTGCTGTGGTTTGTAGAGATTCTGCTTCAGAAAAGAACAAGCAGTTGTGATGGAAATATTGAGTGTTTGCTTGCTAATATAGAGTCAGAAAGAGTTACTTAATATGTAGTTTCTGTAAAAACAGTTCTAAAGGGCCATTGCAGGGGCTCTTTTTAATTTTCTTCTGCCTTTCCTTCTGCTGAATGTTTCATAAACAACTTAAAATGCTGTAGAAAATTATTGTGAAAAATTATTAAATTTATGTTCAGGGTAAAACTTAACTCTTATATTAATGATGTGCTGCCAGCTTTGTAAACAACATTTATAAAAGCAATAAATATCATTGGATTAGTGCCAGAAAAAAAGGGAATTAAAAACAAGGAGAAAATGTGTGCCTTCCCTGGGGATGAACAAAATAAAACATAGCCTATCTCCAAAGGGTTTTCTAGGCGTGAGGCAAGGAGCAGAACCCAGCCAAGAGGAGAGGGACCTGGGGGTGCTGGTCGACAGCCGACTGAACATGAGCCAGCAGTGTGCCCAGGTGGCCAAGAAGGCCAATGGCATCCTGGCTTGTATCAGAAATGGTGTGACCAGCAGGTCCAGGGAGGTGATTCTCCCTCTGTATTCAGCACTGGTGAGGCCGCTCCTTGAATATTGCGTCCAGTTCTGGGCCCCTTACCACAAGAAGGATGTTGAGGCTCTGGAGCAAGTCCAGAGAAGAGCAACAAGGCTGGTGAAGGGGCTGGAGAACAGACCCTATGAGGAGCGGCTGAGAGAGCTGGGGTTATTTAGCCTGGAGAAGAGGAGGCTGAGAGGAGACCTCATTACTCTCTACAAGTACCTGGGGGGTGGTTGTGGAGAGGAGGGAGCTGGCCTCTTCTCCCAAGTGACAGGGGACAGGACAAGAGGGAACGGCCTCAAGCTCCGCCAGGGTAGATTTAGGCTGGAGATTAGGAGGAGGTTTTTCACACAGAGGGTCATTGGGCATTGGAATAGGCTGCCCAGGGAGGTGGTTGATTCACCTTCCCTGGAGGTGTTTAAGGCACGGGTGGATGAGGTATTGAGGGACTTGGTTTCGTGTTAGATAGGAATGGTTGGACTAGAAGATCCGATGGGTCCCTTCCAACCTGGTTGTTCTGTGAAGAGAGATTATAGACTCATAGAATCACCAGGTTGGAAGAGACCCACCGGATCACCAAGTCCAACCATTCCTATCAAACACTAAATCATGTCCCTCAGGACTTTGTCCACCCACACCTTAAACACCTGGGCAGACTGTTCCAATGCCCAATGATCCTTTCTGTGAAAAACTTCCTCCTGATGTTCACCCTAAATCTCCCCTGGCGGAGTTTGAGGCCATTCCCTCTTTTCCTGTCCCCTGGCACTTGGGAGAAGAGGCCAGCTCCCTCCTCTCTACAACCTCCTTTCAGGTAGGAGTTGGTCCTCTCACCCTCCTCTTCTCCAGGCTAAACAACCCCAGCTCTCTCAGCCGTTCCTCGTAAGGCCTGTTCTCCAGCCTCTTCACCAGCTTTGTTGCTCTTCTCTGGACTCAGTCCAGAGCCTCAACATCCTTTTTGTGGTGAGGGGCCCAGAACTGAACACAGGATTCAAGGAGCGGTCTCACCAGTGCCGAGTACAGAGGGAAAATAACCTCCCTGGTCACACCAGATGTAGGTCACACACAGACAGATGTAGGCAAAGGGCATGGTCACAGCTCCCTGAGCACCCAGTACTGCTCTGCTCCCACTAATGAGGGTGGAAATGGGGTGCTGCACTGGGAATAGGGGGAATACAGCTGCAGCACCACCAAGGCACCCAGTGCAATCAGAGATGCACCTGAGCACCAGGCTCCAAGTGTGTTTCTCCCATGAGTTTTGATGTGTCTGCCAGCCCCACACGGATGTCACACACTCAACAGCATTGTCATTCTGCAAAAAATTGTTGCTGTTGTATCTACAGCAGTTTAATTAATGAATTAAGATGCTCTATGGATTCATCTAATGCCATTTGACAATGCTGTTGAGTATATTGTGCCAGGTGGGTTGTTAGTCCTCAGGTGGGAGCTCTGTGCCTAGAGAAGTGCAGCAGAGACACCAGTGAGTCCTTCAGCAGGTGCTCACTATGCAGCCTCCCGCAGTGGCACCAGCACAGCATAATGTGCACGGCTGCATCCAGTCATGGGAGGTGCTGCTCTGTTCTTGCCAAGTGCTGCACAGTCACACATTTTACTAAATCTTAGGAAACATGACTGGAAAAAAAAATGCAGCCTGGCTTGTTTCTAATGTGCTCAATTTAATGCAAGCTGGAGTATGACTCCTGCTGACTTTAAAATAGGATTACAAGTCCTTTGAAGCTTTGTTGCCCTGCACTTTTTTCAACAGGAAGAAAGCTTTATGTTCTGTGAAAGTCACAGGACCCTGCTGGACAGAACAGCAAACCTCCATGTTAGGCTATTTCAAAAGTAATACTGCTATGACCATTAGTAAGTGAGAGAGCAGAGAAAATAAATGGATAACAGTTCAGAAAAAGAAAAGGAGGCAAATAGGAATGAAAGTAGAACTAAGACTTCCACTGGCTAAACCAGATTTCAAACATATAAATAACTTATAAACATAAAAAACTCTCTTTATAGATTAGAATGGAGAACATGAGATCTGTTGTCTATCTTGGAAGAGAGAGGGACAACAGCAGAGCAGGTATTGTGTGCTGTTTAGTGCCAGCAAATGTGATCCCCATTAACCATCTGACAGAGATGAAGCCAAAGGAGGTCACCCTTGCTGCCCATGGACACAAGGACAAGGTTTCCTGTCTTGGAAATGACCACCTTAGCCTTGAATCAGCAAACTCTGAAGTCTCCTGTTTTGTTTCACTGATCTCTGCTAGGTGAAAACTCAAACTGGAAATGTTTTACAACAGAAAATAAAATCAATGGTCCTGAGGAGGGGAAAAATAATACCACATATATATTTAACTTTATTTACTCGTTCTTCATTTCACAGCACATTTCAATCACACTTGTTCTTTAGTTCTTACAAGATCTTTCCCCTACATGGGGAATGAAGCAAAAACTGGTCATGCATAAGATATTGAATGCATTCATATCAAGTATGTTGTACTTCGGCATTCTGAACATCATAAATAATGGTTTGTTTGTTTTTTTGGTTTTTCTTTAAAATGTTGTTGCATATCATAGCAGGTTGCAAGGTTTAAGACAGGTTAATCTACTTCTAAGATCTTCTAAGATTTTTTTCTGAAAAAGTTTTGAACAGTTTAGTAAGACACTTAAAAAGATAACCGCAATATACCTAATTAAACAATGTTTCAAGGATAAAGCATTTCTTTTAGTTCATAGGACTTAAACTCGCAATGGCCATTCTGCTTTGCCTAGGGAAGTGATTCAGGAATTATTTAGATGAAGGTTTAGGAAATTCAATTTATTTGTGACTTTCACGTGCCATGAAACACCTTCAGAAATGCTGAACACGCATCTTTTAGGAGGTTCTAAACTAGGTAAACAAAACCTCCATTTATTTCTTCAAATATTGACCAAAATACTAGGGTCCTGTAATACAGTTCCCCGGTCCAAGGAAACAGGATGCAAATGACTATAACTTCTCTTTTGTCAGCAGTTTTGGGTTTTTTATGCTCACATTTGAATGCTTTGATGGCCATCACGAATATGATATTTTTGCAATGGATAGTTAAAGTTCCATTGCAGGTGTAGAGGGGAAAAAAAAAAAAAGCAATCTTCAAAAAATAAGTAGCCATATTTCTTGATTTAAGGAGAAGTAGACAAATTTATTAACTGTCTTCTTTTAGAAGTCTAACTTTTTACTATACACGGGTGAAATACTGTTGCAAACACTTGATCTGATTGTACTATGTGCAAAGTGCCCTGAACTGTTAGGTGAAATAACCAAGGAATGAAGTGCGAGGTACACCCAAGGAAATGTTTTAGGATATGTAGGACTAACCACAGGAACAAACTGAGGTGTTGCAACATGCATTAACCTTATTTATTGTTATCAGGCATCATCCTTCTGTAACCATGCCTGTAACCAGCCGTAGCTGAGTTCTCTGCTGAGTAAGTGCTCAGTTTCTAGGAGCTTGCAGCAGCTTAGCTGGAAACAACCCTAATCTTTCAACGTCAGGCATGGGGAATGCGTGCAAAAGAGAACAGAGCAAACTAGGAGGAAAACTGAGTTTGGACTAACATTTACTTCAAGGTTTACACCAAATATTAATCAAGTGTCTTGTGCAGCTATATACTAAAAGGCCTTTTTATAGCTAGAACTCAGACCTCTTTTATGTTATAGGACCCATCAGATATCTTTGCAGCTATCACGTACTTAAAACCATACAGCTGTATAATAAAAGTAGTCAAGATGTTTTGACAGAACTAGTTCATACTGTAACAGCTCATCCAAGTTGTGCTGCTATCCTGGATGTCACGTGATGTTGGTAATGACTTTGTAAAAAGTCACTCCAGTTATATACTTACTACTATTTCTTGTGCCAAGACTTTAATGTGCTTCAGTGCATGAAGGAAATTTACAACTGACTCCATGAATATATATATTCCAGCTTTCCATTTCATTTTAGTTAAAAAACAGCAGTAATTATATTATAGTTTCATAGCAGGTATTTATAACTTAGCATTAAACAAATGTTGATCTAAAGCTTTGCAGATAGCTCTCCAGAAAACTTAATTATTATAGAATTTTTAGGAATATTAGCCATTTTTTTTCTCAGTACTACAGTTACTACTATCTTTTAATGATGGTGGGTGGATATAAATTACATCTTTTCTGGCATTTACTCTTTAAGTGGGAAGGCCAGGAAGAAGCCTGTTGTAGTAACTGAGTGTAACAATTGTTTGTTTTAATTCTCTAAGTCATAGTTTAAAGTCAGGTAAGTGAAGCTGTCTCCATACAGTGGAAAGTTCTCTGGAGCAGGTTAGTAATTTGTCTTTTCTATGGACATAACTTTGGTTGCTATCTGTTTTAAATGTAAATTACATTTATGGAAGTTGTGCTTCTAGGGAAAAAGGACAAAAGAGGGTTTAAATACAGGGAAAAAAAAAAGTTTGAATTCTTAAGTTAACTAGATATCTTGACCAAAATTTAATCTGATTAAGACTGTCACTCACTTCCACTGAGTCTTTGTAACCATCTAAGTGGAAGAAGAACCTGGCCTGCTCTTGAAGCAGCTTTGGCTTTTGAACTCCATGTGAACCTATACCTAGAAATGAGTTTCAGCCTGCATGGCAAAGCCTACATTGAGGGTGAATTCAACAAAGCCATTCTCTTTCATTTAAATATGAGTGAAACGGGACTGTTCTGATCTATCAGTACCTTGTGGGTTTTTTTTAAAGATCTTTTTTCAGAATGCTGCCATAAGAAATGGTGTAATGAAATTGCCTTTGTTATAATCACCCAATGGCCAAGAAGCCTCACCTTATGGTGCTTTCATAGGAGCCAGGACAAGATTAGCAAACTGCCCAGAAGGACCCGCAGCCTAAGCACATCACCCATCATGGGGCAAGCTGCTTGGAGTCTGCTACTAGAGAAGGATAGAAAGTCAAAAGCTATGGGAAGTATTCAGTATCTATCAGTCACTGTCACATCTGTGTGCTTCACCAACACCTGTGGATGCAGCTTCACAGCTCCTTTGTGAGGTAGGAAATTACTTCTCCCTCTCTTGCAGAAGAAAGTAGTGCATAAGGAAATTAAGTTGTACTCCTGGGGTCCCACAGGAAGCCTGTGGTAAAGCTAAGGATAAATTTAATCCAATAGTTTATAGTCATGGGACAACTATTCTCTCCTCTTTGCTAGAAACACTGGGCTTTTGACATAACCATCGTTTCTGCAAGCAGTAAGCATCCCAGACTATACACATAGTCACAAGTTGTTTCACTTCCCTGTCCTGCCTTTCTGAATGTTACAGACTGGCTCCAATGATTGCACGACAGTGAGTTCATCTTAACCTCACATTTTGTGTCAGTCAATAAGACAGAAAAAGTTAAGCTGCAAAGATCAGGTTTCAATCTTCCATATAGATCAGAGCCCTCTTCTCTTTGCTAGCTTCTCTCCTTCCAGGAAGCACACAAAATACAATACAGCAAGTACTAAAGAAAAATCAATGAACAAAACCTACTGTTAATTACAAACATTAGTGCAAACCACACAGTAGATTTTTTTAGTATGCTCAGCATTTTCTGAAAGCAGGTCATGAAGCTGAGGCTTTAACCACAGATGATGTCACACTCCTTAGCCACATAAGTAGTCAGCTTTGAAGCTCACTTACATGAACAACCTGGATTCTGCTGCTACATGGAGTATTTTACCCTATATATTTGTATGTATGCTGTAATGCTTTTAATTGAAAATATATTTAGTCCTGTGCTTTTATAAAATATAAATAAAAGGCGATAAAGACCAAATTCCAAATCTTAATTACGTTTGGCTAGACTTGTCTAGCATCATCTTAACTGCCTAGAAGAGCCTTTTTTAAAAATAAAAATGAAATGAGCCATTTGTCTCTGTGCCTAAAAGCCAACACCTAAACTCATGCTTGATACTCAAATGCATGGCTCTGCTATCAAAAGGAAGCGTGCTCACACTTTCTTTGACATCAACCACACCTCTGTTGAAAACTTTTACATATGCAGATGTAGGTATAGGTGTTTGGCTTTACCTCACATCATTTGAAAATTGTGGCCTTTGTGCCTAAATAAATCACAGTTTTAAAGTCACACCAGTTAAGAATGCTACAGGAATGCTGATCTCCCTGCTCAACATTTATTTATGTTTGGCAATAGTCACCTGAAAGCAGGGGGAAAGAAAAAATCGAAGTCTGAAAAAACACCTCTCAAAATACTTTGCTGGGCAAGGCCAATCAAGCTAGTAAATGTGGTCTGAAATCCCCAGCAGCTGCAGCTGAAGTCAGAATTTGGAAAAGTGCACTTTGTCATTGTTTGTCTTTAGCAAGGACAGACACTGGAATTGAGCACCCTGCGTCTTCTAGAGAGATTCTTTCTTCAGAGGCTTTCATCCAGCCATTTTATGTAGCTGTTTCTGGTCTGAATGCCTGCAGAGAAATCAGTAGGCCAAACAGTGAATATCATACAGCCGTGAAAGCAGTCATCAAAGTGATCGAGTGTGACTTCCACGCCGGCGTTCTGTAAGCGCTTGGCATACATCACCCCATCATCTCGCAGGACATCATTCTCGCAGGTCAGGATGTAAGTCTTTGGCTGCAGCTGCAGAGTTTCATTTTCTGCGAGGAGTGGGCCTGCTCGTACATCAAGCAGTGCTGGTATCTCCTGGATGATTTCTGCCTTGCCTGTGGTTTGTATTACAGGCTTGTAGTTCTTTTTGAATGATGAAGGTAGTAGAGATGTCCAGTTCAGACGCCCTCTGAAAGACAGAGCTTGGCCAACATCAAGAGCAGTGTGGTTGTTAATCAGCAGCGAGTGAGCCAAATCATAATTAGCATTGATATAATCTATCCAATAGTTGATCATGACATAACGAGGAAGAACAGGCATATTCATGTTCTGCTGGTAAGAAGGTGTATTGAAGTCAAATGCCTGAAGGACTGGATAAATTAAGGCCTGCAGTTTTGGTTTGATGGTCAAATGCTCATCTTTGCTAAGCTGTGGAAAAAATACAGGATAGAATTTGGATTATAAAGAAAATAAATATTGCAATATAGACCTTGAACTTCATATAAGTAATCATTCATTTGACAACTTTTAGGTCAAAATCTGCTCTTATACAGATAATGTTTTGTCTGAAATGTTAGCAGCCTGGTCTTCTTCTCGTTGGGGCAGACCCAGTAGCTTGTTTCCAAGAGAAAACAGTGGCAGAAATTTACTGAAGGGTATAAGAAGAAAAAAAAAGGTGTAAAGTGGCATTTTGCTAGCAGAGTTCCCAGTTTAAGAATCTGCAACTGAGGGACTTCCTGAATCAGGGGAGTTAATTCTTACTTTTAACACTTTTTTCATGGATTTTTCTTCAATGAATTTGTCTAATTGTTTTTTCAGCATATGGAAACAGCTGGCATCCACAGTTTGCTCTGGCAAAAGCTCACTGTGTGCAGAAACACCTCACTGTATTTGACTTAAGACTGCCATTTGCACTTGTTTTGAGCCTACCAATTAAATATTTGGTGCCCCCTAAATTCTTTTATTGGGAGAATCAGCAGACACTTGCTTTGCTTCCTCTTCTACACAATATACACGGTTCTCTATCATATCTCATCTTGTCTGCCTCATCTTCAGGCTGAAGAATCTTAATGTATTTAACCTCTCCCTGAGAGTCCTTCATTACTGATGCATGTATGAGGGAAACTAATTAGGATGGATCTATCATGTTTATCAGTTGTCAATATTGAAACTTTTAGTGTAATTGTCCCTTATTAATTTTTTCACCCTAATTCAATATTGCAAAGCTGTCATGATAATCAGTTGCATGGACATGGTATCTGCTTTCTTGTCACCAATGGTTATAGCAATACAAAAAAGCTAATAACAATATTTCAATCACCCATGAAAAATGTTATTACTTGCCTCAGGCTGCCTTTAAAATCTTAACTAGATTAAATTCAGATTACATTTAAACTGCAGATACATAAAAGAAATTGTCCTAAAATTGCAAAATGCTACAGGAAGACAATCTAACACAAGAATTAAGCTTCATTTATTAGGTTTTGTCCTTCATTTGTATTTGAAAGAAATAAATTATTTTCAGAGCCAAGCATCTGAAAATAGAAAGCTAAATTGATAAATTATGCACATACCTAGTTACCTACTTAGAAAAATAAAAAATTCACCAGCAAAAGGTGTTAAAAAAGTAACTTAACTGCTTCCCCTTAAAATCTGGCCTGTAACAACTCTTAACTAGTAAGACATTGCAAGCTATGTGATTCATATTGCAATTGACTCATTTTTCTTCTGTAAAGTGACTAGGTGCTGGCTTTCTAACATTCTGTCTATAGGGTAGGCACATACCCTGCGATCATGCAGTGCAAAGAATCTGTCAAGCTATATGCATCATTGAATTAGGGACTGTCGTAGTATAATACATAACAGGCACTGGGTGTTACCTGCTGACACACAGCAGCTGCCAGATTTCCTCCTGCACTATCACCAGAAATTGCTATTCGATCTGGGTCAACTGAATATTCAGCTAAGACATCAGGCTGCAAGAAATACTTTGTAGCACGAAGAGCATCATGGAACTGCTCTGGGAAGCGCACCTCTGGTACCAGTCTGTATCTACAAAAGAAAAAAGATGAGAAACAATTATTACTCTGAATGTACCTCTCTTTCAAGATTAATAGGTGCTATCAGGTATTCCTTAATGGCCAGTAACTATTTCATTAGGATAAATACTAAGGGAAAAACACGAGGTGTTTAATACTTAGGTAAGACCTAATCCTATAATTAATGCTTTAATTCTGAAAGATTAATATGAACCTACTAGTCGTGAATAATATCAAGATCATATAAAATTGTGCAGTACTTTCCTAGGATTTCCCAATAGAGCATTTCATCATTATAAAAATAAATTAATGTTTAAAATACCCTTGGCAAGGGAACCAATATTATCAGCCTGGTTTTGATCCAAATCCTCATGTTAACTAGAACAAGAGAGAATATGACATATACACCCAACAAATTCCACCGAGTTGAACACCCAAGCAGTTCTGCTTCCTGAATTTATACCTATGCTCAGAAGAGAATGAACCTTGCTATAACTCTGTGCCATGAAATGAACAATAGCCAAGAAGTGAAGTAATATCAATTTGCTTCAATGCAACAGATTCAATAACTCCTCTCCTTTATCAAGGCGCAGAGTAGGAATATACTCATTGCACAGGTGGAGAGATTGAAGTGTGCAAACAGTCAGCAGCTGAGTTTTATTCATGAAATTTTCTCAGTTTCTACATAACATTGCAGGAGAAGTCTGTTCGTATTTACTGAAAAAAACTGTAATCTAAGAGTTGTTACTAAGCCTTATGGTACAAAGCAGGTCTTGTTTGTAGCTTTTCAATCAACGGGTTTTACAGATTCTCAGCAGAGCTGAGCAAAACAAGCAAACCAAAATCCAGTTTTCTTATTCGAAACATTTTCTTCAGAATCTAAGATAAAAAAAGTTTCATATACAGAATAAATTTTAATCTTAGATTACAGGAAAAGTGTTTCAAACTCCCAATCTGACCTGCTTTCAGAAAGCAATCTACATATTGCATCAACTACAGAGGAATAGGAGAGAGTCCTTTGGGAAGTCCTCGCAAAACTGGGTAATAGCCTGCATATATCATGAAAATGAGGTGTGCAGTTAAGGCAATGAGAAGTCTAATTAGTCTTCACTAATTGAGTACAAACACCTTGACTGAAAGATATCATAGTTAAGGAAAATATGTCAAGAACTTTTCAATGCTGTGATTGCTGCTAGTCTGGAATAACCAACACTGTTTTTTTACTTTTTGTTGTTTCTACTAATAAACAACAAAGTAAAAAAAAAAAAAAAAAAAGAAAAAAAAAAAAAAAAGGCAACCCTTTAGCCCTTTAAAGTATGTTATCAGTACTGCAGTAGTGAAGGAGTAATATAATCTATATCATTTCCATAAAATTCAGTTGCAGTTAGATCACAAAGCTTGGTACGTAATCAACTACAGGTGAGAAATGTGAGCAGTTATATCAAATGATTAGGTTTGCAAAAGAAAATATTGAAGTTGACAATAAGGATAGGAGAAGTGCCAATCAAGCTGGAGTCATCTAGGTAACGTAGTTAGCTAGCTGAGAGGTTTGTTTACCATGGAATTGTTCAGCAAGTTAAAAAAGCAGCCCCACTTCTCTGTTGTCTGGCACCCTGGCAGTCCTTTGCTCTTGAGTAGAGTACAAAGCTTAAATGAGGTGACTGGAACAGTGGTGGATTGAGAGAGCAGCAGGAAACTGCCAGGTCCAGGGTGAATTCTGGTTAATGAGCACAGGTAAAATGATTTGAGAATTTTTATGTTGCAGACCCTTGCTCAAAACAGCTTCAAAACTGTGGTCTATATACAGACTTTGAGGGTGGGTTTTTATTTATATAAATATTGTACATATAAAATATATTCTTTATATGTATACACACACACACACACATAAATACAACTTGCAGCAGGTGGAAGTGGCCATTGAGGATAGGCAATGTCCCTCTTGCTACATGAGGAAGCACAGAGATGTTGATCATGTCTGAATGTGTTTGCATTTGCGTTTTAGTATTTGTACAACTGAATTAAGCGTTACTCTCTTTTCCCACATTTCTGCCTTCTAAAATGACCGCTAAAATTATTAGAAATCCAAAAGAATTTTTTGGCACTACTCCAATTTGTTGTAATTTTAAATGGGTAAAAATATCAGACCAGTAAAGACAATTATTGCCAAGGTTAAAGCCTTATATACATGCCACTAACAAGGGAAAAGCTAAAAGAACTACATTATGTATTTCTAATACCTTAAAATTACTTCATCAGTTTTGGATTACTCACTCAACTGAGACGACTACAGCATTGAGAGATTCAGCCATGACTCTGCAGAGATTGTTATAAAGACTTGTTCCTGGAACACAGGACATGATGTTAGGAACATACACATCCATTTAAGTCAATATTCACAAAGCGGTACATAAGCCTTCTCAGAAAATATGAAGATTTGATACAAATATAAGCAAAGTAAATGAGATCAGAAACAGATAAAGTGCCAAATACATATTGTACCAAAAGAAACATAATCAATGCCTTGAAAAGTTCTGTAGTCTAATGCTTTCTTTCTTATTTGTTTCTTGGTGACTTAAGGGCATGTAATTTCACCCACCTATCACAGCTCTCTCAGCTGGGCTTTTGCCCTTTTAAGATACCCCGTGGCTGGGGGGCATTAGCATCCAGAGACAGTTATCACTGCATGAGTCACTGCTTGTTGGTCATTTTATTATAGCGTGCATTGCTTTGATTCAAATGCAGTGCCCTATTAACGTCAACTGAACCACTCATTTAAGGAAGGACTAATCACAGCTACCCTATTTTCTTTAATTTTATTCTTTTCCAGTTACTTAATTGTCAGTTCCTGGTACTGGAAAATATACTAAGACATTAAGTGTTTTATAAAGTATCTAGTCTCTAGCATCTCCAAATCTAGAATTTAATATTTAGGTTTAATATTTGTACCATTAACTTCCGCGCTTTGGACTCAAGGATACCATCTGACATAGCTAAGTTATCCAAACTTCATGTATAACGAGAGTCATACACAAACTGTTAAGAGAAAAAATGAGATGGGCAGGATGGTAACAAATATCCCTTAGGCAGGCCTAAGAAAACCCATCTCAAAGAACAATTCTTTTGTAGGAAGAGAAGAAAATTTTTTAACTTCTTAGAATAGAGAGAATGGGATTTCCAAAGGCAAATCAAGACCAGCTTTTAAAATTATTTAGGGAGTTAAATATCATGTAAGTCATGGCTTAAGTGAATTATGCATGCACAGCCCAAACACAATCGATACCATCTTTATTTTGGAAAATTTTGGAAAACCTCATTCTTTTCCTGTAGATGAAGACATAGAATGCATCAGGACTGTATGGACTTCATGATGTCAGGGGCCCAATGGGGAAGAAAAATGGGGAAGACTCCTAGTGGTTACCAGGAGATCCACATAACCTTCCCAAGGCTCCTCCCAAGGCTTTTCTCCTCCTGAATGATGTGGTTAGCTTATCATTGTCTATAGCTATACTTTACTTCCTCTGATCATGTTTGTGGTTTCCAAGTCAATTGGAGTAAATAGCATTAATTTTCAAGGCAATTTCTGCTAGTGGTGCTAATGGTCCCCTGAGAAAGGGTGCCAGACCATGGGATAGGAACCCACCTCTACCCCTTTCATAGAATCATAGAATCACTAGGTTGGAAGAGACCCACTGGATCATTGAGTCAAACCATTCACACCAGTCTCTAAACTGTGCCCCTTAGTACCTCATCCACCCGCACCTTAAACACCTCCAGGGGAGGTGAGTCAACCCCCTCTCTGGGCAGCCTCTCCCAGTGCCTAATGACCCTTCCTGTGAAGAATTTTTTCCGCTCAGCCTCCTCTTCGCTAGGCTAAACACCCCCAGCTCTCTCAGCAGTTCCTCATAGGGCCTGTTCTCCAGCCCCTTCACCAGCTTTGTTGCTCTTCTCTGGACTCACTCCAGAGCCTCAACATCCTTCTTGTGGTGAGGGGCCCAGAACTGAACACAGTATTCAAGAAGCGGTCTCACCAGTGCCAAGTACAAAGGGAGAATCACCTCCCTGGACCTGCTGGTCACACCATTTCTGATACAAGCCAAGGTGCCATTGACCTTCTTGGCCACCTGGGCACACTGCTGGCTCATGTTCAGTCGGCTGTCAACCAACACCTCCAAGTCTTTCTCCTCCTGGCAGCTTTCCAGCCAGGCTTCTCCTAGTCTGTAGCTCTGCATAGGGTTGTTGTGCCCCAAGTGCAGGATCCGCCATTTGGCCTTGTTGAACCTCATCCCATTGGTCTCTGCCCAGCGATCCAGCCTGTTCAGATCCCTTTGCAGAACCTCCCTACCCTCCAGCAGATCGACACTTCCAACCAGCTTAGTGTCATCTGCAAACTTGCTAAGGGTACCCTCAATGTCTTCATCCAGGTCATTGATGAAGACATTGAACAGGGCGGGACCAAGCACTGCGTCCTGGGGAACCCCACTTGTAACTGGCCTCCAGCTGGATTTAATACTATTTCCCACCACTCTCTGGGCCCGGTCATCCAGCCAGTTTTACACCCAGGAGAGTGTGTGCCTGTCCAGGCCAGAGGCTGACAGTTTCAGTAGCAGAATGCTGTGAGAAACTGTGTCAAAGGCTTTATTTAAGTCCAGAAAGACCACATCCACAGCCTTTCCCTCATCCAAGAGTCTAGTCACATTGTCATAGAAAGCAATCAGGATAGTTTGGCAAGACCTGCCTTTTGTGAACCCATGTTGACTGGGCCTGATCACTTGGCTCTCTTGCAAGTGCTTTGTGATAACACTCAAGATCACCTGTTCCATGACTCTGCCTGATACTGAGGTCAGACTGACTGGCCTGTAGTTCCCCGGATCCGCCTTGTGCCAGACTCAACCACGCTGGTTTCTTACCCCGATGGCTATTTTTCCGGAACAAGGGGATGGCTTTCTCCTGGACTGCTAGGATCTCCTTTTTGAAGAGTGCCCAGCCCTCATGGACTCCCTTGCCCTTAAGGAGTGCCTCCCATGGCACTTTTCTGACCAGCCTTCTGAAGAGTCCAAAGTCTGCTCTCTCAAAGTTTAGTGTGACTGTTCTGCTAACCTCCTTCTTCATCTCACCCTGCACTGAGAATTCTATCATCTCACATACCCCACAAAGCCTTCTCTGTTCATGAACAGTAGGTCCATTCATCACACCACCTGTTTCTGTGATAAGCAGCATGTACTCCCAAGTATGTGTTATTTAAGAGTCAAACATTAGCAATGCTGTTACATGCAGTGTTGTTCAGCTGACTCTTCCGCTAATTATTGTGTGAAAATGGGACAAAATTCATATATGTAGTCACTGGACTCTGATCACCAAGGATCGACATTTACACAGGACCACAGAAAACAGGGGACTGACCCAAACAGTCCAAACAGGTACCCCAGGAATTTAAACAATAAGCTATTTTGTCCTCTCAGGATGTATACAAGATAAACCCCTTGCAGGTAAGATATGTGTTTTGCTGTGTGTTCGCACTATTTCCCCCATCCCTCCTCAGAGCTGATCTACAGATCAGAGTGGAGACAGTTACTAGTGAATTCAGGTGGTACTTAGCACAATGGTAATCCCTAGCAGGAAAAACAGCATTTGGCTTCTCCTGCTAGTAGAAAAGCAGACCAGAATCCCATTTAATTACTGGCAGACACATACTTGCACTTGCCAAAGCCCAGCCACCTCCGTGGATGTACACAACGCTGCGCTTGAGTCTTTCATCTTCCTTCATAGGAGGTTCAAACACTCTGACTTCTACACCATCAAACACAGCATCTGTGATGTTAATGTCTTCAGAGGAGACAAACTTCAGCTTGTCAAAGGTATGAATCACGTAATTCAGAACTATCAAGTGATGGCTGAGTCTCAGATAGTGAATCAGGTGACACTAGGAAAAAAAAAGAAGAAAAAAGGAGATTCCTATCATTTCACATCCTATCATACGATACTGCATTGATGTTTAATGCAACTGTCTTCAAAGGGCAGGTCCTATACGAAAACTAATAAGGTATGTTAGAATATTCACTGGAAAATGAACAATTATCAAAGAACTCTAATGCTTTTAAAGCTGTATTAAAACAAAACCCTGTCCATAAAAGATTCTTTGTTGTCAAAATAAATCAAATCACAAGCACTATGTGAATCAAGACAACGGTGAATGACCATTCAGGTCCTCACCTTGAAAGACACCTCCAGAAGGAGAGAAACCTCATCAGCATGCTCCACTATAAGACTTGGGAACTCATCAGATGGGTGCCAGCAGAGGGCAATACTGCACAGGCAAAAAAATTTGCAGTGATAAGGTATAAAAAAAGCTAAGCATTTCTCTTGTTCCACCCCAGAGCACAAGTCTTTCCAATTCTAAATTAAGAACATTCTCAAGGATTGCAAGGAAATATAAAAATACAAATGGTCTCAAAGGAATATAATGCTTGGTTTTTAGCTTGTTCTGTATTTACCTGCTGAATTGGGAAGGATCTGAAACGCTATCTAAGAACTAAGGCAGGTAAGTGATTTTTTTTTCCAACCCCAGAGACTAAATTGTGTTACCTTTTTGTGAGGGTGTGTAAAACACTACAAAAATGAAAAATAATCTGATCTTTCTGTAGCCATGTGGCAGAAAGAGAGCTCTTTTGGCTATCTGTGATTTTTTTTTTTTCATTTTAATTTTTTTAAACAGATTAAAAACCTGATTTTCTCGGCAGAAAGTACTGGGATCCAAGGCAGAGCTCCAGCCCAAATGATCATGACCTGCTCTCCACAAATGACCTGCACACTATGTGTAATGCATACTAGTTCCCCTTCCCTAGATGGTGCAAAAGGGGTGGCAAAAGGTGAGCCAAAGGACAGCTGGGATCATGACGTCCAGACTGGCCACTAAAAAGTAGTGGAGGGTCTTTCCTCTTTTGTAAAGTTAATTTCTAACCTAGTAATAAAGACTAGAAATTGGATAATCAGTGATGCTTTCTGTACAACTTTCTTAGTCAGGCAATGAATTTGGGAGGTAAGATTAACGCAGTTACCTAATATACACCTATAGGGCCACTACTGTAAGGAAAACTGACAGCTGTGACCTTTTATTTTACATACAGATAACAGACAGTTGGAAGAAAAGGCACACTGTTAGGAGCCATGGGACTTGTCTACACATGACTACTTTGCTGTTTTAATTCTGCTAGTACCACTGCTGCAGTGCAAATGTGCTAGTATGAATTAAAGATTCTGACACCTGAGAGACAGTGGGGTCACCCAGGCACGGGTCTCACCACATTCACGATGCAAAGAAGGGATAGTTGCTATAGTTTAACTTGTATAAAAGCCGAGTGGAAGCCAAGTCTGACTTCTCATGACAGACCTGACTTTGCAAAGAAGAGTTTCACAGTCCCTCTGGTTTATGTTATCTGTTCACAAGGACAGATAATTCATTTTCTTGACTTGCATTTCTTCACTGTACTTTCACAGTGACGTCTTCACAGCCACTTTCAGAGCCAAGTTTCAGCTTCTCTGTCAGAAGTGCCTGCTTGTGGTGAAGGAAGGGCTGACAGAAACAAACACACACTTCCAGAGGAAAAACAAATGTTGAAGCGTTCAACAGCATCTATGCCAGAGATCTGTCTCCTTATGCCTACAGCCCCAGCTCCTCACTTGTAACTTTTAAATCTGTCATCATTAGCTTAAATGTAAAAAAGATGAAACACTGGTTTTCAGTCAGGTGCTGTACAGAAAAGGCCCTACAGAGCCCCACTTCCACTGCACATTGCTGTAGAAACAGAGAAGCTCTGATATTTTTCCCTCAAAAAATCTATGCTACATACAATGGGCGGCTGTGTGAGTGAGGATAGGAATCCACTTCCAAAACAAGAATTAAAAAAAATTACTTTCTTTTCTTGCTTTAGCTTATGGTAATGTCACCCTGCTGAGACAGATTGGTGGGAATCCAAATACTAAAATGCTTTTGGATGGAACATTATTACTTTACACTGCAAGGCCTTTCTCTGGGAGAAGAAATGCACAGTATCCACCCAGCAGGAAGAAATGCCGAATTTATAAGGCTGTTTTTCATCTCTGAATTTCAAATCATGCTTTTCTCCCACTATTACTCAAAAATTCCCACAGGATAACTCTGAGACTCACAGTTCAAGTTTGAAATCTGAAAAGCTGTATATCTATTAATGATTTGGCAGACAATTTGTTGGGCTGCCACTGATGTAACCAACTTAATATCTGATCCTTCTTGTGTCTTGTTGCAGCTCCGGGGAAGGTAATCACTGGGAATCAATTTCAGAAATACTGCCAGGGAATGTTTCTCTAGATTTTTTTAGCCTGACTGTGCTGCAATAGATCTCTCATTTTAGTTTTCTCCCACCTTAGGTAACATTCTTTGTAGACAAGATTACCACATGTTTCCTGGAATCAGAAATATTTCATTTTCAAGGCTAGTTAGCGTTGTTTACCAAGAAGTGTTTTTCACTGTTCTGTAAACCAGAGCACTGTGGCCATCTGCAGGGTATCACTTTCATCCTTTTTTGTGTCACCCCGATAACAGACCACTCTTTCCAAGAATTCAAAAACAAAAAAAAACAGGAAAAGATGCTTTTGTACACCAGCGCACAAATGCAACAGTCCTAATTTCTGTTAGGCACAGGCAGATTTTTGCCAAGCTCTTATCAGACAGATTCTTTGGAAATATATCTATCTAATCAGCCTATTTGGTTGTCATTTATAAGGCATCAGGATTGCACTTTTTGCTGGCAAAAAGCTAGTCTTGTCCAAAGTTCTTACAAATAAAACTCTCTCTATATATATTTCTCCATAAATAAATATTTAAAATAGATATAATATCACTCTGTAATATAACTACTGGCAGAGGAAGATGTTTAATGGTTGGCTAAGTCTTCTAGGGCAATATTTCCATCCTGTTGGCTGTGCTTCCCTGGCACCTTTCTTGTGTTGGCACTAATGAACATGAAGCCTCAGAGTATCACATTGCTGCAGCAGCTCAATACAAACCAGCAGAAACACAGAAACAGAGAAACAACATGAAACTATATCAAAGCTACCATCTTCCTGATAAGCCAAGGCAAGAAAACAGAGTAGGGGAAAGGATGGGACCAGCCCTTTTCGCAGTAGTTGACAGCTGGATTGGCTTAAATAGAAGAATCATAGAATCATAGAATCACCAGGCTTGAAGAGACCCACCAGATCACCAAGTCCAACCATTCCTATTAAACACTAAACCATGTCCCTCAGGACCCCATCCACCCGTGCCTTAAACACCTCCAGGGAAGGTGTTATGTTCTCCAGTGAAAAGACAGTACTGTAATAATAACAGCTAGTGAAAAGGATGAGAAAGCAAAAGGAGAAGGGGGAAATTAAGAGACTACAGAAAAAAAGTAAAAACAAACTCACAGAAAAGACGAGACAGTATAAAGATGAAAGCCCTGCAGCAAATGAGCTCAGAAACTGCTGTGCTAGCCGCAGGCATGGCACATCACTCAGTCTGAGTCACAGCCTCAAGTTTTCCCATGTAATGACTGGTTTTATGCACCTATTTTTCTGAGCAAGTGACTCTGGGGAAACACAGCTGGTGAACACAGCCCAGTGGGCTGGACTGAGTAATGGGCTGACGCTGGGAAATGAGGCAGAGCTGGATGAGCAGGAGGACCTCAGGAGAGGACTAGTCAGGCTAGCAAGTAAGTATTTTGCTGGTGTTTTAACTGATTCAGCCAATAACCACTGTGGATTTATTTTAGCAGCCCTAGTGACAGTCTACTGTTCATTTCTGATTGCAGCTTTTCCTTTTGGGGCTGTTGGCTCCCCATGACTAACAGCTGCCTCAGCAGCAGTGGGATTTACACTCACACTGTAATGCTCCCCGGCACTCCCAACAGTTTGGGCAAAGCAACCACTACACCCACAAATTCTTCTTCCACTTAGACATCCCTATAACAGGGTTTTCAGGGACGGACAACCCAGGGACTCCCTAGAGACTGAATTGTTTCAGACTGCCACATTGGTGGTAAATTCTTCAGTGAGGGGTACCGGATTTTGAAAGATTTAATTGATGTAGGAGAAAATTTTCAATAAATGAAGAAAGGAGTCAGGGTTGTGATAAAAAAGCAGACATAATGAACAAAGTACTGCTCTAGAGAGGTACTATTATTTTACCTTTAGTAACCAATACCTGTCCCTAAACTATCAAGATTCTTCTATTGTCTCCTCAGCTGGTAATTTCATGAAAAATCTCAAATGCTTATGGCTATTTTGCTTACCTTCCTCACAGAAATAACATATATTAGCCATGTGTTCTGTATTATAAAAAGAAAGAATAATAATAAAAAAGTTTTTCTGTTGCTAATTTCTATTAACCTCTGACAGTAGTCAGTACTCTGGGATTCTTTGTCCTTATGTGACACAGCTGACACTGTCTGGCTTCACACGTCTGACCTTTAGCCATGACATTATTGCAACAGGACACATTCAGACGGTACACAAAAGCAGCGTGCCTCTGAAGCCAAGCAGCATCAGCTGCTTCCGCTGTCTTCACAACTGGTCAGACCCAAGGTCCTACACTGACCTTCTAGGCCTCAGCAGGATCAGGAATTAAGCAAACAGCTAAAGCTCTTTTTTTCATATGACAGTATTTGGGGCTAAGCCAAATCTCACTCATGACTCAAATGAGTAATGATACGGGAACTGGATGTCTAAACCTTCTAAGACTAAACTTCCCACCTTAAAAGATGCAGGTACTATCCTCAAGTCTGGCATCACTTTGCAAAACGCATTTCTGTAACATCAGAGTCCAAAATGCTAACTAAAATATTTACAGTAAATACTAGAGATTAGTGAAAAATAAACAGGATCATTTCCCCACTTAGCTGCATGCAGAACACATTGTTTTGTGTGCAATTCAGGCAGTTTATCTTGTTTAAAGGTGAACTTTTGTTTCCTTTTATTTTACAGAATATTTCTTAATGCAGGTGCATTACTGCACAGCAAAGAATATATATATTTTTAACACAGTTATATAAAGGCAGCCCTCAAAGACAAATGCTCTTAATTTATTAATTTCCTTCAGAAATTAAAAGAAACCAAGACAACTGTTTTACAGTTTATTAATTAGAAGCAAGAGACTAGATTACATTTTAGTGTAAGGTTTTGTGCATATACCCATCTATCCATGGTGATCTGCTTTTATAATAGTTAGAGGCAGAAGTTATCTGTTACTGCCAACAGGACTTGCAGTGTGGTTCATTTTCTGCCCTGGTGCCATTGCTGTGAGAACCACTCACCACAACTAACAACCTGGTTTGCTGTAAACCAATTCCCAGACCATGTTCTTGTGTGGAAAAACACCAGCAACTTACTTGGCTGGCTACAACTATGATTTACATCTCTCCAAAAGTCTCATATTCTGAAATATATGAGTAGATAGATATTAAAATGTTAGAAAGAACTGATTACTGTTCTCTCTAATGTTGAATGCTGATGTTCCACGTCCTAGACTTTATTCCAAAAGTAAGCGAGTGGCAGAGGACCACGAGGGAATCACTTGGCTGATGAGGCCAAATATGAGGATGATTTTCTCTCCTTCATAGCTGCCTACCTTCTTCCATTTACGTCTTACCTGATGGCCTTTATGCCAGCCCATTTGTCCTTCCAAACTTCTGCTAACAGCTGTCCCAGTTCCAAAGAATCTCTTCTTCCTTGCCATGCAACAAAATAGCACGTATTCTAACAGTGGTGTTCAGAAATAACTTATTTCAAAGGGTTCATTAAAAAAACATAAACTGCTCCCTTTACTCCAAAAGGAAAAGTGGTGACAGGAGGAAGTGAAAAACATCTGATTCAATCCTGCCGTTAACAGCAGTATTATGAAACATTGCTTTAGATGCTTCTTGACAACAACTAAGTTAAAACTTGTGGTTAAACATGTTAGAATCAACAGAATCACCAGGTTGGAAGAGACCCACCAGATCATCCAGTCCAACCATTCCTACCAGTCTCCTAACCATGCCCCTCAGTACCTCATTCACCAGCACCTTAAACACCTCCACGGAAGGTGAATCAACCACCTCCCTGGGCAGAATGTTTCAGTTGCCTACTGACCCTTTCAGTGAAGAATTTTTTCCTTATGTCAAGCCTGAACCTCCCCTTTCGGAGCTTGAGGCTATTTCCTCTTGTCCTGTTCCATCACCTGGGAGAAGAGGCCAGGTCCCTCCTCTCTACAACCTCCCCTCAGGTAGTTATAGAGAGCAATGAGGTCTCCTCTCAACCTCCTCTTCTCCAGGCTAAACAACCCCAGCTCTCTCAGCAGTTCCTCACAGGGCCTGTTCTCCAGCCCCTTCACCAGCTTTGTCGCTCTTCTCTGGACACGCTCCAGAGCCTCGACATCCTTCTTGTGGTGAAGGGCCCAGAAGTGAACACAGTATTCGAGGTGTGGTCTCACCAGTGCCAAGTACAGAGGGAGAATAACCACCCTGGACCTGCTGGTCACGCCATTTCTGATACAAGCCAAGATGCTGTTGGCCTTCTTACGTTGTCCCATAATTAATTGTATATGGTTGTCCAAATTTCTTTGAAGCTAAGCTATATAACTGTATACATATGTATGCACATAGCTTTTAATTCCTGACCTAAAATCGTGTTATATTGCAGTTGTCTGTAAAAATGTTACCATGTCCCATTTTGAGACAGGCATGAGACACACATTACTCTCATTCTTGGTTAAGCGTTTTCACATCAATTCATTACTATTATTAAAGTTCAGATTTCTCTGTTTTCTTCTTGGGGCAGCACAGGACACTAAAGTGGGTGCAGACAAAAGGCTCTCAAAATCCAGCTGAGTTTCCAGCTCTGCCACTGGATTTCTTGTTACTTCAGATATGGCACTCCATCTCTTCCCACCTCTGTTCTCAGCAAATTAAGATCAGTATAATGATATCAGTCACCTTTGGTAGTATGTTTTGAAAACTATTTACAGAAACTGCCTTACAAGCATTACATTTTTTAAACCATGTGATTACACTTGAATGTTTGTTGAAGTGTCTAACGTTGAGCCAAGACACTGAGTCAGACCCAAGCTTGTAAAAAAATTGTAGCTGACTGGGACAAAGTTCCACATGGCAATGCAAAACCTTGCTGTTAGTGCACTGAAAGCCACTGACAAATCCATTACCCCTAACTAGAAATTGTCATGGTGTTAATTGTCAGAGACAATTAACAAATCTATTTCAAAATAAGCAAAAGATAATCAATCCTATTTGAAGCATATGAAGTGTCATGCTCTTGGGAAAAAAAACCAATTACAGTACATTTCAGAGATTTTAAAATCAGAAATAGACTTCTGTCTTATATCAAACCTAGAAAGGAAAGTAATAAATAGCACACTGAAAATATATTCAGAAGTGGGTGAAAGTTCAATGATCACACGTGTAGAAATGTTAAGCCATTTGTTCTTGCAACAGTTAATGGAACAAGAAAGCTGAGCTCTACGAAAGGACATACACTTTATTTTACATACCCACAAAACCAAAAAGTAAATACTCAAGCTTAACTTTCACAGCTTCAGTTCACTTGGTTCCTTCTTAATGACAGTCATTTATTTCTGACTTTGTGCTGTCTCTCAGTGTTGGAAAGGCTTCAGAACACTTGGAAAGCACCTTCTCAGTCTCTCCAAATGCCCTGAGGCTTACTTGTTCTGTGTATCAGAGTACCTCTAATGCCTCACTTCTTTTATGTTTCTGTGTTAAACTCACCTGTTCCTTCCTTTGGTTTGTAAACAACTATTACTTTCTCTTTTTTTTTTCACTAAACAAGTTCATACTTCTAAGGCCAGAGATCTAAATAATGAAGAAATTACCACTTCCCTAACAGAGGCTTCTCCACCCCAAAGAGTGGGGATAGGTGTGGGCACCTCAGGCCCTGCCTACCAGCTTGCTCGAACTGCCATCTGTCAGGCTTTATCCAGCCAGCTCCTCTTGGGATTATAACCTTCAGAGTATCCCAGAAGAGACACCCTTCAGCCTCCAGGCTAGAGGCACCAGAATTCATCTGACTGTGCCCAACGTATCACATAAAGAAACTGAAGGTGTACAGAAGCCAACAGCAATATTCATATATATAAATATATATATATAGTCACAGTCATATGATTTTCTAAAGATAGATCTCCTTCAGCTAGGGGTTATGGACTCATTTTACATGTTTCTGCCTAAACTGTGATGCATTTTTCAGGCAGCGCGGTGTGAGGGGCATCACGGCAAGCTAAGCACCTGCTGTTTCTTGAGCTAACAACATGGAGCAAGTGAACTTACTGAAGAATGAAGCTGCTGCAAGGCCATGTCTGCATAGTTTTCATCGCAGACATATGGGAGGGCATGCAAGCAAGCAGGTTTTATGCTTTCATCCAAGATATGCTTTGATTCAGTAATGCATTTGGACCTTGAGAAGATGCCCCAGTGGCTCAGATGAATCATCTGTTTCCAGACTCTCAATCCAACATTGGCAACCAGAGAAGTTATTCAGGCAGAACATACAAGACTGGCCCCTGTGTGCGGTAGACCCTCCCCATGCTTCCCAGAGTCAGCAATTAGTTAGGAATATATAAGGTACATTCCCATCCGTCCCTTGATTCACTTAATATCATTTTGAATACGCTATCACTCTCATCCACTCCAAGTACCAGTTTTTGTACATTTCGGACCCAACTTATAGGAAAATGAAACGCTGCTACGATATGTTTAAAAAAATGCTTTGACATACACAGCACCTTCCATCAGGCCTGACCATAACCAATCAGACCATCCTAGAAGAAAATGAAGTTGACAGCTAAAGGCACTATCGGAAAGTTTGCAAACTCTGATCTGTTTCATGTCAGCATAAAAAAAAACTGGCAGAAAGACACCAATGAAGTGACAGAACCTCCATCTGCGTCTCGCAACCCAATCAAACATTCAGAGTTTTGTTTAGCGATACGATTCCAAATCAAGGCAGTTATAACATCCGAAACCGCTTCCCTACGTCTTCCTTCCCGGAGTCGCGGTTAACGTATCAGAATTAAAACCGTTACTCTTTTTATTTTTTGACCTAAAGCCCTCGAGACCGAACCGCCCGCGGCGATGCCCGTTATGGGGCGGGACGGGGCTCGGCGACGCCGGCGACCCGGGGATGCGGGGAGCCGCCTTACCGCCTGCTGCACCGCGCGGAAGGTGGCGTCCAGCAGCATCAGCTTCCAGGGCTCGGAGACGGTGCCGGGCAGCGGCAGGTACACGTAGTAGGCGGCGAGCGCGGCCAGCGCGGGCAGGAGCAGCCAGGCGGCCCGCATCGCCGCGGCTCCCGCGGCCACCCGCCCCCGGAGGAAGTGCCGGCGCTTCCGTCCCCGGCCCCGCGACGGGGGGCGGCGGCTCCTCCGCGCCCGCGCGGCACCGCCCCGGCAACGACCCGCGGCCCCCAGCATCGCGGCAGGAGCCAGGGCTGCCCTTGGTTTGGCTCGAGAAACCCAACTGTTCCCCACTGAACACAGCACGAAACAATTACAGAAGGGAGACTTGGGGTTTCCTTTTCCTTTTCTCCTTTCCTTTTCTTTCCCCTTTTCCTTTTCCCTATCCCTTTCCCTTTTCCCTATCCCTTTCCCTTTTCCTTTTCCCTATCTCTTTCCCTTGCCTTTCCCGTTCCCTTTCCTTTTCCCTTTCCCTTTTCCTTTCCCTTCCCCTTCCTCTATCCCTATCCCTTCCCCCTTTCCCTTTCCCTTTCCCTTCCCCCTTTCCCTTTCCCTTTCCCTTCCCCCTTTCCCTTTCCCTTTCCCTTCCTCTATCCCCATCCCTATCCCTTCCCCTTCCCCCTCCCTTTCCCTTTCCCTTTTTCTATCCCTATCCCTTCCCCTTTCCCCCTCCCTTTCCCTTTTTCTATCCCTATCCCTATCCCTTCCCCTTTCCCCCTCCCTTTTTCTATCCCTATCCCTTCCCCTTTCCCCCTCCCTTTTTCTATCCCTATCCCTTCCCCTTTCCCCATTCCCCTTTCCCTTTCCCTTTCCCCTTCCCTTTCCCTTTCCCTTTCCCTTTCCCTTTCCCTTCCTCTATCCCTATTCCTATCCCTATCCCTTCCCCTTCCCTTTCCCTTTCCCTATCCCATCCTCTTTCCCCATTCCTTTTTCCCTTTCCATTTCCCTTCACATTTCCCATATGTTTATTTTGTAATTTTGCTTTCCTTTCCCTTATGTTTATTTTATAATTTTGTTTTGGACTTAATTTTATTTTTCATTTACTCCCAGATTAGGAATAAATTCTACTTTAACACAGGAACATTTCTCATGCCTAAGACAAGAAAATTTTCTAAATGGGCCTTTTTCATCCCCCTAAGCACCTTTTTGTCTGATAAAACCCATCTCTTTGCAACACACAGGGAATATAAATACTACAGAGTTCAGCCTTGACACAAATGACTACTCAATACCTAGTCACAGTCCCATTTTCAGCAAATTAAAATGTTTATTTAACTAGTCGGGTTCACATACATTATGAATCTAATGCACAAAATAATAAGTCCTAATTTTAACAATAAAATTGCTTTTAAAAATTAATTGATAATACTTAAAAGGCTCATATAAATAGAGTCCTGGAAAGGACACGTTTCCTTTAAAAATGGACATGAAAAGGTAATAAAAGAAAAATATATTTCTAAGTGGTAAAAGGTCACCTTTTAAGACAGCTTTAGTGGAACTGAAGTAAAACCTTGCTGATTTTAAAGGCTGCAGAAGAGAGTTTCCGCAGTTTGTGAGGAAATAAGGTTCTCAAGCATCTTTAACCTTTCTTCATAATGACAGCAGATAGAATTTCTGTAATTTTCACAGCTAGATTTAAGTAGACTACAGATGTGAAAGGACTGTCAGGAAACAAGCTTTGTCAAGAAAGCAGCACCAGGTGACATTACTGAGGTCTCAAGGTTTTCATACAAAATCATCAATTTCTGCATTAGTTTGTGTTCCTGCCTTCCCTTTGTGCCCTGCTTCCCTGCCTCTTTACCTTTGCACACTCCCATTCCCTTCCTTTCCCAAGCACCTGCCCTGAAACTCCACACCCAGGATTCTTGAGTGTAATAATGTGTAGCCATGTCTTTCAACAAAAATCATTGTTCCCAAACATCCAGCAAAACTGGGTCTAGTCCCACTTCTCTCTCCTTCTTTCTTCAAAAAAAGAAAAGAGAGATAAAAAAGCTGGCTTTTTTTTGGTTTCTTATGCTCCCACTGACCCCCACATATACCACATATATCTTGTCCTCGATCTCCCCTTTTCCTCAAGTTTTGAAAGCTCCTGCTATGGCAAAACTGAATTAATAACTGTTTGAAGAATATGGATTTTGTGTTTTTTTTTAACAAGTACTCATGAAGAAGTCTGTTGGTTAAAAAAAAGAGATTTCTGTCTGTGAAATAATTTAGATTGAAAAAAAGATAAAAAAGAAATTATATAAATCAAACCCTCAGACATTTGCAAGATATGCATGGGACAAGCAATCTATTGACACACCCTGAAGCCAAGAGATGGTTGCTAGACAGCCCGTATCCAGAGACAAGGCAGGGCTTCCTTGTCTTTTTTTTTCCACAAGAAGGGAGATCCTTGCTCCCACTAAGCTGGTGTGATTTGCCCAATGAGGTAATCTCCTGGAACTTTCTCCACATGGGTGTTACTGCATGTTACATTTCACACAGCAAAAAATAATGGGGGTTTCTACATCTTTTATAAGAAAAGCACTTAGATTTTAAAATAAAGAACAGTAATTATTTTTGTCATCAGTAATGATGTAAATTTTACTGGGAATAAATGTACTTGATTAAAAAAAAATTTAGCCACTTTTCTTCAGTGATTACTACCCAAAATTTGTCTAAAGTCTGTCATTCTGAGGCAGGGTAGCTGAAGATGGCTCATCGTAACACTCTAGTTGCTTTATGAGATTGTATTTCTGGATTTTCAAGTATATTAAAGAAGTGGCTAGTGCCCAAGCCACTCTCCATATGTGCAGTGAGCCTGTATGTACATACTAAATGTGTAGGTATCACTTACAGTCTTTAAACCTTTAGCTGAGAAGTCATGAGTCTATCACCTGCTAATCCTCAGGTTGATAAATGTGCTTCCCCTGCCTCTGCAGGCACATTTTACATAGCTTTTTTGAGGATCTAGAGGTCAAGTGGAAATTACTGTACGATCACCAGTATCATTTCTAGAAACTATGCTGCATAACTTGTTCCACACCCGGTTCAGGGTATGTAGCTGAAGATCTCTCTGAAAAGGGCTTTGCAAGAACACAAAGAAAGGCAAGAACAGGGGGAGAAAAGCCAGTGAATGGTGTCCTGGTCTGGAACTGCAAAAGGATATCCCAACCTGGTACTTTGAGGGGGCAAAAAGACCTCAGGTTAGGCTGCATTTTGACTGTAAGTCATTGCTACAATTGCTCTATAATGGAATAAAGTAATTGTAGGGCTGTGCAATAATTGACTGACACAACAAGTGACAAAACTGAAATGATCTCCTTGGTTTCCAGACTGTTTTTCTGAAACCTTTTCCTTCAGAAAATAGTCCTAATTTACGTGTACCTCACCAGCAAAATCTTCATTCACATAACACCTACTATCATCTCCTTCTGCTTTTCTTATTCTGTTATTCTTCCAAATCATAAAAAGTCAACAGACTTTTACTGGCAGTAGTGGCTACTACATCAGTCACAAAAATGCCTGAACTAATGAAAATCTGTATTATTAAAAAAAATAATCAGTAAGGTTTAAGAACTCATTTTGGCGTGTAAGAATTTAGCAAGTAATAGAAAATTCTAGAAATGGTAAATCTCTCTCTTTTTTGTTTTACATGGAGCCAGTTAGACAGTATGCTAAATGAAGTTTCAGAGGTGCTAAGCCCACATGAAAAAATTCCTTTCCATATTAGAAAGTTTTAGTATTAGTGAAAACGAAAAAGAACATTGTCTCTTCCACCAACTGACAAGTGATAGGATGGGAGGAAATGGTCTCAAGTTGTGCAAGGGGAGGTTTAGACTGGATATTAGGAAAAATGCCTTTACTGAAAGAGTGGTGGAGCACTGGAACTGACTGCCCAGGGAAGGGTGGAGTCCCCATCCCTGGAGGTGTTAAAAAAACGTGTAGATGTGGCACTTTGGGACATGGTTTAGTAGCCATGGTGGTGTTGGACTGATGGTTGGGCTTGATTATCTTAGAGGTCTTTTCCAACCTTAATGATTATGTGATAGTAAAGCATTTGGTATAATTAATTTGTTTGGAAGTTGGTGCCATTGATTAGCTAGCTGTTTGCCTTCATCAAGGCCACTTGTATTTTCTCCTGCCATCTCTTTTCCCTCTTGCTCCCTATGAACTGATGCCTCTGAATATACTCGCACACTGATATCCTCAGCATGGCAGC
Source organism: Coccyzus lansbergi (assembly GCA_033558105.1). NCBI lineage: Eukaryota > Metazoa > Chordata > Aves > Cuculiformes > Coccyzidae > Coccyzus > Coccyzus lansbergi. The sequence continues at coordinate 630,230 of JAUMJK010000358.1, forward strand.
ACATCCTGAATTATTAACACTGATATTAGTATGGTGGCTGTTGTATTCCTGAGCAAACCATTATAAGCTGCTATGTAGAAAGCAGTGTCTGTATGAAAGCCTAACTGTGGCGATGAAGGGGATGCAGACCTTCTAGTTTTCTCTAAGCATTTTCTTTTAATCAGCACAACACTCAGGAGTCAAATTAAGGAAATAATGCTGGCTTCTCTCATTCAGGGAAGTCTTTCTACAGCTCTTTGGTTCTCCAACTAAAGAGACAAACAGGATGGGTTTGGGGTTTTTTTGGTCTATTCCACACTCCCATATTTTCAGTCATATCTACAATCCACATATTCCTAGGCGTTTTTTTTTTTTTTTTTTTTCCCAATGTGGACTTCTCATGCATTCAAGATTTGTTATCCTGTGTGTCTAGTTTGGAACACCTTGTCTTTTTAATAATGTTCATTATAATATGCTTGGTACCAGCTTCACACTTTATCTTAGTCCCAATTAATCTTCCATATACTTGGCGTTGCTCCCACACCTAATTGTATCAATCATAGAATCATAGAATCACCAGGTTGTAAGAGACCCACCGGATCATCGAGTCCAACCATTCCTATCAATCACTAAACCATGTCCCTCAGCGCCTCATCCACCTGTGCCTTAAACACCTCCAGGGAAGGTGACTCAAACACCTCCATGGGCAGCCTCTGCCAGGGCCCAATGACCCTTTCTGTGAAATTTTTTTTCCTAATGTTCACCCTAAAACTCCCCTGGTGGAGCTTGAGGCCATTTCCTCTTGTCCTGTCCCCTGTCACTTGGGAGAAGAGGCCATTATCATCCTCTCTACAACTTCCTTTCGGGTAGTTGTAGAGAGCGATGAGGTCTCCCCTCAGCCTCTTCTTCTCCAGGTTAAACAACCCTAGTTTGAACATGTAAATGAAGAGTAAAGTCTTCATTTTGTGATATTTAAGGAACAAAACACTGAAGGCTACAGAAGACCGGCATCTGGCCAGCACTTTAGGAGCTGAAAAAGGTGGGAGGTCAAGATAACCCTTATCTCAAACTCAGATGAAACACTGAAGGGGGGCGGATGCCAAGGAAATCAGAATTCAAGGGGGTGATGGATCCGCTCGTGTATCTAGTACTGTATTAAAAAGAACGCCTGCTTCTTCTGTCCCCCCGGTTGGTGTTAGTAAGTTTCTTTTCCCGATTTCGGTGACACGGCCCCAGCTGAATGGGCCGTGTAGCGAGGCCAGGGCGACGGCTGCCGCCCCTCCCATCCGGGCCTCGGCCGCGGCCGTTGGGACCGTTCGAACCCGCCCGCGGCCAATCAGCGCTGGGCACCGCCGCACCTGCTCTCGGGTTCAGCCGCGAGGCCCAGGGAGCGGCCCTCGGCCAATGGGAGTCCGCTCGGCCACGAGCGGCAGCAGCGACGACCAATCAAAGAAGGAAGGAGCTGGCGTCCTGCCCATAATAGGAAAGTAGGGCGGAGCTTATCGTAGAGCTGGCGAATGGGGCGGTGGCGCAGGGCGGGGCGGCGAGGCCGACAGCCAATAGGCGGCGCCCTCTTTGCGGCCGCTGGCTTTTTGAATTGGCGGCGGCCGCTCATGGCGGAGCTCGGTTTTGCGGTTGGTTGGCGGCGGTGAGCGGGGCGCCGGGCCGGTGAGGATGGGCGGTCCGGGTCTGCGGCCCTCGTGAGGCCTGGGGAGCCCTCGCGGCTCCGCAGCGCCGCTTCTGGCCCTCCTCGCCCGGCTCGTGAGGCGGGAGCGGCCGAGGGGCTGCGCGGCGGCCGCGCTCCTGGGGAGGGAAAGGGGCGGCTGGAGAGGGGCAGGCTTAGACTAGGCAGAAGGAAGAATTTCCTCGCTGTGAGAGTGATGAGGTACTGGCACAAGCTGCCCGGGGAAGCTGTGCCTGCCCCACCCCTCGGGGTGTCCGAGGCCAGGTTGGATGGGGCCTTGGGCAGCCTGATCCAGGGGGAGGTGTGCCCCTCATGGCAGGGGAGTTGGAACTACATGATCTCTAAGATCCCTTCCGACACAAACTGTTCCACGATTCTATGACACTGGGAGCCCCTTAGTGTCGTCTCCTGGCTTTAAGGAACACATCTTAACATGTGGGTGTTATGTGACTTCTGGGTTTTCCACAAATTGTTGGGAAGCCTCAGAATGGCAGGGTTGGATGGGACCTCTGGGGATCATCAGGTTTAATTCCCCTGATAAAGTAGGGTCGCTCCCAGGTGGGTTTTTAATACCTTCAGAGAAGGAAACTCTGCAGCCTCCTTGGACTGCCTGTTCCACTGCTCTGTCACCTTTACAGTAAAGACGCATGGAAGTTCCTGTGTTCCAGTTTGCACCTATTACCTTTTGTCCTGTTGCTGGGCACGGCTGAGAAGAGCCTGCCCCCATCCTTTTGGCACTTGCCCTTTAGGTATTTGTAAGCATTCACAAGTTTGAGGTTCTGAGGGGCATGGTTTAGTGATTGATAGGAATAATTGGACTCTATGATGCAGTGGGTCTTTTCCAACCTAGTGATTCTGTGTGATAAGGTCCTTTTATGTGATGCTGTACCAGCCTTCGGGTCTGCAGTGATAGTGTTCTGCCTTTTGCTCATTTTTATGTGAAACAGAACTTTTGTCTTCATACCTTCTGTGTGGTGTTTGTTCTTCCACATCTTGGCACTGTCATTATGTAAGTGTAATGATGCGTACTATAATATATGACCATTAAAATGGGGAATACTTATTTAAATACAGACAGAATAGAACCCCATAAATAAATTGGACAAGCCATGGAGTCCATGCCATTTCCAATAATGTGCTTCTCCCAAATATCCTATGAAGTTCTCTGTAGGGTCGTATGCTTGTTAGGTATAACAACAGCATTGTGGCAGAATCAGACTTTTTAAAAACAGGCTGTCAGGTTTAAATTTTATGGTACCCTTAACTGGAGTTGATTTTTTTTTGTCTGATCTTCTATGTAACTGTGTGGTAATTCTTACTAACAACATGGTTTGACTCTTCTAAGATTATGCTTCCCTCCACCTTCACCTCAGAAGAAGAGGGAATTTTGTAACAGTTCCCCATGGTATCTTTATAACCTTCCGGAGAGGTGATAACAGAAGACTCTTTCTGGTTAAAGTTACTTTCTCTTCTTACTAGGTCTGAGATAAACTAGCTGGGTGATTGGGGCTTACTACTAGGAAACTTCATTCATGGAGCCTGCACTGCTGTGTGTGACATTAAAATTGCAAACGAGGTGGAAAATTTGATAACTGAATATGCCTAGAATTATGATCGATTTGTAATATTGACCTATTCCTTATAATATATTAGGAACTTACCTGATATATCCTGAAAATGTAAATCCTGTCCAAGAGTCTGAAACGTGACCTCCTGAACTCCAGAAGATGATTTTTTTTCTATATCGTGGCTATGCTGAAATACCCAGCTCTTTGTCTTCTGATTTTTACTTTGCTATGTCATTGCACAACTTGAAGTATAGCATGGATATTCTCTGTTTTACTACCTCATGAGTTTTCTTTCAGACAATGCTTTAGTGTATTACTTGGGTGGCTACTGTTTTAAAGGTGTTTACAGTCATAAGAAGGACTTTAGTTAAAGTGCTTACAGAGGGTTATTATTCTAGGGCAGTTCAATACGGTGGTTGTTCTAGGTGATTTCTGATACTGCTGTGCAAATATTTAAGTTCCTGTGAGTGATGAGTCACAGGAAATACATGGTTCTAGCTTCATGCATAAAAGAACATGTGCTGTGTGTTGGGTGCATGTCTTTGAAGAGATTTTCTGGAACAAGATCCAGGTAGCTACCTGTACAAAACATTAGAAAGGCGGAATTCTTCGTCCTCTCTTGTGACAAGATTTTGTTGGGCAAAGAGAGTGCAGATATAATCCATTTGTGAGGAGGCGGTTGACCTGATTCTATCATTCTATGAATGGGTACTTCTACTATATTATTCTTAATGTAGGACAGTAGAGTAGGTCATACAGGTAGCCATATATGTACTTATTAACTTCATAGAGGCTCGAGCATTTTAAGAAAAACTAGGTTTCTCTGAGTGAACATTGCTGATTCTACTCCCCAGATAGTCATTTTTATGTAACCATGGTAACTCTAAGCAGTTCACCTGAAAAATCAAATTCTAGCAAGATGCTTTGTGTACCCTAATTCTTTGTTAATGTTTCACTTTAGCAATACTAGTCTTGGTCTCAAATCTAGCTTACAATAGTTTCTCACTGAAGCAAACAAGTGCTTTTAGTTTGTTGGTGTTCTGTGACACAACTTTTTAAAATGAATGCTAGAGTTACTGCTTCCTTACTGCTCAGAGATCAAGTACTCTCTGCAGGTTTCTGTACAAATGAATTATCTGTAGTAGGCAGCCTGCTCAAAACCAATTCTATAATGGGTTTATTTTCAGTATTTTCTACCTGTTGCATGACTGCTAATAATCTTTCAGAATTGTTCTATCGGTGTGAATGGGATTTTAATAAGAGTCTAAATGTTTTGTTTTCAGAAATCTGAAATTAATTCTGATTGCCCTAGTCATAGAACTCTTACATTTGCAGAAGTTCATTAATCTTAGTTTAGCACACTTATCTTCTAGGTGCTGAAGAAAGAGACAAGACATAATCATGGCTGACAACAGCACCCTGGTGTCGGAAACTGGGAGGAGCCTCCTGGCCGATTCTTCTGTTTTGGATTCAAAAAGTATTGAAACCTCTAAAGAGAATGTATTTCCTGTGTCTGTTTTGGATGCTGAAGGTAAGTGGATAAATTTAGGATGACTATTATTTTTATAATGACTAAATACTTTTGGTTTTTCGAAACTACTAAAATACCTACAAGTGCTTTGCTGAACTACATAATTGTGTAAGGTAGCCAGGAGGGTACTGTGTTGGTATCCTTTCACCAACAAAGGTGAAACAAAGGGACTGGCCTTAATTTTTAACTCCTCTTGTTACAAAAATTTGGGCTTATGGCTGTGAAATCAAATGAATCTTCTGGCTGATGTATAGAAAGCTGTTTGTTCCATTTGATGCCTCTTCTGTGGAATAAATAGTTGCAGGTGATGTTTTGATGCCAGTGTTGGGAAACAGCTGCTTTGTTGTGTAGGTTTACAGGTACTCCTTGGATAAATGAATAGTCTTGAGCTTGAAATTAATTCAAGAACAAATCTTGAAATTAAAAACCAAAAGTATCTTTTATCTTCCTGCAGTGAAGTAGTCAAAATCCAATGACAGTCTTTTAGTGGAAATGACACAGAGGCAATACGTGTTCCTTTCTCTTAATATCTTGAAAGTTTATTAATAAAACATGGAGAAAAAGAACAAGATGTCTGACTTCACTTCTGATATTCCTGGGTGAAACTAAGCAGATACTAGGAAGTTGTGGACCTTGAACACAAACTAGAAAAGATACCGGCTGTATCTTCTAGCAAGTCGTGACATTTAGTCAATTTTGCTGTTTCAGTTCCCTTTTCCTCCTTGCTGACTCTTCTTGCGTGTTCTGACTGTAAGGCCATGAGTTGCAGGATCTTGTTTCACCATATACTAGATAGTTCAAGCTCTGTGGTCAATTAGGTATGCCTTAATTAAAGGATGGGCTTCTTGAGGTAACATTTATTTTTAGGCTTATTCCTGATAAGGCATCTTGAAAGGATGCAGTCTGCCTGTATTCTTCTATTACTTGATTTTTAGACTTAACATGGATTTTTTTTTTTTTTAATTAAAATACAAACATCCCTGTTTTTCTATAAACAGAAGAAATGCCTCAAGTAGAAACAAGAGTGGCTTTGGTTCAGGAAGCAGGGAAATGTGAGGAGCTTCTGGAGGCCTTGGAGGTATGTGGGTCTAAGCTAAAAAAGCGATTGAAATTGAGATGATGTGCTTCTAGAGTTTTAGTAATCAGTTTGGTTCTGTACTGAAGTTCTCCTCTTCCACAGACCATTAAGATAATGGAAGTACCAGTTATAAAGATAAAGGAATCTAGTCCTGGTAAATCAGAAGAAAAACTAATAAAAAGTATTGTTCATATGGTATGTCATGCAATTAAGCACATGTGATTGCATGCGGCATGTTGTACTTCACTGGGACCAAAATGTGCACACGCTGTAATTTATATTAACTCAGCATAATAGTCACAATATATGCTAATGTTTCTGATGGTGTCACTTAAAGTTCATTGAAATTGGCACTTTTTTACAAACTTTCAACTATGGAAGTAATGTCTGCAGCTCTTAATTAGTGGTGTTTTCTAACAGAGGGATAGAAATCTTAACAGAGACATTCAACTGCATGCTTATTTTCCATCAACTCATAAGTTTTTGCTATGAACTGACTTCATAATTGGTTAATTGACTTCTCTTTCAATTGAAAGCTGCATTTAAACTGAAGTGTAAAAAGTGGCTCTTCTTTTCTTGATGTGAAAAACCTAGGAAATATGTGACTAATGTTTGAGACTGGAACAGACCAGATTTTTAGAGCCTTTAAAAAGATTAAACAATAAACAAAATTGACTTTTGTTCTTGAGGTCTCATGCAGCATGGAGGTTGCTGTTGCAAGCTGTGGGCTACTTTTTAGTAGCTTCCAGGAGTACCTTAAGCTGTTCTGACTGTCTGGAATTTCATTTCTTTTGTGCCTAGTTTGGTTCTTTCAGTCTACAGATGTTTCCAAAGTGATATTGTCAGTGTGAACTAATACATAAACTACTAAAGTAACTAGAATTCTTTTTTCAGAAGGAGGAATTTAAGATTTTTTTTTAGGTGTAGTTCATAGCTATTCTTATGCTAGAGAACAGTACATATGATTCATCTTTCACAAATTCTATCAATCTGTTTTTCCTAATGGTCCAAAATAAAAATTTGTTGAATTGTGACACTAATATAAGTGCATTGCTTGAATAATGGTTTCTCCTTTGTCCCCTTAAATCAAGGAAATTAAAGTGCCTTACGTAAAGATAGACACGATAGAAGAACTTGGAGATTCTGATTCCCCTGAATCTGAGACTGTCTTTGTTATACCTGACTTCCAAGGTTCTGTTTTTAAAAAACTCTGCAAAGCAGATTGCCGTGTCATTGGACCTCCAGTATTGCTGCACTGTGCGCGAAAAGGAGAGGTATGTTCTTTCTATTGAAGTCGGCTGAGTAGTGCTCTGGTGCAGGGAGTTCTAAATGTTAAGTGTCCAAAATCTGTTTTGGTTTGCCAATCAATCATAAATGTTCTTGTCAAGAGAATTTTAAGAAAAGCAGGTTTGTAATACTGTGGTGTAATACTGCATGTAGTGAGAAGGCACAGGTGAACAATACAAAGACTGACTACTGCAGTAGCTGTGGGAGTTGTTGAACCCCTAGCTGGGGTTGTCCCATTAGGAAAGACAGTATACAAATGATGCTCCAGCAGATGCTTTGTATTTCCAAAGCTTGTTGTGCAGAGAGGATGGATTGGGGAGTTTAAAAACAGGACAGAGTGGTACCTGTGAAACTTGAGGATGCTCTAGTTCCTGGAGTTCCAGAGTTGTCAGTGTATAACTGAATACACAGATTTGGAGTAGTGTCTGGTGCATTTTAATACTTGGAACAATAGGACTGTATTAAGGATAATGTTAAAACTGTAATGGAAGCTGTATACTTTTGACTAGTATACTTACTTCTTTCAGCCTTTACCTTTCTCCTGTCGCCCACTGTACTGTGCAAGTATGTTGAACTTGGTACTGTGCTTTACGGGATTCAGAAAGAAAGAGGAATTGGTAAGACTTTTTCTTTTGAATTGGTTAAACTGTTAAGTGTGTTTATTTTTTTCTGAATTTTTTTTTCTGCTTTATCACCTATAGGGTTTAACCATAACTAGAGCTCATATAGGGGAGTGAATTGTTGTGTTGCACATCCAGAGTCAGTGAAGTTTCAGGATGGGAAATGAACTCTTTCCTTGTCCAAGTTGCATTGTCCAGGCCATTTTTGGTCACTTTTTTGTTGAATGACATTAACAGCTCTAATTCAGGGGCTTAAAGATTTGTAGATTTAAGCTTCAAGTGAGGTGGTGTTTGGTCAATAGTGTCCTCTCATTTGTATAGGTGGTAGTGTGATCAAGTCAAGCTTTATAGTCTAGTTCATAGCATTTGCAGATATTATCTTGCTGCTGTGCCATCTCACTGTTGTGCTATCGAGTGTGTGTCCTTGACATATCTAGGCTTGAAATGGTTTGATACTCTAGCACTTTGCTTCTCTATTTCTGTGATGCAGTTGGCAGCTAATGTCCCTGTTGGACACCAGGGAATTGGCAATATGGCTCCACATTTTCATCAGAGTTAAAAAAAAAACCCAGCAAAACACACCAGAAAAAAACCCACAAAACACCACAAAAGACTTTGCCCAGTGTTAAGAATAATTAGGTTTGATTGGCTAGATTGAAATTGAACAAATCAGTCCTATGTAAATTCTGGCAGTTACCCCCTTCAGGTAGACTTGATTCAATCCATGAGGATAATATACCTTAAATCTATTGTATGTGCACGTGTGAAGGCATTATGTATGAGGAGCACAAGAGTACTGATGGCTTGGGTAGCCTTCCTGCAGCTACAGAGTAAGGCTGTGTTAAAAATGAACGATTAATACTTCTGTTTCAGCTATCAGCTGTATCTTCTGCCGATTTGAGCAAGTTGTTGTAAGAACAAATTATGGTGTTTCTGTTACTAAACATCTTATGTAACCTCCAGTAGCTTGCTTTGTGAACTATTTTTGTATGTCTTTCTGCACTGTATGCTTCAAAAGGTATACTGGAAACTTATTTCATTATTTTCCAGGTTGAGCTAGTGACCTTGGTTCATCATATGGGTGGAGTTATTCGAAGGGACTTTAGCTCAAAAGTCACACATCTGGTGGCTAACTCAACACATGGAGACAAATTCAGAGTATGTAAGCTTGAGTTGGTACTTCATGGAAGCTTTCAATATTTGGGTCATGTAAACTAGGTCTCACTTCAGCTCATTTGTTGCTGTTTTTTTTCCTTGTGCTCACAACAATGACTTGTATTCCTGAGTTCATTTATCTTTAACATGTTTCTCTCTGAGATCTAAATAATATAATTTGCCTAAATGCAGAGTTTTTGAAATAGACTAGTAATTGACAAGAACCAAAATGTTTAAGTACTGATAGCATCAGTACTTTAGATTATAAACATTTGTTACCATTCAACAAGTGCTTATATATCAACATACCTGCTTTCTTTTTCCCAAACAGACTTTGAGGTAACTTGTGAAAGAAGTTAGTACTGAATTTTGTGCATCTTTAAAAAAAAAAAAAAAAAAAAAAAATTATTGTAAGCATTCAAATTTTCCTTTACATGTAAGTATGGGGGGGTTCCTGACATTAAAAGAGAATAATTCAAAACATGTATATCCAGTTGACAAGTAAATACAAACTTATAGATTTTTGTACTATGCAATATGACATAGCAATGCTTATGTCCTTTGACTGTCCCTTGTTTGAATTCTTAGTTAGTTGTTGCTTTTTCCTAGTGTGTTTTTGTAGTCTTGCAGTTGGAAGAGAAGACCTACTTTATAACTCTGTTCAAACACTCCTTTCTATCCCCTCAAAGGGAGAAACTAGGAAAACTTTACAATCTCTCTCAAGTAGTTGTGGAAGTAAATTTTGGAGTAGTCACACTATCTTTGGCAAAAGTAGACTGGGATGTTTGTCTTCCTCCAAAATGTCAAAAAGTGAACCAAGATTCCATATTCCACTGGAACAGAGATTTGGTTTTGTGCTTTTGTGAAAGGTGAAGGATATGGGACTAACAATGTTGCACTTCTGAGTAGGAGTCAAAATAGCTATTGATCTGATTTCATAGTCATGGAAGAATTAATACATTCCAACTATCAAGAGTTAGTTGGACATGATTCTTGCCACAATATGTTCAATTTTGCAGCATCTGTCTTGAAAAGCAAAAGCAAGATTCCAATTTCTTCTTGGCATGGGAAAGATTTAAATGGAAATACTTGGTACAATTTGTGCTTTTGCTGTTTTGTAGATTGCTGTTAGCCTTGGTACTCCTATCCTGAAAGCGGAGTGGATTTATAAGGCTTGGGAGAAAAGGAATGAAATGTAGGTGGTTATTTTTCCTTCAACTTTAACTTGGAATTCTGTTAACCTGTAGTGTTGTGAGCTTCTCTAAATAGTGATGTAGCACTGATTTAGTTACCTTTTTGTGCATCTTTTCTTTCCCCAGTGATTTCTGTGCAGCTGATGATGACTTTAGAAATCAGTTCAAGGTTCTTCCCTTCCAGGATTGCATGTTAAGTTTCCTTGGATTCTCTGATGATGAGAAAGCTAACATGGAAGAAATGACAGAAATGCAAGGTTGTTGTTTATGAAAGTTGACCTGTGAAAAGAATGGGGCTTATAGCTGATAAATACTTCCCTGAAGCTGAAATGCTGGATCATGAATCCTGAAGCATTTACGAAGACTCTTCAACTTGGAGAGTTATAAATTGATTTTTTCGATGTCGGTGTATGTGTAAGCTCTGTTAACCGTTGAAGACTTCAAACTTCCTAGTCTGATTGAAACCATAGACGGTTTAAAAAAGCAATTCTAGGGTGCTTGAAGATATCCTGTGTAGTATTTTTTCTGCTTCAGTTTTCATAACCAGTTTTGTGGTATGCACCTTCACATAATTCACAGAAAGCATCTACAATCTTCTTAGCTTTGATATGAATAATCATTGGCAAAACATTTGATTGGAAATGTTCCATTTTTGACTATTTTCGTCCAATATTAATAATCCCATTGACAGTAATGTTGTAACAGATAATTACAAGTCTCCAGCCTTATTGCTAGAGCTATGTGTAACAACTACAAAAAAGCAACGGAGCAAGTTTGTAACATCATGGCTTTCCCAAAAGAGGCGAAAATTTGGCTGGATTTACTTTTTTCTTTCCCTGACCTGTTTACCTAAAGCTACTTATAAGATTGTCACTTATTGCTAATTATAAGTCATGCACAAGTTCTAGATTGTGGATGTCTTTAGGGTGAGTATTCCTGGCTTGCTCTTCCAACACATGCTTTCCAAAAGGTGTATTAGTTTAAATGCCTTCTGAATTCTGTGTACTCCTGACTTTGCAATCTGTATTTCACCACTGTGTGCTGCATTCTACTTCCCCAAAGCTTTCCACTGCTGGTAATATTTGGGCTGTTGTGTAAGCCCAGCAAATGGAGAATTCATCTCTCTGACTCTTATCTCATTAATAATAGGTGTCACAGAGCTATCAAGTGAGCTTCTAGTTTAACAGTAATATTCCTCAGTTTTTCTAACTTGCCTTTTTTTATTTAGGAGGACATTATTTACCCGTTGGTGATGAAAGGTGTACACACTTGGTGGTTGAAGAAAGTACAGTGAAAGATCTTCCATTTGAACCTTTAAAAAAACTTTATGTTGTAAAGCAAGAGGTTAGTACTGAAAAATTCTTGAACGTATATTGCTATATAATACTTTTTTCAGAATGTTTGCAAACTGCCTATCTATCGTATACATTATTTTGAATGTTTTTAACTTTAGGTGGAACCCTGTAACCTGTTCTTAATGTGTGGGGATTTTTTTTTTTCTTTTAGTGGTTCTGGGGAAGCATTCAAATGGATGCCAGAGCTGGAGAGTCTATGTATTTATTTGAGAAGGTATGTTGAACTCTCACATAATGTGTGCTATATATTGGTGATAAAATTAACATGTGTGGGGCCAGAGATGAGATGTTTCATAGCACCATTTAAGTTTCAGATAATTCATTATCAATTTTACATATAGAATACTAATTTGGAAATTTTTTCTTCTGCTTCCGAGAAGTTGAACTTGTTTTGTAGTCAAACAAAACTAGTGTGTCTTCCAACTTAAAAAAGAAAAGGGGCTCTACCCCTCCCCCCTCAGCTTTCCTAGGAGTTGAGTTGTGTGCTGGTCTCTGCAATTAACTTAGCTTTGCATGGATTTGAGCTGGATACCGGGGGTAAAAACCACTAAGTTAAACTTTCTTTTTCTTTTCTGCAGTCGGAATCTCCTGGCCTCAAGAAGTCTGTGTCACTCCTTTCTCTGAGTACTCCAAACAGCAATCGCAAAAGGCGCCGTTTGAAAGAGACTCTTGCACAACTGACCAGAGAAACAGACATGTCGCCATTCCCTCCTCGGAAACGCCCATCAGCTGAACATTCACTTTCTATTGGGTCCTTGCTGGATATTTCTAATACTCCAGAGTCAAGCACTACCAGTGGAGGTAGAGCTAACTTTCGTTCAGGCACTCTTGAAATGGTTGGGAGCTCTCCACATGCAAGCGACAACTGTAGCAGTAGGGAAGTCTTACAGGTTTTGTTACAGAATTCCTAAGTAATTCCAGGCTTTCACCTTTTTGGAGTGTGCAGAACACACAATTGGAGTGAAGAAGTCAGACCCAGACAGAGGTCATGCTGCCTTTTGTCATCGCAGTAAGCATATTCATATCTGAAGGAAGACAAGGAAAATATATGATGTTGATAAGCATGAAGTACAGTACAGCATTACTTCAAAATTATTCAAATGCTTTGCTGAGAATCTGCATAAATAAGCAGCATAGTTAACACTAAATCATTTAAAAGCCTCTCTAGTGGGGTACTTGGAGAAAGGAGGACTAAGTTTCTTTTCTAAAGGAATTTTATCTTAAATTCCTGCAAAGCCCACTCCTTCTAGGTGTTTGAAAAGTTCTGTTGAGTTAACACTATTTGTGTCATCAAACTGTCATGTCAAAACTTCACAAGAACATAAATCAAGTGGTTTTGATCAGTTACTTGGCAAAGAGCTTTTAATGTCTCTGCATGTGGTGCCTGTGGAAGAGAGCAAGCTGGAAAATTATGGATTAGTCAAAAACTATTATCTGGATTTACTTTTAATTTTTTGTAAAAGTCCCATTTTATCATATAGAGGAGCTACTGGGATTATTATTACTGCTGCTTTTAAAAAGCCACTGTGTACAAGTCAAATAAGTAATCCCTGTGAGTAGCAAGCTCTAAGTGATAATTCAGAAGGAATATAGGAAATATTACTATCAAAGACCAGCTTTCTTAGATCTTGCTAGTGCTATTTTAACAAAAGTTTCTTTTAATCCAACATCAGCAGACAGTTTCAGAAAGTGCTATTTTGAAAACAAACCAGATAAGGTACTTATTGCTGTTAGAGTTACTATGAAATGAACTTTGACATCAGAATCAGTGAATGTAGTTCTCCATGGTCCAATATATGAGGAAGTATTTAAAACTAATGGACTGCTCCAACTCCTTCTTGGCTTTAGGTCTGAGAGATGACTTTCTCGTGTCTTCCTCTCTGCCTGATAGTCCTTGCATGCAACACTTACACTTAATCCTGATTTCAATAAATGATTTTGAGCTACATACCTAATGTAAGGATGGTAGGCAGCTGAAAGATATTTGCTTACATGGCAAAGTGAAAGTAGAAAAGTACTTCTGTACAAAACATGTGTATAAAATTCAGCACTTGATCCTCACTTCTTACTAAACATGATCAGGTTAGGTCATTGATCTGCCCGTAAATGACATATTAATTTCAGACTAATTTTCAGAAATATACATTGCTATTATTCTGTAATTAGGCTGTAATGAAGAAAGCTGTTTTCTAATAAGAGCTCTCGTAACTATAGAATAATCTACAGAATATCCTTAAAAATACTGTAATCTTCCCTGAAAAAAAATCTAATTTTTTTTCCTGCTTTTTGAGGGTGAGCTATGTTTCTTTTATGGACTCTATTGTAATAAAGTTCTATTTTCTTTTGGGATTTTCTCTTCATCAGAAACGGCAAAATCCTGTGGAAAGCCTTCCAAAAACTCAACTCCTCTTCCACTAAAGCAGTCTGCAAGATGGCAAGTTGCAAAGGAATTGTATCAGACAGAAAGTAACTATGTTGATATTCTAACAACAATCATTCAGGTAAGCTGGTTTTAAAGCAAGTGCCGGTTAATTGTTATGAGACATCTAGAGTTTACATCAATGATTATTTCCAACCTGTAATGTATCTAAGTTGGTGTTCTTTTCTTAAAGCCACTCCTCTCTAACCAACTTGTGCTAAATGATAATGTCTTAAGATTGTGACTGCAGGAAAGTATGATCTGGAAGGAATATACTATTGCTTTCATACTTATTTCTAACACAATGTGTGGCAGTTGGGAGAGCATTGACTTTTTTTGTCCAATTAAGTTATTTCAAGTTCCATTGGAGAAAGAAGGACAACTTGGAGGACCAATCCTTGCACAGGAAGAGATTAAGACCATATTTGGCAGCATACCGGATATTCTTGACGTGCATACTAAAATCAAGGCAAGATACAAATTCTTTCTTGTGGGAGAAGTTTTGATATAGACTTTGAATCTTTTCTGCATACCTTGTTGTATCTACTGGATAGGTGTAGATTCATCCTGATGCTGTTACATAGTGTTCAACCTCTGGATTTATGTGCAAATCCAGAATACACTGTAAGATTTAATAGTTACTTATAAATATCTGAGCATTATGCTTGTAACTAATGTTGCTATTCATCTGCGGACTTTTCCTTTTCCTGTTTCACTACCTTTTACAAGTTACAGAAATCCCTTACAGGAAGAAACTAGTCAAAAGGGCCAGTGGTATCACATGCTATAGTTTAAATCTCACAAATGCTTTCATGTTTCTGTTAAAGGAGTAAACTATCCTTCCAAGGATCCCTGCTAAACCTATGCAATTAAAAATAATTAAAAACCCCAACAAACCAAAAATTGGCATTTTCCTTGGCTTTAGACATGTTGATATAAGGAGAGTTCTATCATTTCTTAGGAAAACCTAATTCCTTCTTAAATGGCTTTGAACCAATTGCTAGAAATTAGAAGCCCATAAAGCTGGCTTGCACTTCAACCTCTGAAGCAGTTGACCTGGTAGTGAGCTTAAGAGCTGATTAAAATTCCCTTTGAGATTGTTTTCCTGAGACTTGCTGTATTTTATATTTTGATCTGGATTGCAAGCACTCTGAGGCCATCTCTGGGTCTCACAATAGACTATGATGCAAGTATTCCTGGAATATGAAGTCATAAAATATCCTTCAAATGATGGCATGTGTCTGATCCTGTATGCAGTTCATAGGCTTTCAAAACAGATTTGCACACTCCCTGTAACTCAGTGGTTTGTGTTGCGCAGGTTTAATTTTGTTTTCTAGCTGCTGGGAACCAACTGGTTAATCACAATAGGTGTTGATCTGTGCCCACTGAGACCTGGATGGAAGCAGAGCATGTGTTGAGCAAGGTTCACCTACAGCATGCAGTGCAGATGTAGTTGTTTAGATGTAGTGGCTGTCTTTTCCTTTGTCTTTAGCATAAAACTGAGAGAATGGCTGCAGCAAACCAATATTAATAATGAATCTTTTTCCATTAAAGTGAATCCTGAACACTTAGCAGTGCCCTCCTGTCCTTGTTATTAGTTGGCAGTGAATAAGCTTGATCCTTATCAAGCGGATACAGGCTTAACAACTTGGTCTCAATTTCCTTGACACCCTGGCACAGCAAGCAAGGGAAATCTATGCAAGTTCTATTTCAATCCTATCTTGTGTTTAAGAGTCTGATATTAGTTGTGCACTCTTAATTAGAATTGGTTCAACTTTATTCTACATATACTTTTTAAATAATCATTTGGGATAAGTTCTGTAGTGTGTTGGACACAGCAGTGTCATCTTGTTGCAGAGTTGGCTACTGCCGATACACTGCTAGGTTCTGCGTGCATTGATTCAAAACTATATATTCCGTAAGCCAGATGTCTCTTGCTTTCAGCTCTTGGTAGACTGGAGGGGTGAAATTGTACAGTCTTTAGGATCATCTGTTTTGTCAGCATGGAAACACATGGCTAATTCTGTTTGGCAGAACGCTGATCGTATATTAGAGATTTATGCAGTTCATTCTCATCTTATTTTTTTCCCTATGTGTATTCTAGGAAGACCTGGAAGAGCTTATGATTAATTGGACTGAAAGCAAAAGTATTGGTGATATCTTTCTTAAATATGTAAGTTTGGGGTTTTTTTAATGCATTAGAGCTATTATGCAGTATTATCTTGCTTTACAAATCGTTTATTTGTAGGAGCTGCAAATACAAGCTGAACTCTACTGATGAGGAAGAAAGCTGAAGTCTAAAATTGTATTTTCTGTCTAAACTTTTCAGTTGATTTAGATGATACATGATACTCTGTATAGGTACTACACTTCAAGTTTAAGTGTATGACTATCCACTTGTACAAAGGGGTAAAACCCCAAGTAGATGTGGGTTGAGAACTGTAATTTGCAACACTATGGACATGTAGTGTTGGTTTTCACTCGGATATTAAGAGGGGCTTTTCCTGTATCCTTAGCTATCTGCTGCCTCTGATCAGTAGCGAATACCTAGGGAGATTAGTTTTCATGTAAATATTTTGTGTTCTTCCTTCAAAACTTGAAATATGTAAGTAAATAAAGACTCCTTGTTTTCCCAACTGCTGAACTTGCAAAACTGGAAAGTTAGGTCTGGGACAGCAATGCATTTTAACTTAAGTAGTCCGCTAGTATCTCATGCTTTTGCTGACCTGATTATTTTGAGGGCAATAGTGTTTAGTATTCAAACGTTTTCAGTCTAAGGTATTGCTTTTGGTGGTTTAATGTCTTTTAAAGGTGACTGCAGTAACTGGAATAAATACCTGTTTGAAAGTTCCACAATTCTCACCAAAACCATCTTACTAAGTGGGAATCTGCCTTCCACTTCAGCTGCTCACCAGCTTCTAGAATTCTCAAGTGTATTTCAAGTTTCTGCAAGCAGTCTGCATATAATCAGCAGCACTGAATCTTGGACATCTGGCATGCAAAAATGTCTTCACTTGTTCTATGAACATGCATGGGTTTATGATATGATTTTTATTATTCTTTATTGAAATGTGCCTTTGAGCAGCTTTGTATGGCTCAGGGCATGTGACCATATGTACAATTGCTATATAGTATGTAAAGCAGCGCTATAACTTCTTTCTTTCAGTCAAAAGACTTGTTGAAAACATACCCTCCATTTGTTAATTTCTTCGAAATGAGCAAGGAAACTATTACTAGATGTGAAAAACAGAAGCCAAGGTTTCATGCCTTCCTAAAGGTAAGCCTGCAGAACTAAAGTCTTTGGGTAGAACATGGACATCCATTACCAAGTATGCTACTTAATGCAGTAATTGGAAGAATGCGGAATTTTGGAAGCTTGGAGGAATGTGAACATCCCTTGGTGAGACAGAAATAGGAAAGATTGTACTTCAGTCCCTCCAGCTGCCCATAAGACTCTAAGAGGTCCAGGTTCCTCTGCTGTTTTACAGCTTTCTAGGTTTTTTGATTATATGCATTTTTTGCTGGAAAAATTGCATTCCAATTACTTTCTTCCAAATGCATCTTCTGTTATCTGTAAAGATAACTAGAGCTACTGCTTTTTATTGGTCTCCCTTCCTGTGTTAAAAGAAACATTTCTTCTGAAATAGCTTTTAACTAGCTTTCAGTAGCTGTGATGTTCTGGGGAGGTAGAATTTCTTGGCTTTCTTGAACCTATTAAACAGGAGCATAACATTGGAGATCTGAAAGAAAGATCATTTCAAAGAAAGGCTTACTATGAATGACTTTTGAGACTCTTGATCTTTAAGATAAAGGTATGTAGCTAATAGAGCAGTGGAGCTTTAACTTCTGTATCCAACAAGTGTGTCTGAAATAGTGGAGTAATCAAACTGGTGTATTTCAGCTTATGTTTTCTGAGGAACCAGGAATGACATCTAGGTATTGAGATCTAAAAGATGGGGAAATTAAAATAATAATTATTATAATAAGAAATTATAATATTAATTATTATAATAAGAGGATCCATCCCCTGCCCCACTCCCCAGCAGCATCTGAAACAAGGGCTTGAGGGGTTTAATATGGATAGCTTAAAACTACTTTCTGAGAACATTAGTTGTGTGGTAAATATTGTGCAGATTTGAATATAAGGTGGCTTTTAACATGATCTGTTAGTGACTGGTTTTAGTAAGTGATTCTTAAACTCTTACTCTTAAACTCAATGCTAGTTTCAAGGAAAACAGTTTTTCTTCTAATTTCTGACTTAGGATTTTTGTGTGTGCACAAAAAAGGGAATTATTTCCTTTCTCTACTTTTCCCCAGATAAACCAAGCTAAACCTGAATGTGGCCGTCAAAGCCTAGCTGAACTTCTTATCCGTCCTGTTCAAAGGCTACCTAGTGTTGCTCTACTACTAAATGGTAATGTAATGATGTTTTTTTTATTCGTTTGTTTGACAATAACCAAGATAAGATCTGTTTTTTTGTCATAATTAGCAACAGCATTTTTTTCCCCCCGATTCTGGGACTTTTGTCGATTGCCATTAAACATGTTAGACTGATTACTGAAGAAAACATACTCCTTGCTAAATTTCACTCGTTCATGTATTTGTCAACAGAATACAAGTAGAGGAAAGGTGTGCTGTGACAACAGTTTGTCTCTTGATATAGAAATATTATTGAGATTCAAATCCAGCTACCATAAACTGGAACAGCAATTCATATACACAGGACTTAGAACTTCAGGTGTTTCACCTGGTATCAACCACTTGCTTTAATAATGATTAAGTTAATAAAAATAGTCTTTAAAAAACACTCCACCCCCTATTACTTCAGTTGGAAATAGGCTTCTATGAATGTCTGCACTTATGAAAAACAGCACACCGTCTTGTTGATTTTATAGTTTCAGGGTTTTGCTTTGTATAGTAGGTATTTTTTTTCTTAATGATATACATGGACAATTGCTGCTTAGCCTGCTTATCGAACTCAACCAAGGCTTTTTGGACTCCAGGGCAGCTGTGCTTTCTTTGATCATCTTATTTGATTTACAGCTTACACCTGAATAATTTTTTTTCTCAGGCTCTTGTAATGTGTGTGGGTTTTCATTATTTTTTAATCACAGATATTAAGAAGCATACAGCAGATGAGAACCCAGATAAAATAATTCTAGAGAGAGCTATTGAATCATTAAAGGAAGTGATGACGTAAGTGATACTCGCTCTATGAAGCCTGTTGTTTTATATTTGTATCTCTCTTCCTTCTAAATTGCTCTTACCCTGGTATTGCTGTAACTGTAATCACCAAGTAAAAATACATAATTGTATGTGGTCATCAGTCTCCCTTTGGCCACTGTTACTTTGGCACTTGTGCCAAAACTCTTGAAGGAGTTTGTGGTATCGTTTCACAATACTTCTACCTGAACCTTTGCTGTTTCCTTGCCTCAGTGTGAAGCTGAACCTCCAGAATCCTCTATTGTCTTCCAACTCTATTTCTTTGAATTCACTCTAGAATGGAAGTGTCTTGTCTTTGAATCTGCTATAGATGCAGCCACTGAAAGGATGTGCTATTGGTAGATTAGTTTCTCTTCCTGTATTAGCTATTCTTGGCACCAATTCATGAGTTAATTAGATTAAAGTTGAAGCTGTTTAGATTAAGTCTTAGCTTTTTTGATGTGTAGTGTATGTCTCCAGCAATGAGACCTCCTCTATTAATTGGGTAAATGTTTGCCTGATTTTAACAAATTTTAAATTGTAATTCTTGTATTTGCTTCTTGGTGAGCTGCAATCTTGAGTTGCAGGTTCTAAAGAACTATACTGGATTGCTCTCTAGTTAATCTTATTGGGCAGGTGAGGGGAATAATATATTAATTGAATGATATGTCAACCACTGACAATATGACAAGAATATTTTTGAGGTTTGAGGTTGCCTGCGTGCTTAGCATATGGTATTTGGATACTTCAGTGAGCAAGTGTGGTTGATTTTTGTATTTTCCAGTGCTGCTGTGTAAAATATAACTCAATGCTTAGCTTAATTTTCATTTATTGTTGCTTGATATTGAAGATAAATATGATGTGCTTCCTTCAGACATATAAATGAAGACAAAAGAAAAACAGAGGCCCAAAGGCAGTTCTTTGATGTTGTCTATGAAGTTGATGGCTGTCCAGTAAGTAATTTCTCTGAAACTGCAAACCTGTAAAATGACTGTGCACTTGTTTGCTCTCTTTTGCAAAAGCATGTGAAGTTAAAATGTAGTGGTGTGGGTTTAAATGGATTTCCAGTGTTAAGTTGTAATCGAGCAGTAATCCAACCATTGAACTAAATGCTTAATGAGCTTTTTGCTTCTGTTAGGCCAATCTCTTGTCCTCTCACCGAAGCTTAGTTCAGCGTTTGGAAACCATAGCACTTGGCGATGACCTCTGTGACAGGGGAGAACAGGTCACACTCTTTCTGTTCAACGATTGCCTAGAGGTAGGTTGACTATGTAAGAACATCTCAAACTGAATTATAAAAGGCATAACGCTACTGATGAATAAATAAGTAAAATTTAAAAACTTTGAAGTAGGATTCTAAGTCACAGCTGATAGCTCAACAAATGCTGATGTTGGCTTTCCATTTGCTAATATATAAGCAAACGGAAGTAGCTAGTCAATTCTGTATGGCTGAGAGGTGTTAATATCATCTTCAATGCCTTGCAGATAGAGCAAAATTTTTGGAGGAGCTCGATCTGTTAAGAAACGAATGTTTATCTGAATATCACTTTGAGCAGTATGTATGGTTAAAAAAGTACTAGGGTCCTTGGCTCAGCAGGATGTTAGTCCTTTTTAAGTTTAGTCATATTTAATGTTAGTAAATAGTGGGCCTCTGGGGAAGGTTTGTCTATGCTTAGGCAAAAAAAAAAAAACACATTAAATAAATACCTTAGGCTAATCCTGTGTTAGAAGAACTAGGAGGGGAAAGTAATTAACTGAGTTTTGGAGACTTATGTGGAGAAAATGAGCTTGTAAAGGACACTTTATGAAAGTACTTGTAACTGCCCACAGCAATAGAGAACAGTGTTTTTGTGGAAGACCAACTCTAAAATAATCAGAAATTAGTTCAATCTTAAGCACCACTTGGAGACAAAAACCCACTGTAACTGCTGATGAACTCTTCCTTGTAGTCAAGCTGACTCAGCTTCAGCACTCCTTGTAAATGAGGGAAAGGAAAATAAAAACACTTTTAATAGAGTCTAGACTTCTCTTGTACAAGATACAAGCAACTGAAGATGCCTTTCTTGGAAACCAAGTGAAAAAGCTATGTATTAATGTGAAGTCAACCTGGAGTGACCAACCTCTTTTGCAAAACCAACTCGATAGCTGCATACACAAGCAACAGGAAGTGATATTTCTAGGAAAAAAAACCCACCATGGCCTAAGTTGGTTCATGCATATAGATGTTGTCTTTTTTGTTTAAATCTAGACTACCTTGTGGTAGGCTTCAAAGGACCCTTACTTGTTCTGCAGGGTAGATAGAATTGAGGTCTGTAATACAAAATGATTTTTTTTTACAATTTATTTTTAAAGTGAGTGTATTGATGCTAAGTAACAAGTATTGCTGAGCCACTTGAGGTGTCAACAGTGAGTAGTAAGATAATTGAATTCCTTTAAAGATTCATGTGATAGAGTAAATAAGGGAAATACTGTAGAATATATTTTCTATAGCAGGGCTTTCTGTAACTTCCTATATGCTGGGGGGTGAAAAAGATAGGAGAGGAACAGAACAATGGCAGTAGACCTAACTTTAACCTCTGTTTTCTATTTAACCGCAGATTGCGAGGAAGCGGCATAAAGTTATTGGTGCTTTCAAGAGTCCACATGGCCACACAAGGCCTCCTGCATCTCTTAAGCATGTTGTTCTTATGCCTCTATCCCAGATCAGGAAAGTCCTGGACATCAGGGAGACAGAAGGTCTGTATGTTTAAGTGCTGTAATAGCTAATGAAAACTATGGTTCACAGTATAAAGGATGAAGGTCTGCTGTCATGGGATAGAAGGCTAAAGTATATTGGTTTGTGTGGTATGTTAGGTATGTGACTAGTATAATCTGCTGCATGAGCTTGAGAATTCCTTGCGTTGACACCTTTTGGCTTTTCAAGAATCACTGCAGAATGCTGAATTTGGCAGAACTGAGATTAGCATAAGCCAACCAAAAGGCAGTGTGAGCTCAACAGAGGAGTACACTTGACAGCTCTGGATTTGCAAAGCAAAACTGAAAAAATCAAACTTCAGTCCAGAGCATTAGACTGACCAGAGACACATGCTGTTGCTGTGAAACCAGATCTTCACCTAACTGGTGACAGTGACACTCGGGAGGAGCTGTGCCCAGCATCTTAAAAGGATTGCAATGACTTGATTCCTGTGGCTGATTTGCCAAACTGAGACTGTAGGGGTTTCACAGAAGTAATGCATTACTACAGCAGAACTAATGCTACAATACTGTTCCAGCCTTGATAGTGACTTCTAAAGAAGTCTAGTCAGACTAGTTTCTAGGTCTCTACACTAGAAAGACACATTTGATATTTCACGGTAGGTGTGCACATCAAACCTGTTCTGCTTTTTGTTCTCTGAAGCAACTGAACATAGAAACCCAATAAAAAATAGGAATGGCAAGGAGGGTAGGTAGTAAACGTGATAACTACCTGCATTTATAAAAGATACTTTATGATTTCTTCTTTTTTTTGTCTCTGTTGAAAATTCTCTTTATATTATTGCGTAACACTTAAGTTTACTTTGGGACTTGGGTGATGGGAACATATTTAATATTTTCTAACAACTTCAGTATGCAAATCTTGGGAGAAGTTGGCTACTCTCCTTTATATACACTCTCTTATAGGACTGCTTTTCCATTGCGGTTTTTCTGAATAGGCAATGGGTTTTTCTCTCTCTGTTGTGTTCAGTGTACCTCAACTGTATCTGCTGTAAAGGATTATCAACAATGGATTAGTCTTCTGTTATCAAGTGAGCAATCTCTGTCAAGTTTAAACAGTAAAACTGGTATAACTTGACAATTTTAACATGTCGTGTAGATTGCTGATGTCTTTGTTGCTTTTTCCTGGTTTATGAAATAGGGTGAATGTTGTTTTTTCTTTGTGCTCTGATAAAGAAATGAGCTGTCCAACATTTCATGAGTTAGAGAATGAAACCTATTTACTGTAATATTCAGTAAAAAATGACTAGTCTGTAGACTGGTATGCAGATTGAGTGAACTACTGTTGCATGACAGCTGATTGCAGCCCCTTGATGAAGGATGCAGACAGAACTTGGTGATCTTGCAAGTGATACAACAGCTGTTGTATAAGTGAAAAATAAAATCCTTGCACTAAATAGTGTTGTTCCCAGCTCTGTCTCCTGCTACATGGAGTGTTACTTTTGAAGCTTTCTTCCCTGAATTACATGAAAAACTATTATTCTTTTTCTTAACATCTTACCTCTTTTTTTTTTTTTAAATAAATTGTAGATTGCCATAAAGCTTTCGCTTTAGTTGTACGACCGCCTACAGAACTCGACAACAAGCTACTCAGTTTCCAGATGACAACTGAAGAGCCTCCTAAAGACGACTGGTTGAAGATGTTGTGTCGGCATGTGGCTAACACTATTTGTAAAGCAGATGCAGTAAGTGCTCTGAAACCATATTGCTGATTGGAAATATTTCTCTCTTTTTGGCTTGAAGCACAAGAAGCTAACAGAACTTTTTAATAGCGGACATGCTTGAGGTGAAGTAGAGCAGAAAACATTTGTGCCAGCACATCTGCTAGTGAGTGTTTAAAAGGTGGAAAAGGAAACAGGCTGGAAGCTAGCTTCCACAGAAGCTAATAAGTACTTAAAAATCAAGTATCTTACCCTTCCCCCACCACAAATTACTTATAAATAATTTAAACTCTGCACTGCAGTACTTGAGTAGGGCAGGTCTCAACAGAATTGTCTTAGGCTTATTTCACAGCTTTGTTTCAATTTACAGTCTCTAGCATTATGAATCATATGGTTCGGTTTAACTCTGTGTTAGGCTAAGTTCTTTGTACTAAGCTTTAACCACATGGTCACCATAATGTAAGAGGCATGAAGCATCTTCCTCCTACAGGCAGAAGTCTACAACATTAAAATAAGGAAATAAAAACAACGAAGAAGTAAAGGAGGCACAGACCTTGCATTTTTTGAAGTTTGGGGTGTGGGCTTCCTGCAGCCAGAAAACTACTTGATTGAAGAGTAGGCCCTCTTCAGTAAGGGGAAGACACTTTCACTTAGGGCTTAATTATGTGAGGCTGTATATATCAGTCGCCCAGATTTGCTGAAAATACGTACAGTACGCATAGCTGAAACAGCTTGCATTTAAGCTAGGAATGTCTTATGTTTTGCATTGTAATCTTACTGTATGCTGTTCAGTTGTCTGTTTTTTAAAGACAGTTTTTCAGGAGAGGTAACTAAGTAATCAAAATAGCATTTTAGTTTTATTTTGTTTGGCTTGTCATCTAGGGAATTATGAGTAAGAAACTTGGCTTTGTGCTTTTCCTTTGGAGTAGGAAAAGTACTGATTCAGAAGTGTTAGTTTACTTTAATGTCTGTCGCCTATCTTCAGTCTCTTGGTTGTGTGACATGTAACACAAATGGATGGAAAAATGTTGAATTTTTTTTTTTAACAAATTAAATCTTTGTGTAAAAAATGAATCATTCCCTCTTGCCCCGGGATGTTCAGAATCACACTGACAAATTGTAAACTTATATGCTAAATCCCACAAGTTTTAACTACTATTATATAGCTTTGTACCAGCTATATAATACTTTTCTTGCTTATTTAAATGTCAAGCTGAGCTTGAATTTAAGTATGCTGCCCCTTTTCCTGGTTTTCAGCACTTCTGTAGCATTATATGAGCATGACATAGTTCAGTTTGCCACGTGGTGGCAGTAAAAGCTTTAACTGCTGCTAGGAATAGCCGTACTGCTTGCTGCCTGGAGTCCTTGTGATTTTTTTTTGAAAACTTTTTTTACGTAAACTGTCTTTTCTCAAAATAAAACCTCAGAACAACAGAAAAAAATCCCCAGCAACTTCCCACTTCTGTGTGCCCCTTCCACCCTCCAAGTTACGTAAGCAGCAAGTGAGAGATTGCTTTGCTTATGCTAGAGTTTAAGAATGAGATATGTTAAAGAAAAACCCAAACATTGTGTCTATTCTGAAACATCTATTGGGCTTAAGCTGAAAAGTTGAGTTTTAATTTTTGACGCTGGAGCTATCAAAATTTTGTTTCAGAAGAGTGCTAGATTTGTTAGTGAGGCAAAAGGGTGTATATATGTCGTGAAACTCCTCATGTATGATTCAGAACTGCTGCCTTTACTTTGGTCAACACTGAACTTGAAACAGAATCAAGCAAACCAAATGTAAAACTACCAGTGAACCGGTTTCATGAATGGATTGCACCTGCAATTTGTCTCATGAAATGACAAAAGTAAATAGCCACTTAACTGGCAAAACATAGCAATTAAAAGCTCTGAATCTTGCCTATTGAACTAGAGAATGATATTTTCACAAGTGCTGATGTTTGATCATTAAGACTATTTTTGTCTATAGGAAAATCTCATTTATACTGCTGATCCTGATTCAGTTGAAGTAAATACTAAGGATATGGACAGTACCTTAAGCAGAGCCTCCAGGGCAATAAAGAAAACATCTAAAAAGGTAAGATATTACAAAGATAGTGCTTTACAGTGTTTCTGGTGTTTTGTAGTACTTACAGTACTGACAGGAAAAACTTAATCTGAACTGAAGCTCATAAAGTAAAAGCTCCTTAAAGAATGAAGGTGGCAAGTGTTTGTTTTGACTGAGTAGTTTTGGAGTATTTGTGTATAGACTTAAGTATTATGGTCATAAGAACTGAGAACAACTGAAAGGAGGGGGCCTGACTTTGCAGAACTCAAGGAATGTGGGGAAGCCTAGTCAACCAGACCTTATTTTGACTTCCCTGAATCTCTACCCTCCCTCCTAGCCCCCTACGTTTTCATCATATTTGGACAGAGTGAGAAGAACCAAGGTGATGGGGAGCCTTAAAAGTCAAGTCACCTCATGGGTGTGTTTGTTTAGCTGGTTTTGATATAGCCATATTAACAGTTGATACATGTCCTACAGCCTTTCAGATCTAAATGGTGGCTTATATTGTAGTTACTACAACCTGATTTTTGTTATCAAACTCCTCAGGTGACAAGAGCGTTTTCTTTCTCAAAAACACCAAAGAGAGCTCTTCGAAGGGCTTTAATGTCACATAGTGCAACAGAAGGAAGAAGTTCCATTTCAGCTAATGACAGTTGTATAGGCAGCCGCCTGACTAGTACATCTTCATTAGCGGTAAGTGATTTGGCTGTACAGGCCAAATAAGTAACCTTTTTAAGACTGGTAATTACTCTATACATAGATGTGTTATTTTCTGAGCAAAGGTTGTTAAATGAAAAGGCTTACTTGCTGAAAATGCAAAAATAATCTGCTGTATGTACTGGAATCTAGGACTTGCCTTGTACAATTAAGTTGGGAGACAACCCCTCTGCCCTTTTTTACCAGAGCTGGAATATGTATCCTCTTCTGAGAGAGAATGAGAAACTTCCAATGCAGTTGCTTCATGCTTTTGATTTTGGACAACGTATATGCAAATATGGTGTACAAACCTGAATAGTATCGTCAAATTAGTGAGTTGATAGATTTAGAAGGAAAAGTAGAGAAATACAGGTGCTGCAACCTATTTTTAAAAAGGCGAGGGAGTAATCTCCTTATGTGTTTTAGAAAACTTTGAAAATAATACATCTCTACATACTGCAACTATGCAGTATGTAGCTGCTATGCAGCTTTCTTTTGCTATGTTAGGTCAAACTCAATTTTCTAGTACACTCTAGTAAAGCAGACTAAATTTGGAGGAATTTTTTTATCATTCTCACTTTTATTCTATCGTTTAAGTAAAACTATGTGCTGAGTACACATCTACTTTTCAAGTCTGTTTTTTAGGACAAAAGGACAAGAACAGGATTTCCGGTGTATTTTTCTGCTATTGCCTCATATGTCTGTACCTTAATATAGAGATAATTCAGTAGGTTTCAGTGGCCATTAAATTATAAAATAGAGATTTTACCCTGCTCTCTCATCTGAGACAGGCCTGAGAAATTTGAATTAGTAAGTGAGGAAGTATCGTGGTGGACTCCCTTGCTTTAGAGGAAATAAAAATCTACCAGTGTGGCTAAATTCCAGTTCTTTGTAAAAATTTTTGTTTCAGTTATGATCGCTCCGAGAACTGTTTTAGAATTCTAATGTACTCTCTTCCTTTTGATACTGCACTGAATCTCAATTCTCAGGAAAATGCAAGTCATGCAGTTTTCTCTGTGTGCCTACATCATACAGAAATATTTTTCCATAAAATGATAGGAACTTATGGTAGTAAAAAGTATTTTCCTATTTCAAATTCCTCCTGTAGTTCTTGGACTGTTGAGGTAGTAAGCTGCAGCTTGGCCAGCAGATCATATGTTGTATGATGTGTTGTATGTATGATGTATAATGTATTGTATGTATGATGATAACATGTGTTTTTGTTTTTTTGTGAACAACCCCATACACCACTGAACTTGCATAAAGCTTTTTTTGGTTGAATCATAAGGCTGAGGGGAAAAGAGGTTTGCATTCCAGCCCTCAGGCTTGGATACCAGTGCAGCTTTTGAGTAGGAAACTGAAGCTGCAGGAAACCTGTCTGAGTCCATTGACTCTGTCAAAGCCATTTTTCAGATGTATAGTTTTATTGAAATAAAATCCTGCCCTGTGCTTATGTGGGAATTTTTTGGTGTAGAAAAACTAGAGTAAAAATACTAGTAAAGCTTGGATGCCTGGATTTTTTCTTGTTTGGACTAACTCTTGAACCCCTTCCTACTTATAGAGTGCTCGTTCATCTTCTACGTGCAACCTAAAGGGATCTGTCAAATGTGGTGTTAATGTTCATCGCTCCAATTCTGTTGATTGGAGCTTGCAAAATTCCAAGCCTCGGTCTGTGCTGTGTCTTGGCTCTCCAAATATTGATCTTTCAAAAGTGGTAGAAGAAAAAACATCTTCCAACTTAGAAAGCTTAAATGGTTGTGCCTTGGACAGGTCATGTCCTCTCCATGTTACTACCACTGCTTACGGTGATGCTGGAGATAATAACCAGTGTGGTGCTGAGAAGTCCTGTATGTCACATACTAACGCCCATCTTGCATGAAGTGAGCGAGAAATCTTAATTCTTTTAAACCAAAACAGCATGGTACAAGCACATAAAACCCTAGGATCCACGAAGTTTTAGGTGTTGGGTTTTTATTTGACTTGTTCTAATGCACGGGGTTGGAGTTAATACTCACATGTGGTCTAGTTGTATTTCTCATTCTGGGTGCCAAGTTTAATTCTTTTACAAGTCCTTTTAACTTTATTTTTCCCTGAACTTTTTTTCTTACTTCATTTCTAAACTATGGAATTACTGCTTGTTTCAGTTCAGTTGTGTGAGTGGCAGTGTACTTCACTAGCCAGAGTTTGAGGAGTTTAACTTGGTTGCAAGGAATTTTTTGAGCAGCTAATTTTACCTGTGTTTTTAGGTTTTCTTGTTCCCTTCCTTGTAAATAGAGAAAATATCCTGTATAAAGTACTTTAGAATCTAATAAGAGCTCCTTTATAAAGAGGAATTTAGGATTTGATTTTCAAATATTGCCAATGACTGCAAATGGAACGCATGCCATAAGTAGGCATTAGAGTTTGTATTGAGGTGGTATATCCTTACCTGCTCAAAATATTCTTCTTGAAAAGATTCCTCAAGCATGCAGGTGCAGCAAGCTGCCTGACTACCAGTGCCTGTCTATACACTGAAAAGCTTGCTTGTGCTATAAAGAGCAAGAGAAGGTCACTTGAGAGGGTATCTTGAGGTCTAATGTAAACCGAATATAAAATCTCAGCTGATCCTGAGAGGTTAACTTTTAGTACTATATAGTGATGTGCTGGTTTTACTGTAATTTGAAGTCCCAGAAGCTGCCTGTTCTCTTGACACTGGAAAAGTCAGCTTTTGACCCGGTTTATGCCCATCCAGGCACCGCTAAAGCAAGCTTTGACAAGTCATTGGTATGCCTATTGCCTTCTGTAGCCAAGAAGGCATGTGTTCAGCATCTAATTTGGGGCTCAAAGCTGGTAAGAATACAAAGTGTTATGATCAGAGGGGAGCTCTGTTTTTCAGAGAGTATTGTAACAGATTTTGCCTTCAATTTGGAAGGAGATAATTATTGCATGAAGTGTGGTGCAAGATATATGCTAATACTTGGTTAACAACTACTCTTTAAAAACATGTTCTTGCATTCTGTATCTCTCAAGGTTGGTAAAAAGGAAAATCTTCCTTGCACATTTATTTTAAATGTATGCATTTGCACATTTTGGTGGTGTTTAATTTCGCCGTTCAAAATCTAGAAATGATGAATCATTAATTTCAAAAGCTGCTAATCTTTACTTTCTGTACTGTTATATTCCTTACACTGCGTGTCAAGGTTGAGAAGCAACTACTGCACTGTTTTCATCTGGTTAATAAATTATTAAATAATAAAATATTTTTATTTTTTACTTCCCTAACAGGGTATTCCTTCTCCTTCCTTGGTCAGTCTTCCCTCAGCCTTTGAAAAAAGGAGTCATACGTTAAGTCGATCAACAACCCACTTGATATGAAGCAGGCTGAAAATACAATGCTGTATGTGACTGACAAGCAGCTGGCTGTTCAAATGACCTGTTACTGACATTAATGGTACCTTAGTCATTAGCACTTAGCAATGATTAGTGAAATGTTAGATAACACTAAGTTAATCACAAGAGGATTTTTAGTTGTATTGAAGCAGATCAGCTAATCACTGGACTAAGTAATTCAGTCTTCATTCAAGACACAGTATCAACTTCATCAATTGGCAGAGCACTAATGTTTGAAATGTTGATTTCTTAAATGGAGATGCATTATGAAGTTATTGACCTTTGAAGTATGACAGTTAACCTGTTGTACAAACAGGTAAACAACTGTGTAATTGTTGATAAAGAAATAGAATTGAGTTTCTGTGATTGTGGTCTTTACAGTCTCACTGTAACAGTACTGTTACATGGATTTATTTGAACAGTATGTTTAAAGTCTAGGACTAGTTTGACAACCAAAAAATGGTAATTGTATTCTTTGAATTTCTTAGAAGTGGAAGTCTGAGGAAAATAAATTACACTCCCTTTTTGTGGGGAGTGTACCCCATGCTTTTCACATACTTTGTTAAAGAATAATTATCTAATGTTTGGGATTATTAGTGTGATATGGAAACTTCA
The DNA here is from genome assembly GCA_033558105.1 of Coccyzus lansbergi. Taxonomy (NCBI): domain Eukaryota; kingdom Metazoa; phylum Chordata; class Aves; order Cuculiformes; family Coccyzidae; genus Coccyzus; species Coccyzus lansbergi. The sequence continues at coordinate 660,446 of JAUMJK010000358.1, forward strand.
GAGCCTGATTTTGGTGTGTCAGATTTCCAGTATAGTACTCCTAAGGCTTTTAGCTGGCTTTCCCTTGTGTCTTCCTTCAAAAGTGTATATTCTCATTTCCTCTGAACAGTCAATATGATGCAATGCTATCTCAGGAACTATCTCAATATGTACATTTCTGCATTTCATTAACGGTTTAATGGTCTATCTGCTTTAGCAGGAGTGCTTAACTTCTGGTTTTTAACTTCCAGTGTCTTGTTCTGTGTCTATTTATTAGTGATGCTTCTGATTGTGTCAGACTTAAGTGTGTTTTATGTTTTTTTACCTGTCCAAGCCATGTAAATAAACTGTTTAAAATACTACTGCTTATGGCTTTGCTAAACATGCTCCTATGAGGGTCTACTTTGTGAAAAGACAGTGTGTGTGTTGGGCTTCAGCCTACAACTGTACTTTGCTTAGCTGTATAGCTAATCCTAGTAAAGTATACAAGTTGGTAGTCCTGAATCTGCTGGAACTCAACAACTCAAGACTTCCTGCACCTCCTGCCCTTAATCTATTCACCATTTTCCCTTCTTCCCCAGGTGCATGTATCTGTGGGGGTTTTTTTGTCCTTACCCATTCAAAATAAACGTGAAAAATATGCACTGACACTGGAGTTAACACAGTAGCTTCAGGAAAGAAACTATTCAATAAATACTATGCTAAAACATCAGTGATGGTTTTTATTGGTTGTTTGTGGTTTTGGGTTTTTTGTTATTTTTTTGGAGGGGAATCTTCACCCTGGTAAACTCCATGCAAAACTCTCATACTATCAACCTATCCTTACTCCTCTGATCATCTTTAATTTCCAAATTATTTGTATCTCAAGTTCACCTGCACTGAAAATCCATCGAACCTGCAATGCTAACTCTCTTGCCTGATCTTGTCGTTACTGCTACTGCATGACACTGTTGCTAAATGAATGGGGGGCCAAGTTCAGAGGGCCAAGTCCTGCTGCTTTTCATTTGTTGTGTGTAACTTTCTAGTGGAGAAACTACTTTGCTATTGAAGGAGAAGACAAATGAGTAAGACTATACTTGCCTTCAGAGAGACTATACCCCCATCCTCCATTCTGGATGCATTATCTTAACCAGTTATGTCAAGTTACAGCAGGAGCTGCCTCTTCTTATGAAAAAAAACCAACCCCCCCAAACCCAAAAAAGCAACAGGTATGCTGTTAACATAAGATTTTTTTATTTTTTTTTAGGACCAAGAAAAATGGCATCTTGAATATTGTTCTCCTTGTCATTGAGGTGATTTAAAACACACAGTGTCAGTTACTTTGTCTAGTGCTCTTTGACTATACTCCAAGGTGTTGTACTCTAGCACAGTTAACTCAAAGCATGCTTGAGTCCCAAATTGCTGAGAGGATATGCTACTACTGTCTATCTTCAGCTTGTACTGAAGCCCTTTACTGCTTTTTGGATATTGACTGGTGAGAGGACCAGAAGTTTTTCATAGAAATAAGTGAAAACAGTGAGATTTTTCAGTTAAAATAACAAGCTGATAGCTAATAATTAACACCTGTTAGCTGATTTGACAGCTTATTCTCCATCTGAGTACCTAGTGCAGTGTAATAAGTGCCCTGGATACTGGAGAAAAGAGTAGGAATTGTCTGACCTGGTTTTAGTAAGGCATTATCTGGCATTACAGTATTAGGAGCTTACTATTGGGAGAGTAACCGCTGGTGAGCACGTACAGAGCTGGCTCCCTTCTGCCCCCTGGATGGCAAACCTTGTTAATGTTCACTGTGATCATATGGAGTTGGGGCTCCATGGGGTCTGATCAGTATTTACTGACTGAGTGGATACTGGAATGGGAGAGCGTGCCTCCTAGTTTTACAGCAAGAAACAAGTATGTGACAGCATAGGATTAGAGATAGAAGTGAACTTATAAGTTAGGTGCACCAGAGTAAAACAAGCAAAAAATACTTTTTTTTACAAATGGGAGGTTTGCTTCCACCTCCGTTTCCAAGTCTACATGCACATGTAGCATTGGAACAAGAACATCCTTTTTGGGGCTATTTTGATTAGTGTCCTTTTAAACGTTAAGCAAGACCAGTCCTGAAACCCAGAATTTTTAACAATAATACTTCTACCATTTAGCTGCTACTGAATGTACCTTGTTGAGTAACAATCTGGTCTTGTACAACACCTAGCTTCAATCATGATACAGACAATTTGAATCTCCTGAAGTTTAAAAACATATTCCATTCAGAGAGTGTAGTTGAATTTAAATACAATTTCTTTAGGTCTTTATACTGAGATTTATACCGAGATACTGTATTGGTAAAACTGTAGGATCTGTTCTGCAGCTATTTAAGGAACAAACTTTGTGATAAAAATGACATTTTTCTAACCTAGCTCTAATTCTCTCACCACTCTGCTAATGAGTTAGCCAGCCCCCATTCAGCATACAGAAGAATTGTTTTCATTTGGAAAGACTGAAACTCTCTGAAGCGGAGGTCAAAAGATGATCTTTGTTTAAAACACAACCTTCTCTTCTTGCAAGCAGTACAGAATCAAACAGTCCAATAAGCTCACACCCATTGCCAGAATGATTCTTAACTGTTGCTCTAAATTAGTGCCTCTTAAGATTGAAGAATAGCTTATCAAAGGAAAAGGTCTTCTGTTGACTGGGTGTTAGGTGAAGATGTTTCCCTGTTCTGATCTGAACCTTCAAGGAAAATGCAGCTTTCTAGCAGTATGTTTACTTGCTTCTCTTGTTCATATGTGTATCTTGGTAGTAGTGCTTCAAGAGAAAATTCCTTTGAGTAGGTGGGCCATAGGTTCGTTGCTATGGAGTTGATTTAAGTATTCCCTTTGAGAAAATTATGTATTGTGTTACCAACCTATTTTTGTTAATAGTTGAAAATCAGAATAGTCTTCATAAGTTTACACTATTAATAGTGTTTAGGGAGCCCCTATAGCTTTTGGGTGGTAGTTTAGAAGGGAGTATGTAGACTAAAGCTTGTACTGTAGCAGTGTGATATATAAGGAAGCAATGGTTTGTTTGCTTGCTTAACAAATTAGGAAAAAACCCCTCTGGGATGTTAAAGAAGCCAGCAGTTGTGAAAGAGACTGAAGGTAGTTAGGAACACAGGTTGGAGCTGAACTCTTTTTGTTGATATCTGAATCACGTGAACTTCCTTATGTGGCTTAGTCTGGGCTTGAGCATTCCAGCCATTCACAAACCTGTACCTAGAATTCATAAACGTACACTCATGGCAAGCTATTAAAGCATTTGTGGACTAAGATGATTAATCTTTTGAATTTTTGTTGGAATAGAAAAGGTGGAGAGATTACAGCTGCTTGAGAGCACCTGCTTATGAATCAGTTGTAGATTGAACAGGACGGCTTGACCTGTATTTTGCAGAAAAATAGCTGCTGTTTCAAAAACAGGAACTAAAAACTCCACTGCAATATGGATGTTTACAGCCTTTAAAAGCCAGCTATCAGAGACAAAGCAAGGACTAGCAAGAATATACTTTAAAAGCACATAAACTGTTGGGAGCTTAAAATGTTGGCAGCTGACATTGGACCACACCGGTGCCACATTCTTTGCCTTGGGACTCATTTAAAGTGCAGAGCCAGAAACCTGCTCTCTCTCCTCGGCAAGGAAAGCTAAAATGGTAATGAGAACACCATGAAAACAAACTAATTAAACATCTAGTGAAATAGAAGTAACACTGTCAGACATTAGGCAAACAAAAGTGACTTTTAGGTAAGAACATTACCACTATTTAGGGCTGAATTTTCAGCTGGCAGAGTATTCTGTCTGCCTCTATACAACTGCAGCCATGCATTTGTATGCCTAATTTAGGCAGTTAAAAGAGTGATTATCACCCTACCTGCAAATTGTGATTAGTTTAAGCTGTCTTGGTGCCTTTATCAGCTGATGCATAGATTGACACTGTCTTTAAATATAGAGTCTTACTGCAGTGGGACCTGCCTTCTGTTGTTGAAGCAAGTTGTTATGTATGTAAATACATATATATGTATGTAGTAGCAATAAAAAAGTATTTAGAAAGAGGTATAAACCGTTCATATTTTTACCCTGTGTAGGGAGATTTAGTGCTGGTACTCTATACTGGTAAAATTAAGCAATTAAAGTTCTGATATTTATAGTAATATATGTGACCAGAGGAGAACCTTTATGCTTCTTATTCCCCCTTTCCCTCCAGCACCTCAGTATCTTTGGGGGCTGAGAAAGAAGGGTGAGGCTTTTGGCTCCATGCTGGAAGGCCCAGCTTAGCTGCTTAGTTTATTAGGGGAACTACAGAGCCCACCCTGTTTTGGGGGATGTAAAATCTTGCATTGCTCAAAGCCCAGAAGCAGCAGGCTGTATTCTGCCTCGCCAAGATGGGAAGCTTAGGTCTCGCTGGCATCTGTCAAGACTGGGCTAAGGATGACTTTTTGCACTTCTCTTCCACCATCTTTTTCTTCATCCGGAGATCAAGGAAAGCGAGGGAGCCTGGTAAGCACCTTAACAATTTATTAATGGATTCTTTAAAGTGGAATTGACTGGAATATAAATTGTATTACCTGAGCTCTTGGAGATTTTGTTTCGTGTACATTTAAACCAGTAATGTTTATTTGTCGATGTTTGGAGATACTAACTATGTGTCATAAATATTCAGCTTCTGTCTTCACCCAAACAGTCAGTAATTCATTGACTATGTCGGATTGTAAGCTCCTACATGCTTTCTGCTGCTCTGTGATGGCAAAGATGATATTTCAGTAGTTTCTCCAGTGTTTCAGCCCAGAGGGAATGTAAATATAAGCATAAATGATTTTAAAAATGTGCCTTTTTCCTGTGTTTCAATGGATCATGCATTAGAGTTGGTATGGCTGACAAATCAGCACTGATTGCTAATTAAAAAGCTGAATATATTAAGGAGTTTCACACTTCCATTTCTTTTTCAGATTGAAACCCTCACTGTATGAGTGAATGCTAGGGAAGCTCTAATGGATGCAGTCTAATTACTTGCCATTTTTGCTTTGACTTAACACTTCATGAATTACAGTAACTCTGACTGATGGATCATTGCTGATTACTAATTAAATGGCAGAATCAGTTTTATGCACCAGTTTTTACCCCCACAAAAAGTGACACTCCGTATCTTAAGGAAAAAAAAGCTTTCTCTCTGCTTGTTTGTTGATATGTAAAAGCTGATGGTCTCATCCCTCCGGAAAACAAAAATTCTTAGGGCACATTTAACCATAGTGGTGGATAAATATACTTCAAAAATAAAGTTACTGCTGTGTTGCTTATAAAGGAGGCTTTGGAGAGAAACCATTCAAGGCAGTATAGCAACTCAGCATGTTTCCTGGCACTCTCATTCTCTTACAGATTGCCTCAACCCTCATTTAGACAGCACAAAGAACAATATGAGCTTTAGTCCTTTATCTGCGGGAGGGGACAAGTCATTCACTGCCATCCGTACTCCCCAGGCCACCCAGATTCTACAACAAATGCAGGAATGCCTTGTCTTTCTTTTTATTTCTCTTCGCTTGTCTTTTCCATTCCACATATCCAGACTTTAATCTGGTTCTTGACAGGATTACTACTCTCCTAGCCTGTGATATATTTTGATTTGTACTAGTGGTCTGTAGACATTAGCTGTTGAGTTTGGGAGTTCTTTTCCTGCCGGTGGTGTCCCTTTACTCCTCATCAGCAGTGGGTAGGGATGTGGAGAGCTGGTAAATCATAGAATCATAGAACAACCAGGTTGGAAGAGACCCATCGGATCATCGAGTCCAACCATTCCTATCAAACGCTAAACCATGTCCCTCCGGACCTCATCTACCTGTGCCTTAAACACCTCCAGGGAAGGTGAATCAACCACCTCCCTGGGCAGCCTATTCCAATGCCCAGTGACCCTCTGTGTGAAAAACTTCCTCCTAATCTCTAGCCTAAATCTCCCCTGGCGGAGCTTGAGGACATTCCCTCTTGTCCTGTCCCCTGGCACTTGGCAGAAGATCCCAGCTCCCTCCTCTCCACAACCTCCTTTCAGGTAGTTGTAGAGAGTAATGAGGTCTACCCTCAGCCTCCTCTTCTCCAGGATAAACACCCCCAGCTCTCTCAGCCAAGTAACTGCTATAACTTTTCTTGCTACATGCCCAGAAATATTTCATTCTACTCCAGACTTTAAATCAAGAGTAAGGGCTCACTAAAATTGCTACAGATCTTTTCAAATCAACACATTAAAGGCTGAGAAACTTTTCTTTGTGCTGATTTAACTGAAATTGCTACCAAAGCACAGCCAAACTTTTATCCTAAAAATAATTTCTGCTTCTCTGAAAGTAAATTATGCTTCTCTAATCTCCTTCAGTTTGTGAGCATGCCCCTAAGTGTGTGAATATTTCAGTACATAGTTTGTAAAAATCCATCAGGGATAATGCTCAAGAGCAAGGGTCAAAAGAAATGGTGTGTTCCTTGAGATCCCATTTATCAAAAAGAACAGTGTTAAAATCTTTGGCATACAGGTGATGTTAATGGTTCCTCCTGGACTTAAAATGTATTACAGGGAGAATCCATGAAGTCATTTTTGTAATTTAAGGCTTTATCTTTTCTTTGTTAGTAATTCTTCCTGTCTGAATATCACTGTTCACCTTAAGCAAAATAAAGAATATATTATTACTGTGAGATAATAAAAAAGATCCTGCTTTACTGTGGTCAGTACCTGTGATAAGTGTAAAAATTGGCATTCTAATGGGTAGCGAGAAGGTCCCTTTCTCTTTGCCCCCACTTCTTCCATTTAGAGTAATTCATATCCTCCTATTAACAGCAACTCAGAGTAGCACATTTGTACAAAGTGAAGAATATGGCAGCATCTGAAAAACAAGCTATACCAGTCATTGTAACTGGACAACCAGATCAATGTTTAGAAAATCTTTACAAGAAAAAGAATTCACATGAAGTATTGAAATTAGGCTGTTTGAGTACAAGGCTTCAGAGAATATTTTATCATACTTGCCTGTATACCTTGTGTTATTCATGATGGTGTGATCTTTCAGGAAAAATTGGAAGATTTTACAAAGATTTGTGGAAATCAAGGGAAAAAGGGCAGTTGTTTTCATCTGGTACTTCTGAAACTCCACCAAGACCTCCTGTGCCTTGTCTTCTACATGTACCTGAGATGTGTGATCTGCCTGCCCCAGTAGTCTTGGTGAACACTGAGATAAAGCTTTCTGGAGCTGACAGCCAGCGGGATGCAAAAATTCCACCATTTCTTCTCTTTGACTAGGAAATGACTGGAACAACTCAGCTCACGTAGTTAGTGTAGCAAGCATGACCTTTTTAAAGAAGGATGCCATATGGAGCTTTTTAGCCTCTACTTTCTCCAATTTTGCTTTACTCAAGAATGACCAGCTTCAAAGAAAAAGTTCACTGCTCTAATTTAATATTCTCCATATTGAGAAGGGTAAAAATAAACGTTCTTCTTGGTTTATTCATGCATACACTAGAATCATCCAAGTGTGGCATCTGAAAGGAACTACATGATTATAATCTGAAGTGAGAACAGAGTTCATCTTGTGAGATTTCTTGTTTTTTCCCCTGCAGACTTTGAAAGAGGAAAGAGATTGCTAAATCTTAACAGCAATTAAAACTTAAGAAAGCCAGGGCTGTGCTCTCCTCTGTTAACCTTTTTAGTATTCTGCTGGCTAATTGTCTGTCCGTTCCACCTTCTCCTCCCAGGTTAATGGGGTGGCTAACAAGGGAGGACAGAAGTGGTTGGCCAATCACACCACAAAGAAAACTGAAAAGGTCAAAGTAATGCACTGTATTATTCATGGATTATGCTTTGGTGAGGTATCTTGGATCTCACACCTTCTCGTGATGAATTGCAACAAGAACAAGGAACAGCCCAATGTGAAATTGGCTCTTGTGACAATGATTGTAGTTCAAATGGAAAAATGTAAAACTGGCCTGTTGTTGTTCTGGGGTTTTGAGATTAAAGATGCATGATCTAGCTGCCAAGTAAGCAACAGGTTATGTTTGTACTGCTTAGCTAGGTTGTAAGTGTAGTAGATTGTGTATGTATAGACATTCTTCTAATTTTAGCCAGGGACATTGTTTTGGAAGCACTATGTGGTGCCTAATATACTTCCTGTGTCTTCTGTGTCAATAAACTCATGATTAGTTTATAGATCTTAATATGAGACCGTGGTGGAAACGGAGATAGATACTTGCAGATGCAGGAGCATGACTGAAGTGCTCCAAATTATTTTCTGAGTACTGTCCCCATTATTGAGAGCCAAGGAAGAATAGCAACAGCAGACTACTGATTTAATCCCTAGTGTGTCTCCTCATGCAGTCCCTACCACTGGATGTCATGAGTACATTGCATCTTGCTCTTGTGTTCATTTTCCTACTTTAGCTGCAGACCCATTCTCCTTCACTTTGAACCACAACCCTGTATTTTTCCAGTGTTTTTATCGCACCTCTTTGACAGAAGAGACTTCATAAATAGTGAAAGTGAAAAATGTTTCTTTAAGACCAATCACTGTCTGTTCTACCTTCTCTGAGTCGTAATTAATGTTGTAACCCAACCGTAAACATATACCTGACACTTGAAGGAGCTGACTCTGTGCTCATTGTCCCTCCCAGGCCTTAGTACAGAAGTTCTGACATTTACAAGGAAGCAAAGGCTGCAGCAGCAAGCAGAAGAGTTGCAAGGCAGTCCTAGGGGAGAGGGTATATATACCTTTTTTGTTTTCCCCCTTACTTTAGATTGGTATAGTGTCCTTTGCTTTTCATTGAGTGGTTTCAACTGACATCAGTTGCCTGGGGCCAGTGAACCTAGCTGTCAGCAGATAAATCATATTTGTGATAATAAAATTCTGTGATGGAGGGAAACAAACCCCCATCATTCATTTGGAAACTAGTCTTTGAAAGAGAAGTGACCTGAAAATGGAACTCTTGGGAGTGGTCTGAGATTTGCCCTTGTGTATGGGACTAAAATAGCCACAGCAACCACAAGCCAGACTGTTTCTGTTATGCTCTTAACAAAAAAGGAGGATGAGGAATGAAGTCCAACTAGTAATAACATTTCCTGAATGAGAGGATCTGTGTTATATGCCATCATCACCCTATAGGAATCACCAGCTAAGAGACCAGAGACTCATTATTATAACACAGTCTGCATATTCTTCAAGAGGTGAATTAATTATTGTGTGTTTTAATTTTCATAGATGATCCTGGTGAATCTCAGACTTTAGAAACTATGCTGCATGCAGCAAGCATGAGAAAGTCCTCCCTCTTCTTTTTCCCCGTTGTCTAGCCAAAATGTATTATATCCATGGAGTAAAGTTGACTCCCAAGGAGTCCTGAATAAAAAACTATGCAGATTTGGGCCCAGGAATCTATGCTTTACAGAAGGATATTTGTGGAAAATGAAAACCGTAATGTCCTTCTCTGTGACAGAGGCTCCTTTCATGTTATTTCATAGCTGACTTCATCTCCTGACAACTGCTTTAGTCTGTGGCTTCTGGAGGCTAAAGGGCAGTGTAGCCAGGTGTTGGCCTAGATGTTTCTGGCACCTAAGAGATTGATTGGGGCTGCGGCCTCTCTCTTTCAGTCATGTATCGATCTGCAGCATAAAACAGGTTTTCTGCCCTACCTGGTTTCTGAAAAGGGAAATGTCACATCTTGTCTCGGATCTGGGTCTCTCGCAAAGCTTTCCAATGAAACTGGTATATCTTTTCTTGGTGCGCTTGGAAAAAGTTGTTCACGTTGCACAGGCAACTGTTTATCAGTGGGAATATTTCCCCAAGTCACCTGATTTCAGGGCATTTTGTTCTGTTTCATCATTCTAGGTAAAAATATCTGATTTTGCATTAAATATTGTAAGCCAGCTTGCATCAAATTAAGAGTATTTGCTTAAGGGCCTCATGATTTACCAAACCATGTGCTGAGTGTGACATGATGATCCATGGGGAGCAGTCTTTCTGATTTAGCGTGTGTCTGCTCATCAAAGATGGATGATTGCCACTGTGTCATAAAACTTCCTCTGACAAAACCAACTCCATAGCAAAATAATGCCATCTCCAAAGGGCAATAATTCTCCTTTTCTCTGTCCCACATGTTTAAGGAGCTCAGGCTAGCTCAGATTTTCTCAAAAAGATTTCTTTATACTTATTCTGTTAACAATGAACAAAGGACCATCAAAGCTTTTGCCAGTTCTTTCCTCATTTTCAAAAGTCTTTTATGAAAGCGTAGAAAGATGGTCCCTAGCAGGTAAAAATCTGTAGGATTTAGACTCCTGTCTGAGATAAACAAATAATGGGAATTAAGTGGGTAAATACTTTTGAGGTCCTGGATTTTTAATTCAATGTTGGGGCTGGGTGGTGGATATTTTTATTTCTTTCTATCTTTTTGTTTTACAATCACCCTTGAATTCTGTTTTTTTTTATAGGGTGAGTTTATTTTCTTACAAAGTAAACACAGTGAATAAAAAGGAAATGCCAGCTTCAGAAGAGATTGCGCACATCAGCTGGGGATACCTGTCAAACAACATCTGATAAAGTGATCTCTATTGAAAAGTAGGTGCGTTGCTTTGCTTACTGATGACAGGACTCAGGGGATTTGGGAGCCTGTGCTGCCTTGAAGACTAAAGTGATGTAAGATGTGCCTACATGACAGACTGCTGCCATGGGAGTGTGAGACATGTCGCTGATCCTTAACCAAGAGATTTGCACTGGAGAAGGCAGGTGCTATTATTCTCTTCCCTGGAGAGTCTGTGCATTTTTAAAACAACAGTTACCATCTAATGGAGGAAATAAAAAGCCACCCTAAGGGCAAAAATGAGAGTGAAGGACTTCACATCCTTAACCCTGGGACAACAGCTGGTCTTTTTTCTTTTCCCCCTTTCTCTTTTTGTAGTCTGATGTTTCTTGCATTTGTAGTTGCAACAGGTATAAGGTGCAGGGTTGCCAATTTTCACCTATAGATTGTGCCAATATGTGTAATGTAAGGCCTTATTCTGGAAAGACGGCAATGTGAGGCTGAATTCTTTGCTGAGGATGGAGGGATCCCTGTTTTTGGTGCTTCCTGGTTGATAATCAAACCTTCACGATTTTATAAAGTTTGGTTGCAGAATATTCTCAGATTAGAAAATAGAAGCCCCTTTTTGGCTGGATGTTACTATTTCAATAAATGAGGCAATTTAAAATAAGCCTTTCACAGACATTTATTCCAACAAGTTAAGACTAATGAAGTGCAGGAGTGTCTCACTAAAGGCACACCATAGTAAGGAGAAGGCTCATTAAGTAGAAAGGCGGCTTTTGTTGACCTATCTATCAAATATCTACAGTGTTAATTTTCTTGTTCACTGTGTGGTCATGTCTTTAGGGCTAATAAGGGACGGTTCTCTGTTTCTTAGTCTCTGAAGTTGCTGTGTACTTTGAATCTTCTTCATTCTCCTCTTTTCCATCTTAGCTTTTTTATACCTTCTATTCTTTAAGTAATTGTCTTCTGCTTGGTATATGTAGTCTTCAATTAGTCCAATCTGCAATTATAAAGAAGTAGTGTCAGGAGCATTTCCTTTTTCCTCTAAAAACTTTAAAAACTTTTCAATGAGTTTATTTCAGAACTGACGGTCATTAGAAAATAAAATACATGAAGGCACTTTTCATACAATTGGCTGGAATAGTGGCACCTGATCTCATATTTTTTTTTGTCCCTTTCCATTTGGATTCAATTACTTTACTGCTATGGAATATACTCTTTCATTGAAATCTGTACATTGAAACCAGGAATTTATCATGATGCTGTCTTTAAATGGCATTGAAAAACAGCCACTTTAAAAGGAAAGGATGATGAGGAAATTAAACTCAGGCAAGTTTTTCTTGATAAGGAAAGAGAACAGAGACTTCTGGCATTTATATGCCAAAAATCAACACATGGAGAAAAATGAGTATTCCATATTGTTGTGGCAAGAACTGTTTTTCTATTAAGTCAAAATGAAGTTCTGAATAAATATGTTTTTCCATGAATATAATGCATGAGAGAATACAGTAGAAGAATACATGGCTTTCTTATCTCCCCCAAATAAAAACATAATTATTCTAATAAAGGACACATTCACATAGATGTGTCTTCTCTGCAGCAGTGATTTCAAAACAAGCAAAAATTAATAGTAGTGTGTACAGATATTCTGTAAATACCAAGGATTTGTAGTTTTATGGCTATGTCTCCTCATACCTTACCTTTATTCATACCCCTTGTCAGCTTTTGTAACATGCAGCATTTCTGTAGGGTGAAGATGAGAATCCTCTCCCTTCGCACCAAGTTATACTCAAGACCTAGACCCTATATAACGTAAAGATCTAAAGAATCAATCTTCCAATTGCATTTTAAGCTGATTTTTTTTAAGTCCTAATCTATCATTCTGACAAGCATTCGGTGGAGCATTGCTTCTTTAGGCACAAAACAGAACAGCTGACTGTGAATTAATCTGAACGTGGCTTCCTATTGTATTTATTCATATATTGAGCTGTTACTAAAGTGCTCCTCAACCCTGAACTTGAGGCCCTGCCATGTGCTCTGACCATGGTTTGTCTTGGTGAGAGGTGTGCACATGTAAGAGAGCAAATGAGGCAAGCAGGGAAGTTTATGGACAATTACTTTTGCCTTCCTGGAGTGCCAATAGCACAAGGAATGTGTTTGGGAGAGGAGCTCTGCCTCTTCCTCACAAAGCTTGCAGGGGTGACCTTTCCAGCTTATCAACTTTCCATGGTACTGTGTGTGATGCCATGGAAAAGAGTTTTCTACCAGGTTGGTGAGCCTTGATGGGCACTTTCTTGTTGGCTCTTGCTCCTCTGTTGCCAAGAGATGCATTGCAACAGGAACACGGGGAGTTTGGGGCTCTCTAAAGACAGCCTAGAGGACTGGCTCTGCTGTGACATGCTCACCACTTAAACATGCGGGGGATTCACAAAAGGGATCGTTATGCTAGTCTAATTTTTAAGAAGCTGAAATAAAAGCTTAGAAAATCATTGATCTGGCCAAAAGCACATGGGAAGTGTGGGAAAGACTAATCACTTAGTACTAAGCTCCAGTCCAGCTGTTTAGCTGTCTTAAAAACAATGACCAAACCTCTAAGACTGCTCTGCAACAGACTAAATTAAAATGGCTATGTAACCTTTTTCTGTGGTTCAAAGTAATCTTTCGTATTTTGAGGGTAGCGCTTGCATTTGTGTGAACACAAAGGGTGGCAAGAGGAAGGGAAAAAGATCGTGGAAAGGTGGGGATGGTATGGTGTGGGCTGAGGGCAAAGGGGCTCCAAAAAAGCAATAGTTCTTACAGCATGTCTTTGCTTAGGGATATGATCTAGTAGTGGACAGGTATGGTTGGACTTGATCTCAAAGGTCTTTTCCAAACTAGTGATTCTATGATTCTTTTAGAATCATCCAGCAGTGCTTGCACTTCTGGTGACACCACCAGAAAGCCCTGGTGGAATGATGTTCCTACCTCGAACCACGGTGCAGCTGTTGTGTGCTTTTCATATTTATAGAATACCTGTCAGCTCCAGCCCCCAAAATAAGTTCTAATATGGCTTATCAGGGGTGGAAATAATAGTTGCTTACATAATTGCAATGTTACTGACACAGCTGATGAGCTGATGATGTTATTTGCACAGCAGTGATGGTATTCAAACCCTTGCTGACTTACAATTACGCTGTATGCTCTGAGACTTAGCATGATTTAAATTACCATATGAACACAATGAAAATACAATCTCTTGACAAGATAAAGGAAGAGGGGGGAGAACGGCTTAAAAATCTTTTGGTGGTTGCAGTGTTTAGTAGTGCTTATTCATGGCTTTTTAGCTTGCACATTTCATTTTAAGAAAGTAAATTGGAAGCATTATGTTCTGCCTTTTTGCCTTGATTTAAAACCTCCCTGTGCGCACTCTTCTGCTGCCTGGCTGTGGTGAGCTACCTTTGGGACTCTCATTGGGAAAGGAAAATGTTTTAAATCAATAGCTTTACTTTCCCTCCCCCTTTCCCTCTCCCCTCCCCCTTCAGCTGTTTAAATAAGAATCTAAGTACATTGGAGAAGGTACAAGGGCATAGTTTGTAACCAGCCCATACGTGATTTTCATTAGAACCACAGTGGCAGCAAAACAGATTTTGGAAAGGAGTCATGACTTTTTCCCAAACAGAGCAATAACTGTCTCTCTCTCTTTAGTCTGGGCCCTGTGATCACCTGGAGGGAATGGGAAAATGGGAATAGACAGAATGAATATCAAATGGAAAGAGGGAAGAAATAGAAACAAAATACCTTTGAGGCAAATTACATGCTTAGCCCACGGAACATCATGGGGTACCTTTAGGTACTTTGGGATCAAGCTAAGTAGAGAAGTGTAGAGGTCTAGGGAAAGAAATTTGGAAATGAACCACATATGTAGAGTTTATTTTGTGCTCTTTACATTAATATTGCATTTATTTTCCATTGCCCTCAAATTCTTTCATTGATAATATGTTGTGGAATATATCAATGGTGGAATTTGTTGATTTGGGGAGGGGCAGAACAGTTAACACAGAAAACAACAGGGCTTCTGCGAGAGTGAACATATAGTTTCAATGTTTCACCTGCCTGCTTTCCATTTTATATCCATGAGTCCACAGAGGTACCTGAGTAATCAGAGAGATGAGTAATGCTGGGTCTACATGCCTAACACAGGGATTTAAGTTAGGGTAGAGAAACCTCTAGGCTGGTGGCTGAATGAAAGCGAGAAATGGGACAATAAAAGCAAATTAGTTTGGCTTACCTGATGGAAGTGACACTATTTTAGAAGCCAGAGTAATGAATGTGGAGGACAAAACCTCCATGTGTGCCCTTGGACCAAGAAGCTGTTCACCTTGATTGCAAAGCCTTTGCTGTGCTGCTAAGACACCAGCACAGAGCTGCAGCTCCAACAGGCTGTCTCAAAAGTGTTTGTGTTCTTTTATTCTAGGGGAAAATCAGGTGAATGGGTGAAGTTGTGCTTGCTTTTTCTCAGTGCCATACATCAATGCATTTTTATTCTGACACTGAGTGACAAGCTGAAAAGCATAATTAGTGCACCAGAAATACCTACATGGACTGTAAGTCAGTCAGTCTGTTCTGAATTCCAGTTCTCAGTTTACTAGGAGAAGAAAAAGATCTGTGGTCCATGCGAATACTAAGGTGATTAGCTCATTCTTAACTGAAATGGTTTTACATTCTTCTCTAAGTCAGGCCAGAGTCTGTAAATACTTACTGTTTAGTACATTTATCTGGTGGAGTTTGTCTGCAATGAAAACAGATCTCTTTGGCTAACAAGGAATGCAACAGGATTAGGTGGAGGGATGAACTGCAGAGGGTCTAATCGAGTGAAGCAATATATCACTTTGGCTTAGAATTTGATTCAAACCTACAGGAGTTTTTGCAAAAAAACCTCCAACACATTATATAGGTACACACAAAAATAGGAACAATACAGGCCTTGTTTGGGGCATATAAAAATATTTCTAATCCTGCCCTTTTGTACTTGTTATCTAGTGATGGATAAAGGGGAGAGACTTGCTGCTGTGAGCGTTCAGCCCTGTTCTCTGGATGCCATCCTGATTGATTTGCTACTGGTGTGGAGGGATATGTAAGCAGCGCTTGCTGACTGCAGCTGAATTACAATCATCGAAAGATTTCAGTGTAAGAGACCTCTGGAGGTCATCTAGACCATCCTCCTCTCCAAAGTAGGGCTTTATGGGGAGTTCATATTGCCTTTTCTGAAAATCTTATTGCATTTCTAGTAATGCCCTATCAGTTACATCAGAATAAACCTGCATGCATCTAGTTTTGCCCTGAAATACCACAGTGCAAGTACGTTCTTTGACCTTCGTATGCACTCATTGGGATAAGACATGCCACATATGGTTCCTAATTACGTGATATGCACCAGTTGTGACGAGAGAATGCTGCAATACTATCCATCATTCACTGTGGTTTTATCCAAGTCCTGATGGGCCACAGATGTCATGAAACTTGTCAACCTTTGCTGCTAGGAGGTTGTTCCAAGGAACAGATGTCCATGTTTGATGGCTTATTGACAGTCCAAAGGCAGCTTTGGTTTATCCAAAAATGGGGGAGATATTCTAGTCACAGGCTAACTTGGAAGCACACGTACCTTTTAAAAAATCAGCATGAATTTGAATACAAATAAAAATATCAGTCATAGTACCTGCTGAAGAGTTTAGGATGAAATGAGAAAGAGCTAGGATCCTGAAAGGACAAACTCCTGTAGGAAAATAACTTGCTTTAGAAAAAAATGGGTAAGCAGCAAGTACTCAATAAACTGTAAAATTGTAAAAGTATGCCTCACACGGATGCATGTGTGTGCGTTCTGCATAATGCCTAAAAACATCCAGACTCCCTAAATCTCAATACAAATTGGGGGAGTTACTCTTAAATAAGAAACAGGTATTTTTGAAAATAGATGCAGGAACTATAAATGACATGTAATGGCAAAAATGATCTTCTGGCATATAGAATCTATTTTTATTACTTAGGAGCTATTTGTAAGGTAAATGAGCTACCTTTAAACATTAAGTACCTCTCAACATTTTCCTTTGTCTCCCAGAGCTACTTGCTAAAGCACTCTTTGGAGTCAATATAACCAAAGGAGCAGTACTCGAAGGGCCTACAAGTAGGGACGGCTATATAGAGCGAGGAGAAAAAGCCGAGCATGTGCTTGAGAAAAGCTACTGATATTTTCATAAAATAGAAATTCAAATCTGTTTGTTCCATTAAGGTTAAGTAGAACAAACGTTGCTCAGGATCTGGGCTAAAAAGAACATAGTTTCGCTGTTTGTGTGTTAAGTGAAGAGCATTTGAGCTGCTATGGTTGCTTTTGGACGGGAGTGGGACACAGTGGCACATGATCTAAGCCACCACAGGCAGGCCAAAATAATTTCCCTACATTTGTTTGGCCACGTAACCCAACCAACTGTCCAACTCTTGCCTTGGGCACATTCATAGCTTCAGATGCTGATGCCAAGTATGTTGTCCCTCATGCTCCATTTCTGTATTTTCACCTGCCTCATTTGTACACGCTGCCTTTCTTTAAAGAAAGAAATCTGATAGACAGCTCCATTGCATATTTCCATCGTCAAGGAAAGTGTTCAGTGAAACACTGAAAATCAGTGCTTGCCAGCCAGTTCGTAATACACTAGCAAAGCTCCAGTGCTAAAAGCAGACTGAGAAAAGTGTTTGTTGATGAGGAACTGAAGAAAATGAATATTGATGCTGGTAATGAATTATACTTATTAACTACCTTATAATTCAGACAGTCCTTTTGTACTTTATAAGCCTTCCTGAGATCACTGTCCAGCACAGTGTTTACTATGAGCAGTCTTGTTGACTCATGCTATTTTTCACAGCAGTAACAATACCTGTTAGCAAGTGTTTATAGGGCTGGAGACCTTCTCTGGCAGAGGGCAGCAGGTAAGCAGACTGCTCATTTATAACTGACAGCATGATTAGCAAGAGCTGTGGAAATGTTTATCTAAATCCTTACGTGAGGGTTGTTAATGCCCAGAATTGCCTGTGATTTAACAGCCAGGCAGCTGAAACCAGCTACATTATTCCATTGTTTAGGACATTTACTGTTCAGTTGCTAGATTTGCTGCTATTTGAAATTATTCCAGTGAGTTACTTCATTGTATAGCTTGGTGGAATAGGCCAAAGCCTTTCTCATCACAAAACACTCTTTCCCAATAGCATTAACAGTGTTTTGTGTGAGGACCTAAGAATTATGGATAGAGATATCTGTTATTAGACCAAGCAAATTAGCTGGGAAAAAATCATGCTTTTATGTACAAAAACTTTCCTCCCAATGTGGAACCGCTTTAACCTTTCTGCATATGCTTCAGACTCTAATAAAACATTGCATGCCTCTCACTGTTTCTCAGTAGCCACAGCCTCTATACTGCATTGCTGGTTTAGCTGTGATCAGGAGATATAGCTCTTTAGTGTGTGACTTCTTGGTAGCTCAGCTTTGTATTAGATACTGGTGCCTGGAGGGTAGAGAAATGGGCAGGATGCAATTGCTTCTTCTAGTACAGCTGAGGGTCACAGGCATTTTCCTGGGGTATCTTTTATTCTCTTGTGTGCAAGACACAAAAGGCAGAGACTCACAAAGATAGGAATTGATTTTGGGGACCGAGAGTATTGATAAGTCCTGAAATCCCATTGTCACCTCTCTCTTACACAAAGAGTTCTGCAAATGTTGTCACACTTTTATTGTCCCTACAGTGGGGCTGAGTTTGTTAACTGTACTCTCTAGTTCCCTACATTTCTTCTGTACTGCCTCAGATTCCATGGGGCAGATTTCATTTTCTGCTCATGCAGTCTCTTAGCTTCCTCTGCCTGGTCTGAACAATTCATTCATTGCTAGGTTAGAAACCTCTGTCACAGCTTCTTCTGGTACCTCTCAAGGCTGTTGCTGCTTCTGAGTTAATCCTTTCCTGAATGTCTTAATATGTTTTCTCTAATCTTAATGTGAAGCCAATCTTTGGTCAACTGTAAGAAAAATTTTTACACTACTACCTGGTCGCTCTGCTCTTCATTTCCTTCACTCTCAGTCTGCCTGAATCAGCATCCCTAAAGTTTTCCTTTTGCATTTGCACTTTTCCAAATTCATTACACATTAGGTGTTGCACATTAGACTTATGCTCCTGTTCCAGAAAACGTGCTTTTCCTATCCCTTCCCACCCTTGGCTTTCCCTCTCTCTTTTCACAGTGGGTCCATGCATTTGTAGAACAGCTGGCTGCATTACAGCCCTGAGATGTAAACAGACCAGGACCCAGTTTCCCTCTATGAATTTGGGAACAGCGAAGCTGACTCAAGAGTGTACCAAAACACAACAGCTTTTGAAGTCTGCATGCTCTGAGGACAAGCGCAGCTCCTGGTGGCTGTGGCATGGGCTTGGATGACTTTACAAGATGTTACAAAGTCACATACATCAAATAACTGTTGTAGTAGCCAGCACAATACTATTCAGCAACACGTCCGCTTTCCATCAATGTACTATGAATCTCCCCGCTTTGCTCCTCTGGCTGACTGAAAGCCTAGCAAGTCTATGGCCCTTTTCCATGGCTTGATTTTCAATTAAGAGATAATGTCAGTGGAAGAGCATAGTTCATCAGATAGTGTTCTCCTGCTGTTGCTGAATGCAGAGATGTAGCAAACAGAGGTCAACTACTGAAAATCTGGGTGCCTGGCTAAAAGATTATATAATATGTTAGGCTAATTTTACTTCATTTCATATTCACATACATTAGTACAGCTTTTGTTATAACTTATCATTACGTAAGTTACATCTGTTCTTTTATTCACTCATCCATGTTTGCTCTGCTTTCAGATTTATGAAACAGGCATTCCACTGAGCTCAGCAAATGATGGGCATAATAACTTATCTAAATTGCAAAGTATGTGTTGCCCTTGAGGTAAACTTAGTTGTGAAGGTTTTATGAAGTGTCTCACATGTGGAAGTGTGGGGAAGTGTTTATTTGCCAACTCCTGTCTCTCTTTGGCTGTTCAAATGATGTTAAGAGGATTCTATGAAAGTGCTATGAAAGCCTAAGGGCTAAATGGTGGAGAGAAAGAGAAGTACATTATTATCTTCAGAGGTGAAGCAGAGCCATACTGGCACTTGCACTTACATGCCTCTCCTCTCTTTGGATGTCAGAAGTTTCTGGTTGATAGGCACCAAAGCATCTATTTATTTAAGCAAATGCCTCTCACTGTAACAATCCTGTGAGGTTTTTTTAAATGAACTTATTCTTAAGAGACTGAAAAATAATCTATTTCTTTTTTCCTCCCCACCTCCCCAAGACTTGAGGGAAAAAAAAGGTCTGTAGAGGAGGGAAACCTTCCTACTCTTTTACGTATCTGAGATACTCTAAACACCTCTGACTGTCTGTCCCTGCTATAGAGTTCTGCAGTAGCCAGATAGGGACCTGTTTTTTTGAGTTGCTCAAAACCAAACTTTATTGCTGGTCTTAGTATTCGTGTTCATGTCAGATTTCACTTATATCATATGTAACTGTCAGCAAAGAAGCTAGTCAGTAATGGCCAGACCTGGCTTTATATTTGTGCCCCACATAGCTTAAGACCCAGTGGCTAGACTGAGTTGAATTATCAGGTTAATTCCCCTCATGCTCTCTTGGATGTTTGCTGATTATAACTGCTGATCCTTGTGCATTGGAGGTCTTTGCTCAACTGGCTGGGTTAAATCAGTCTCTAAAACAATAAGTTCAAGTATAGTTTGAATTAAGAAGAGAATTTCTAAGCCCTATGGTGCCTTGAGTCCTCTTTATGTCTAGCAGTCTGGCCACCAGCAAGTTTGAGATTTTTTTGTCATCTATAAAAAGAAGGAAGGTGGTAAAAATTCCTTTAGGAATGCACTTGTTCCTGAAGTGGATTTGGACTGAATCCCTCTGTCAATCGCGTGAGAGGTCTTAGACTCAGGTGTCTGTTTCCCCAGATTGGAAGTACAAAGCTCAGATATTATCTGGGGAACTGAAAAGTGTCAGTAAAATCATGGAGAAAAAGGATTTTTGGAGATTGACCCAGCTAATTTTTCCTGCCACTGGGACAATCTTCAGGGATATCTAGTATGTGGGTAAAGATTCTGTAGGAGAATGTTGCTTAATCTCCAAAGGTAGCCTAGTCCTGGGTCAGCTGTTGTTGTGGTTGATAGCCTGATGACACTGAGAAATGCATCTTCTGTACAGTGATGTTCTCTTTTCTCCAGCTAATTATGAGGTCATTTTTCATTTCTTTGTATTTAAACCTTCTGAAAATAATTAGCCCATTTGATAAATTAGTTTGCTTAAAAACATACGTAAATTTGTCAGTGAACTGGATGAGCAGCACAGCACCCAAAACACTTGAAGCTACACATATATTACTGCTTTGTCAGGCCTGTAAATTCAAAATTGCCCAGATTAATTTCGAACTAATTTGATAAGCCCTCCACTGTGACAAAAGGAAAAGTGTTTGAGTGTCAGGCTTTGTGCCCTTCTGTGTCAGATTTCAGCCTGAATGCATTTTTATGGGTGATGGTAGAATATAAAACTCTGAAAACAGTGGTTTGTAATGGCAATTCTGACAGACCCTTTAACCATTTGGAAAATAGGCATTGCTATAATTCTGCTGCATTAGAGAAAAATTTTGAGTGCTTTCATTAGGTGCAACAACTGTTTCTATTGCAAAAGTCAGACTTCATTGGTGGTAGCATAACTGTCAGCTTTACAGAGTTCCGCATTTATAGCTGATTGTATAAACTCCTTTATGTTCTTTTTTGTTTTCCAATGTATGTAAATTAATTCAATAGGAAAAATACAAATAACTGCCTTGTAACTAGATCTATGTGAAGGTTCTTCATAGAATCATAGAATCACAGAACAACCAGGTTGGAAGAGACCCGTCGGATCATCGAGTCAAACCACTCCTATCAAACACTAAACCATGTCCCTCGGGACCTCATCTACCTGTGCCTTAAACACCTCCAGGGAAGGTGAATCAACCACCTCCCTGGGCAGCCTGTTCCAATGTCCAATGACCCTCTGTGTGAAAAACTTCCTCCTAATCTCCAGCCTAAATCTCCCCTGGTGGAGCTTGAGGCCATTCCCTCTTGCCCTGTCCCCTGTCACTTGGGAGAAGAGGCCAACTCGCTCCTCTCTACAACCTCCTTTCAGGTAGCTGTAGAGAGTAATGAGGTCCTAATAGGCACCTACAATCAGCCTCATCCAATCAGCGAATGGAGAAATACTGAACTTTTCCAAGTAGTTCTAGCACAAGAGATGATGTGGTATGGATTACCACAAAATTTTATTATTATTACTCCTCCTTCTCAGTAATGCATTCGAGTTAGTTAACCCAGCAAAACATTCTTAATTGGAGCTGATTTAACACTCCCCCCTAATCTAATAAAGGAAAACAAACCCCAAACTCTCCCCCTCCCTTAAGGGTCCCTGAGTGTTTTCCTGTTTCCTCCATTAATAAGATTTTTTTTTCTAATAACATACTGATTATGTTGAAATTAAATTTTGGAAAAAAGTGAAGGAAAATTATTTGATTATATTTTTAATTTCTTTGTTCTGATACAATATGAAAAATTATTATTCTATTATATAACAGTGAGTTCCACTTCATACAAGATTGTCTCAACTCGAGTAGTTGAGTTGTCAAAAATGCTATCTGACTATGCACTCATTCGTGTGGCATAATATGGGATAGCAGTCAATTTTTAAATGTTAGTTTGATTTCCACTAAGATTATACTTGAAAGCAAAAGTATCCAGAGAAATGTAAAGGATGTACATACACACATGTGAATACACTGAAAGAAAATACTTTGTTTTACTGACTTTACAATGAAATATTAACCGGTGTCTGATGAAATATGTGGGAAACTTCCTGGTACCACTAACAATTTTAATGAGCATTTAATAAATATTTAGATGCCTGTGTATTTGGCCTTTACTTTCAACCACAATTCTTTCTCAGCTGCCCCTGAACTGAGGTCATTCAGAGTTGTGAAAATCAGGCTGGTTATTCAAACACCTAAGTGTGGATTTAAACTTGAATTTTGGAAAAAATTAGAAGTACTCTCTTTAATATTTAAGATTATTGTCTGAATATAGGAAGGACAAGTGCTGGAGTAAATATTTGTAAATAAATCATTTACCCTTTGCATTCATCTTCTTACCAATGTTTATTATATATGACAGGAAATGCGTATGTAATTGTAAATATATATAATTCATATCATACATAGTGCTTGTGTTGCAAAAGATTCTCATACAATCTGTAGGCAGATGTGAGAGATTTAGAGGCTATCCTGGCATAATGCAAAATCTGTATGAATATTTATCCTTTGTTTTGTCTCATGAGTGTTTGAAAGAGATGAAACCAAATGCATCTATGATTTTGAGTATTTAGGTTTTGATTACTTTCTGAAAATATTCTGTACTTGGAAAACTTTTATTAAGAGCCACTGATCTGACAGATAACTGAGGCAATACACCTTCACAAGCTTTCTCTTAGAGGAGATGCCTTCTGAAATTTTAATTCAAATCATTTGAAAATATGGACTCTGAAAAATACCTTGACGTTCACCTTTGTGATTTGTTTCAGACATCTCTGTCTTATTTGCTTACCCTGGTTACACTCAGTGCAGGTAAGGTTTGGGTTTTCAGTATCTTCCCTGAGACTCATCAGTAAATCCTAAATTCCAAAGAGGGGCAATTTCACATCCCACTAGTACAGAAACTCCAACCCTCTGTTCTTCAGACTCCCACTGCAGCCAAAACCCATAGAGAGTGTGCATTTGTCTGGGATCTGATGGAGCTATAAGACATGGAGTAAGACCAGTGCTTTGAACTATTAGTGACATTTTCCCTTCCTGGTGATGCATTGCTACCCTTTTCCTCAGAAGTGGCTGAATATCAATGGTGTTGAATGCCCAGAGCTGTGATTTGCTCTGGTTTGAAAGACTTTGTAAAATTGTAAGATACTTCTATTACATCCCAGCCTGACCTATTACTCATTACCTTGATTTAGATTCATCGGTACAGAAAGCTGACACAAGACTCCCTGCATTTCACAAATCCTTTAAGAATTAAATTGACCGGTTGCTGTGCAGAGACTCCAGAAAATTATTTGCATGTCTTTTACCTCTCACATCACCAAAGCCTCATTTGAGCTCCACTAAGGGACCTAATTTGTTGGGCTCCCTAACGAGTTCCCCCTCCTCACTCCCCTAATTAACATACTACCCCATAAAACAAAAAGGGAAAAGAAGTATAATTATCAGCCAAAAATAAACTATTCATTTTCAGTGGGTTTCTCTTTTGTGTTAGATTACCCCATGAGACTATTAGCATGGACAAAGACCAAGCATGGTGGATAAAGTAAATAATAAATAAATAATAAATATGCTAGTGCCTGAGCACCTACAGAACTCAAGCCACACAGTCAAATTTCAAATGGCACCTACTTTCTTTTCTACCTTTTGAACTGATATTACTCAGGTGAACATCTACTCCCCAAGGAACAATATACTCCTCTGCCCTTTGCAGCAGGTTTTTACCTTCTCAATCTTATTCCACACACGTCCTTTATGACTTCTTCCTTCAAGGGTGTCCATGGCATCTGCCATTAGTGACTGCAGCTGTGGCACCAAGATAAAAATTATCAGTGTGGAATTCACACAGAAATAACTTCTCTAAATACACAGATTAAAACCTAATTAAAAAATCATTTGTACGCTGATGATTTTATTACTCATCTTTCACACAATGAGCACTGCCACCTCGTCTTTGCTTCAGCCATTACACTGTATTATTGTGGATATAAAATACTTAACAATGGGGAAAAATCCTCTGGAAAATTTGTATTTAAACCTATACGATTTAATGCAGTAAATGTTTATACTTAGTAAAGGAAGACTTGGGTTGTAAAGAATAAAGGCTCCATATTTCATTCTTTAGCTGTCTGAGATATTCTGTGCTGTACATGAATGCTTTTTAGTATTTTCTCCCAAGGCTAATGTATCATAATTTAAAGCAGCATGTAAAACCTCACAAGAGGACAACACTAAAGCTGAGATGCTTTTACTGTAGCTGGAAGCATCCAGCTCATTTTCCCTGCTTTTACTACCCTTTTTCTTTGGCATACCCTGCCTTCTCCCCATCATTCAGTGTAACAGAGCGTAAAAACAAGACTGACAATTTGTAGTGTAAACTACTAAAGGAAGCTGTAGGAAAATACTTGCTAATCGGTCCTTAGCATTAGAAGGAAGACTAAAATTCAGGTTAGTGATAGTATTGCCTCTAGTTCTCTTCCAGGTTAGTCATAGCATTGCCTCACTCTGAGCCCTTCACAAACACTTTAACGTGTTGCAGTTACTCTCGATTCAGTACAGATGCAAGGACAGGATCCAGTAAGCAGCCATTAGCTTCTGTTTAGGAGTGAACTGGGAGAAACTTGTATTTAATATTCCTGTGATACTGCTGTGCTTCATTAGGGCTATTAAAAATATTTAGTCCATTAAAATGAATCCAAACAATAGGTTTTGGTGTGTCTTTGCTACGAGTCTCTGTAGAACAGCCAGTATAAGCATAAGCATTCACAGAGACTTTGTCTCTTCTTTCTCTGCCTAGGTGGGCAGCAGTCTAATTTGACTATGTAAGCTGATAAAACAAAACACCAGTGGTTTGGCTCATCAGTGCAAGACATAAAAATGTTGCCTCGAGGTTCAAGGACCAGATCTGTATTTCTTCAGCTTTAGCTTTGCGTTAAGGTTTTTGAAGATGAAATTATCTATCTATGCCCCCACACTTGTTAAAGGATGCAGGAATGTTCTTTGAATCTCTAAAGAAATTTGCTGCGGTAGGTAGGTTCCAGCCTGCTTTCTCTGTGCTTGTGCAGCCATTAAGTTTAATCTTATTGGTCCAAACATTTGATACATTTTTTTTTTCAAGTCATGCATCAGTATTCATAAAAAACCAGAAACCTTCAATTTTTCCCTCTGACATTAATGCAAAAGGAGTCAAGAACCTGTCAGAAATTTTTCATCACAATACTTTTATGACAGATAATCTCCTTCCATGAATCCAGAATACACACAGTCCAGCGATTAAGGGTATTAAGGGCAGAATGGGCAAAGCACAGATCCTGCATCAAACCAAGCAGATGAGGAACCAGTCAGGGGAAGGGGAAGATTTCACCATTGCTTTTCCACTTGTCTCTGAAGATCAGGTCAAACAACAGCCACCAGGGTAGCGACCAGGATGTCAGACTGTCACCACCAAGGGGCCACTCTGACAGCAAAACATAGCTGGGACCTCATTGATTTGGGCAAGAAGTTAAACCAGGAAAACTTTCCAATTAAAGCTGCACTGATATCAATGTGTCTTGGTGAAAAGCGCCCAGGATATGCTCTGGTTTTAATTTTTGTAACCCAAAGTTTTTCACCAGCTCTGCTTGCAGGCACAATGTCTATAATACAGAGCAGACAGTTGGCAAACCACAGTAATTCTCCCAAAGCTTATTTTGGAAAATCCCCTCCAAGAAAAATGCTGCATTTTTTAAAAGTATCTTAATATCATTTGATTTTAAATTGAAATAGATTTCTGCTTTTTTAACAAGTTTTCATCTTGATTGATGATGGGCAAATATGGTGACATTGAAATCATATATCATTTTCTTTAGGGTTTTTCCCCACTTACATTCAACTGTTCAAGCTAACAAAACTCTTTATTTTCTCAGGATCTGCGAATAAATACTGATATAAAAAGGCCTCAGTTGAGGTTCTCCGTGCCATAGATTAGGACTCTATTTATTTAGATTCAGGAAGACATTTACACGGATGAGTTTATAACTGAAGTGCCTTTGGGATCCTTGCTGTACCCGTGCAAATTGCACTATTATAAATTCAATGTGGTTTAAACCTTATACAGCTTATACTGTATGTGATAATAAACATTTGGTATCTTTAGCATTTTCTAACTTGCAGAGTTTAACTGCCTTGCTTGATCATAAAGTCTTTTCTCAGTTTTACCAATGTGAAATCAGAATCACCTCAGAGAAATTTCTTTAAATTTTTACTAGCACAGGTGAGATTAGAATTTAGCCAGCTTAGATATCTTTTAGAAATCTTGCTAATGAGTGAGAGTCAGAATGAGTGCTGTGAATCTGACTCCATTGATGTGGTGGGAGTGTTTCTGTAGCACACTCTGAGGGCTGCTGAATCACACCAGTACAGCCCAGTACAGCAAACTTTTCATCCTGCCTGGGCCCTGGTGAAATGAGGAGGATGACAGGAGGCTGAGCAAATGAGGACCTTTCACTTGCTCCCTGGATGGTTTGAGAGTGCTGACCCAGTGACAGGCAGCGACGTTCTGTCCTTGATGAAGTGGGGATATGGTAGGGAAACGATCTCTACTGGCATGAAAGGAGCCCATGCCAGGAGGGCTGATGCCACTAGGTAAGGTAAAGTCCATTAATCAGTCCCTGCTGAAACCACTCTGTAAATTCTTGCTTGTAGTCTTGTGCCTTAACTTGTGTGCCTGGACTTTACTAAAATATTCTAGCTGCAAAGCATCTGAGCATCATTTACACACACAGAACACAGATACATTTTACAGCAGGATGACAAGACAAAAAAAATAAATGAATGCTGAATTAATACATTTTAATGCTCTGCACAGGGTAGCTGGTAGAGATTCTCTGCCTTTATTGTTTAAAAATCATTTTTATCTTGGGCTTGATAAACAAAGCATATGTGCTTTCTTGGAAGATTAACAATAAGTCACTTAAATCTTCTAGCCCAGACCCGCATTCTGCCTGGTCTTCCCCCTAAGAGACTGAAAAGACTTTGTCTTAGGTGGTCTAGAGCCTCCCCTGAAAAGCCTTACAGGGAGGTCAGGCTTATGATTTCTGCATGACAAGATACAAGCAACAGTTTAATAGCCTGTGCCTAGCGTGTGATGTACTGAAAATATTGTACCCTGGAGAAAAACCTGTCCCTGAAATATGTACCAATAACTCAAGACCCCTTAGTCAGCCTTGAAATGTGGACCTGCTGAAGTTTAATACTAGAAGACTTGCATCAAAAGGAGAATGTCTTTTAATAACAGTTTCTTTGCAATGTAGTTTCCCCTTATCTCGAGTCCAGACTTCAAAGTCTGGCAACCGCCTCCTGCAGTTGCAGGCCACTGCTTGTCTTCCCTAAAGCAAGCGGCTGCGAAGCTTTAATTCTACAGAGCTTAGGAACTTTGCAGGACTGTGCACAAGTGTCAAAGCACCAGCTTTGGGAAAAACAAGAGGTTTTAGTGAACTGAAGTTGGACCATCAAAATTGAACTGCATTTAAATGCAAGGACTCTGAAGGGTTTGCTTTCCACCCCACCTCCCCCACCCCCCCCAGAATGAAATGCTTGAAATCTGCATGTACGGTGAGCTCCCTCTCCTACTAGAAAACCCAACAGCCTCATGGAAGAATAACCATATAGTACATTCTGATACGAGGTTACTGATATACTATCCTGCTATTAATGACTCTAGACTTCCAACAGCATCACTGGCCTCGTTCCATGAAAGGGAAACAAAAGTATAGGAGGTAGATGGCTTTATTCAGAGACAGGGAACAAGCCATAGGTAGTGGGAGCTCCTTTTCGCCTTCTCCACAGTTTTAACTAGATTTGGCCTGTTTTGCTGCAGGTGGCTTCTGATTTTAGCTATAATGAAGTAGCATGATCTGAATAATTGCTATCGTTTTTCCAGACTGATTTGGGGACATTTGGGGGAAAAGAAAAGGTTTTAAAAATATGCCTACAGATGAGTCATGCTGGTTCTATAAAAGTCATCCTTGCAGGTGATTAGCAACTCCTCTGACAAGGCACTGCAGTCGGATTTCAAAACTACTTCAGGTCCACACATTCAAAAAATGAACTCCAGAACAAATAGCAGTGCGGTGCTGTGCCTCAGCCCTTTCCTCCTTGGCTTCCTGCCTCCAAAGGCCAAAACAAGTATTAGAAATAAATACTTACCAGTTTGGCATCCTGCTGACTGATGTCCTGTAAGTAGGGAATGGTTGCTAGCTCAGCCATTGCTTGATTAATCACTTGGGACTGTTCCTCGACTTTCTGCAAACGGCCGAGGAAGCTGGCGTAATGCAGCTTCTCGATTCCACGTGCACATGAACAGCGATTGTCCTATTTTTGGTAGCAAAAGCAAGTAGGTTAGAGGAGGCTCACAGAAAACACACCCATCCTTTGAGTCCTATGCCTTGAGGCTTATCATCATACATATTTGTGCAGGTAATACTGTAAGCAATATGGGATCAAGCACCTATAAGACAATGCTGCTAAATTTTTTATAGAGGAAAGGCAAAAGACTTACTTTCCACAGTCTCTCTAGTAGTACTAGAAAAATAAATACATAGTCATAATATATGTGAAAGGGGCACAGAAGATAACAAACATGAACACAATTTTCTCCTTTGGAAATGGCTTTTCCATAATCCCCTCTGTTAAATATTATCTGACTTTTATGGATTGCTTTTAAAGTTTCAGTGAAGAGATTGAGGAAATTGTGCAGTGTGTCAGCTTGCGGTTTGTTTGCAGACTAGGCAAATCCACAGTTTTCAAATATATAACCTTGAGGGACTAAAACCTGCAGAGGTAGTCTCTGATCCTCCAGGCAGCTAGGCACATGGTAAATTTTAAGCATGTGAATACAGAAACTCAGCCAAGTGCTTGCATAAAATCTCAGCACCTGCTGAAGTGTTAGATGGATGGCAGCCTTACCACCATATTTTCAAAAGTATCCTGATGCCAAAAATGCAAATAAGCACCCTACTGAGATTTTCAAAAGCAATTTGGCCTAGATTCCCAATGAGATGTAGCCGAATGCTCAACCCTTCAGAGTGGAATTTCCATTCATCTAATCAGGGTTTTGAATGCATTTAAGTGCCTGAAATTCCAAGAATTGGCATCAGTTTTCAAAACCACTTGCAGTATTTTTAGCAGACCTTTGTTCTGGCAGTTACATATGGCGGTGCTCTGATGCTGCCTTTACATACACTTCCAGATAGGTGATTCTAGGTCCAATCATATATCTAACAGCATGAAAGGAAAGTTTTGAATGAGAGTTATTCTTCAATAAATGGTGGCCTGCTTTTAAAATGAAGTTCTCTTGGCAAAGAAAATCATTTGATCGTGATATTGGTTTTGCAGAAATTTGCACTAGGCAAGCACCAAGTGTCACCAATACGACTAATCAACATAGTTCTCCTTTCAAGTTGAAGAATTTAATAACAATACTGTTCTTGCTTTCTATACATTTGACAGAAATAATGGGGAGAAAAAACCTTACCTTTCTTTTAACTCTAGAAAAAGTCAAATAATCCCAGTATAGTTAATTTTACCCCTTTTAATACGAGACCTAATATAATCGTATAATAAAATAGTATGAAATTCAAGACCACACAATGACAGGAATGCACCTATAATCTGGAAGCTCCAGATATGAAAGCAACTGAAAAAGAAAGAGCTGAGCCAATGAACTTGTATTTCCATTAGCTGAAGGAGACAATCAGGCACTGCACACAGGAAAGGAGCTCTGGTCAGCAGTTCTCTGAAGTATTGCAGATAGCTCCAGTCAGCTGTGTTTGGAGAGGTTAATTTAAACCCAAGCATCATGGAAAAGAGATGCCAGCATGCTAGGAGATACCTCTTTTGAGAGAAGTGTGGTTTGATTAGTCTATTAATGACAATGCCAACAGCTATTCTTCTCAATAAACATAATACAGGGCTAATTTCCAAAGAGAGCAAACAATTGAAAAGGGAAGGAGAGATAAAAGACAACGATAACAGAAGGACCATTGTATACAAATAGGTATAAATAAGAGCGGGGTGGCAATTAAGCTTCTTATAATTCAGGTTGAAGGTCTGCAATGTTTCATCATGAGTAGAAAAGGCAGAAGCCTTACTAGTTCTAAGATAGATCTTACTTAATATATGAATAGCATGTGAGGGGAAACAATGGTCTCTAATAGAAGGTGATTTGACTTCAGGAGCCAGGAGAGTTTTTTCAGGCATGTCTTCTCATGAACTTCTGTTCACCCACCTCTAAGGACACCAGGACAACTTCTTACAAACTATTTTTATCGCATGAGAAGTCCTTTTCTGAGGATGTAATCTAGTATTAGTAAAGACATAGGCAAGAAGAAAAGGGCTTCTGTGACCTCTGGTATGTGCAATTGTAAATCTGACACAGTTCAGTGAGCACGACACTAAAGCAAAGAACAAAATGAAGCCTCATCTCAACCTGATCATCAGTGTTTGAAAGCCACATAGCTGTGTCCCCAGGTAGAGCTATGTGCATTAAAATAAGAGGCAGCAATCAGTTAATGAGAGAGAAAGAGAGCTCTTATCAACATGAAATAGTCTCACAACATTTTAGATGCAGCAAAAAGTTTTCCCCTGCTATTCTTGAAATCCGCCCAAACCCTTTTTGTGTAAGTACTGAGAAATGAGTGTATTGAGTCATCAGCAAAGAAAGCAGGTAAAAATCTTCTCTCATCATGCTGTGTCTGTCGGGGGCTTCTCCAACGATTAAGAAAGTAAAGGCAAAAAAATAAAACAATTTTTTCTCTACTTGACTCTCCAGAAAAATATGAAAGCATGCTACGTAGCTATGGGAAACAAATTGGGCATCTTGTGCCTATGTGCACTCTGTGGATATAGCAATGCTATTTAAGTTTATAGTAGGTTGGAAGTAAATAAATAAATAACTGACAGCAGGGTTTTTTTGAAGGGATTAGAGGAGGTTGAACATTGTCAGAGGTGGCATTTCAGTGACAATGAAAAATGCAGAAAGAGAAAGTAAATAACTGCTGCTGGCAGGAGAAAAAAATTCCATGGGGAGCTGAACCACATGATGAGAATTACATGAACTATAGCAGAATTCAAGGGACTACTAAGCTGCAGTAAAAAACATAATAAAAAGTAGCCGAGCAATCAGATGAAGATGAAACCAGCTCAGGTAGGCACAGTCAAGGTTAAGTAAAGAGCAAATTTCAATGGAGACTTCAGTGGGAAGAGTTGGGTCTTTAAACAAAGAAGAGATATGCATTTGAGGAATCAGCTAGCCAAGAAACAAAACAATGCAGTGTATGAGGTCACAGTTGCATCCTGGTTAGAAATGCAATTAATAAATGCTTGAATTATGATGTTACTTTCTGGATGGATCTCAATGCTATTGTCTGGGATTACAATGAGAAGTTAAACAAAAAGGTAAAAATAAGCGATTGATGGACTTTCTCTTGAGGACTTTATTCATAATGGGCAGTCCTGCCTGAGATTGGAGTCCTCCCAAGAAAGAGCTTTCCTCAGAAAACTTTTTGCTACATGAATTCCCTTTAATTGTTTTTTAAAAAAGGGTGTTTATCCCCAGACACATCTTTGAAGACCTTCCTTCCAGGACAGAAATAAGGTCTTCATGCCCAAGGATCAGATCTGTCTCATCCCCATTCCTCTGACCTTGGGATGAAAAAGCACTCTAAAAAATCAAATCATTCTGTTCTAGATAGAGCTTACCTGCTATTGGTAAACACCCAGCACTAACAACCAGAGCAAAGATAGGACAGGCTTTCACTGCAAAAAGGAGCTAGAGAACATGTGAGAGGGGTGAATCATGTGTCCTTTCGTGTGTTGAGAATTTTGAGACGCTATCACAACTTTTTGCTTTACTCTGTACTCAAGAAAGAATTCATCTCTCGTGCTACCTCTATTTATAAACAAACTGTAATCGCTGAGAGCTAAAGAAAAAGATAAGCAAAGTGGCTGGTCAGCCTGGATTTAAGTCTGTCATACCCGATATGTGTGGCATGTTCAACTATTGGCTTTAAGGCCATCACGTTGCAAAAGTCTGGAAGTAGATCTTTTCTATTGCAGAGTCTTTACCACTGTTTTTCAGCTCAAAATCTGAATGAGGTTGTGCCTTGCTAGCCGCTTTGTAGTGTATTGCAATAGCAAGTGGAAAAAATCCATCATAATGTTTCTTTAATGCCCTTGGTATCCTCCAGAAAAAGTGCATGCTGAAATCTGTATGTAGTAAACGCTTTCCCTCTGCTTAAAAAATAGACAACAAAACAGGGAGGTCTGTAAATATACGCATCATGCTGTGAATCATATGGTAGGTTTTGTTCACCTTTTAATATGAGCAGTCTAATAAGCCCCTCTGGCCACTGTTTCTCCTGTTATGTAGCATCATGTGCCATCAACGTGGGATGACAGCAGGAGAAAGTTAAACATGGTGTGTACAAATTACCCCAATGAAATCACTCGATAGAATAACCACTTGTCAGTGCTGGTAATCTAGATTGGAATATGAGTCACTGAAAGTCTGACTGATACATATATGTATATTTTAAGGCAAATGAAATAACCTTTGTGTCATAGTAAATATTTCTGGGTAGATGAGGTTTATGGTATTTCCCTGCTAGAAGCAGATGAGGCTGTGTGGGGACCAGACTGCAACATTCTTTCGCAAATGCTGCTTGCTTTACAATACACAAATGTCCCCTTGATTTAAATGGGATCAGATGTTCCTTTTGCAAAAGGGAGGACAATAGAAAATACTCTGGTTTTTTAACCTTTAACTTCATGCCTTAGAGACAGTGGTGCATGTATAAATATATAATTACTTTTACTTTGTGTTGCTACAAAACCAAAGTGGCAGATTTGACTTACATTGACTGTTACCACAGCTTAATAAGCTCTGCTTTAGCACTGAGATGTTTTTGTCAAAAAAAAAAATCTGATTAGGACAAGCATTTTGGATATGTTTGTACCTGCAAATGAAGAAACAGGCAGAAGGGAACCCTTGTTCTCTTTAAAAAACAAATATATTCTTTTACTTTCTTAAACTAAGTTTTAAAACTGGAGTCTGGATCTGGTCTTGCAGAGGTTTTTAATTTAGTTTTTGTGTAACTGAACTACGAAGGAATCGTATTTCTAGCTTGAAGAAAATTTTGGAATACCTTCAAGAAATCAAAAATGGCCAAATCTCTGCCAGGCCTATAAAGAGATTTTAATCACCAATAGCGGAGCAGTTCTGGCTCTGTGCCTATCTGTGTTATCATGTATAATTGGCTTTGTCATTTGCTCTTTGGGTCATTTGCTCTTTGATTCTGAATTGCTTGGATCATTCAGCACTATGGAACCTGAAGGGAAAGTGAACAGGTTTCCATCCAATAATTGACGCGGAACTGGAAGCTGTTTGTTCTAACAGTGATAATTTCTGCTGTATTAGGGCCTTCCTGTTCTCTGCTAAAGCTCCCACACTGACCCCCCTGGTGGCTGGTTATAAATCTATAGGACCATGATTCAAGCCTGTTATCCTGCTCTTGCTGCTGCTGGAAGTAGTATTTGATAGAAATGGTTGGACTCGATGATCTGGTGGGTCTTTTCCAACCTGCTGATTCTATGATTCTAAGTGGCGTTAGGGTAGACCTTCCCTGAGACATGTGGGGGCTACGCTGACCTCCTTGGAAAAAAAGGGGAGGTGTGCTACTGACTTCTGTGGTGCTAGGAATTCACCCTGGTTTTCTGAGGGCCCTCTTCTGTTTCAGTAAGAATATTTAAATGTATGAGGTGAGATCTAGAGCTTGTAGAAATTATTACTGTGTAGGAGCAGTGTAAATTCATACAGTTAGTGGGGACTGGCTTGGACATCTCTAACACACCACTCTGCACTTGTATCTTACATGAGTTTGTTCTCTTTTCCCTATACTCTGTGTACCAGACACCATGTACCTCTGCTCGAACCATCTGGTCCTGATCCTCCAAATTAATTTAGAGAATATGGTAGTTATGGGGAATCCAAAAGATACCCAATTTCAAAGTTTGTTCTCTTCCTGATACTCTTTAGAGACTTAATATCCATAATAGTGGGATTTCAGCTCCAAAAGGTCTGTATTATACCCAGAGATAGAATTGTTGGTTAAAAAAACAAACAAAAAGACAATTAGAGTTTTACTGGGGCTTTCAGAAAGACCAGGATTTTATTCTGTATCCAATGCCCACCCCACTGGCTCTGTACTTCTAGCTGCTTAAAGGTTTAAAGTGCAATGAATATAACATTAAAATAGATATTTCTCTTTGCTAAACATGCCACTCCTATTAGCCTGCACATCAATAATTTGGGTTTTTGGTCATCCAAAGCCAATAGCACAGGAAAGAACTGGAAAGAAGCAGCTGTATGTTTCCTTGAGATTGTCTGCCCTCAGCCTGCTCCACCTGCCTTACACGATACAGATGCTTTATGAGCACCGATTTAGGCGAAGCACTAAGCACCTTTACCTCCCACTAAGCATATGAGTTCAAGCACACACTGTTCTTTCAGCAGCTGCTCTCTCAGAGTAAAGGAGATATAGCTTCCCCAAATATCTAACTAATGTTTCTTCCATGCTAGGGGTTGCTAAGTAGCTGTTTTTGTCAACCTCCTATCTGGTATCAAACCCTAAGAATATAAATCCTGTGATTTGCTAAGACACCTCTGATGAGGAAATAGCTCTGACTCCTTCAATATGTAGAAAACGAAAAACCAGTTATTGCTAGGGAAAAAGAGTTAACATTTAAAATCTGGGCAGGAGAAGCTTCTTCCACTTATTTTCAAGAGAATAATTTAAGAATTGCATTAAAACAGTCTAGTCTACATGCAAATTTGATTTTTGACCTTTTGTGCTAATCAAAAGCTATGGTGCTAAAAAGCTGTGTACATTATTGCAGAAAGTATGGAGTAGAATTAACTACTATACCTTCAGTATTGTTGTAGCGGATTTGAAGGTTATTTCACATACTTAGGTACATAGGGTTTGGGATCTGCATCACTAGAAACACTTCAAGTAGCAATTCTGAACTGTTGGTGGAGATCCTGGTGATGTGTAGTATACTGCAAGTATTAAATGTAGCGAGTAGGTTTGGTGGTTATGTGGAGTACGGATATCATATAATAGGCCACAAAGATTTGAAAAAATTGCTTGCAAAGTGATTTTAAATAATCTGAGTACACTGCTAAATAATTAGGACTACTTTTTAAAAGCATCTCAACCCAGCTGAACTCTGTTCCTATTACACTTCACTGAGCATTTCTGGACACGAGAGGAGCATGTGCAGAATGAATTACCCACCAAAAAGCACATGTCATTCACACACACACACAGAGGCTTCTACTACTCCACACATTCCACACTAGAAAGTGAATTTTATACTCACAGTTAATTTGGTGCTTCTTATAAAATCCATTACTGGCAAGATCCTTTTCCCAGTGTTAATCCAATACATGTTTGTTTCTTCTTTTGTAAGAGGACAGAAAGGTGCTTTCCGGTCTACAAAATGAAATCACAAAGCCATGTACTACGTTTATTCATATTAATTTTCCATAGAAGATCTAGTAAGATGATGGGTAAACTGGAGGAGGAGAGAGGAGGATGGAGAAGCTTGTCTGGACAGTCAGGGCTGCAGACACAGAGAAATGGATCCCGAGAAACTCCATGACCTTCCCTCATTTAGCAAGGATTGTAGAAGCCACCCCTGATCTATGACAGCTATTAAGCCAGCTGGTGTACCTGAGAAGATTGGCAGCTTTCTACTTGACCACCTTTCCATGGTTTTTCCAATGTGTTTGCTTCTGAAACCCAGAGTCAGTAAATAGTGCTGGGGGGGCAGGGTTGGCCACTCAGCTGTCTGTGGCAAGATGTGAAGTCCATGAGGATCTGGAATATGGAAAGGAAAATAATTTCCACTGTCACATTTCACTTGCAAGAAAAGTTAGTGCTTTTGAAAAAAACAATGGAAAGTCTGAGGAGTAAAATGTAATCCAGGAAGTTTGCCAAGACAAAGCTGGCCAAAGCAACCCATGCAGCTGTAACTGGATTTTGAAATTTCAGACTTTGCAGACTTTTGCAACAATTAAACTGAAATTTGCTGATGAATAAGGTAAAACATATTCTTTTTATTTATCTGCTTTTCAATGCTAATAATCCAAAGCATTAATAACTCAACACTTCTGTAACTTAACATCCTGATATTTTGTCTGCACAATAAGCTGTTTTGTTTTTCCCTGAACTTCTGAGGTTTGATTTCCTACAGATCTGTGCTTTTACCATCAACACCACCATAATCCCAGGTTTTCCACATGCCCTTTCTGATCCACACAGCTGTCATGAGACAGTCAGTGCTATGACTTGTCCAGAGTTTGTGAGTGCTACTGCCAAAAAAACTGTGTATTGGCTGAGTTGGTCTGCCCTGACCTCAGTGAGGACAGATGCTCAGAGCAATTGTATAAACCACCTTCACTTAGGGAAACAGACCCGTCCTTTCCTCTCTCCCCTTATCGTGCAAAAAATAAACTTAGATTGAATGTCAGTGTCACATTTCACAAAGGAGTGCTATGTTTTCTGTGAGCTCTGCTTTTAAGATGCCAGGCTGTATGGTCACATTGACAAATGGAGAACCCTGCTCAGAGCTCTCTGGACTTACCCTTGTATTAATCAAATCTCGTGGACCTGATATTTCCCTTGCAGCACATTCTGCTTCTGATGGATTCTCAGTTTTGCAACAAACTACATAGTACACTTTGATTTAAATGCGTATCTGCTCCTTTACCTTGTTAATAAGGAAAACTTGGATATCAGTTTAGTCCTTACATTCTTGTAGAACTTGGACTAAAATTGGACAGATGATGGTTACAAAAGGTTATTTAAAATAACATGTTTGTGAGACATCTGGTAGTTTACACCTGCAGTTAAAATGGGGCTGCCCTGGGTGTCACTCTTGCAGTGAGTTAGAATCATAGAATCATAGAATCACCAGGTTGGAAAAGACCCATTGGATCATCGAGTCCAACCATTCTGATCAAACACTAAACCATGTCCCTCAGCTCCTCCTCCACCCGTGCCTTAAACACCTCCAGGGAAAGTGACTCAACCACCTCCCTGGGCCGCCTGTTCCAGTGCCCAATGACCCTTTCCGTGAAAACTTTTTTCCTAATGTCCAGCCTGAACCTCCCCTGGCGGAGCTTGAGGCCATTCCCTCTCATCCTGGTAGCAACTTAGCCTTTTGGACCACCCTGCTGGAAGCAGCAGTGAGGTGTGCACTACACATCTATTTTGTGTGATAGAGGCTTTCCAGATTTTGTCCGTGGAAATGTACTTTTCCTTTTATGTTTCTCAATCACCAACTAAAAGCCAAGAATTACCAGTGTCAGCTATGTCCCAAATCACCAGGTTAATAATTCCCCTGCCTCTCTTTTGCCAAAATATCATACTCATTCCTCTCAAAATAAGGCTGTGGTCACCATGACTGAAGCGCCGGTGTACTCCTGGAGATGCTAAGTGAGTTCACTCTGCCATGAAAAGAATGGACTCTGCAAAGCCCTTGTTCACTCTGGATCCTGTTGTCAACAGGCTAAAGGAAACCTGGCAACCTATTCCCATCCATCCCTGCAGCTAAGATGTTTTCAAAGGTGGCAATGTGTCCACTTGTGCTTGCAGTAGGGAGAATAATTTTGGAAAGCAAAGGCCTTGCTGCAAGGATAACCATCAGTGACTGATGGAAATCCACTGAGACAGGAACGAACCTGGGTCTCTCTGTCACCACAATACACAGCAAATCTAGGTTTGAACAAAAGATTAGTTGTAATAATGAAATTCAATAACTGAAACATGAGGTTTCACAGATAAAAATCATCTTTACGGGGATTTACAGTGTAAAGTCTGTTCTTTGCTTAAGTACTTACTTGATTACCTAAATAATGTACAATCACAGAGCAATCATAGAGCAAATCTCAGAATTCATTTTCCCCCATGGAAGTGTAGACATGTGAAGGCTCTGGACTCTTTTAAACTCTTTTGTCAGCCACACACATAAACAATATAAAGTCCTTAAGAGCATGTGAAATCTGCTGTTACCTGTATATATGTGCTCTACATAATCAGGGTGCTTTTTAGCAAATATCTCCTTTATCTTGTTTATTTTGTCTGCTTTGACTTCTGTCACAAATGGTGTGTACATAACGGAAAATGATACTTCTCTAGTGATGGCTTCTTCAAACATAGCCTAAAAAAGGCAAAGAATCAATACATTTCATGTTGGTTAATGGCTAGTTAAAAAAAAAAGAAAAATAATTACTTTCACAGATGATATTTTCCCTTTAGTAATTGCACAGTCATGCAAAGATAATGTATTTTGGTCTTGAATATTAATTTGAAGGGAATTTAAATTAGTTCCAGAAAACACTGCCTATCTATACTCAGAAAATCAATTTAATGGAGAAAGAACATTTGTAAACAGTTTTCAGTGCAGCAAGCTTATGTCTTCAATGAGAAGAAAAGTATGAGATAAATTATCTTTTAGATGGAAAGAAAAAGTGATTCCATACTCTCTGAAGGTCACACCTTTCATCTGAGGGTTTTATTCAGTCCTTGAGAGCTGGTTAAACAATACTAACCATTCATATTACCCCTTGGGTTGGCATGAATCAGAAACTGTGCCTATACGGAATATTAGTCTTAAAATATTGCATTTAAGCACCATTTGCGTTAAAAGTAAAATTCACTCCTGTGCAGAGGGCAACACAAAGCTTATGAACCTTGTCTTCCTTAAAAATTATTAAAATGATGCATTGTACTGGTCTTAGATGGAGAGGTGGATTTCACACTCAGTGGACCCCAATGAACCGGTGCTGGAACTGCCAGGAGGAGTTGCCAACCTGGAAACAGCCTTGCTTGGTAGTCTTATCAGTCAGTGCAAGGGAGGTTGAGCAGCAGTTCCTCCTGGATTTGGGTAAGATCATGTTCAGCACTGCTTTGGCTGCATCTGTTGCTAACAAGGATTTTGTGTTCTTGATACGGGCGGTTCTTTCTGGAAACTGGGGAAATTGAAAGACTTCATTGATGTGTCTTGGTGAAAGTGTGAGCATGTTTAACAGAGACAATACTAAAATAAAGTTAGTAGAGATGGTTAGAAAAGCATGACTGGAAAAGATGTATATTCTTTAACAGGCTATATGAAAATCCCAGATTGCTTTCCACCCTGAAGTGATTCACAGGAGGCATCATTATGGGACTAGGTTGGTATTTTATTAACAAGTCCTTGCTCTTGTTCCTCTGTCTATCCTCCACCTATGTAAAATTGTCCAAGACGTTGTTTGCCTCCATGGGTCATTAGTTTAGCTGATGGCTACTCCCACCAATCTATAATGGAAGGCTGAGAGTGCGGATTAGTTAGGTATCTTTGTCCTTCTCTTTAACAACAGGTCCTCTGACATGGTTTTATGCCAGTTTATTTCCACCTTGTTTATTGGTATGAGGTATGCAAAAACATCATAGAAATGCTATAATTGTTCTGAGCAGATCTTGGGATAGATTGCCATACATGCACCCTGAGCGCCCTTACACTGAATGCTCTGCCTGGAGGCCCAGGGTATCATGGGGATTTGCTTGTATTTTAGATTGCTATATTTAGTCAGCCTATTATCTTGCATTTCCTGGAATGGAAGCAGCCTGGAGTGGGCAGTATTTAGCCTTGAAAAATTAACATGCTTCGAATGAGTGATAGTATCACTACCACCTGGGGCAGTAATAATGTTTATACCCAGCGGGGAGGAGTTGCATCTTTCCATGGGCCCAGCCATGTTACACATGGTTAATGTCACAGATCTGGAGGTATCGGACCAGAAAATAGCAAGTGTGACCTCCTGTCAAGAGCTTGGGGGCCTATGAATCGATCTGCACCTGTTCCTCCATGGAGGAATACTTACCAGTCTGTGCTAATTTATAGGAAAGTGATTCTAGAATTTCATATTTTATGGAGTTTAATTATCATGTCATTCAGAACCCTTTGAGGGTCAGTAGCACAACAAACTGATGTAGCTTTCCAAGGTAAGTT
This sequence comes from Coccyzus lansbergi, assembly GCA_033558105.1. NCBI lineage: Eukaryota > Metazoa > Chordata > Aves > Cuculiformes > Coccyzidae > Coccyzus > Coccyzus lansbergi. Next base: position 700,956 of record JAUMJK010000358.1, read on the forward strand.
TTTAAGAAACCTGAGGCCTACTTGTTCAAGTTTTACTGAATTTCATGTGTAAATAAAAGCACAGAATTAGACCAGACTTATTTTGTGTGAGACATTGAATATTCTCCTTATTTTCTATAGTTTGGTTGTCGTTTCCTAATCTGGATTGATACAAGTGTGTGAATGTGGTTTTGCGTGTATCCATACACTTCAGATTTAAGATACTTGAGTGAGGCAGCAAGATGAAAAAGTGAGCAACTGAACTAGACAAATTCTATATTCTGTCTGCAAAGTTCTCTTTGTCCTCAAGGACAGCTCAAAGTCACACCTGTAATAACTCTGCATCACCATGTAGCCAGGGCTACTCTGCACAGCATGCAAATAGTGACTAGCTCAGAGGGCAATAATGGTAAAATGTCAGCCAACGGGGAAAAGAATAGATCCGTAGATTCTGGTCAATACTGCTACTGAAGGTATTATTATCACCCAAGAGTATTTTTTTTCCCCAAGCTACTGACCCCAGACATAGATGCTATTTGTTTTATTATCCTCTTGGATTTTTATGGGGTAAAGTCTTTAAGGACATAAAAATTTGGCCCATAAAAACTTTGGAGGAGAAAACTTTATATGATGAAATCTCTAAGGAAGTTTCTGCTTAGGCCTTTATGCACTGAAGTCCATATCTGCAGATGAATATCTGGCAACATGTCTAGGAAACAGGGATGTCTACAAAACACAATCTGTTGTGCTCTGCACCATGCAGCTACTCAAGATATGGTGGCACTGTGGAGAGGATTGTAAGGGTTTCGATGGTCTTTCAAGGGAGTCCTTGTAGAAAGGACAGGATAACTGATTTTTTTGCATTTGCATGTGTCTTCATGGCTGTGTGTTAAAGGTGCTTTCTGCAGTGCCCTCTCAGATACATCAGAGGATATTGCTGTTCTGGCCTTGGAGTGGAAGAAGTGTCAGGGTTATTCATGAGTATAGGAGTAGCTGTTTAGCTGATAAAGTTGATTCTTTTTTTACACATCTTGCAAGTGAGCTCTGCACTTATCTTATCACTGGGTGCTACACACCAGCCTTTAATTCCAGCAGAGTAGGTAGAATTGGAGTCCCTGAAATGACCTTATACTATTTGGTGGTTTACCTCAGTAGTGGACAATATCTATTGTTTCAGCAAAGATGCAAGAATTTGCTCAAGAAAAGGCTGCAAAGTAATGTGATGATAGGGAAGATTTCTTTTTGTAGTTGTGGGACTGACAAGCCATGAAGTTTATATCCCTGTTTTGGAAGTGTGGGGAATTGGAGAAAGTCTGCAGAGAAACCATCTGGAGACAAAGTATCTCAAGGAGTATTTATATTGTCAGCACTTCTATTAAAATACCAATGACTCCCTCCATGTTACACAAGCGTTCACAAGATTTGAGGGATGTACATTGCTATCAGGACAATTAAAGAGCCAAATGACTATCCTAAAAACAAACTTTGTTTTCAGCAAGCATTCAAACATATATTTGACTGAACACCACATAATCCTCTGAGAACTTTAGCTCTGTGATATCCTTACATTCTACCATATCTAGTAGTTACATTTCACAGATCTTTTAATAAAACTTAAACTTTAGCCTAAACAGTCCTATATTTTCCCTCCAACACCCACTAAAATTTTGTTAGGTGCTCATAAAATGAATAGGTAGATGCACAAGAAAGAAAGCTTTCCCATGCCAACTTTTGATGGCAAATGATATAACTACTTTAATATTTTTCTAAGGCTCTTGCCATTTTGCCTGCTTAGAGCAGACATAGAAAAAGAAAAATGGCACTTTAGCAAAAAATTCTTCATAACAGTGACAGTTGCTTTCCCTGCCACAGTCCCTAACCTTAATCCTCTTTAACTACAGAAAGGTTTAATTTGGAAAATCCAATTATCTTGACATCTAGAATTAGCCAAAAATTTAGATATCTTCCTAGTGCCTTATCTTGCAGCTGCAGTCCACACTCAGCCACTGTCTCATTTACAGTACAGCAGGAATTGATGCTTTTATTGATGACTTTTATTAATGCAATGATATCAGTCAGGGTAAAGCCATTAGCCTCTTCTATGAACTGCTTCCACTCTTACACTGGTAGTTAGAATTATGAGTGCACTGCAGTGCAACCTATGTGCTTTTCTCTATATCTTTCCAACCATAAAGAAGTATCTGGCAACCCTGCCACTAAGTCTGTTGCTGTTGTGATATGAATATCTTCTCACCAGTATGATCTTCTTACATCTTTTTCTTACATCTTTTTTTTTTTTTTTTTTTCTGGAGGGAAAATAAGTAGACAAAATGCCAGAGCATATCCTTTTCTCGATATGTTTATGTTATGAATAAATCATGTATTATACAATAGAAGAAAACTTCCTGCTTATCTGCCATGTAATGCCTCCCCATTAATGTAGGTCACATCAAATATCAGCTTATTTAGGTTCTTAAGTTATTAACGTATTTAAGTCTCTGTGAGTTATTTTGTATGCAGTCTATTTTGAAAGCGGATTTGCAGAGTGCCACAGTGATAGATCTGTGTATTCTGCTGACTTCTGAAAGGCAGAGGCAGATGTATTGCAGATGGGTTACTTTAGGCTTCAAGATCTGTTTGATACTCCATTAAGTATCTGTTTATACTTTGGGAGAAAAGAAATCTATCCTTATATCCTTCCACAGAGATCACTGTTCATTAAAGAAAACCCTGGGATACATAGAGTATGGAAAAGGCTGAGGCTGCTCTTGAAAATCCCTCTCTGTGATGCCAGCAGTTGGGAAAGCAGAGACTGAGCACAAACGTGGAAATACAATTCTAGTTCAGGGAAGCTCTCTGCTCACAAGCCTGTCCTTCAATATCACAAACTCACTTGAATGGGAGTTCTCAGCTCTTGTTTCACTTGGTACCAACTGAAAATCTTACAGTTTTATCCCAGCACAGGGGTAAATGTGAAGGATTTGTGGGTTTCTTTGCTATGGTGGCGAAACTCTGAGACCAATGAAATAGTGGTTGTATTTGCTTTGCAAGGCTGATCCAGAGCATTGACATGGTGAGTCCCTGTTACTGCTGAAATTATGGATTGTTGTCAACAGAAGCAATTATGTGTATCTGTACCAATCAGGAACTCTACCTCCAAGTAGCCCTGCAGCAGTATCTCCTGCCCTGGGCCCCTGTCCCTGGGGCCTCCCTAGAATGTTGAGATAAATCTGCAACGGAGCAATGACGTGGTGGATGCAAACATCAAGAGAACCACCTCCAGGAATGGGCCAATTATACTCGGCATGAAGCTATTGGCCAAATCGCAAACTTTAACCTGTTTTGTTAATATTGCTGCTTTCTTAACAGTAAGAGAGTTTTCTCTCTTGAGAAATACCCTAATTCCACTGAGGCAGTTCACTGTGACTGCTCTGAGCAGCAGGACTGCCCTTCCAGCACTGGGGGATGCCTTTCACCATCACAAGTCCTCAGGAGGCGTTAGGTCAGCTCTGCATGGCTCATGCTATGCCAGGAACAGGTCACAGTTTAAACAGCAATGTTTGTGAAAGTGGATTATAAACTGTGTTCAGCTGAACAGCTTTGGCAGCCTGGGCTTAGAGGGACATCTTAACTCAGACAGGCAGAGCTAGAGGTTGAGCACTGCTGAGAGCTTTTCGTGAATATGGTCAGAGCCACTGGCCAACACCTAGATGTTGCATCCATCTGGTGACTGAGGCAAGCGCGTGAGAGACAGAGAGCGACTCTGGCTAGGAAATGCCTTGGGAGAAATGTGGTATACTTGCTGTAGGGGTTTTTTTTCAGGGCTTTTAGTCTCATCCCCCACCCCTCAAAAAAAGAAAAGGAAACTAATATGCAGAAACTAACAGAAGGATATGTCAATCTTTCCTAGCACTGAGCTCAACATCTTTTGGGAACTTAACTTAAATGTGAAGAGATGAATCAGACAGCTAGAGATGGTGACTGATGTGGTTAGCCTGTAAAATGGACAGCATTGTTCAATGGGGCAGTGAAAAATCGTGCCTGAGTCATCGCAACAGCACACTACTTTATGTGGCTGAATGGCTGCTAATTTAGTAGAAGACAAGTTGACTGTACATAGAGATGTTTCTGAAAAGTGACTTTATCTATTTTTGTGTGATGTCCTTTGTAGTTCTTCAAGAGCAGATGTACGGATAGAAAGCCACATAACCAGTAATGATCCTGGGAACAGCACAAACTCCTGCCTGTAGCTTCCTCTCCCCAAAGAAAGGAGATTGTGTACAAAAAAAAAAAAAAAAGGAAGAAGATAATGAATGTGTCAGTTCTTAAAGACTTTTGCAACTCAAGGGAACAATTAGAGCCCTAGAATACCACAAAATGGCTGGTTTTCTCCCTGATTTCCTAGGTTTCTTCTGTAAATCTTAAAGTTCTGCTTTGCAACCCAGTAAAAGCCGGAATTAATTGAAAATTCTGCTTCTGAAATATGCGCATTACTTTTGAGCTACCCTGTAGATTTTTTAAATGGTCTGTAGTTTGCTGGCCAGGTTGTTACTGTTGAGTATCCTCGAGCATGATTTATGGGCCTCTCTTAAGAATTAAAACCCAAATTGGGTTGGTATTTGGTTTCATATTGGGATTTCACCAGCTACCAACTGCAGTGAGGTATGTGTTGCCTATATCATTCAGCTAGTTTTAAATAAATCCATCTTTCCTGAAATTAGAGACAATTAATCCATCTGTTTTAATAATTGTGACATTTAAACTAATAACTTCTCTTAGTATGTAAATATAAGTATGATTCAAGCAACACTTATTCTAGAATGAATGATCTGGTACCAGAAAATTAGAAGTAGGTAGAAAATATATGGAGGTAGATATTATTAAAGAAGAAATAACACAAGAAAAATGTTAAATTCCTTGGTTTTGTACATGTGGAATTGTTTCTGGAATGGAGATATCAGCAATAACAACAGCAATAAAAAGCTCCCAAATCAGTATCAAGATGATAGAAACTCTCTGTTATGTTATTTTATTTGCCTTCTCAATCCAGTTTTCAATTACTCCATATTTTTACTAGTGTACCTTAGAGCAGAATGAAGCTGAATTTTTGCAGCTGAGTATTATATCCCACAAATAGTGTATTCCAAAGCGAGACTGCTCCAAATCCCGGAAACGGCATACATTAGAAGAGGCTCATTTTGCTTTGAAAAAGTTTTAATATTTTTCATTTTAACAAGTTGCTTCAGCCTAGATGCAACATGAGAACATAGGAAACCCATGAACTGGTCTGAAGGTGCACTGATATTACCTGGGTAACAGTGCAGCACCTAAAGAAGAAACTGATCTTTCTGCTGATAGGCCAAAATCTTTTTGTTATTCTAACATGCAGGGTGAGGAAAATCATTACATCCCAATCTTCCACTAGAAAATTAAAAGCTTAGTGCTTTAAGGCAAGTGTTATTCTTCGAAATGGCCGTAAGAAGAGGATTACCTATTGGTTTTTATGAAGAGTGATAAAACAAACATTCTCTCTTTTTTTGACATGGGAAAATTCAAAATTAATTCTTCAAGCAGCAACGAGTTCTACCAACCTCTGAGTCAGTATAGGCTTATGCATAATTAGACACTCACTTCTGCCTGTACCCACAATGGCCAGTGACCACAACAGGGTTTTATACCCAGATTTTATTAAAGAAGGAACTTTTCTGCAGTGACATGTGGCACAGCATGATCTACTATAGTAGACTCAAGAACTAATGAGAAACACATTTTCCCAGTAATATGATGGCAACGCTGGCCAGAGAGGCTGCCTGTCAGCTCCTATCCATCATTCCATTAGGTGGACTGCAAAACATCTCTGCTGTTGCCAGCTTGAAAACCTCATGCTCCATAGCAGGACAGGGGTCAACCATGAGCACACGGGACTGCTGTTGGACCTTGTCACTGGCCGAGGCTGTGGAGGCAGCTCTGGCTACCAAGTGTATTTTTTTTCTTTTAACTTTCTTGGCTTGGATCCTCACCTCACAAGGCATGAGATAAAGCTGAGCTCTAAAGGAGTTGACAGCATTCATTACTGCACTGCTGGTGTTCAGCCATCTTGTAAGGCTGGGGATTGTTTGGTTTATTGTGTGATGTACACATTATTTTGTGCTTGCAAAGGTCCAGATTTTTGAAAGCATCTGATATTCATAACAGCAATGAGAGCACAACCCAAATGTCTGAATACCCAAACCTCCATGTCAGCCAAGGCATGTGTGCTACTGAAAGCTTTGTCTGTGACTTTCAGGTTAGCTGATAGGAATAGTCTCAGAAACATAAGTTCATGAGCTCTGTGTGCAGCGCTCATAGAGCCAGTAATTTCAGTGTGCTAAAAGCAGCTCTGTGGTGCCTGCAGTCTTTGCTGAAACACTAGGTTTGAACTTGAGCTAAAGCTAAAAGTCCAGTTTACTCCGATGCAAATTAAAGGTCTCCATTTGAGTTCTAGCAAATACACATTGGCTCTGTTATGGAATGTAGGTTGTTAGTACAGATGGTTATGGAAGCATACAGATATGAACCTACAAGCTTTGAAATGCCTTTCTGGGTTCCATTATTTTCTGCAACATATGCATTGCTCATGCAATGCTACTTAGTGTAAGGCTTTGGCTAGATGGGGTTGACTTTGGATATAAGTGAATAACAGATACTAGAGCTGAGCCTTTAGTATAAAACAAGCCACATTGTTTTCACAATAGAATAATAAAAAGAATAAGATTCGTATTGTGCTGATGAGTTAAGCTGCAGATATTTATAAATTAGGCAATAAAGGCATTTTATACTAGCATGTCTGTGCCAGATATTGGTGGAATCAGACTGTAATGGTCAAGATTTGCAAAGTTAATGTTTGACAATGCTGGGCATTTCCGACATTGTCGTATAGATGTGATATACTTTTACTCTTTGAATGAAACATTCAGCTTATATTGCAGTTTTTAGCCAGTGGAAAGTAAAAGGTGTGAGTGAAAGGGGACACTTTGGAGAGGGATTCTTTCTATGGGATGAAGTATCTCAAGTCTCTTGTTTGTTTTGTTATTAACAGCTGAGAAATTGCCTTGCTAGGGAGCTTACCTGACCTTAGTAAGTTTAAACTGTCTTGCTGCTATCACTTTGAAGAAAACTACTTAATAACTTTCACATTATTAATATGATGAATTCTATTTAAATAGTTTATTTTCAATCTAACTGCCAATACACAATCATCCAGTTCATATGCTGTAGTGAGTTATTGAAAAAACCTCATTCATTTGATCATATGTTAACTTGGAATGTATATTTTCAGTCAATGGAATAAAATATTTAAATGAATAAAAAGGCCTCACTTACTGAATAATATTATCCATTGCAAATTACATTTTCACCTCTCATCAGCATTATGCCTTTATCTCAGAGTGGAATGGAAGGGTTGGTATTAATATTCAAAACCAACACAGGGCATTAGATATTACATATAACTGAACCGAAGATCCAGAAATAGATTATTTACTTTGAAGGAGATAATCAAAGAAAGCTAATGAAAAAGCTAATCAAAAACAATATTTAAAGTTGCCTGGGTCATGATCCATAGTTATATATATACAGGGAGAAGAGAGCAAGTACTAAGGGATCATCAGACTTTCAGTTGAATGCAAAATGTAAATTGTTGGGATTTTGGACTGGACAAGTAAATCCCACTTTGTAAACTAGGGGAGGTATAGGTGACAAGTATGCAATAAATCATCTACTAGATGGGTTATAGTTGATATTCTATTATTAAACTGTTTACATGGGCACTGGGTAACTTTCCCAAATTCGGTCTCTGCTTTCCTCATTTGGCATGACTGTAGGAAGGTAAAGGTGCAATTCTGAGGTGCTTTTATGCAGAAAGTCAGGTAATTCATCAATATGAGTCCATCTGGCTTTAAAAATATGACAGTACAAATCTTCAGTATGCCTAGGAGGATGTAGGCAATCACATGGAACAGATTACTGTTGAAAAAGAAGAAATATGTGTAAGTTAATAATGAGGGGGATGTTCTAGGAAGAGTCTTGAAGAAAGAGGACTCCTGGTAGTTGGTGTCAGAGATAGGAGATATTCAAGGGAAAGTACAAAACCAAAATCGAGAGAAGAAAACCAAAGGAGATTCAAGATAAAGACCACTTTGAGTACAGGAATAGATCAGGAGAAAAAAAAAGTGATTTAGGAGTAGGATGAAAAATAAAAAGCTTTGCAGATGTAAATTAAAGACCTGAATTTTTTGCAGAAAAGTTGTCAGCCAAAGGATTCATGTGGTCTATATAATATTTTGAAGCCATGAAAGAAGCAGAAGACAGCCTGTGAGGAGGAAAAACCTTTTCCAGTAGTTAAAAGAATCATGAAAAGAAGAAACAAAAGTAGTCAATGACACACCAGATGATTATATACATGACCCACAAATCAAAGCAGAGTGTGACATATCTAATCTAAAAATCTTTCTTTACAAAAGTAAAAACCAAACCATTCTGTTCCCTATCCCTTCCTCCTCAGAAAATTTTGCTCATCATTTCAAGCCAACGCTAGCGAGTTCTGGGGCAGAGGAATAGTTAGCAAGAAAAGCGTGCATCAATAGCTGTTGCTTTGGTTACAAAGGCACATGAGCATGTATAGTCGTGACAAGTTATTTTCAGCTTTACACCATGAAATAGAGAGAATATTAATGAAAAAGCTTATGATACCTCTGCTTGGTCTCTCTGTGGTGGGAAGTCCCAGTGCAGTATCACATGCATCATACTGCATCATTGTTGCTGTGTACTCTAATGACATTGAAGTCACCCCTGATGCCGAGTGCACAGAACTCATCAGCTTGGGAAGGAAAGGTTGTTACAGGTGCTGGGGATATATCTTCATGAACAGTGTTTTTTAAAGTGCTAGCTATTAACCTGAGTGGGAGCAGTACTGGGCACCCAACTGCCTCTACTCTGTGTGTGTGTCATCATATAGATACCGCTGAATCCTTAGCCTAGCCCACGCTAAGGCATATGCACAAAAGGCACAAAATTGCAGAGCAATTTCTGTCTTCCAGCAAAAATCAAGCACAATGGGGGATCAAACAAATGGTTAGATCTCTACTGACATTTCAAAGCTTCTGCAGACAAAGATGACAGCAGCTCAGTTTCAGGAGAAAGGCAGAGAAGGAGTGGGAATAGGGTACAAAGACCATAGTGGTGCCTCTTGGTACGTACCATGGCGGTCCAAGGAGGCTCACACATAAACTCTTCTTCAGAAAAAAGAAATGAGCTGTGAGCTCTAGAGAGAAGTAGAGGTGAACCTAAGTCTTATCAAAATTCTTTGACCCTTGCTATCTATTTTGAATGCTGATGCTAATATTGTATGCTGATGCTAATGGCTGGAAGCAATTCAGCAGCTCCACTTCAGGCCTGGTTCGTTCCCACCTCAGTCCAACCATAACTTCTTGTTTAAACTCTGCAAGGAGGCACTGTGATGAATCTTGTCCTTCATACAACTTTTTTGGCTGTCTTACATAGGACAGTATGAACCCCTGGGGAAGAGGACAGCTAAGACAGCTCTTCCTTTAAATTCTGTTCTTTGAGGCTTCATGTCCATGACATCAAGAAGGGAAGTCAATGGATATCAGTGTTAAGAGACAAAAAAAGACATTCCATTCGAAAAAATGACCCCTTCACAAAACCTGTTTGTGAACTCAAGATTTTAAACAAGTCTGACCCAGTGGGTGAAAATATCAAACTGTTCTGTACAGAAGAAAATCTCTGCTGGAAAGCATATAAGAAAGTTCATAGGCACTACAAACACTAGCCCAGTGGGTATTTCTCTGAATGAGATGCACTTTGCACTCACAGCAGTACTAGCAGTACTGAGATTCAGCAGCTCCCAAGGCTGAGATTTATTCCATTTTGCCAATAAGAATGCAACTAATAATAGTTTTAAAAAGGAAGAATTTACTGTATGAATGAAGGTAAAAGATTTGATTCTGATCTTACTTATTCTGGCTTATGTCAGACCACTTATTTTACACCACTGCCTTATTTTGCACCACTTCACATAAAGTACAGATGTCAAATGTTCTCACAGAATAAACCCCAAAATACATGAGATCAGAATCAGATTCTGAAATTTTATCGCAATGGACATATATTCTGCCTAGTATCATTAGGATCATTTCCCTAGTAGGGAAAAAATCAGAGGGGCTAAAACTGAGCTAGAGATCAGATTAGCTAAGTCTGCAAAAGACAATAAAAAATCTTTTTATAAGTATATTAACAGTAAAAGGAGGACAAGGGAGACCATACAGTCCCTTTTGGACTCAGAGGGAACAGCAGTGACAGGGGACGAGGAGAAGGCTGAGGTACTTAATGCCTTCTTTGCCTCAGTCTTTAATTGTAAAGAAAGCTGTTCCCTCTGTGTAGATACCCGGGAAACAGAGGAGCAATACGAGGCTCCCATAGTCCAAGAGGAGGTGGTCAGAGCCCTGCTTGGCCAACTGGACACCCACAAGTCCATGGGGCCAGATAGGATACATCCTAGGGTATTGAGTGAGCTGGCGGATGTATTGGCCAAACCCCTTTCCATCATCTTCCAGCAGTCCTGGAAGACTGGGGAGGTACCTCTGGACTGGAGACTGGCTGATGTAGTTCCCATTTACAAGAAGGGTAGCAGGGAGGATCCCGGGAACTACAGGTCAGTCAGTGTGACCTCAGTGCCTCATGGAACAGGTGATCTTGAGTGCTATCATGAAGCACTTACAAGAGAACCGGGTGATCAGGCCCAGTCAACATGGGTTTACCAGAGGCAGGTCCTGCCAAACCAACCTGATCGCCTTCTATGACAAAGTCACTCGGCTGCTGGATGAGGGAAAGACTGTGGATGTGGTCTTTCCGGACTTCAGTAAAGCCTTTGACACAGTTTCTCACAGCATTCTGCTACGGAAACTGTCAGCCTCTGGCCTGGACAGACACACACTCTCCTGGGTAGGAAACTGGCTGGATGGCCGGGCCCAGAGAGCGGTGGTAAATGGTGTTAAATCCAGCTGGAGGCCAGTGACAAGTGGTGTCCCCCAGGGCTCAGTGCTAGGTCCAGTCCTGTTCAATGTCTTCATCAATGACCTGGATGAGGGCATTGAGGGTACCCTTAGCAAGTTTGCAGATGACACAAAGCTGTGTGCAAGTGTGGATCTGCTGGAGGGTAGGGAGGCTTTGCAAAGGGACCTAAACAGGCTGGACCACTGGGCAATGTCCAACGGCATGAGGTTTAACAAGGCCAAATGCCGGGTCCTGCACTTGGGGCACAACAACCCTATGCAGAACTACAGACTGGGAGAAGCCTGGCTGGAAAACTGCCAGGAGGAGAGGGACCTGGGGGTGTTGGTCGACAGCCGACTGAACATGAGCCAGCAGTGTGCCCAGGTGGCCAAGAAGGCCAATGGCATCCTGGCTTGGATCAGAAATGGTGTGACCAGCAGGTCCAGGGAGGTGATTCTCCCTCTGTATTCAGCACTGGTGAGGCCGCTCCTTGAATATTGTGTCCAGTTCTGGGCCCCTTACCACAAGAAGGATATTGAGGCTCTGGAGCAAGTCCAGAGAAGAGCGACGAGGCTGGTGAAGGGGCTGGAGAACAGACCCTATGAGGAGCGGCTGAGAGAGCTGGGGTTGTTTAGCCTGGAGAAGAGGAGGCTGAGAGGAGACCTCATTACTCTCTACAAGTACCTGGGGGGTGGTTGTGGAGAGGAGGGAGCTGGCCTCTTCTCCCAAGTGCCAGGGGACAGGATGAGAGGGAATGGCCTCAAGCTCCGCCAGGGTAGATTTAGGCTGGAGATTAGGAGGAGGTTTTTCACGCAGAGGGTCATTGGGCATTGGAACAGGCTGCCCTGGGAGGTGGTTGAGTCACCTTCCCTGGAGGTGTTTAAGACACGGGTGGATGAGGTATTGAGGGACTTGGTTTAGTGTTAGATAGGAATGGTTGGACTAGAAGATCCGATGGGTCCCTTCCAACCTGGTTATTCTGTGATTCTGTGATTAAATTCCTTGTATGAGCAAAGGGGACCTGAGGGCTAGGTCAGCTCTGGGAGCCAGAAGGTTCATTCTCTGCCTGAGTCCCAAATACTGTGCTGTGAAATGCACTTTGATCACGTTGAAACCAGAGGTGTGAAGGCCGGGACACCACTAGCAACGATAAACTCCTACAGCAATAAACCTCTCCCAGCAAAGGATCTAGCATCCTTTCACCTCCAAGCTTTCACGAGAGCTCTCCTCAGAGCAGAAGGTGTATCCTTAAACTTAAATTTGTGCTGATGTGGCTGAACAGCTATCTCAAATAAGTATCACTCAAGAGACGAGCCTCATTGAAGTCAATGGTCTACTCCCCACATAAGTAATCTTAGTAGACTGAGGTCTTACCCAGCCATCGTTCACAGGGCATATAAGGTTCCTCTGAGACTATTCGTTACAGCCATTTTTTCCTCCCCTTCCGGTTGAAGAGTTTGGAAAGGTGTCTGAGGATTAGTATCATGCAAATTGCAAAAGAAAGTGTCACTAAGCTAGGAAGACTTCACAAAAAATAGCTTAGGGGACTATGCAGTATCCAGAATTAAATTTTATAGCAGTCTATAAAATTGAAGTATGAGCCAAGGGTTAACAACCTTGAATTTTGCCCTTAAAATTAGTCCAAGAAAATCTACTTCATTATAAATACAGTAGTACTGTATAGTGTCCTGTTGATTGATGTGCCCAAGAGCTACCTTTGTCGGCAGTCTTTTAAGCAGTAATCCTTCATTGTGGTCTTAATAGTGAGATAGGCACCTCCTTCCTCATTGGGCTATCAATTTTTACCTGCCAATACAGTTTGATGAGCTTGCTTGTATGCTGCTCAGTGCCTCCTGTCAGCCAGTATATATAGTCAGCAATCATGGCGCTCCTGATGACAAAACCAAAATGAATGAGTGTACGGGGAGAGAAAGAACGTATACAGCAATATTTAAAGGAGGTGATTTTAAAAAAAACTGTAACATGAAGCTTTTAGCAAAAAATTACATATAACTCTCAGTCTTTGTCCAACTTTAGGATAAGCATTAGTAAACATTTTTTAGCTAGATAAACTAAGTTCAAGCAAACAACCCTACATTTTCTTTTAATAGCTTTTTAATATTTTACTCTGAGTAAATATATAGTGACTGTTATATGATATTTTAGTCTAGCTTTTTTTTGCTCTAAAGTATTTGTGGGTGAAATATATGTATTTCTTCCAGGACAGCATCAACATGTATAGCACCCTGTAGCTTGGCAGTCTGAGAATATCACTTGTTGATGGCAAACTCAGACATAGTTTACCTTGAATAAACTTAAACCCCTACCCCCAAGTAATCAGCTGTCATGCTACCTAACTGAGTATGCTTTAGTACTCCCACTATCTGTGACAATCATTGCATTACTCTTTCTAGACGGAAGGATATTAAAAAGTATTGTGCAATGGATATTAATGCAGAACAGAACAGACTTTGAAAAATCAGTTTGCTTTTATGGCTGCCTCTCCACACTGCTCTCTATTTCCTTTCCTCAAGAGATTCCAAATCCAATTAAATGTGACTAGATGTAATTCCAAATTGTCACTTTAGTCAATTAAACATATAATAATCTTGTGTACCTAATTACCAGCACCAAAAGTTTATTTGTTGATGTAGTGCTATCAATGTGTACTTCTGCATGTTCCCCTTATCATTGCCTATATATTAATTGTGCTTTGACATTACTGTAAATTGAATTTGAAATTTCCCCCTAGTTAAAAGTGTCTCACACACAGTAATCCCAATCCTGCTGTAATGCCCTTTCAGAATGTTCTTTCCAAGGCTGTATTATGTTCTTAATGAGATATAACAAAAAATACACAGATTTAACAATAAATATTTCAAAGCAGTCCTGGTATCAGGGGGTAACATATTGTCACAAACAGGAACTAAGTCTTCCTTTAGATGTTCTCTTACAGCTCCCATTAATTTCACTGGGAGAAAAGCAATTCAGTAGGATGCATGGATTTCTGCATAAGGACTGGATTTAGCCATAAGCTTTATGCAATGCTTATTCAGATCATTGACAAAAATCCTCTTGATTGCACTAGAACAAAGAACAGTTTCTAATTGAACATCGTTAGTCCAACTGGAACAGAATGAACAAAGGATGAAATCCTCATTTCCTAGAAAATCATTGGCAAAACTCTCATTGACTCGCAGTGGTGCCAGGGTTTAATCCCAAGAATGACATATGGATCCTGTGGATGAAGCAGAGAAGGCGAACAAAGCATTCAGCTTTGCCTGCTTGGCCTCCCTATGGTTTTGAGGAAAGACCTTCCCTCTGCTCTGAGGTGTGAAAGAGAAATAACTCTATGGCACAAAATTGAAGACTTTGAATGATCTGTTATGTTATTCTTTGGCTTTGATCTACTGGAGGTGGTCTGTGAAGCTGTCAGCTCCTGTGCCAATGGTAATGACTAGTCCCTACCATCGTACATGAGTGGTGGTGGCCTCCTGAGACCACTTCATCAGAAAGAAGGAACTTTCAATCTAAATCTAGAGCAATTCTCAAGCATTAAAGCCTTGTTTTTGGAGTCAAAGGACATTTGCAAGTGGTCATTTATAATTTGGGATCCTATAGATGGATCACTCCCTGACTGATGTAATTTCAAAGATTAAAACTGGCAAATCCTTAACCTTGAGCATCACCCTGTTGACACCTGCTGCAGTGAGAGCTCTGCTGTGGGTTGAATGTAATCAGTCAATACAGAGATACCCACAGTATGCTCTGCTATCTATGCTGCACTGGCAAAGTGAGGATTGATCTCACCAGCACAACATGATATCCAGTTTGTGACCTCCCACTCCTCAGTGGTAGCCAGTCCTTTCTTCTCCCAGCCTGACATCACTTTCAAAGGTGGAGATGTGTACAGAGCCCTGGACAGACCTGGATTCAATTCTCAGACAAATTGCTTCATCTTCCTCTGATTGTCAGCATCAGCTGTAAAATGTAGATGATCACGTTTGATTGATCTGCTTTGGTGCGAGAGTCCTCCTCGTGCAATCTTTTTGGTAGTTCTCAGCAGCATGTTCAGTCCAATGTCGCTCTGATCGTGGCAGAGGTCTCTAGGCATTGCTGCACTCCAGGCAAATGCCTTTCCTCTTTACTCTTCCTTCTTAATTTGTTATTATTTAAATAATCAGAAGCACACTTAGATTTCCAGTGGTTGTGTTTAGTTTTTCAGAATCTGCTTTTATCCCTGCTGCTTTCTCCTGTATTGCTGTGCACTACATCAGGAATGGTGAGACATAGACATAAAACTCCCCTGAGTCTTTCAAATGCCTCCATCCTAGTTTAACTTCTTAGTTGCCTGGCCATCAAGGAGCACACACAGGTCAGGACTGATGCTTGCTATTGTGACCTTGGGGCTTACAAGGGACTTTAAAAAATCCACATTCAAGAGAAACACAGGCATTAAGGTTCTATGTGAATGCCTACATCGAACCCCAGGTGTGCCCAAGTCAGAGTTGTCTTTGAATGACTCCAAGGTTCAATTCACAGAACAAAAATGAGACACGTAGAAAGAAACTACAAATATCCAGATGCAGGAACACAGGTGAAATTAGAACGTCTGAATATGGTTACAAGGCTGGGTGCTGAAATATATTTACGGACCTAAATGCTTAGAAACTAAAGGACAAATTGAGATATTTAGGCAGATTAAAAGCCTTGTTCCTGCTGAAATACATGAAGGTATAAAGCATGAAGCTAGGTTCTTGGGTCCCACTGAGAACCTATCCATGTGGCCCATAAAAATCCAGGTAACAAAAACTTTCAGTAAGAGACTTATAAGTGAATGAGACTTAAGTAAAATATTACTTAAAGAAATTCTGGTTTTGAAAATATTTTTTATGATGCTCAGCCAGCGATTGAACTCATTAGCATCTTTTTCTCTCATCATGTTATCAACTTGGTATATTGATACATTATACATATGAATTAGAATTGTGTATACACAACTATATTAGTGTTTCGGTAGTATGGAAGGGCCATCTCCTGCAGTCACAGATCCTGGAGAAATGGGAGCTTGTGAAGAGCTGGATGGAAAACATTTCAGTATAGGTCACTTTGGATCAGCTGTTACATCATCTGGGGACTTTGGAAAGTGATGTCAGCCAGCAACAGACCTTGGTCTGATTTGTACCTCTAGAGAGATACTTAAAAGTTCAGCTTCGAACCTTCCTAAGTATAAGGAATATAAGATGCAAAAGAATGGGAAAATACATCCCACTTACACTAAGTAATACATTTTTCTGGATGAAATTACATGGTTTAATTTTATAGTTTTTAAAGCTATCCACAGAATGGTAGAAGTTGGAAGGGACGTCTGGAGATGTTCCAGTCCATTCCCCACTCCAGCATTTTCACCTAGGGCAGATTGCACAGGAGTGAGTCTAGGAGGGTTTTGACTGGCTCCAGAGAAGGAGAATCTACAGACTCTCTAGGCAGCCTATTCCAGTGCTCTGTCACCCTCACAGCAAAGTTTTTCCTCATGTTGAGGCGGAACATCAATATTGGGATTTTAAAGGTAAAATGCATTCTCTCCCTACATCTTATCCAATCACTTAACGTAATAGACAGAAATCTTGGACTCTTATTTACAGAACCATCTTCCAAATTTGAGGTACTTATTCAGAATACTTAAAAAATGTTTGAATTTTAGGTGTGCAGCCCACCAAAGAGCTCCATTTGATATAAGAACTAAAATAGTTCTCCTAACACACCTCCTGGAACACCTTACAGGTGCTGAGGAAAACGTGATCCTTCCTTCTTTCAAAACATGAGGCCTTATATACATTTTTTTTTTGTTCCTAGTTGCTAGTTTGAGCCAGTATGAACTTCCATGACATAACTGAACCCATCTGGGTTAATGTAGTAAGCCTGGATTCGAAGGTGTCTTGCAATATCTGCTCAATCTGGCCACTTGGTGGTGCAGAACAATAAGATATAATTTTCTACTTGCAAGCAAAGAGCACACCACAGATCCTGAGCTGTCTCCCTCAGCCCATCTCCACACAAGTGTAAGACTTGTAATAAAAGAGTCAAAGGTAGATTTTGCTGCACGGACAGCTGCTCACCCCAACAGCCAGTGTACAGCCAAATCCTTCACAGCAGCCACACAGGTCTGTAGCAAGAAAAACGGAGACTACTGGTGTAAGTAATAGATGGAGTTTTCTGGAATGCAATAGTCTTAAATTGCCAAAGAAGACAAGAAAATAGCATTGTTGCTAAATGCTTGTGTGTTCATTTACCACTGTAAGCACTGGAAAATGGTCATGCCCTTCGGTCTTGACTGCTCCCCTTGAGCTGCACAAGAGACCAAAGAGCCCTGAAATGGAAAGGAGGATTTCTCCGTTGATGGCAGAGCCTTAGGGATAATCACAGCCTATGCACATTAGGAGAAACTTTCACTCTTCTGTGCTATTCAGTCCCAATGGCTGCTAAGATCAGGAGGCTGCTAAGTGGCAGGAAATTACCTTTGCTCTCTACTTCAAGTGATCTCACCTGGATCTGCAGTAAGTGGTTCTAAGAAAGGTTTCAGCCACTACTAGGGTATGTTAGTCCTCTACAGGCCTACTGTTTGGGAAGGGTAAGTGTTATCTCTGTTTCTTCAGTTTTACAAGAACTTTAATATTTCTGCTGCAGACATCTGAGTGTTTGCAATCTCTGCTATTAGTACTGAGGATGAGAGAAAAATTGCAGAAAAAACTACTGTTCTCTTCTTGATGACCTTTCTTATTTTCTGCTGAGATTAAAGAATGAAAAATGATATTTTTTTAACCAGAATAAGTAGGAATTAGCTATTTCTAATACAATTACCATCATAATTTTTTAACACATCCACATAGCCTAAATAAATGTAAACCCATAGCTTTGAGATTATGGAGAAACTTAGAAACCACTAGATGATGAGAAAGAAACAGAATTCTGAAATAGTGAGTAGGAATGAAGTTATTAATATTTGGATTTACCTATATGTAGGCTAACTCCCAATTGGGCCAAAAAGTTGTTACTTGCGCAGAACACCTTGATACTGCTAATTTATGGAGAGGACTGGCTAAAACACTGTTTTAAATGTTTCACCTATGAACTCTAAATGCACTGGGAATCTGCTATAAAACTCCTCTGTCCTGCCAAACCCTTCTAGGTTGGTAATGGGTCGTTAGCCCATTGCTAGAAAGCAGAAGTAAGATTCCTTCAAAGAAAATGGCACCTGTATTTAGAATATCCTTATTCTATTTATTATGATCTGTCTCATTGCTTCTTGCATGTAACTTTTTTATGCTGTATTGAGATTGCTATGCAAATGAACATTTCTCATTTAATGGTAACTGCTGTGTAAGGACGTGGAGAATGCTTTAAAAGTGTGAGTTCGAGTGATGCATGGGGAACGGGCAAGCCTTTTAAAATGACAGAGGATGCTCAAAGAAACAGGTTCCCAAACCCAACAAGATCTTGAACACTCTGTCTCCTGGTATGAAATAAGCAGTAGTCACTATGGATGTGCTGTACAGATCCCAGGAGGTGTGGGAGGGGGTAGTTGGGATGAACTGTTTCTAAAAGAGATGGAGTGAAACTTTCAGGGGTTTGTGGTCCATGCTTGTTCTGGACTCTCTAGCTGCTGCCTGCTCTGCTTTCTTTTATTTTTTGTACTTCATGATCCCTGGGTTATGGACATAACGCTGTGCTGTTGATGTATGGATTTCCTTCTGGTAGTGGGTGTGGAAAAAACCAGTGCTGAAGGCTGCCTCTTGACTCTGATGTGACCCTGCCTGAGCAAGGTGTTTGACAAATGGATGATCTTGAGTGATACGGAATAATGTGTGTACTGCAGAAATATAATGGTTGGTAATTTCAGACACAAACATCATATATTGGTGTCAAATTAAATAACAGGCTGTGTGGACTTTCCTTTGGACTTTGACTGATCCCAGCACTCATCAAAGCTGCTTTCCTAAACCTAATTTAGAAAGTGTCCCTTTCTAAGCATTACTCTGTGGAGGAGAGAGGTCACAAAACTAGGAGAAGCTCTCGGCTCCCTTCAGGTACATGTCAAAAATGGATCCATTTACTTTCCTAGTCCTGGGCAATGTGTCTTCCCTGTGTGCTGTACCTGTTGGTGGAGGGGGTGCCCTGGTACCCTATGGAGCCCCGGCAGGGGCCAAGGTCCTGTGTGGGCTGGTGTGTGCTACTTTCACCCCCTGGTGCAGGGCTCTGACCCCTGGCAGATCCTGAAAACGGGGTATAAACCTTACCTAGCTCCCTCCTTGTAGGTGGGTGGCAGGACCCCAGGGTGATCCTCGCAGTGGTGGTAGGTGGGGGAGTTGCTATGACAACAGGGTTATGTTACTGCTATTTTTATTTTCTGTTTGTTTCAGTTTAGGAGAACTGAAACAATTAGGATAGCTTCCCTCGTTTTCTCCCATGAGAAACCCCAGGCAAGATGCAGAGGCTGTGGAATGGCTGCAGGTGTGTGGAAGCAGCAGTCAGCTAGTGCCTCCTTGAGTTCATGTGCCCAGCCCCCAGTATTTATGTCTCAATCCTTAGCACAACTGTATGCTTTGCAAAACAAACCAGACACAAAAACTTATCTAAATTATTCACTCAGATTTCTTGCATTACATTTTCAAGTCTGACTAAAAGCCCTAAACCCTTACTGAAGGCTGATGTTTATTTGCAGACCTAGTTTGCTTTTCAACTGATGGGATTATTTAGATAATTTTTTTAAAGCAGGAATATCAAAAAGCTGAGTCAGCCATACCACAGCTATTAAGATCCTGGAACTCCTTCATCCTTAAGGATTGCTTACCCCTACTCTGGGAAGTCAGATGAATGAGTTGCTTGTTCTGGCAGAGGGACAGACTGTCTGTTTTCCCCTACATGTATACAACTGATCTCAAGTCAGTAGTGTTCTAGGTGGTGATGAAAGATCTATCTTAAGCTTTTTCACAGAACACAGTGACACTGTTAAATCAGTACAGTGTTTTGATTATCGGAAACATGGAAGCAATAAAACTTAATGAGCAAAAGAGGCAAACCCCTTTCTGTACTTAAGACTCCAATTTCAGAGCAAACAGGTGGCCACATTTTTCTGTAAGTTACAAATTTTCACCTACCTACTGACTCAAGGCTATTCAGTGTCAGCAATAGCTGGAACTATTTGAGCAAAGAAATAAAAATGCTTTCATGTGTTATTGCTTGTCTGGTCAGACCTTCTCCTGTGGATGTGTAATAGGCAGCTAAGGGGTCACAGCCTGTGGGCTCGGTGACTTGAAGGATGTATAGGCTCATTCTTGGATGCATCATCCTTTTCTAGCTTCTTGTCCTTGAATGCAGTGGCAAGTGTTTTGTCTGTCCTATCCTTAGAGGTCGTATGGACCTCTGAAGTTCTTCTGTGGCTTATACATCTTCTTGCACATGCATAACCCTTTTTCTCTTGAAAGTAGTGGTCCTTATATTGCTGGGCAGGCAGAATTCTCCTTAGCCTTCTCCAAGAGCATTTTCTCAGTTTTGGAACAGACATCAGACCAGAAACCTTTCTTGAACTTTCCATTCTGGTTATTAACTGATCTTTTGATCAGCTATATATCCTTTGGCAGAGTCCTACTATTATAGGCTGATCCTAAACCTAAATGCCTCCTAATACCTAAAACTTCCTGATAACTTCCAGGCTAAATTTATATATAACACCTCTATGCCCATTTGTTCAAAGGCCAAGATGGTCTTTCGACTGAAATAGGTTTTCTCCTTTCTGAGGTTTAAATCTTTACTGTGATTCTCAAGAGCAGTCTTCTAGCATCAGAGATACCAATAGAGGAGAAATATATTTACTAGCTGACATCTTAGTGAAAGTGGTTGCAGCACTTTGGAATTCATCATTTGCAGATGCTGTGACCCCCACAGTGGTGTTTCTAGGATTGCTTTACAATGCCAAATGGCCTTAGGCTGAACTCTACATAGTGGCATCCTATCACAGAGCTGTCCTGAAGGATTTGTTATGCAGCTGACAAAATTCAGAAGTGATTCAAATATGGGCATATCAAACTCTTTCCATTAATTCAGATGTCCTTGCATTTAGGCTGCTTCATATGCTTATTCTCCTGACATTGGGCTGTTCTAGTGAAAAATACACCCAGAGGAACTTGAGAAACACTTGAATTACAATTGACCCTACTTTAACCTATGGCATTCTCTGAGCCAAATAGTTCGATCTGGTATATCTTTGGAGACAAAATCTCAGGGGAATCACAGCTTGATAGGTAGACTGAGTAAAATATGATTATCCATGCTACTTCTGCCAAGCAGAACTGTTCACAACTATCCACTCCTATTCACACACCCAGACAGCGTTTGGGGTGTATTTAATGGACTAATGTAAAAATCATGGGGTGGGAGGGGGGAAAGACAAGGGATACTTGAAAGCAGGCAATGGAAAAGAGTGAAATAAGTGATGGCTTGTGCTAACAAAAAACAAGCTTGTATTTCCAGAAACTGCAACCAAGTATCTGTATGCCGTGGTCTGTCTGTAATGAGCAGAGTATATTCTGCACCATTAGTGGGGTTCAGTTAAGACCAATGACTCCAGTGAGATGACAGAAGTAGTGCTAAGCTTAGTTTAACACAATCTGCAGAAGCAGCTCTGCACAGTTGCTATAACACTATGTTAAACTAGGCTAAACTCTGAATATTGCTATAGTCACTGCTTTTGGAACCACTCTGAATTCAGTCTGTCAGAATGTTCCTCTCCTTTACACAATACATAATCTCATTTAAAATCATCTAGCTTCCTGAAAGCTACTCAATGTGGGGAAAAAAGGCTGACACAGTTCCCCCTTGCCTGCTGATGTAGTAAACTTACTGATTGCTTATCTGCAGTAACACCAGTCACTTTTTTATTTTTTTTTAAATCATGTTTATGAACACCTCGGTTCATACCTTTTTCTAAAATATGGGGATTTATATGTATTTCTTCTTAGAAAACACCAGTTTCTGAAAGTGTATTTTTTTATCATTGAAGATTTTTTTTTTAAATAATAACAATCTGACTTCAAGGGAAAAGCTCTCCTTCCTGCTCCATGACACCAAACAATTCTCCTTGTATCTTTTCACCTGTGGGGACGCTAATGAATTTTTGGGTTTGAAAGTGACCTAGGCAGATTTACCATCTGTTATGAAGCAGAATACTCTCCTTATACAGCTCTGTAATGTTTGACTAATCAGTGGACCTCAGCTGCTGATAATTCAGGAGATGACAATTTATCTCTGAGTCAATATCCCAACAAGGTTTGAGGAAAAAGACTGTTATCAGTGAAATATAAAAGGAGGTCTAGAAACTATCACCATGTCTCATTGGTTTTCAACATGTTTCATTTTCTTAGTTTGAAACATCTTTGTTTGGAAGATGAGCTGTGTTTTTCAAAACAATAACAAAAAAGGGATGTGGATGTATTTACTGTAGAGTCAAATAATTCAGGTTCATCTGGAATCATATTTTTAAAGAAAATTGGATAAATTGTTTCCTTGTACCAGGGAACAGATTTCTTCTCTCTGTCCTGATGTATGAAAGCTAGTAGAGATTACTTTGACATAATCTTAATATGTGTCCTGCAGAAGGAAAAGTGCTTGTCCTGGAGTTTTTGGCTGAAGTCCAGCACAGAAAATTGAAGTTCATCTTCCCAAATCCTCTCTGCAAGTCTGCTTGGATAAAGTCTTCTTCCACTCACTGTAAAACTGTTTTGCTGCTATTTTAACAGCTTCAGAGCTCTACTGCTAGCATCCATCTTAAATGTTGAGCAAAGTGACCCTTTTCAGTCTCTTGTCTAATTTGCACTGACTGTTCTACCATTAGTTGGCTAATGATTTGTGAAAAAAAATTGTGATAAACCTTGTGGTCTTCAGCTGAACAGTCCTCTGTAAGTGTCTGATATTAGTACTAATGGTGATACATACCAAATCATCACTGCATTTCCTCATGCATTTCTTTAATTTAAGCATGTTAAGAGGTTCAACTCCTGCTGTATGCTGAAAGTTTTAGGTTTTGGTGGCATTAATGCAAGCACAAAAGCAGAACTTCCTCTTCCAGCCATTCCTCCCGCTAGCAGTTCCTGTTCACACCAGCAGTCTCATTAGCTGCATGCTAAATTTTGCAGCATACCACAGTGTGCCCTGAGAGTTCAATTATTATTTTTTTTTCTTCTCCCTTCCCCCTCTCCATCCACTCAGAGCACACCTGGGCTTCTGCTCAGGGTTACAGGGAAACCAGGGAATAGAAGATCATATATGCATGTAACTTGTGCCCTAGCACAGCCCTGGGACTTGACCAGGGCTCACCCCATGCCTGAGAACAAGTAAATTCTCCTACGTGCACCAGCCTAACTGCAACTAACGACATAATTGGGATTATTCATGTTATAACAACTGGGAGGATTTCAGCTCTTCTGCTTGTGAGATCGTATCCACAAAGCCAATGCGAAGCTCCCCCCCTACTGATTTTGGAAAAGCCTGGATATAAGATGATCCCCTTACTACTGAGAGCTGGAATGAAATAGATATAGAAAAACTATTAGAAATCCACGAGCAGCTGAGTACCTCGCAGCTTCAGAGTATCTCTCCAAGTACCGAAAAACAGCAGCTTGGCGCAGGTGGTTCCGGAAATAAGCGGGGTTCAGAATAATGCTCCTTAAAAGATGAGATATAGACAAGTTTAGATTTCTCATTCTTAAATTGTTAACAGCTACTAATAATCAAGCTGTAACTCAGACACATATTACATGCACTTATTCTTTACAATTATTCCCTGTATATCTCACATGTAGTATGAACTATCACTTTCTCTTGACAGTAGTGATATATGAACAAGAGTTATTACAATTCTTATTGAGGTTATATCGTAAATGCAGTTTTATTAGGGTTTTGTGTGTTGTTCTAAAAAAAAAAGTTTTTGTGGTACTAGGCTGTACTGCCTTTCGCCTGCAGAGAACATGAGCAAAAATGCTGCAGTACAAATTCTTGTTAATCCTCCTTCTGCAAACATGAGTGGCAGTTGTCATCTACCTGGAGAAACTGCACATCTAGCATGTATTTTAATGTTAACTTGGAAGATTTGAAAATCCTTTCTGTGCAAGTGACAGGTTCTGTGTGGGTGGAGCTTGGCATGTTTCTCGGACCCCTAACAGATGCAGTTCCAGATGTAACAAATTGCAGGCTTTAAGTCAATATCAGAAAAAGATAGAAGGGTAAAAATAGCATAAGCTGAGCAGTTAGGTTGGCAGGTGGAGTATCCTTCTGAGGAGGGCAAGAGTGACAGCTACTTCTGTATCTAATGAGTGTCACTTGTGAGAGTCTCAGCAAGTGACTGGCTTCTCTGGGCAGCACTTCTCCCAGTGCCTGGAGAAAAGGCATGTATAGTATGTTCTAGGATGCAAAGTTTTCAAAAGATGTTTGTAATGCTAAACATTAAAGTAATTAATGGTAGCACATGACATCAGCAAAGTGATTCTATTATGAAGAAAACTTGAAAACTGGCTTTTGTTTCCTCATTAAAAGTATATCATGTTAACATTAAAAGCTACTGCTGTTTTGGGGCTTTTATTTCAGA
Organism: Coccyzus lansbergi; assembly: GCA_033558105.1. Lineage (NCBI taxonomy): Eukaryota > Metazoa > Chordata > Aves > Cuculiformes > Coccyzidae > Coccyzus > Coccyzus lansbergi. Next base: position 725,626 of record JAUMJK010000358.1, read on the forward strand.
CTAGACTTATTCTGTTGCCTTAAACAAAATATCCCTGTGCATGTTGCTCAAAGCTTTCTTAAAGGTCAGCAATTGGTTTGGATTCCTGTGCCCTCATTAAGTCTGCACAGCTCATGCAGAATGAGCAGGTAGTTTTCTCTGAAATTAGTCTAGTTTGTGATAAATCAAAATTTGTCTGCGAATCATCTAGTATGGAGAAAATACTCATGGGGTAAAGCGCATCACAGTCATGCTATTGCACCAGACTGGAATGCGAAGGCAGATGTAGCTAGTGGTATTTCTATTCTGGTGTGGTAGAGCTTTACTTCCTGTGAGCAGAGATGCCATGGGCTCTGGAGATGCAAATCCACTGAAAACCCTCCTAAGGTGGCGCAGGAGCTGGGAAGCACCTTGGACCTGTGCTTTCCCAGTCAAACACTTGAAAAAATGCTCAGAAAATGTATTGAGAGAAAGCATTACCCTGCATGAACTCCTCCTTTAGGTAGGAAAATCAAACACAAACTATGTCATGTAATTTAAGAAGCTACTGGAAGAAGTGCAGATCTTAGTTGGTGGGGACACATCTAAAAACTGTTGTAAAATGTGATGTATGAAAAGGCACAGGATATTACAAATTAGTTGCTCTTAATGAGGGGAATGACTCACTCTTATTAGTAAGGAAAAGAATGCTGACAGCAGTTTGCAGTCAAACATGGTTCAGATCCGAAGTTTAGACAATACTGATGGTCACCAAAACTTAATTTAATCAAAGCAAAATAATCAAAAGATCAAACACCATCAGTATGTAACGATTTGACCCACAAAGTAATACCTTATGTAGATGACAACTGGTACTTCTGCAAGCTGTTTTAAAGGAGATTATTGCTGCTGTAAACTGTAGTCAACAGTTGATAATAGTAATATTGATTTCAATTTTTTTTCCCTCTCCAAGATATTGGTTCTACCACAGCCAAGCAATAGCACTATGAGGGGAAAAAAATTAAAAAATCAATAACTCCCTGGTAGTTAGCAACACATTTTCTGTAAGTCTTTGAGCAGGATGTGCTGTGATAGGCTCATAATAAATATAGAACTGTGGCAGATTTTCATAGGATTGGATATCAGCTTTCCATTTTCCATCTTGGTTTTTTTTTTTAACCAGTCTCAAAAAGATCAACTGCTTCTCTTGATCTATAAATTCTATAATGAAAAATATTATAACACACCCTAATAGCTTGAGCAAACATCAGAAAACTACCTTTGACTCCTGGTAGTTTGTTTTGGTGTAGATAGGCTCTGCAGCCTATCTACTCGAAATAATTTCTGCTATTTTACCACTTTACCCAGGAGTAGCCCTTTGCTGTACTAATGCAGCTTCAGTTTAGTAGCCTTTGTGCAGAGCAGCGCTAATTTAATGCCAGGTACACACTGAAACTGTGCAAAGCTCTCTCTTTAGCTTTTAAATCTGATGTTGGTGTGTTTCAGGTGACTTCAAAATGGGGGGGGGGGCAGTGGGGGGAACCTGAATAAAAATAGGAAGCAAAGAAATTGTACAAATAAAGGTTAAGAGGAAAACCCTGTTCCAGGAAGTTCTCCTTCAGACAGGAGCAGATGGAGACCCATCTGGCCAGGCAGAAATGTGCCAGGCTGTGCATACTGAGAACAAGTCCGTGCTCCAAGATCCACCTCCAGCCACGAGCAGTCTTGATACTAGGCTGGTTAATCCAGTAATTAATTAGGAGGGATGTGTTTCAAGAGGGAGGCTTGAAAGAATTGGGAAGGGACGAAGGTGGTGGACACTCCGGCTGCAAAACAGGAGGGCCAATCTCTGTATGTGGTGATTAGTGCCATGAGCAGAAGTATTGGTTCATTAGTCTTTTTACTTCTGTGCCTCTCATGGGAACTTTGGGTAAAAAAGAAGTAGTTCCAACAGGAAACATCTGAAAACATATAGCTCTTATTTTGCACAGAGAAAACTTCTAATCTGCAAAACTATGAATAAAGTCACTATGTCTGAAGATTAAAACTTGTGTTCTCACCAGGTTTCGCCCTCATCTGTCAAATGACTAGGCTAAAGTAAACTTGAAATAGATTTTCATTTATTTTTCATCTTCACTGTAATCCAGAGATTGCCCTGTTAAAAGCCTTTTGTAAATCATTTGGTCAGTTTTTCTTGACAAAACAGTCCTTAAGTAATGTCGTATATCAGCCTCCCTTTTGACATTTTCATTTTTTCATCTTGACATCTTCTCTTAAAAATAATACAGTGTTTCTCCTATTATCTTTTTTCAAACTTTTAGGAGCGAGGGAGGAAAGGGAGGCATCAGCTCTCCCAATCATAGCAGTATGTGAATCAAAGATTCATATGTTAGTTTGCGGCTTTCACTCCAAGTTTTCCTTTCAGTCTTTCTGCTCACTGTTAAGGAAATGTGTGGCAAGAATCTCAGATTGCTACATCAAAACTGGCTGCTGGAAATTGCATTGGTTTTTCTTTAGGGTGCACATTCTCTATCAAATTCCTTCCCAAATGCAATGGGGATTTAACTCTAATCTGACAGACATGAAAAGGTGCCTCTGCTGCTACTCACATCATCATTTGTGTTTGGCCTTTATAGGCCAAGAAAAAGTCAATGAGATGATTCTTTGGGCAAAACAAGTGGAAAAATACACTTCACTGCTAAAGCAGATAAACTATTTTTTTCCTTGCTGCTACTGTGAGTAGATGCTAGCTTGTTTGTATAGGTGCATACAGTTAATTCTTTAATGTGGCAGAGGCTTTTCTCTTAGTTGTCCATGCCTTCCTATGATACGGTGGGGTCTTCTGACAAAGACATTTTATAGTCACTTTTAACTGACTAAGAGGAATTACGTGATTTATCAGAAGTGAAAAATCAGTGCTAAAGCAGTATGTGTCTCCATGTAGAGCGATGTAAAGCTAGCACGAGTCAGTATGACAGTGTGCTGTGCTGGCATGTCCACGTGTTTCTGTTTGGGAATGACTATAGAAAGGTAGTTGGTGAGGCATTCTTCACTACAACATTCAATAAAATGCCAGCCCAAGTAACACGTCAACTAGTATTCAGCAGAACTGTATGTTCAATTGCTGTAGACTAAAACAATGCTTTTTATCTTCAGTGAATCCTGTCAATCAGTACAGCTGGAGATCCAGCCCCAGTACACTTACAGATGGACCTAACAAATCCTGTGCAATTATGTTGAACTTCCACTTTCTTCTTTTTTTCATTGTTTCCTTTATACGATAAGTAGCTTATCGGCAGCATTATACTGGGTTCACATCTGTTCAAGTCTGCTGTGCTCCATTCTGTCATCCCAAGGGCTGGTGTGAGCTCAGCTCTACTAGATGCAGTCTAATTCCTGAACCCTGTCGTAGCCAGATATCAACTTCTTCATATTTTCCTACCATTTCTCTGTGCAGCTGTGTTGCAATTTTATTTAAGTTTTATTTGAGGGCCTCATGTTGGTACATGTTTGTTTGCAACCAACTTGTATTCTAAAGTACTTCTGCTGGGGCTGTTGGAGGGAAATAAGAGGAATGTCTTGGATACACGAAGGCTTACAGGCTTCTTTGCTCTGCTTGAGAGTTTATCAAAACTGATAATTTGAAGAGGAAAAAACTTCCCTGCTACAACAAGCTGGTGGAAATACTTTGTAGGCTTGTGAAAGCAGACGTGTGGAAGCACTTTCTCCCTGGGGACTAGAATGCAGTGATTTCAGTGCTAGTGGAAAGGGACATGTGAGGAGGGACAGGACCTTTCTCCAGAGCTTGGTTTCAGTCTCTTGGTAGCTGAACACATTCAGACCTGTTGGTCCTTGGGGAAGGTTTCTTTCTATTGCCACCAGGTGGCTTTGACTGTGCCCACTCTGCCCTACACTTGGGGATCTTTTTCCCCTGCATGAATACTCTGGTTCCTGAAGTAAGGAGGACCCTTCCCTCACTGCCCTGGCCACTCTTCTTAAAGCAGTGAGATGCAAAACTAAATAAAATCTGACACAGAGAAAAAAAGCTGGAGGACAAGGAGGCTAAGACGTCTTGGTAGAAGTGGCTACAAGAGCAACCACACTGAATATAGGCAAAACTGGCAAAGCCCAGAATGGATGCCTTTGGTGGTAATCTGATAATACATTAGGAATCCCATCTAATGTAGTTGTCACCATCGAACCAAAGAGCTGTAAACAAAGGCAGAAAATCTATTAAACTTAGGTAGATCAAGAAACAGGACTAAATCCCCTTACACTGAAGGAAGACACCTGACTTGCCTTTGTGAAGTTAAATTTTTTTCTACAATCATTCAGAAATAAATGCAGTTATGGCACCTGTGGACCAGGGCCGTCAGTGCACGGGAGAAAGCATCCCATGAAGTTTTCATACCTAAATGGACAGGAAGGGAGGAACTGTGGGTTCCTTAAAAAGGTTTCACACAACACCTTTTCTCTGTCACCAAAGTGAAATATAACTGCCATGCTAAAAGGTTTTACAGCAGCAATTTGCTTTGAATTGCAAGCATAAGATAAATGTGCTATACAGGTCTCAGTTCCTCAGCTGTGAAGGTGGTGAAAAGGAGAATGGTCTCTGGTCTAGAACAAAACAGTATTTAGAAAGATCTTGTTTCAAAACTTCCAAAGAATCCTAACACAAGTAGAAATATTCTGCATTCCCTTTGTTGTTTGCATAATGTTCTGCCCACTTGCTTTCCAGCTGTACAAGTACCACTTTCTTGAACACTGAATTTTCTGATGCCATTAGAACCACCTGTCATCTATCTCAGCTCTTAAAAAACAGTCTAATGTTGTTTAAAGTTTTCCTTCTATGAGGAACTGTATTTCTTCTAGAGCAATTTTTAATTCCAAAATGTGCCTTTCCTAGACAGCATCCTATCACATGTTATGTAGGTTAATGTTTTTGAAATGTAGCATCATCAAAGTCAAGGGGAACATAGCCTTTGACCTCCAAGGAGGAAGTCTTATCAAATAAAATAGGAACTGTGTCCCTGATACACCAACCTGGAAATAGACTATAATTCAGAGCTAAGTATCAGAATCCAGAGAATATGTTTCTCATTTAAAAAGTAATAAAAAGTTGAAGTACATAGAAATAATTGAAATGCTGCCTGAGAAGGAATTATTTTAAGAGTACTTCTGGTTTATATTATCCAAAGCATCTCAATGGAATAGCTTTGTATTAATAATATCTCATCTATTATGTATATTGCAATATGCCTAACACAATTGCTGAAGTAATTAGGTGCTGCTAATTCTTCTTCCCTTTCTTTTTCTTCCCTTTTCTGAGACGGTAAAGTCATTAGGAGAGTAGTTTAAAGTAGAGTATACATTACACTACAGACTTCCCACAGATTAGCAGCATCAGCCATTATGTTTCTCATTTTTCTACTTCTGCCTAAAAATCTAAGCTGCTCCTGAGCTCTTCATCTCTTCTGTCTCCATTTTAATGCCCACTGACTGCACTGTACCATAGCATCATTGCATTATTTATTTTTGATTATTTAATATTTCACTAGAATTCTATTCTTCAACTTACGTTAATGTAGTCCTATTTTAAAGGTGCAAAATAAGGAAGTCAGGGGATGAAGTAGCTGAATATTGAATTTTACATCTGAAAGTTCTGAATTAATCTGGATTAAAGAGTTCTGATTTATCCTGTCTATAATATACTGACCAAGTTTTGAGGTACCTTTTTACTGGGGCTTGATCATTAATAATTATCTTAAACCTTTTGTAAGTGTCTGAAAAGTCCCTGGGAAATGCAGAGGATTTAGAATTAAATTTGTGAGGCTTCTGCTGGTTTTGACATTTTCCCCACTGTGCTTCCATAAGAGATTCCCTCTGTTAAGTCATTACTAAAGCAGTCGTGTGCTACTTAACAGAGGTGCTATTTTCTACTTCACGTGTCTCCCTATGAATTGTGCAAGAGGCATTAGAGAGCCCTGCCTTCCACTGAACACATAAAAAGTCGGGAGAAAAAGCTTTACAGATTTATTACATTCTACATGCATTGCCTTTCTGGGAGGGAGGAAGGGAAGGAGAAAATTGGCAGCAGGTCATCCTGCAAAGTCTGCAAGGACACAGGAAAATCTTTGCTAACCCCCAAAGTTGTTTTAATAGCTGCTTTCAGCAGTCATCACTAATTATAAGCGTATTTTTCAGGCATTACTTAATGGTTACATTAGAGAAGCATGTCACGATGTTTGATTCCTCTTACCATTGATCTTACATACACAATTTCCAAATCAAGTTTGGGAGAAGGGCAGGGAGCAAAGCCCAGGGGTGCTCTGAGAGGAGGTAGGTAGCTAGCATCCTTCCAGATGGCACTTCCTAACTCATCTCCCACCACTAGCTGTGACCTTCCTATGGCTTGAACTCAATACCTTTGGGAAGAGGTGTGACTTTTCACCTATGATGGGCAGGCTTGCTACCCTACTGGGGAGTTTATTTCCAGAAGAATTGCATGGCACCAGCAGCCCCTTTGCAGCTGGGCAGTGAATGATCAAAAGTAGGCAGAAATTAAACAAAATGCTTTTTGACACTTGTTGATAACCTCTTCCACGTTTTCTAGTGCATGAGCTATGTACAGGTTTGCTATGAACACCAGCATATGTTTAGGCAACTGGATCAGGCCATATGCATGTTATTCTTCAAATCTGGTGTGCTGTGAGTATACCATGAAAGCTGAGGAAGTCTAAGTTCAGCAGAAAAAAGCATATTTCTCATTGAAAAGTTCTGTTATTTTCCCATGTGCAAACAGCAAGTCACATGGTGTTAATGTAGTTTATCTTGTTTGGAAGAAAAAGCAAAATAAACAAAGAAAGTATAAGAGGATATAGAGTCTCATCAAGAAATACAGGTATATCATGTTTTGAAGAATCCTCCATGTTTGATTGTCATGGAGCTCAGCATTGCGCTCTCCAACTTCAAACAAAATTCAGTCTTAACGTTTGCTGAGCTGTGTGTGTGATGCACCATGGTCTGTTTTTCCACATGTGACTGAGTCCTTATGGATTTCTGTTTGGCCTGGTCCTCTGAAGAGCAAACATAATTGGCGGACTGCTCTGCTGAAATGCTGTGGTCTGCTTCAAGATTATTTTCATTGGGGGCAAAAATTCAACCACTGACGTTATTAGGCTGAGCAACATAAGGTCTAAATACTAATCTGGGGTTTCTTAGTCAGTTCTTGACTTCTCAGACCTTCACTGTTTTGCCATCTGCTATAATTGAAAATTGCCTTCTGCAACCAGAGGGAAAATCTAATTTCTCAGCAAGCCATATGGGGTTATTAAGATCATTAAACCCCGGTATGCCATAATGCCTCAGCCAAAAGGACCATGGGGCATGTAAATATTGTGTGATTCATTTTATAGATTCAGACTGCAAGTTAGGAATTATTTTGATGGCTATCTTATGATGAAAAATGGTGGTCAGGTAGGTTACTGCAGATGTTGCTTGGTGAGGTCAATCCATTGCACGTTTGTTTAGAGCTGTGATGGATGAGAAGTGGTTTAATAGCGTTTGATTGCAAAGGGTAAATCTTTTGTACCAGTCTGACAAATGATCAGAACCCAGCTAGTGTCCTCAGTTGTACTAGTGATGCTAAAGGCAGCCTTAAATTTTGGTATTGAGAAACCAGAGAATACAGTTTTCCACTTTTCAGGAGGACCCAGGATAGATTCCTAGTACAGGATGAGGAAGCCAATGATGTAAATTGTATTTCTTCTCCTTTCTTAAGAATGGGAAAGTCATCCCCCTGAAGATGCCTGTTTTTTTGAATGTTTTGAAACTGAGCTGCTGGATTTTTTTCTTTTTCTTCTATTTCTGTAGTTATGGTATTTTGTAAGATTTCTTCCTAGCAAAACCCACTTCTATATATTTGATACAGCATGAGAATGGTACATCTGATTTTCGGTTAATAAAGCTTCAGAAATGAATGCAGGAGCTGTGAAATTTACATGAAATTAAAGAAAGAATAGTTCAGTAAATGCAAATAAATGCAAAAATGAATATTTTAATTTGGATTCATGATTAATGCCAAAGGATTACCAGCAAACCATTACAATGTGGTGATGACATAAAACCCCAATGGGAATAAAAATTCTGTATGCACTAGTTAACTGATGACAGTAAGCTATTTTTAGTAGGAGAGCTCAGAGTAATTTATTTTTTCTTTTTGAAAAATATGGCTATTGATTATATTTCAAGTTTTGTCTCTGTTAATTATATCTCAGAATATTTTTTACTGGTATACTATTGTATCGGTTCCTGCATTTTACAATGTGACAAACATGGTCAGTAGATTTACTGCCATTCTGTAGGTTATTAAATGAATTATATTGCAAATGGGCATTACTGATTGCCACTTTTCCTTGCACTATTTAACTAATGGAGTTGAGAACAAATTCTTATAATTACTTGTAAGAAAGAAGAGTGAAGAATTCTTCCCTACTTCAATTTCCTAGTGATCTCAATCTCACTGCATTTATTTTCTCTGTAGGTCATGGTTTATCTTTTAAGGCAATTGAAACTAAAGCATGTTTGAATAGGGTTTCACTTCTGTAGCGCTGGGGTCAATGCATCTTACTATTTTGAAATCAAGATAACTTAAAGGAAATAGAGAAATCTTTTCTGTTCTAATTGCATTTATACTGTCTAAATAGCTTGCTTCCTTCTTATAGTGCTCCTGGAAATCACAAGTAGAATAAGAAAGAGATCATTACTACTTTTCCAAAAGTTGAGATTCCATTTCATATATTTGTGTGTTCATTTTTCCCCCTAACATAGTCTTTGAGAAACCATGAAAAAATATTGGCTTTTAATTTGCATGAGGAATGTATGCGTTTTGTTGTGATTTTTATTGCTGTATATTTATTTTTGATTGGAATCTTACAGCCTTTCCCTCTTCCTATGCTTTGGCTCACCTAAAAGAATACCCTACCTGAAAATGATATAGTTTGTGTGCCTGCTAGATGTGTCCTGGCTGTAGACCTAGTGTTCTCTATCTACTCATGAACATTCAGGCCCCCACCCTGCATGGTATGTAGGATTAGTCCGAAGGATGCACTGCCCTGATGTGTATAGCCTCCAGGTAGGCATAGCTTTTCAGACAAAAAGTGCTTGGGACGGGAGATGAATATCTCTTCATTAAATCAGAATTCTCAGACTTAACGAATACCTCTTCATTAAGTCAGGATGCTCAGACTTACCATGACTTTGCATCTTGTTAAATGAACCTGCTGCCATTATGCTGTCACATTTCTATACCAAAGCATTATTCTTCACCACTGTCTCTTGTGCATTAGGCCCAAGAATGTGCCTCTTTTGTTGCAATGACTCCTTTGTAGTAACATTCATTTGAGATGATTATATGAAAAATCCTTGCCCTGCACTAATTGCCGTGTCCACCCTAATACATCTCATGCAAGGGAAAAAATGAACAGAGACCTCAGTAATGAAATGTTGCTGGCAGGGCATGCGTGTGCTTAAAGAGACTATCTTTATGCCTGAAAGCTAATTAAAGGCAGCACAAACGAAGCAAAATCCTAACTCATCTGAAACTAATGGGAATTTCATCTCCACCATGTGCAAGTTTGTTTCTGGCTTCTTTATGCATTGCTAGTAGTGCTGGTCTTTGATGTGGATCACAAGTGAGTCTATGAGGAATTATGTAATGAAAATAATTTGAAGTCATCCCTGACCTAATCTGGCTTGAAAAAGATCAAGAGATCATAATATCATTACTGTCATATAAGGCTGAGCATGTTTATATTTATCTAGCTTCAATCATAAGGGTGCCCTAAACTATATGTGACTCACCTGTATGTCCTTATGTATTGCATTATCAAAGCAGTAAATGTGCATGATTATTGTAGCTTAATATCTCAAATTTTGAGAATTAGTCCAATCTGAGCATCAGTGCCATGTGCAAATTGTGTTTTATTGATTCCTCTTTTCTCATTACTAGGCTGATTCTCCCTGCATAGGATTTTTTCCATAGTCTTTGCTTAATTTTTTGTTTCACTCTTAGTAGTATATCTAATCAATATTTATTTTTACCTGTGTGAGTGGTTCAGAGCATCATTGGGCTTCCTTAGTTTTAAGTAGCAGGTTACAAGCTTTGTCTCAATAAAACTGGCGATACTGGAAATATCTTCTGGGAATGAGTCAAAAAGATTGTCTATAGCAGTTCCTCTACTGCAAAGCTGTTTAAGAAACAGAAATGTTATTTAATAGTGTTACAATACACATTTTGATAGGTAGAAATGCTTTTTGTACCTGATAAATGGCGAAAACTGACTTTTAAGTAAAATATACTCTGGCTTTAGCTTGAGTTTGCACTATCAAAATTGGTACAAATACATTTGAACATAATATAAAATGTGGGGTCATCTTCCCAGAAGGGATAGTCAAGGGAGCAGATAATAAGTTAAAATCTAAAAAGCACTGCTAGGAAAAGAACTATAATTTTTCCTTATTTTCAAAAATAAAGGCTCAACTTCAGGCTCAAAAAATCCATGGCTGATTTGAGATTAAGGTTGAAGGAGGAGTCTTTGACAGCTATTTACTTATTTCACAGAATCAGAGAACAACCAGGTTGGAAGGGACCCATCGGATCTTCTAGTCCAACGATTCCTATCTAACACTAAACCAAGTCCCTCAATACCTCATCCACCCGTGTCTTAAACACCTCCAGGGAAGGTGACTCAACCACCTCCCTGGGCAGCCTATTCCAATGCCCAATGACCCTCTGCGTGAAAAACCTCCTCCTAAACTCCAGCCTAAATCTCCCCTGGCGGAGCTTGAGGCCATTCCCTCTCGTCCTGTCCCCTGTCACTTGGGAGAAGAGGCCAGCTCCCTCCTCTCCACAACCACCCCCCAGGTACTTGTAGAGAGTAATGAGGTCTCCCCTCAGCCTCCTCTTCTCCAGGCTAAACAACCCCAGCTCAACATCCTTCTTGTGGTGAGGGGCCCAGAACTGGACACAATATTCAAGGAGCGGCCTCACCAGTGCTGAGTACAGAGGGAGAATCACCTCCCTGGACCTGCTGGTCACACCATTTCTGATACAAGCCAGGATGCCATTGGCCTTCTTGGCCACCTGGGCACACTGCTGGCTCATGTTCAGGTGGCTGTCGACCAACACCCCCAGGTCCCTCTCCTCCTGGCAGTTTTCCAGCCAGGCTTCTCCCAGTCTGTAGCTCTGCATAGGGTTGTTGTGCCCCAAGTGCAGGACCCGGCATTTGGTCGTGTTAAACCTCATGCCGTTGGACATTGCCCAGCGGTCCAACCTGTCCAGGTCCCCCTGCAAAGCGTCCCTATCCTCCAGCAGATCCACACTTGCACACAGCTTTGTGTCATCTGCAAACTTGCTAAGGGTACCCTCAATGTCCTCATCCAGGTCATTGATGAAGACATTGAACAGGACTGGACCTAGCACTGAGCCCTGGGGAACACCACTTGTCACTGGCCTCCAGCTGGACTTAACACCATTTACCACCACTCTCTGGGCCCGGCCATCCAGCCAGTTTCCTACCCAGGAGAGTGTGCGTCGGTCCAGGCCAGAGGCTGACAGTTTCTGTAGCAGAATGCTGTGAGAAACTGTGTCAAAGGCTTTACTGAAGTCTGGAAAGACCACATCCACAGTCTTTCCCTCATCCAGCAGCCGAGTGACTTTGTCATAGAAGGCGATCAGGTTGGTTTGGCAGGACCTGCCTCTGGTAAACCCATGTTGACTGGGCCTGATCATCTGGTTCTCTTGTAAGTGCTTCATGATAGCACTCAAGATCACCTGTTCCATGAGGCACTGAGGTCAGACTGACTGACCTGTAGTTCCCCGGATCCTCCCTGCTACCCTTCTTGTAAATGGGAACTACATCAGCCAGTCTCCAGTCCAGAGGTACCTGTTTCCGTAGCAGAATGCTGTGAGAAACTGTGTCAAAGGCTTTACTGAAGTCCAGAAAGACCACATCCACAGTCTTTCCCTCATCCAGCAGCTGAGTCACTTTGTCATAGAAGGCGATCAGGTTGGTTTGGCAAGACCTGCCTTTTGTGAACCCATGTTGACTGGGCCTGATCATCTGGTTCTCTTGCAAGTGCTTCATGACAGCACTCAAGATCACCTGTTCCATGACTTTCCCTGGCACTGAGGTCAGACTGACAGGCCTGTAGTTCCCTGGATCTCCCTGTGACCCTTCTTGTAGATGGGCACTACATCAGCCTCCAGTCCAGAGGTACCTCCCCAGTCTTCCAGGACTGCTGGAAGATGATGGAAAGGGGTTTGGCCAATACATCCGCCAGCTCCCTCAAAACTCTAGGATGTATCCTATCTGGCCCCATGGATTTGTGGGTGTCCAGTTGGCCAAGCAGGGCTCTGACCACCTCCTCTTGGACTATGGGAGCCTCGTATTGCTCCTCTGTTTCCCGGGTATCTACACAGAGGGAACAGCTTTCTTTACAATTAAAGACTGAGGCAAAGAAGGCATTAAGTACCTCAGCCTTCTCCTCGTCCCCTGTCACTGCTGTTCCCTCTGAGTCCAAAAGGGACTGTATGGTCTCCCTTGTCCTCCTTTTACTGTTAATATACTTATAAAAAGATTTTTTATTGTCTTTTGCAGACTTAGCTAATCTGATCTCTAGCTCAGCCTTAGCCCCCCTGATTTTTTCCCTACATAGCCTCGCTTCCTTCCTGTAGTCCCTCCAAGAGGCCTCTATCCCCCTCCAGAGCCTATATATCTTCCTTTTTTTTCTAATTTGACTCAAGATTTCCCTACTTAACCAAGCTGGTTTTTTCCCCTGCCGGCCTTTTTTCCAGAACACGGGGATGGCTTTATCCTGAGCTGCCAGGATCTCCTTTTTGAAGAACTCCCAGCCCTCATGGGCTCCCTTGCCCTCAGTAAGCCAGTGTCAAACTCTGCCTTGGGCTCTGCTGCCTTTGTCCCACAGGTAGGATAGGAGAGAATAATACAAGGCAAGGAAACAAGAAGCTCTCCCCCATATCTGATAGGAGGACTTGTCCTTCCAGAAACCAACTGTAGAAAATGGAATGCATGAGCTCAACCATTTTTTCTTATCTTCTTGAACTGTGTAGAATTTAGCAGAGACAAATTTTGTATTTTCTGTTTAAAAAAAATACTCTTTTCCTGATAAATAATTGTTCTGTTCTCATCAGAGCCAGTCAATTTCTCATTGAATAATGTTCTATTTCATAATTAGCATCATTAGAATTAGATAACTCACAATTCCTTGAAGTTTCAGAGAGTCCTCAGCCCTGGCAGAGCTACAATACTGGGCAGGACAACCCTTGGTCCTCAATTCTGTTTCATTAATCTACAGGTAACCTGATTTTGCAATGTCCGATAGTAGTAAATGTTATCTTTTAGTTAGTTCTTGAGAAAATTCAAATGTTAACAGTTAAATAAAACCGTAAACAAATAGATTAAGTCTGACCTTTGTTTTTAATGGCAATAACCACATAGTGCTACTAACAAACATGCAATTATGTCCTTTGCTTCGATAAACACCCCTAGTGGGATTGTTTAGTGTGCAATGACTTCATCAAACTAAGAGATTTCACTGCGAATCAGCTTTAAAAATAGATATCTAATAGATATTAACAAATTAATATTTAGCTACACTGTATGCTTAAACTCTTGGACCTACGCTGAGAACAGTGCTAAGAACCTTTATGGCATTGATAGGTATCTGGAGCCTAATGTGAACAAAAGCAACTTCTGCTTTAAATGTGATACTACCAGGGACTTTCAATTGAGTTCAGTTTTGCCAGTCACTGAGCCAAAAAAGTGGAAGGAGGAAGATCTGTCCTGTTCATCTAGCTCCTTATCACTAAGGAGTTTAGTTATAATAATTCGTTTCTTGTATCTATGGAGTTAAAATCCAACAGCTGATCTTGAGGAGGTGAAATGTCAACTCAGCAGTTTGAGATCTCTTTAGAAGATTAAATCTGTCAAGAAAAAAAGCTCTTCTATAATATATATGCATCTTTCTTCCTGTGTGTGATCCTTAAAAGCAAGAAGGATTATATACCCACATTGACGCTTAGCATCTACAAAGCTAAACCTATCTTTAAGATTTTTATGCGTTGCTTAGAGATCAGCTCAATTCTTCACAGGCATCAAGGGTCATTCAAGGAGTGTCCCCCTAGTACAAGATTTAAATAAATTTCCTTTCACAGCCTTTCTCCGTTGAGCAAAGTTACATAGTGGATATAATAACACTCATACATTTAAGATTTTCTATCATCTTGTTAGGAGTAGAAGTGATAAATCAGAGAATTTGTCACTTTTAACTTTGCTCATGGTACCATATATATCTGCTGAAGTGTTTGTATGGATAAGACATGCTATATGCAGCTAAAAGATCCAGAGAATTATGTTCACATCAGTGAACATAAAAGTCTCATCAAGTTTTTCTGTAATAACACTTTTCAGCTGAATTGGCCATGCTGTGACCTCTGTTAAATTTATGGGAATGAGAGATTTGAGGCTACTCCCTGGACTTTCAAGTTCTTGAATGATTGTGAGAAGAAAAGAATCATTTAGGGATCCCTTCAGTATAAAATGCCACAATTCAGAGTTTCCTTGAGTCTTACTGCTGATACAGAGAGTTATGTTTAGACCTGCATAACCCCTCAGTTATCTTTGACAAAAAGCAAGACATGAGTCTCTGTAAACCGTATCTGAACAGATAAAGAACCAGAAAATACAGTGAAGATTGGGTTCTGCCAGGTCTTCTCTAAGACATGGCAGAGTATGGGTTCAAAGAAACTAATAATAATTCAATCTTTAATCTCACAGAACCAGAGTAATATTGTAAAGGGATGTGCCTGTGCTTGGGAACCTCTAGCTCGTATATTTTTATTTCTCTCTCTCCTGATTTTTGTGTAGCATTACTGTGAAGGGTCAATGCGTTTGAGAACTCCAAGCTAGTTCCATACAAACATACACCAAAACTACGATTCAACTTAATTTTACAGAAATAACTCCCTCTACACTAACCAGAAAAGTTTATTTAAAAGAATATACAAATTATCCCTAGTGACTGGTATTAGTGAGATCCACAATAGAGCATACTCAGTGGTATATGGGACATTTTTGATAGCCACACAGACACTCCTGGAAAGGTTTCTGTTGGATGAATCATCTCAGGGCAGCCTGAAAAGCTCATCATTGTTTTCCAGGCTCTGATGGAGATAATACCTTTTGTGTGTGTTTCATCATGCTTTACTGTATTTTGCTGGCCTTTCCGATAAAAGGACTTGGCAGTGCAGCAGTTGTCCTGTCTGCCACTGACTATCAGTCAGACTGAATATGTTTGAGGTGTGAGGCAAAAACAGTGCCAGAAAGCACCTGGAAAATGCAGGTGGGGAAGTTCCCATGGGAGGAGTTAGACAGGAATGAGACAGTGAGCTGAGGTTTACAGCATAGGTGGGTGTGTGGAGAAGTGTTGTAGAAAGACTCACATTTGGGTTTCAAAGGGGAAGAGAAAAAGGAAAAAATCCTAGGGATCCAAAGGAGCTTCTGTAGCTACATATTGTTCTAAATTTGGGAAACCCTGCTGGACTGAGAACAAGGAATGAAGAAAGGCTGTGCCATCCACAGACATAGTGAACAGGGAGGAGATTTTTTTTGCAAGTTTCGTATTTCACCTGTCAGTACCAAATTTTCTTTATCTTGCTCTAGTCTGCAGTCCCCAATAACACTACTGTTGAAGATCAAAAGGGCTGTTGGTGTTTTTGGAGTGCTTTAGGTAAAAGCAGCTTCACCTTACTTCTCTGAATACCTTAAGGTCTTGTCACAAAGACACAAATATGGATGTGGGCTTGGAGAGGTAGTCACATTTTGTACCACTGAGGATTTCTTTTCCCAGAGCTATGTTACAGAATGCTATTTTAATTCCAAACTGGGAAATTTGGGGATATATCTTGCCTAAGACTTTGGTGAGCTTTTGGTCTGCAGAATTCTTAAAGGTTATAGAGGTTGTTAAATTGAAGCAAAGAACCTGACTATTTGAAGATTTACAGCCAATATGGGGTTAAAAACCTGCAGTGTACCATTTTGTATCTTCTACCATAGTTAACAAAAATAACAGTATCTTTTACTTCCAGACTGAGAATACCTTTGTCAGTAGATAGGAATATTTTTCCAGAAATAATATTTAATTAAAAAAGATTTCTCAAAGGATATTTAGATTTTTCATAGGGGCCTTTCCTACAACTGGAGGTCATTATGCAGGTTTTCTGTGTGTGCATCCTTCAGAAGACTGCTGAGTTATCCCATACAAAAAGTTGCCAAGTTGCCAATATAAATTAAATCTAGAAAATGAAACTGTTACCTGCAGGTTTTGTATTATTGGTGAATGGACAATAATTACATTATACTTTCACTGATAAGGGAGGATATTCTTGCAATGTGTAGGACCCTATAAATATATTGCTGAGACCACAATCACATAAATGCTTGTGATAAAGTACTTTGCCAAAAGTCACTGAACAAGTCTTTGACACTGTGAACCTACCATAGATCTTGTGGCTTTAATTTTTCTTCTTAAAGCTCTAAGTTTGGCAGTAGCAAGTAAGGAGATTCTCCAAGTAAAGACCACCCAGGCAAACGAGAGGAGACTTATCCCCTCAAGCCCACTCTGTGGGTTCCACCCGTGGAAATGCTAATGATTATAGTGACTTCCTAGTTAGCATGTGTATAATTTGGAAGAATTAAAATTAGGTATCTGGTGAACTGTATGTTGGAGCTGTTTTCACTGGAAACAAGGTGAAAGGTTTTGGTGTAAGAATCTGATGATGATAACAGTTTACTAATCACTATGGTAGCTTTGGTGGATGTTAAATGTAGGAATACGTTTTGCCTTAAAGAAGAAGATGCCCCATAGATATCCATCTACATGTGTGAATATAGGTAAATATTTGATAGCACATTTAGCTTGGGAAAACAAGTAAATTTTGTCAAATGGTGTGTGGCAATGAGATTCTTTGGCAGCTTCCATGAGATCATTCATTTTTGTCTGCCAAACTAGGAGAGTGAGAGCGTTAAGAGTTAGTTTGAATAAAGCAATAATCTGCTGGCCTTGCTGGACTCAATTGGTTTGCCTTGTCTTTCCTTTTATTTTTTAAAGATATCTTTGTGGCTTTCCCTGGAGTGACTAATCAGAGGGACAAACCTGAAAAGGCATGAAATATTTAATTAGTGTCTTTTCTTCTGACTAGCCAACAGTCCTAACCAGATGCCTTCACTTCAGAGCAATCTAAGTAATCAGCCTGGTAATGTCACTGCATTGCATATCAGGCACCTGGCACTTTTGCACACTAACTGCATCCCAGAAAATGTCTACTAAGGACGGTTACTTCTCAAAATAACTTTCCAAACCTGATAGTAAGCTTCACAGAGGGCTGAAAACTATCTTTTTATTTATTTTGTTTTGTACATTGCAGTGTAATCCAGTCCTTCATTGTTTTGCACTTTCAAAATTACTACAGGAAACCAGCATAACAAAGAAGCAGTTAATGGTGGTTTTGTCTCAGTGGAGAGGAAAAACAAAGTCAGTGTGGAGAATAGAGAGAGAGGATTTTATTTCAATGATCTGATTTCATGCAGCATAAATTTTCAGCTTCTATTCAGAGTCATACCGACATGTTGGTATGCAATTTCAGTCAGTAGAGCGGGAATTGTATCTAAACCCCTATCTTTATTGTTAATGAGATTAGTGTAAATAACTTGCTAGAAAACATATTGAAAATACATAATTCACCACTAAAAATGAATGCAGACGTCAGGTATGAGCCACTAAATTTACTAGGCTTCCTGCAATGTGCTCTGCAATGAATAATTCAATTAATATGTACATATGATATTTTTGGCATATTAGCTGATTTATGCAGAGCTACCACTGAATTCTGTAGTATTATATCAATGCGTGTGCAGGACATTTTTGCTATTAGACATATTTTTCGTTACACAGTACTGGCTGAGAGATGAATATAATTGAGATATGCTAAGTTATGAGAAATGATACCTATTTCTATTCAGAAACCCACTGTTTGTCTGAGGACTGTGGATCTTGGAATCATAGAACAGTTTGGGTTGGAAGGGAACTTAAAGATCATCCACTTCCACCCCCCCGCCATGGGTAGGGACATCCCACTAAATCAGGCTGCCCAAGGCCCTATCCAACCTGACCTTGAACACCTCCAGGGATGGGGCAGCCACAGCTTCCATGGGCAACTTGTTTCAGTGTCTCAGTGCCCCCACAGTGAAGAAATTCTTCCTAATGTCTAGTCTAAATTTCCTCCTCTCGCATTTATACCTGTTACCCCTCATCCTATAACCACAAGTCTTTATGAATAGTCCCTCTCCAGCTTTCTTGTAGCCCCTTTCAGGTACTGGAAGGTTGCTATAAGATCTTCTTGGAGCCTTCTCTTCTCCAGGCTGAAGGAGCCCAAAACTCTCAGCCTATTTTCACATGGAAGTTGCTCCAGCCCTCTGATGATCTTTGTAGCCCTCCTCTGGAGCTATTCCAACAGCTCCATATCCTTTGTACTTTGAGGATTCCTGAATTGGACAGAGTAATCCAAATGAGGTCTCACAAGAGAGGAACAGAGGGGCAGAATCACCTCCCTTGAGCTGCTGGCCACGCTTCTTTTGATGCAGGTCAGGATGTGGATGGCCGCACACTACCCCAAGTCCTTCTTTGCAGGGCAGCTCTCAGTCTTCTGAGTACTGAGTTTATCTGATGAACTGAACAGGCTGTTTGCCCTCATCATGCATGGGGTCTGCTGGGGTGAGATTCAGCCTGTTCTCCTCTTTCCATTTGATTTATCTTATGCCCTGCCTAAATCCTGTGCTTAAATGCATTCTTCAGCTACAACCAGCATTTTTTCAGGAACTGGAGGCACATGGAAGGGATTTGATGACCAGGTGGGGCAGAATGGTAGGGAAGTTCAAACCCAAAGGCTTACAGGTTTTGCATGTCTGCTACTGTTCTGATCTGAACAAAAATCAGATTTCAAGTGCCCACCAAATTCAGAGTATATAGCCTTTTATTTTTTTCTCATTTCTAGGTGGATGCTGCTTTGTAAAAATAAACTTGATGTGGAACTTTCCCTCCCACAGAAGCTAACAACATTGAATGCAGCACTCCTAAGCCTAACTCATTTCTATTTATTGGCTCAACTTCAGATAAAGGCGTTACCTCCCCCAGTGCAAACTTAGGGGTCTTTCTCATATTGTAAATAATTTGCTTTGGAAGCATTAAATCTCGAACAAGAGTTTTAAGAAAATATTGTCCTTTTGACTTCAGATTAATCTATGTGCTGCACTATAAATCTGTGACATTCATTACCAGTCCCTATTTTATGGAGTGTTCCCATTATCAGTACTGCCAGGGTGAGAGTAGTAGTCACAGAAGCAAAAAAATTCCGACCCCAAAGCTCTTGTAATGAAACATATATTGTAGAATCAATATACTACAATAGTTTCTGAAGAGCTTTATATTCTGTACGACATACTGAAATCTCCTTTATAGATTGCCTTTGTAATGCAAAATTTGTCAGTCCTCCACTGTGAGTCAATCCAAGATCAAACCAAACTGGGGATGGTGTAAATACTCCGTGTGAAAACTGAACAATCACACAAAAGTCAAAACTGATACCAGTACCTCCTCTTGATAGGATCACAATTCAAAATGCCTACTGGACTTTGAAGCAGAAGCATCAGTCTGTTGATAGCACTCACAGGAAGAGCTGGCAAAAATGAATGTGTTTTTTTTTTTTGGAGGCAACTGTTAGCTGGTGTGATGTGACTGTATTGTAGCAAGATTTTGAGAGCTGTCATGATTGCCTGGAAAAAGCAATATGATTTCAGGCCAACTAATTTAATCCCTTTGATGCCAAGAGATTTGCTACTGCTAAATCCAAACACAGAGATATCTCACAAGCACTTTTATTAAGGCAAACTATGTGAAAGGTTCACTCCATATTGATGGACAGGATTATTAGAGAAAAGCAATAATTTGCTGAAGCCTTATTTTCATGCCATTTCTGGATATGATATTAAAGTTAGCTGCAAGGCCAGCTCTCCCGCCCTCCCCATCCACCTCAGGATGGCATAGATTTGGTAAACTCCACCAAGAATCCTCTCAACGGTATTGTCAACATTAGAAACACAGCACATATCCATGCCTCAGGAATAAACAGAAATAAAGCTCTTCCCTGAAGTAACTTAACTAGAATTCATTCTCCCCTACTTTTTATTGTTCGGTTCACCCCTGTAAAGCTTTTCAGCATTTATATTCATTTTGTACTGTCAAAAGCCGAACAGGAGTAAGATAACAAATGGTTCTGGTAGCAGCTGTCACCACCTACTGTCTGTGTATGCCTGTGTGAATCTCTAAATGGAAATAAAGTACTTTAATAACACATTTTCTCTAAACTGTCCTCATGGATAAAGTTACTCTCAAATCAGTCCATGAATGCTTTCCAAACCAATGCCTGCTTCAGCCTGCATCTCTCTTTCTCCTCTGCAGAATCTACGTAGGTATGCAGCAGCATGATTTAAGGACATTTCAGATAGAAAATACCTTAACGGCATACTTCCTGGCCGCTGCTTGCCTGCATTAGCTGGTTTTGGTGTTTGAACATTCTCCTAACTTGCCTAATATTCTTGCTACAAATTAAGCCAATTGCGCATTGCATTTTTGCGCTGCATTGACTCTAGGGAGGAAGCACCTAAAGCCACACATTAAAGACACACATTGGCTCTGCACTCCTTGTTCTTGTACAATACCTTCCAGGAGCAGATGGTGGCTGGGCGGATAAATACCTCCAATTTCTTAGGGCCCTGAACATAAAAGAAACTATTTCAAGATAGGCTCTAAGGCACTGCTTTGCATTGTGACACATGAGATACTTTTAGGTTTATCTGCTTTCTAGTATCACAATGCCTGTGATGCATGCAAGGATCTGTGAGGTTCAGGCATGTAAAGATTTTTAGCCTCCTAACTTTTAGAGAAGCCCTTTAAGCAGAAATCTGAGCCCATGTCATTCAAGATGGGCTTGTTCCAAGGACTGTTCCAAGTGTATTTTTTTCTTCTTTTTTTTTTTTTTTTCATGATGTTATATGCAGAGGAGCCTGCTCAGTAGACCTTGTCTCCATTTCTCAGTGATTGTAGAACATGTGGTTTGCATATGTTGAAGTCAATGAAGCTTTTGATTTTAAGTGGTGAGTGATTATTATTTTTAATCAAATATTATGCTGCCTAACGTTTACCAAGTATGGAGAAAATATTTTTTGCTTTTGAGCACCTGTCACCTCCAGGTAAATAATTTAATAACATGTGAGGAAGCCAATTAGAGTTGATTAGAAATTGACTGATCTGCTTTGGCACCAAAATGATTGGAAAATATGTTCTGTCCTTTCTGGGGTATGGATTTTGCTCTTGTACACATGTGCACAAGTGTGGAAATATATTGTTTTATGGTCAATGCGTAGTATTCCGTTGCAGAAAAAAGCACTTTATAAGCCAGATGTGTAACAGCAGTTCAGAAAAGAAGAATGGGGGCACGAATCCATATAGACACGTAACTGTGTAGCTTTATTTCATAGCGATGGGCATACTGGAAATGCCTAAAAGATTAGTAGATTCAAATTCAGTGATCAAAAAACATGAGCATTTCCAAATGGATCATTATAGCAGATTCCCACTGCTATCCTACAGGACAGATTTGAGCCATCTGTAATCTTACATTCCTGGTCTGAAAATCTGCTGCAGCCATAAAAGACAATAAATATAAGTTGGGGAAAAAAAATTCTTGGCTTTGTAGCCTAAAAATATAGCGATAGGGCTAGAGGGAGGTGAAAACTGCTGATCATCAGGGCCTTTTTTTTTCCCAAGCAAGTTAAATGAGTAGGCTGTATTTAGGAAAGTACTTTGTTATTGGAGGTTAAGAGAATATTTATAGGAGGAAAAGTCAGCATCTTGCAGTCAAGCTTTGAGGGATCAGTGGCTGTTCTTTTTGTTTTCTCTCCAAGACCTAGCATGCTCCCAGGAATATTCTAGAGTACCTGTGCTGATGATAAGGATAGGTAACTTAGGAGTAATTTTTTAACTCCAGAAAGTTAGTGCTAAAAATAAATATTTAACTTTTCACATACTTTCTCTTGATGACTTTCATGGTTTTAAACTGTGTCTAGCTCTTGCATAGGTTTTCTTGGTGAGAAGTATTAGGAAAAAACTATATTAAGTCCTATTTTGTACTCCTTTTGTTCTAGTGGGTGACCAGTAATTCTGGTTTCTATGCTTCATAAAGCAAGGCATTGCACATTGTTATATATTGATGACTTCTTGGACCTCAGGACTAACTTGCAAAAAGAGAGGGAGGTTGGACAGAAATGTGGCTGTGCCCTAGTCTTTCCAAAGCAGACAGCACCAATCTAATGATCATAACAGGGAACACATCCAAGTACCCTAATCCTATGGTGCTCCCAGGACTACCCTTGCAGCTGTTCCTCTACACAGGCTTTTCTAATGTGTCTTAACCAGTGGACAGACTATTTTAAATGAACCTCTTTTCAAATAAGGATTTATAGAGGAAATGCTTTTTTTTTGGTACTTATACTACAAAATTGACGGAAAGCTTAGTTGAGCCATGCTACGTGACACTATTTTGATATGTAATTATGTCTACAAAGCACCAGTGCCCCAGCTGCTTCCAAAATATTTGCTTTTTACAGATAATGTTGCCTAGAAGTGGGGGCGTGGTCTTGACAAAGCCTTCTCTGTAAGCAGTGAATCACAAGGCAATGAGCCATATGAAAGTTTAATCTAAAAACTCAGGGTGTGCAAAAGTGATGGCACTAATGTTTATCTCCCTGCCATAGGAATGGTGCCTATAATAGACATCTGTGGAAAATGGAGATATTCCATCTTGAGGAAGTCACCACAACAGCACTCTGGTGAATTAATCACATGCTATTTAAGGGCTTCGCTTCACAAGTGGGATGCATTTTGTGTCTTTGAGATATGTTGTGCCAAAATCTGTGTGCTGAGATACTGCGGACTTCTTTCTGTGCACAGCAGTCATGAACCTCTCTCATTTCTTTTTGAATCGTAGGGGAGGGTTATTTTCAGAACAACCATGTCCGAAACTTAAATTTGTGTAGATAAATTTGCTTCTGAAGACTTTTACAGTCTCTGCTATTAGGAGATTAGTTAGAGACAAGATCTTCTGTTCCTAATAAAGGTTTAATGTTATTTTGTAGCTAAACTGTTAATAATTGGCTAAAGATTCTGTAGATATACATGTACAGTTTCCACTGAAGTTTTAAGTTGAAGAATGATTTCTCATACCCATTGTATCCCAGTCCAGATGTTCAAGTCCTATTTCTCTATGTTCCAACAGATGGATGCCAAAAATTTAGGGAAATTTACAGTGTTTCTCAGTATGGTGTGTATGATACGCTGTATTATTGAGCTAGGTGGTAGAAGAGCAAAGACTATCACCCAATTTCTTCAGCTTTTTTTCTCACTAGCAACAGAAAGCTCTAATGATGAGAGTTCTCCAAGGGAGCATTAGCTTTTTTCACTCCCAGGCGAACTATAACGCAGCTGACTAATACTAAGTCCCTCTTGATTAGTTTAATGGTGCCTAAATAGTGCAGAAATAGTGAGAAGCAACAAATTCTTCTCTTGATAACACTGCTTTCCCAATGTTTGTGGTAATCAGCAGCGTGCTGTCCAACATATAAAAGTTTCTAAATTAAAAAAGCATTTCAGTATTTCTTTCTGACTAATAATTTTTCTTTTTTTTTTCCTTCAAATCAAATAATTTCAGTGCCTGACTTTCAGAACTGACTGTTATTTGCATGTCTGAAAAACAACATGTTCTAAGGAATGATAATATGATATCAATGTATAGATGGATCTAGAAAAAACCTTTTGGCTTAAAAAAGAGCAAAAAAAAAGTGATATTTGCAATATGTGGGGTAACACTAACTTCAGTGATACAATTCAAATTTAAAACTCAGCACACACTTTTCTAGATCAGGATGTCTGACTCAAAATGCTGTGACATCAAAATAAAGCCTTAATGTCTTTCATTCTGAAAAATGTCTGTAAACATTTTGTTCCAGAAACCATAACTTTGAATTTCCTGACCTTTGCGCTTGTTACATATCACACTTCTCTAATACAGAGGAATTTTCGTTTATTTTTTCAAAATCTAATGGGAAGAAAACCCATCATTGCAATCTCAGTACCGTAAGTTTTCTGATTTTCTCTGCATCATCTCTAGTTTGTCTATCCCTTAACACACAGATAAATTACAAAAAAAAGGCAACAAAAAATGATACAGAGGGTTAGAAAACATGACCTGGGAGAAAATACTAAAGGGATTGATTTTTTTTTTTTCTTTTAATTTGGAGAAGACTGAGCTAAGAGGCTGCAAGTACAAAGAGAATAAGATGGTTAATTTCTTTTCATGTCAAATATGTGTACAGAAAAAAATTATGGGCTATTTTGGAGCATGGAAGATGTGGGAAAAACTTTCTATCAACTTCTGATAAAATGAGAAATCTCTCTTACTGGAGATTATTAGAAAGAGTACAGAAGTGTCCTTCAGGGATATTCTGGTTTTGCCTCCTGAGGAGATACGGATTAAGAGACTGCTGGGGTGTTCCAGCCCTACAATTCTGTGATCTCCCAGTCTCTCTGTCCACAGTCCTAGGAAGGAATTCTTTAATCTCTACTCATTCTTTCACCAGGATGTCTATAAGATAGCCTCTCTATTTCCTCTTAGGAGGAGACAAGTATGCCTTTGCTCTCAAGTGAAAAGTGCTTTTGCCCCCATCACAGCTCCTTTCTGAATGTAGGAGAAAAAAAGATAAGCCTAAAAATGATGGCACTTTCTAATTTTACTCACTCGCTACTATAATATTTATTGTTTTAAAATAAAATGCCTTCAGTATTCTTCAGTATTGTAGAAAAGAATATGATACTTGTTTATCTGCTGCAAACCTCTAACATTTTACAAATGCTTTTGAATTAAGTTTGGCAGTGCAACACTGAAATGTGTATAGTTGACCCCCTTTTCAGGATGTCAAGTACATAGCTGAAGTGATTGGGGTCAGAGTGGAGATAAAATATTAGGGAGAGTCCAGCTTGCAAGTGCTCTATTCTAATCACCAACTATATTCGAGTAAAGTGGTAAGAGTGTCTCTCTTTTTTAATTTTATTTCAGAAGCAGACACTGGCCTTTAAAATCTTTACAACTACTAAGAGTGCGGGGTTTTTTTTTCCGCATCATGTATCATGGAAAAAGTCAAGTCCTCATCTGCATGGTAAATGTTAGCAGCTGGGTTAATTGTGAGGATACAGGACATCTTTCAAGGTTCATAAGACAGCAATGCTCTCAGAGATACTGTTTTCAAAATGCTTTAATGCTACCTCTTTGAAAGCAGCCTTTGCCTGCAGAGTGCTACTATTTAACAGGTTTAACATCACTAAAAAATTGAGATGCAGAATGAAATTTAATAATGGCATCAGCACACAAGCAAACAGTTTATCAGTCTGTTCCCAGCAACTGTAATTCAATTTTTGTTATCTTACATTGTTTAAAAAAGAGAAAGAGAGAGAGAATGATACTGTACATGAATCTGATAAAAGTGTTTAAATAACTGGTGCTTTTTTGTGATTATGTTGGTTTTATAGCAGCATTATGGAAACACGACAGGGTAACTAAAATCTGATTACGTATAAGTCCTTGCCCATTATGTGATTATTATGAACCATGACTTCTACTGGCACATTATGAATAACATGGTCATAATACAAGGGATTTCCAATATAATTAACTGAGATTAGCAGCACTAGAGAAATCTGGGAATAATGATACAACTTTGAACAATCAGTTTTACTGTAAATGTCCCTAGCTCTGGCTTCCAGGAAACACCAGGCTGGTAGCTGCAACTGTGACCCACCTGCTGGCGTTTCCTACACCTCCTTTCTCTTCCCTTCTCTTGTAAAATTAATTGCAACCTTGCCAGAGTGTTAGGAACTCCTTCTTTACTCTTTTCTTGTCATATTGTGCTGACAAAACTCAAGACCAGCTAAGATTTTCAAAAATGTCATAGGTTTCTTGATCCCTCCTTTTGGAGGGGCTGAGCCTGAAACTGGAAAGGGCTCTGCATTTGAAAACATAGGAATATGGAAGAACAGATCTGTTTAAAACAGCTCAAGTTTGAGCACTTAAAGGCTGAAAGTCATGAAAATCACAGATTAGTTTCAAAGATTGTAGCCAAGGTCATATTATTTCTTTAGTATCTCAGGTAGGCAGTAAGCCTTTCTTTCCACAAAAATACCCAGCTTTTGGAGCCTTCGTTGCTGAAGAGAAAGCTGCCTTTGCCTCAGAGGGTGTTGCTCACTGCTGGACCTGTCTTTTGTCATGCAGAAAGAAAAGGATTTCTATATAGATACCGTGGCTATCTTCTGGCTCTAGAGAAAAAGGGGAAACAGAGTGCATGATGGAAATGATGTAGTTGAAAAGATTAAAGTGAACCTTCTGTTTAACTAAAGGATTAAATATTTCACCCAGTAGCGCATAGACAGCTGGGGTAAAGTGCGAATTCCCCTGATTATTGCGATATCATTTGTCTGTGATAGGGCTTGGATTAAAGAGAGGAGCACTTTTTTCATTCTATGGGACTTAAATTTCCTCCATGTATAAATACAGTTGAAGATTTAGAGAAAAATGCAATATCATCTGAGATTTTTTGGTTCAGTCCAGTTCTCCTTCCTTTCATGATTTATTTATAGTGCTTAATTTTCAGATTTTGCATGAAATTGTATCTCAGGACTCTTATTAAACCATACGCGTCTCAGGTTTGTGTTCCTTGTTTATGCTGATACTATCATACCCAGTCAGTACAATGACAGCTTTTCATTTACTTTGCTATGATGATCATATTTCTTTAACCTCATACCTCCAGTGCTGCTGAGAGCTTCTCCATCGCTGCTGTGTAGTCATTCCGCCTGTAGCACATGCTGGCTTCCTGCAGGATCATCTTAAGCTGTTTGTCAATCTGGGGCAAAGTGTTGTCATTAGATGCACTCAGAGTTTCTCCTTCTTCAGAATCACAACCCCCTGATTGTGTGCTCGTGGATGTCACAGGCTCAGAAAACTCAAAGCAAATGTCCTCCTCATCAGTGTAGACCAACTCCATTTCTATGTCTATGAGGCTTTCCAAAGGAATATGAGACAGAGGTGTTGGGATTAACTGATTGCTGGTCTCTAACATTGTTTCTTCTTTTTTCACAGCCAGTTTTTGGTTGTTTTCTGATTTATGTTTATGTTTTGCTCCATCTAAATCATTACTTTGTTTTTCCTTCTTTTTCTTTGTCATTTTTATTTTCTCCATTTCTGCTGCTCCATGACCAAGATGTTTTTTGACCTCCTGTAGTGCTTCAGGAATATAATTCAGTTTGTTTGCTGCTACGTTTGACTCCTTACTACTATGCATTTTCTGAGAGGCTTTATTCTTGCCATCCACACTTACGATATATTTTTGGAAGTGATTGTTTCTGATGCTATAACTTGAGCAAAGAAAGAGTCCTAAGAGAAAATGTAGAAAAGGTAAGAATATTCAAATGTTGCAAAACCAAAAAAGCATACAAATTCTTTCTTTGAAAGGCATATTATAGTCACCATTATGAAAGAATACTATTCAATGGTTAGTACATAGAATACCAGACTCCCTAATTACTTTCTCTTTCCTGTGTAAAAGTTTAAAGATTCTTAAATATTTTTAATAGATCTCAATAATGCGTGTTTGTATATGTAAAGTAATGCCTGTGCATCAGGAAAATCTGGCTTTTAATCAAAAGAAAACAACCAAAATCCTGTGACTGATAGGCTTATGCTACAGTTGTTACAGGTTGCAAAAATTCACTGTGGCCTGATTTTTGAGAGCTACTAACCATAATGACTAAGGTTAAAAAATCAGGCAGAGTGGATGTATTCCAGTGGGGCCCAAGCTCCAAGTAGGGTCCCAGCTTCAGCTACATTTGAGGTAAATTCAGGTCCAGATTTGAGTTTCAAAGCTATTTCTTATTGAACTGTCTGCAAAGGGCACTGGAGTGTTGCTGCTACAAGACAATCCTCCCCTTGTATTATAGTTAACAGCCTAATTCTCAGTTCAGGAAAGTGGGAGTGGATTCAAACTGGTGCAACACTCCAGAGAATCAAGTTCATAAGCCTCTTCTCAACACCTGTTCCTGTACAATAGGAAAGGTGACTTGATCTGCATTGTAAACTTATAATTGTGCTCAAAATCAAAGGAAATATTGATTTCCATCTGCTTCTGCTGACTTCCTAGAGAAAAGGTGGAAGGCACAAGTAATTTTCTTTTAATTTTTTTCCCATCACTTATGAAAAGTTTAATTGTAAATGGCTTTAATGATGACTGTCATTCAAAATGGTTTGTTAAGCATAAATTCTCACCCTTTAACCCTGTGTGATTGTTCAACAGACCTTCATACATTTAGCATCTGTTTAATGCATTTAACTACAAGTACAGATTATACAAAGGACAGATACACAATAAATACACTTCTCTTCATCCAGAAACAGATTTTAAGCAACTTGTGGAGTTGTAGTGAGGGCCCTACAGCATGCACTACTGCCCCTGTAAAAGCTGCTGGAATGCATCCCAGATACTGTGGTGCGGTGAACCTTTATTGTTCAGGGCAATGGGCATTAAGCAATAGGCAGAAATTCATAGAAAAGGGTAAAGGGAAGGAGCGAAGGCATTTTAGGCCATATGAGAAGCTGATACTGAATTTTAGTGTGAATAGGGTTTCAAATCTTTGCCATGTTTCCCGCCCCTACTTCCCTAGCTAAGCCAGATTGTAGTTAGGACTGTCACCAGCCTTGAAGCAGGGAACTTGTTGATTTTGACATTTGTTCACAACCTCCAGGCTGAAAACTTTACTGTAGCAGAACTGCCTGTGGAGAAACTTATTCCTTCTTCCACAACTGCAAGAGAAGGAGTGAGAGGTGAGGGGATAATTGCGTAATTTAAGGTAATTTCAGTAGACTTTTTTCAGCAATGTGCTGAACAATCACAACTCCTACTGAGTTCAATAGGGATGGAAAACCACTGGCCCTTCCCAGATAGTGCTCCGCACTTGTCAGAATAGAGCTCAAAGGAATCATATTTATAGCAAGCTATTTTGAATGGCAGCAGTAAAGCAGCTGGAAAAGGCTAATGTACTTGCATCTGGCAGCAATTTTACCTGTTTGTAAGACATTCAATCCCTTTTTAAAACAAACCATAGCATAGCCTAAAGATTGGAAGCTGTGTTTTTCAGTGCTGGCTTCAGCACTAGGTAATTTAGGAAATTATGATTTATCTTCACTGTGCAGCGGAGCAGAGATACTCCAGCCAGCCCCAGCATGAGCTGAGGGGATGAACCTGGTTATCTCGGTGCTAAGTCATGCCAACAAAACTGTCACATATGGAACCTGTGATGGACCTCCATGTAGCCCTGCAGTATATGACTATCCCACGTGTTGTAGGTGCAACACTGGTCTTTCACACCCTTTTAGGCAGAATGTTTGTTGTTGGTCCTACATAACATTGGAAAGTGACATTTAAATGTCTACATCAGATATAAGTTTGCAGAAGTTTTCCTCTAAGCAGCCACATAGTACCAAGGAGTCCTCAAGGAGAGTTAATGGACCCTTCTCATTAGAAAGCTCACAAATCAAAGCCGTGTCTGATAAGGGGTTGATATCAGCATGAATGGGAAATTAACTAGACTGTTATGCCAGGAGACTCACGAGCATTATGGTGGACCAGCACTTGAAATGAATTTTGCTGTACCAACTGGATTGATACGGCTTCTGTTGTATTTTTAGGTATTCAAGCTGATTAACATGACTTTGGGTTGTGCAATGGAAGCATACTGAGGAAGGCTTACTTTAATCACTGCCTCAAGAAAAAAACACTTCCAGTGAAAAGCTTTTAGAAAATCATTATCTTTGTCAGTTAAATATTTTTCTGAAACCTTGGTTAAAATGTCTGGTTTTTATTTTGGAAGCATTTGCTGTAAAATGCTTCTAATGAATCACTATGCAGGGGAATATAGATAGGCAATTTAGTGCTGTAGTCAGAAGAGGAAACTACTCTAACTTTGTGTGCTCTCAGGAATGATCTTCCTTATCAGTCATAAGCAAGTTCAGCTTTCTGCATATTTGAGGGTTAATCTTTACCAAGAGATTTCTGTCCATGGCACTACCAGCTATTATAGCTAAGTATTTTGTAGGGCCTGTTGGTAATGAAGCAAAGCTTACTGGCTTTCCCATAAGGAAAAAAAAGAAAAAGAGCATAAGATCATTTAGCCTTTAAAATGTTCTGAGTTCGTCTGTTGATTTCCCAATATATCTAAGACGACCTTCTTGGGGAGAGTGGCCTGCCTACTAGATAAATAAACTTCCTTATGTGCATGATCTTGTGAACTCTATTACTTATGCTTTTTGTTCTATATCCAGTTTGATTCTGCTTTCAACACCTTCTCCTATTATCTCACATCAGATTAGAGAAGAACCTGCTGATAAATCCCACTGGCACTTCAAGTGGCACCTAGTTGTTAAATTCTTTGCCAGTTCTTTGATGAGCCCTTTTTTCTTCAGAATTTAAACTTTGATTTGTAAAAAGGTTTTGTCCCTTACGGTTGTCAAATTGCTTTCTGAGGATCACAGTTGCCTTTTATGGCAGAGGCTGTGGAGAAAGAAACAAATTCAAGGAGAGGTTCCCCAGTTTTGGCCTCCTGGATCATACACTTTCATGGTTCAGAGGTCTAGGGGGATGTATGGCAACCAGGAAGCAGAAAGGGGACATGATTATGAATCAAGTTCCTTACACTGACCATCCAACAGCAGTCCAAGCGGACCAGTGCTCTGGCATTAACTGTGCCCCATGAGCACCTTGCTAAAACTCAGACAAAAAGTGGGCATCGAATCTGGAGTCAGCAATAATTCTCCCTCTCTCCACCCCGATCAGAACTGGCAGAGATCTCTATTGTCATCATATTGTTTTGTTTTCACTTCCTCTGCAGCATAAGGTACAGGATGCCTCAATCAGGATGGTCTGACTATATCTCATCTGCTGTCCCAGAAGTTCTAGTCATTAGTGGTCCATCTGTATTTTGTGCTCTCTGCTGTGAATATTCAACACTGCACTTTTTCTAGAGGATAACATCACAATGTTTTTTTCATCCAGAGCATTACTCTATCTGCAACACACATGCATTTTGTGAAAAGTTGCCTCATCTGTCTTTCAGTGAGCTCATTTGCATACTAGCAGCCATATAGCTGTGTTAGCCTGATACCACAGCATGGCTAGTTCAGCATGCTAGAAGATACATATAATGACAACTGTCATATTAGTATACAACTCGGACAGTGATGTAACCTTCCTGTAAAGTTACAGGAACCAAACTCTTTCATCTATAATAACCTTTTTCTCCCAGAAGGTAATTTGAAATAGCAGGGCAGTTGTCTGCTACAGTTCATTTCAGTGCAAATGTTGGAACAGGCAAAACTGAATTCAGCTTTGAATGGAGCAAGTATAAGAAAATGATATCACTGGTACCTGTACAAGTGTTACTCCACTCCTTCAGTGTCCTCTAGTACAGAGAAATATAGTACTACAAAAAACCACTTCCAAAGCCCCACAACAGATAGATCATTAGCTGCCCTCCTCTATAATGATTTCACTTAGACTGAATTCTTGATCCATCTCTAAGGTGAGGATGCTCCAGTTTTATTGCTCAAAAATTAAGAAGATTTATCTGTGTTAGATTTATAGACAGGCTTTCTGAATGAGTGCGTGTACCAATACCACCAATGTTGAGATCTGAACTGGAGATTTTTCCAGTCCATCTTTCAGCAGGATGACTTTTTAAGCACTTCCTTTACTGCTGAATATCACAAAAGCTCAGATAATCTATTGATGATGAAGGTCAGCACCTTCTTAGCAGCCCATAAAGTGGGTCTTTTACAATCAGGTTTCAGATTTTTTTAAGGTTCTAGCCATTTCTTTAGGCAATGAAACAACCTAGTTCTTTCATCTTGCTATTTTTATTGTTTGAAAGCCTGAGTCACCTCTGATCTTTTTTATTTTTAGTTTTCTTTTGGGGGAAAAAAATCTCTTAATGTATTTTTTTTTGTGGTTCAGTACTCTTATTTCTTTGTGATAGACATAAGTAATGGCTCATTCAGTGCAAAATCAGAACTTCTTACATTTTTCTTGCTGTGATAAGGACATACTTGCCATTATTACAGCTGCATTGTCCACATTGCTGAAGTAAAGGTTTTGTCAGCACTTCCACTCTAAACACTATTTTCACTCACTGTATGTAACTTGTTTATAAAAATAACAACAATAAATTGGGCTCAGGGCTGAAATTTGGCAAGGGTAATTGTATTTTTTTCATAGTACTTTGCAGGGATTTAACCATATTATCCTAATTGCTCTTTGAGGCTGAAACTCACATATTAATTGTTTATGTGGTGCTGAGTACAACAAAGCACTAATCTCATTAGGCTATAGACATAAGAGAAATATTAAACTGTATTAATAATTACTGTTCACAGCTATCAGATAGCTAGTTCACTAGGCACTCTTGCAAAGACAGTAAGCTTAAGTTGAAGGTGAATATGACAGAGACAGAATGTAAGAAAGAAATCCTAGTTGAAATACTTAATGAGTCCTTAAGGATAACGCGCAATAGAAATGGAAAATACAATTAAAATAATGAAGAGAAGTTTTCACAAGTTATGCTTTTATGGTTGCCTTTTCTTCTACAGCATTTAAATGCAGGAAAGGAAGGATGACAAGAAGATCGCTGTCATGTGTCCAGGCATCTAGAACTTCTATGAAGTAGTTGGGCATTTTTTTTGGGGAAAAAAAAGCAAAACAGATAAAATCCTCTTCTTACTAACTTTGTGTTGTTTTGAATAGTAATGGGCTACACTTCCTCTCCTTCCGGAATCTTTTTTCTTCTTCACTTTGTTTTGTCTGTCTTATCTTTCCTGCTTGCCTTTCTTGCAGTAACAATACAGACAACCATAGTCCTGTAGAGCTGGCCTGAGTGATTTAAGAGGCTGCTTCTCCAAGCTGTTCAATTCTACCTTTCTCTTTTACTGCTACAGCCCTAGTGCATAACTGTGCAAATTAAAACAGTTTAAGATAAACAGATGCACAGAAGTACCTGTAACCTGGGCCAATCCATTGCATTAGGCACTGAAGCAGGATGGAAATATAAACCATGAGGTGCACGGTTTATATAAGATCCTATATGTCAGCCATGGGAGAGGGGAGAAAGAGAAATATAGGCAGGAATGAGAATTTTGGCTCTTTGTCTTCTCCAGCAAAAGCCCATCATAGGTACTTACTTGGTTTGTTGGTTTAGCCAAGACTTCATGCTTTGACACATCTACCAATCTATAACAAGCATTAAAGGCAATTTTTTTCAACCTTTAAAGCGGCATCTTAAAAGGTTGTAGTACTTACTGAAATGTATAAGCCAATCTCACAAGACAGCTAAAACAAAGCTCTTAATATTTTCCATTTCTCTGGGGCTTCTTTCCATCTATGTATTTTTATAATATTGTTTTAAAACTTTATATTATTGAGTATCACAGCAAAAGCTAACTGACAACAATTAAACACAAACCTATTTATTGCTGTAGACTTGCACAAGGATTTTAGTAACAAGCTGTTTTAATAAAATTAGAGCTGTAAAAGGACAGTAGACTAACTACTGTAGTTATAATTCAAAATCAAGAGGGAAACAGAGTCTCCCTTGCAGCATATCTCAGGTAAAGCAAATACAAAAAAAGAAACATTACTGATCACAACCAGGAAGAAGGAAAAGGAAGATTCAGTACATAGTGAGGGCTTAGGCTGTGTGGCTGGTAACTATTGGGACTAAGGGAAAGTATAGAGAGAAACTGAGGATGTTTTCTTGAAGTGCTATATAACCATCTTCCTTACACTCCCTCCTAAGTGAAACACTTCCTCTGAAAGTGTGGGAGAAAAATGCTGAGAGACAAAAGAGACAGCAGGGAAAGCATTTCAGCTCTGCGTAATGATGTCATCCTATTAGCACAAAGCCCTGCATTGTCAATTAGGAAAAAAAGGTCAACGCTCTGTCTGGTGGGGATGTGAAGCCTGGCCAGCCTTCCTTGATTGGATTCAGCAGCTCAGCACTGCGGGAGCAGAGTGGTTCATTTTCATACCTAAAGGTCCACTAAGAGGAAAGGAGAGAAAATGGAAATTTTAAAATGGTAAAGGTTTCTACAGCAGGCTCCTGAAAACTGGAGTTGTGAGAACAATTAATTCCTCTGTGTGAGGAACAAGGATGTATGTGTGTGCCTAAGGTATAAACTGACCAGGAAGCTTAGGGTAATCCCTAAATGAAAAGGAATGCAAGGATTGGTTCTACAACTGAGACGTTGTGCTAAAAAAGCTTGGTTTGGTTTTTTTTTTTTTTTTTTTTGAGTACTGCAATATTTCCTAATTCTGTTGGGAAGACAAGAAAGCAATTTTTGAAGAGATTACAAAGCAAATGTCCAAGTGTCCTACTTGCTCTCATTCTGAAGGAGATGAAGAACTATTGATTTTCTGAAAAGATTGCTTTGAAATGGTGGGAGCTGAGTACTTCTAAAGAACGAGTGCAGAGGGGCAAAGTTTGGTTTAGGAGGGTTGCCGCGGACTGTGCTATGGGCTTGATTAGATCTGCCAACATGCTATTAAGAGGTCTGCATCTCAGAGCTGTTCTGGGCAGCCCTGCTTCCAGATGGGGCAGGAATAAAATGAGAGCTCACAGTACAGTGAATGCTCTCTCTCACTTCACAGAATAATCACATTCCTACGTGACCAGGTCCTAGGAAAGCCCAAACCTAAAGGACACATTAACAGACCTGTAACAATTTCCATTACCTATTGTGCAGTACACAAAACATATCAGCTGTCAGATCTGCAAAGAAGGCATCTGACACCTTGCATGGCACAAACACAGTGAACGATATGGCTGAGGATATGCAGCCTTTTCTTGTTCTAGGTCTACCAGACTAAGGGGTTATTCTGATCAAACCCAACCCCAGGATGGGTGTCCTCTTGCAGTCCCCCCAGTTCTGCTCATTAACTTGTCTTGATTGAAAACGGATGTGTTAGATGAGGCCCACCGTTTCAGCTGTTGGTGTTTCTGTTCACCAAATGCTAAAGTCCTCTGTTACCTCTTACGATCTTTTATTCAGTAAAATGTTACCTGCAACTTCCAGGCCCTTAACTAGGACCACCCCATTTGACCAAGGACAACTTTGGTAGTGACCTTTCCTTTCAGTTATGTTAGCTGTGTAACTAGAATGAAGATTTGGTATACGGAATCTTGGCAAATCAGTGCTAGAGCTTTGTAAGTCACTAGTTTTATTGGACACTTGGGAAAACAAACCCTAACATTTTACTTTGTGTGCCTAACCCTTTGCTCTAGTGATAACATAAAACCTCTCCAAATCAAAATCAACCAAAAGGAGCAATAGAGAGAAGAGGAAGTCAGCAAGCAGGGCTCCAAGAAACCAAGAAAAGGATTAAAAAGGCCATCATCTCAAGATGCAAAGTGAAATTTAGTGGACTGGTGTGCTATCATCCTCATAAATGTCCTTCCATATTGATCCACTTCCCCATAGGTGAAATCTCCCTAGATAGGTGTCATTAAATGGAATTCCTTTTCCTTCATCTTTTCTTGGTGTGGATTTTATTTCTTTGGCTGTGGTATTCTTTACGACTGTTGTATCTGATTTTCAATGTAAAAGCAATAAATGGAAGAAAAAGTGTTAAAACTTAGAGTGCAATCCTGAGTGAGGGAACAGGTCGATCAGAGAGAGGACGCTGGCAAGTCCCTCCTGCTATTCTCAGAATGAAGATGCTCTTGCAGTAAGGGTCCACGAAGACTACAGCCTAAATGAGAAATTGGAAATCCAGTTCAGATCTTTCACTGGGATAAAATAATACTGATCTATCCCAAAGATTTCACCAAATCTGGGAAGATGGAAGCTGATGATTCTCCTGACAATAAACAGGTTCTTATGATGACAAATTAATCTTTGCAAAGGCTGGGCAAAAAAATATACCTCTATATGTCAACAAACAAAGCCAAGTCCTCTTTTGCCAAGTTAGCTACTGAATTTCCATGACCCCAGCCATCCAATTTGTCTTGAAGCTTTTGCTCAAGCGACTCTTAAAGGCAACGTTGAAATTCTTCTGCTTGGGTTATAGAGGCTAATAGAGAGTCTATTGACTGGTGGGAGAGTACTGAAGCATTCATGCATGTGAAATCATGCACTATAACCTGAGATTTTTCTGATGCTGTGTAAAGAAATGCAGAACTACTGGTGCTTAATTCTTCCAGACTGTTTCTAGACTTGTGTGTCCCTGCAGTGAATGATGGTTACACAGAATGTTTGTAAAACAAACAAACAAATCAAACTGGAGGCTTTTCCCTCTAAACCAACATTTGCCTGCAACAAACTCTCTTAACAGTTACTGTTCATGGGCAAGGTGAAAAGTAGGTAAGGGCTAACTTAAAACCTAGAGCTGGCTTTATTAGGTTGATTATATATACAGTAGTGAAAATGTCAGGGTGCACAAGAGATAAAAAAAGGGAGAATCTTTTCTGGTGGCAATAAGACCTGTTGAAATAGCCAAAGCTTCATCATCGTGGACTAATTTGGCTTGGAATCTGCTTGATTAAAAATAAGAGACAATGATTTTCTTATGGCTCTATAATTCAATTGAATAACTCAGTTTGTTATCTAATATTACTTTGTCATACAGAATGATCTGTGTGTTGAAAGCCCTGTTCAGGCATAAACTAATTAATTTTCATACTGGCCCAGTCCTGTGAAATGCTGTGCTTCTACAACATAGGAGAAATCGAGAAAGCACAATAACTCACAAGGTGAGGCAGAATTTCCCATTAGATATGTAATTAAATATGTGAGTCCCAGTGGGATGCAGAGATGTTAAACAGAGATATTCAATGAGTTAGGCGTAGCTGTGCATTGGTCCATCCTTGGCTCCTAATTCAGAGCACAAGGATAGCAGCCATCATTGACCCATCCTCTAAACTCCTCTCCTTCATACCACCAACACAGTTACCTTATATTAATGATATACTCCCAAAAGATTTGACCTTAGATGCCATATTTCTGCAGTTATGCAAGGCAGAATGAGGCAAAATTCAGGGGTCAGAATAGATGACAAAGCATCTGGATAGTTTATCTATGCTGCTTTAGCAAATAAGTTCTGCTTCTACCATTTCTCAGCGTGGAATAATGAACTTTAAATATTCCTAGGCAAGAAAGCCTAGGAAGAAGGCAAAAGATAAAAGTGGAAATATAAAAAAGTTACGTGACACCAAGTGAAAAACACGCTAGTAGTTTGGGGATTACATTAACTGCAAAGAACTTTCCAAATTCATCATTACAAACTTAGGAAATTTAGAGTTAGGGTTCCTGGAGGTTTTTTAACTTATGTATTACAACTATGCATTTCATCCTACTTGCTTTGTAATTTGACATGCAACTGCTTAATAGTGGCAGCTGAAGCAAATCCAGCAACAAGTGAGAGCTAAAGCATGCACAGATGAGAGCTCCCAACAGGCAGAGCTTCAGTTCAGTGACGTTGTACAAGCAATAGAGCTGTAACATAAAAGTTAGCAGGAAAGAAAAGGTTGTGAAAAAGGACTGGCTGAAATAGCTCAGATTAACATTCAAGGCAATTCTTTGACAGCTTTTAGTTTCTTAGTGTAGATTCTGGTTTTAATTTCTTATTTTTGGCTTGATGTCTTAATTTTTCAGGAAAGAAATGGCCTTCTGTGCTATTATTTTAATCTCTGTGAATGTTTATTACTTCTGCTGCATTATTTTTGTCAATATGAATTTAAAGCCTGAAGTGCTACAAGAACAGTATGGATTTTTTTCTTCCTTCCCTTGATGAATAGAAAGGTACATGGCACAAGTTCTACAGGTACAAATTTCCCATTCGGGATGTGCAAGTGAACCTGGTCTTTGACACATTTGTGTGTAGCGACACAAATTCGTAAAAGCAGTGGCAGCCAAGGGACATCCAATGGTGGTTGTGAGCCACTTTAAAAACAACAAACAAATCTGATCTAGCAGTTGATTCTAACATGTTTGTGTTCATTTTATTGGATGTGTGGTTGTTTCTTGCCTTTATTTCCTATAAACTTCACTGGGCCTGGAGCCAACACTGTCACAGACTAATGCTGATTCTGAAACCCATGTTTTTGTAACCTTTCAGTTATATTACTCTGAAGTTTTATTTTATGACCTTCCTGAGAAAATTCTGCAAAGCTCCAATGGATGCAAGCTGTTGCAATTTGACTATAAACTTGTAATAAGGTGACCGAACATGTTACAGCAATTGAAAGAGAGCTATATCAGTTCCTTTTATCCAGTTGGTTTTGTCATGAGTAACTGCTTGGCATGGCTATACCCATCATGAAAACATCATGTTACAAACTTTGCCATTAGTAAAGCACTTGTGACATGTTCTCTGGAATTTAAAGAGAAGTATCATGAGTTTACAGTTGCTGTTTGCCTTGAGTGCAGGTCACTTTGTCCAATAACCCAATCCATTTAATTAGCAGGCTACTGTACATTCAAATTTGGAAAGGGCATCATGATGCTTTGTTTCTTTATATCCTCTGTTACTGTAAACCTTTCTGGGAACTATTCTGCTGGAGGTCTTACAAGGTGGCTATGAAAGACTGAGTGATGTGATTTAGTCATGTTGATTTTAAGTTACATGTAAGGCTTTTCTTCAAAATAATTTAAATTGGTTTTACCTAGTATCAACCAATTCATGTAAGAATCAAAAAGAACCAAGGTAACAGTTATCTTGTCTGGGCTTCATCATTAGGAAATGAGGTGACAATGGTGGCAAATTTCTTTGGGATTATCAAAATCTGAGTTTACACAGGGCTCAACACAGCTGTGATTCATTCCTGTCACCTTCTGTGTGTCATGAAAAGGGGAGGAAAAATGTAGATGCTGGATTTGCACCTTCCTTCAAATCTGCCTGCAAGCCATGTGACAGACAAACGTTTTGAGGCAGAAGCGCACAAGTTCATCAGGTCCTGCCCAGGGGCATAGACATGTCTTTAAATACCAGAACCACAAAGATGCTTTTGTATGCCTGCATACCTAAACGTGGAGGATCTTTCTGCCTTTTTGATGCTGTGGTTTTTTCTTGTCTGTTATTGTTTTAGTGTAGACAAATTCTGAAGTGTTCATTTTGAAAAAAACCAGCATTTGCTGCTGTCAGAGTGACTCTGGTTTGCAGAAGACAGTAAATTCCATGTTTTTCTTTTTTGAGGCAAAGCAAAGCCATTAAAGCTTTAACCCTCAGTTATTCTCAGCAAGGCATATTTCAGAGGATGTTTGAATTAAGGTAATAAATAAGCAGGGAAAAAAGCCCACAACAGAAAGCTAAAGCCAGGGACTTTGAGCAGGGCTTGCTTTGCATCCTGGCTTCTGTGAATTCTTGCTGCAGCTGCTCTTGCAGCTGCATTATTTTCAACATCAATCTGAGAAATGCTATGTAATAGCCTCGTTACAGAGGGACTAAAGAACTAACAGAATCCTAAAATCTTCAGACTTTTTATAAAATTTGCATTCTGAAATACCATATTTAAGCTATTTTTCAATGTTTGAATTTAAATGGGCACAATTAGAGTTGATTTTTATTTTGTTTTTCAACTGGTAGTTATTACATTGAGCAAGTATCCTTCGCGGTCACGGTCCTGCAAACACATACATGCAGCATCTTAATTTTATAGGAGTGAGTAGTCTAACGGTCTTGCATAATGTTAAATGTGTAAAGAAGAAGCTACAGAACTGGGGCTTATATTTATAATGAAGAAATGTGGAATGCGGCAAACCACTTGACATTGAATTTTCTGGATAGTCTTTCAAAACAGCAATGATATGTAGAGTTTCCTCACTGTTGACCTTACTTACCAGATCGGTCAGTTAGTAAATGACCCAATGACTTTTTTAGAACAAAGATAAACCAATGCAAAACATTTTAAAGGACTCACTTTTACACATGTCATGAGACTGCCCATAAAATTTTGTCAGTGTTCACAGCTGAATATTTTTTCCACAATATTTTATCTACATTTCCTAAATTGTTTTGTAAGCTTAAGTATGGATGTCCTAGCCATACCACCAATTTGCACAAATATAACTAATGATCTTTTAAGGAGTAGACACCATAAAGGGAACATATGCAATAACATACCTCATTTATTGATTCTAATGTAATTTATTATAGTATTATAATTCTTGAAAACATTGCACACACAGAATGAGCAGCAGGGCCACCTTGAAATGCAAGAAACCTCATCTTATTAAGCAGGCTGCTTACAACTTGGCTCTAGAAGTTATTCACTTAGATGGCAATTTTTATGTTATATTAAAATAATTTCTCGAGCTATCATGGCTGCAGGAAAAACTTGGAATTATAACTCAAGTATCATGTGAAGACTCAGGAAATAAAAGGAAAGAGATCAAAGAATGTATTTACAAAAAAAATATGCCATGTTTATCTACTTAGGTGTTGTTGGTTGCCTGCCTGAGGATATTTAATGTTTAAAGGTAGCAATATTGAATGACAGAGGGAGGTTTTTATTGATTAGGTACTGTAAGAAAAGCAGGTGTTTTTTTTTTTTTATTCCGGTTATAATTTTCATGCATCTTTCAGGAAAGAGTGGGCAGATCACATGATTTCTGTGCCTTGTAGAGCTAATAAGACTTAACTTCTTTTCAGTGTTGCATGGATCAACTTACTAAGATTTTCTGAAACACAAAGGAATTAGAATGATGAACCCTCCTATAAATAAATAAATGTATCTCCATTCATTAGCTCAGGAAAGCTCTGTTTTGTTTCAATAAGTGATTACTGAAAATGCCTTACCATGCATTTTATCAGCAAAGAAGATGACATTAAGTGGCAATATGTTAAAATTAGTTGCCTTCCATTCTTTCAACTTTACTGGAAAAATGTTACATTTTCTTTTCAGATTGTATTTCCCCAAGTATAAAACAGATGCATTTGGATAAATAGGTTTGGAACATATTATTAAATTAAATGAAGAAAAAGAAACATAATGAAATAAAATTCAGTATCTGAAAAAAAAATTCTTTTCACAGGCCTGGGGTGGAAATTTAATGTTCCTTCTCTACTTTATCCCAGTAAGAGGATGACAGGTTTTCCATCATTTTTCACAGTACCATCTAAGATGCCACTTCTTATCTGAACGAGATTGGGTGTCCATTCACGGAGAACCATTTTCAAAATCCAGTTAAATATATTGAATCTATTTATACACAGAGCACATTGTGTTTAGTATGTTTATTACTATTATTATAATAAAAATTAAATGGTCCCATCTGAGATCAGGTTCCTATTATGCTCCTACACATTCACTGTAAAAGATGTTTTTAAACAGACCAAGCAGAGGAAAGACGTATCCTTTGTGGTAAAATGGGGTACAGAAATGAGGCACAGAGAAATGCCCATAGGAGACCCATGGCAGATCATCTTCTCACTTTTAGGGTTCCTGGTTTTGCCTTCTCTAAGTCATTTTTAAAAATGATACAGAGACATCTTAGCACAACCATATTCACCTCAGGGTCTCTTGAGGAACATCTCTGTTGGGGAAGTGGAGGGAGAGTGAACACTGGCTCAGTCCAAGCTCTTGAGTGTGCTGGGGAGCATGAGTGCAAGCATCCTAGGGAACTGCATGG
The DNA here is from genome assembly GCA_033558105.1 of Coccyzus lansbergi. NCBI lineage: Eukaryota > Metazoa > Chordata > Aves > Cuculiformes > Coccyzidae > Coccyzus > Coccyzus lansbergi. The sequence continues at coordinate 767,549 of JAUMJK010000358.1, forward strand.
CTGTCCCCAACAGAGTCAATCCTGAATGCTTCACAACGTGCTCCAGCTTAGTAATTCCAGCTCTGCTCTTCCTCACCTCCTTGTGAATACTTTATGCCAAATGTTTTTTAAAACAAAAGAAATTGAGTTTTTTAGAAGATGTTTTGCTTATGTGTAATGGGAAATCTTTAACTCCACTACCTGACTTATACCACTTGCATCTCAGACCACTGAGGAAGCAGGGATTTCTTTGCACCTTGGACCACTAGAGGAGGTTTATTTATGCTCATCAGGTCCTGAGCTCCATTGATGTACTTGATTATAAAAAAGGGTTTTAACCAAAGTCCTTATTCATTTGTCAAGAGACTAAATTGCTGAACACACTTAAATCAGAGCAACTTGTTAACCTGAACTTCTAAAGAAATTCTGCAAATGCATTTTAAAATTGGATTAAAATATGAAGTCTCTGCTGTTCTTAACCCAGACAAATAAACCTTGTAATTGCAGGCTGCAAAACAGAGCTGATGGAGGAAGACACACTGGAGTTACGTTCACAACTTGAAATGCTGTAACTGTTCGAAAAGTATTTCAAAATAGAGTAGAAAATGGCATAGACCTCATAGACAACATTCCCATCCCAGTGCCAAGTGATCCTCTTAGGCACTGAGGATGAAAGAATCCTGTGACTAGAAGAAGACAAGTGAGTAAGAAACACAAAACAAAATCAGCACAATTAATCAAGTAACTAAGACACAAAAACTCAAAACAGAACAAATGTACCGTATTGCCAAGTTTTTTTTTTTCTTTTGGCATTTCGAATAGATTTACTTCCAAGCCAGCCTTTCCCCCCTAGTATCTTCAGCCCTATTGCTTCCTCTGCACATTTGCTTCCTGAAGTGCAACTCATATATGGCATCTAAATTTCTTTAACTATGCTGTTGAAATGAAACCTAGACAAATGAATCATTGTATCCTACCTACACTTACTGATTTGCTGGCTCCAAAGTACAGAGAACAGCAAAATAGTTGTGGGGGGAAAGTACAGCATGGCTAATAGCAAAAGGGGGAAAGAAATACAATGGAAATGCCTAGGGAGGGGAGAGAGGAGAAGCATTGAAGATCTCATGCCAGAACAGAGAAATAAGGGAAGATGATAGAAATGTGAAATATGTAGAACATGTAGTTGGATGAGGAGTAGAACTAATGAAACATGGTTTCCTGGGCTTTAGTAGCAGGGCTCTCTTGTGTCTAACTGTGCAATCTCTGATTGAAGCTTTCTCTCTGGCTGAAGAATTGACAGTGTCTCTCTCTCTCATGTGAATTTTCCTAGTGTCTGCTTAGGGGGTTGTTGATGATGTGGTAATTTAGAAGTAAGATCCAGGGAGATACAGATAAACAATAATTAATTCTTTTTCCTCCAAAAAAGCTGGTGTAGTCAGATGAAATTGGACTGGAAGGAAAATGTAAAATAGAAACAAGAGTGAAGAGAAAAAGAAGACCCTTCTGCACCTAAATCTTCCAGGGTGATTTTTATTTTTTTTAAACTTAAATGACTAATAGGAGAGGAAGACAACTCTAGATGGAGGGAGACTGGACAGTGGTTAGAGGTTGACACTAGGTGGTAGAAAGAAACAGATTTGGGTGAGGTGAATAAAATGAAAAGCTGCTCCTTCATTAGTCCCCACCCCATTAAGCATAGGAATACTAGAGAAGGATACGTGAGTTTCTTCTCTGATGGCCAGCAGCCCCCTGTTTCCTCCCAGGACTTTCCCCACTCCAGGCAACAAAGCTACAGCCAGCTCAGGAAAAGTATTAATTACCTGTTATTCCTCAAAGGGAAACCTTCCAAAATGATAATGCAGGATCCACTTAGACTATTTTTGTGCATGGAATAGAGACAGACAGCTTTCTTACTTACCAGCCAGGTCTCCACCTGCTTGTAACAGCTGCAGGTACCAGGCAGAATGTGTTGGGCTTTAAAAGACAACATACCAGTTGTCCTTGGAGACCCCACCAACTGGAGTTCCACACCCCTCCATGTCCTGCCTACCTACTTATCCTGGCAACCCTGCATCTTCACCACTCTGTGCACCACCTTTCCCTGGTGTTCTCCACATCTTTACCAACCGGTGTACCCAGAATCGCTGTGTCCCTACCACTCTGTGCCCTCCCTCCATCCCCAAGGCCTGGTGTCCCCAACACTCCCACTTTGCAACTACCCTATATGTTCACCAGTTGTCATCCCCAGCCATAATGCTTCTTGCCACCACTCTTTCAATTGCATTGGAAACACCCAGGCTTGGCCATGTCTCAGTGGCTGAAAAAAGAGATAGCAAATTTATGCTACAAATGAGTCGTCCCATGCTAATCAGCAAGCCCAGCCCAACCAGTTTGCATTATTTGTCATAGAATCATAGAATCACCAGGTTAGAAAAGATCTCCAGGATCATAGAGTCCAACCATTCCTGTCTGCCACTAAACAGGTCCCTCAGCACCTTATCTACTCGTCTTTTAAACACCTCCAGGTACAGTGACTCTGCCACTTCCCTGGGCAGCCTCTGCCAGTGTCCAATGACCCGTTCTGTGAAAATTTTCTTTCTGATGTCCGGCCTGAACCTCCCTGGTGGAGCTTGAGGCCATTTCCATTTGTCCTGTTCCCTGTCACTTGGGAGGAGAGGCCAGCTCCCTCCTCTCCACAACCTCCTCTCAGGTCGTTGTAGAGAGCAATGAGGTCTCCTCTCAGCCTCCTCTTCTACAGGCTAAACAACCCCAGCTCTCTCAGCTGTTCCTCATAGGGTCTGTTCTCCAGCCCCTTCCCCAGCTTTGTTGCTCTTCTCTGGACTTGCTCCAGAGCCTCAACATCCTTCTTGTGGTGAGGGGCCCAGAACTGCACAAAGGATTCAAGGAGCAGTCTCACCAGTGCCAAGTACAGAGGGAGAATAACCTCCCTGGATGTGCTGGTCACGCCATTTCTGATACAAGCTAAGATGCCATTAGCCTTCTTGGCCAGTTTATGATGGGTGATGGCTCCGTATGGGGTAACAAATTTGAAGCCTGCTATAAATTGGTTGAGGTTACTATTCTATGTGTCATATTGCCAGTCAAGATCTTATCATTTTTTTAAAACATTTTAACATGTATCTTAGTATAACAGAAATGTGAAACGAAAAATAACCCAAGAGTTACAAAAGGTAAGTTAATCAGCAGGCTTATTATAGATGCTGTCAGGTTGCTCAAGTCCCCCGATTTAAGTTTAAAAAAGAAAAAAAAGTAATAGTGCAGATGGATTGCTCATAAGATGTATTCAAAGTTGCTAGTCCAAACAGCATAATTTTTAAGGTTAAGCATTCCCTATACAGCAATGTTTGAAGCAAATGCTTTTTATGGATGCGATTAGTTCGTATAGTTGTGTGATTATGCACATGGGATCTGATTCACTGGATTGTTTCTTTCTTCCTTGAAAAAGAATAGATGTAAGAAAAAAGCCTGAAAAAGGTTTGTGCTGGTTAAAAATATTCATGAAAAGTAAAACTTCAAGTTTAGAAAAGCCATATAAGGAGGGGGAAAAAAGGAGTTTCCAAATCTTTTGAAATTTCTACTCTGTAAAGAGTTGTAGTGTTTAAGGCTCATAAAAGAGATTAAGAATTCTGTTACATGCAAGAGTAGATTTTTTCCTCTGCTCTCTATTTGGCTATATATCAATAGGTCTTCTAGGCAGTAGAGAAGTCTTGCTGATTGCATCAAAGATTCCTTACTAGGAATAGACCTTAAAAAATACAAAGTAGATGTTTTTGAAAAAATTTCATCAGATATTTCTTAGTGGAGATTTTTTTCATCACTAAAAATAGGCACCACCCAAAATAGCTTTTTTGTCTGAAAAATAAGCAGGAAAATAAAGTAGTTGTGTTTGATTAAAATGCGACTGATCTGAGAAGTAGGCTGTATTGGTCTCTATGATAAATAGCCCAAGTAGGGAGTGCAGATTAAATATTATACAAGGATGTGAAGCATTGAGATCACATCTTTCATGAGACATTGAAACAAAATTCTCAAATCAATTTATTTTGCTTTTCATCTCCATAATGGCTTGTCTTAAATAATTCCATGGAAAATAGCAGGTAGCCAAAGGCAGGCAGAGAAGGGCTTTGAAGACTGGCCAAGACAAGGCTAACGGCATCTTGGCTTGTATCAGAAACGGCATGGCCAGCAGGTTCAGGGAGGTTTTTCTGCCCCTGTACTTGGCACTGGTGAGACTGCACCTTGAATACTCATTTTGCAGAAAGGGTCATTGAGCACTGGGACAGGCTGCCCAGGTAGGTGGTGGAGTCACCGTCCCTGGAGGTGTTTAAATAACAGGTAGATGAGGTGCTGAGGGACGTAGTTTAGTGGCAGATAGGAATGGTTGGACTCTATGATCCTGGAGGTCTTTTCGAACCTAGTGATTCTATGATTCTGTGACTGCCAGTGCAGGTAGCCTTCGGAGAGAGGTAGTCACTGCCTTTGGTGATGGTACTGTAGGGAAAGTAAGCATTGTTGTCAAATACACTTGCAGATCTTTTCTGACCAAAAGCTGGGCTGTTACATTATTTATTGAAAGTGGTATTTTATAGATCTAGGATGACTACACATCTCTTCCACCTTTTGCAGATACACCAGACAACATTCATGTGTTCAAAAGTAAATGTGCATGCAGCCATTGCTCATTTTGGGAGGTTCTGGAAATAAATCATGAAGGACCACAAGAGAAGTCAGTGCTTTGGGAACTTGACAGAAGTTATACTGGACAGAGAATCAGAGAGGTTTCCTACCAATCTTTCTGTTTGCTTTTCATTTATAACTCATAATTTCCCATTGCTAAGTGGGTTAACTTTTGCTAGGCCATTTCCGTTCAGGTACTTTTTAGCTGCAGATCATACACTAACAACAGTTTTTGTTTGTACTAGGAGCTATCTGAAAAGCTGTTGTAAGAGGCATAGTGTTAGGATATTTATTGAAGATAAATCCCCTCTCTTATCAAGATTAATGAGCATGAACAGAGACTCATACACAACATACCATAGAGCTGTACAGCTACTGTTAAATCCTTAGGGATTTACCTCTCTGGTAGCTCTGCCCTTCATAAAGCATAGGCTCGTGTATTATTTGTACATTTGCATGTTCCCATATCCAATAACTCTGAGTAAGTGGCATATTTAGAACATCTATCATAGCATTAAGAAAAGGTTTCTGCCATGCTGTGGTGATGGAGAACATTTTGTGACAATTTGCAATTGAATCCCCTTGTTCTGAATATACCCTCTGGCTTTGGATATCCTCACACTTACTTCCTGCAAAACATATTAATTTCAGAAACATATTTGTTTTAATGCCTTTAACTGCCTACGTCATTCCTGAGAATGGATGAAGCTGTAATATGTTGGCAGAATCAGGCTAATGCAGGACTGAGGTGAAGATAAGGAGTGTTACTAACACTCCGGACAGTGCTAAGAGAAAGAGAAGCCTAAGGAGAAACATAGAATCATAGAATTATAGAATGGTTTTGATTGGAAGGAACTTTAAAGTCTAGACTGTTCCAACTCTCCTACTATACAACTGGTAGGGACACTTTCCTCTATATCAGGTTGTTCAAAGCCCCATCACACCTGGCCTTGAACACTTCCAGGGATGGAGCATCCACAGCTTCTATGGGCAAGCAGTTCCAGTGTCTCACGACCCTCAAAGGGAAGAATTTATTCCTTATGCTAATCTAAATCTTCCCTCTTTCAGCTTAAAATCATTACCCAGTATCCTATCACTACATGCCCTTGTAACAAACTTTCTCCCAAGCTTTCTTGTAGACTCCCTTTAGGTACTGGAAGGCTCTGCTTTCTTTTCTCCAGCCTGAACAACCCTAACTTTCTCAGTCTGTCTTCACAGGAGATGTGCTCACCTGATCATCTTTGTGGCCCTCCTCTGGACTTTCTCCAACAGATCCATGTTCTCCTTATGCTGGGGGCCCTGGAGCTGAATACAGTACTGCAGGTCAGGTCTCATGAGAGCAGAGTAGAGAGGAGAAATCATCTCCCTCAATCTGCTACTAGTACTTCTTTTGATGCAGCCCAGGATAGCTGAGATGCAAATGCACTTTACTGTGTCATGTCGAGCTTCTCCTCAAACACATTCAAGTCCTCCTCAGAGCTGCTCTAAATCCATTCTCTGCCCAGTCTGTATTTGTGCTTGGGACTGCTCCAAAGCATATACAGGACCTTGCACTTGGCTTTGTCGAACTTCATGAGGTTCACACAGGCCCATCTCTCAAGTCTGTCAAGGTCCCTCTGGAAAGCATCTCTTCCTTCCAGCATGTCAACTGTGGCACACAGTTTGGTGTCATCAGTAAACAAAGATGTTAAATGGTACCGGTCCCAATACCGACCTCAGAGGAACATCAGCCATCACTCATCTCCACTTGGACACAGAGCCATTGACCATAACACTTCAGTGTGACCATCCAGCCAATTTCTTATCCATCAAGTGGTCCATCCAGCAGATCTCTATCTCTCCAATGACAAGGATGTCGTGCAGGACAGTGTTAAATGTTTTACAGGTTCAGCATTTAGTCCAGGTAGATGATGTCAATTGCTCTTCCCTTATCCACCAGTGCTGTATCAACATCATAGAAGACACCGGATCTGTCATACACACTTTGTCCTTAAGTGAAGCCATGTTGCCTGTCACCAACTTTTGTCTCTGCAACTGTTTAAAAAATAATGATAAAAAAGACAGAAAGTTGGAGGAATTTAGTCCTTAATGCAGACAGGCTCCTGCTCTTCCACTCCCTGCTAATTTTAAAAAAATTACTTCTAATATTACTTAGACATAATGTTTTAGATTGGGTACTATTCATGCCCCATAACTGCTTTTCATAAATATTTTAATGGGTCCAGGCCAAATTCCACTGAGGTCAATTAGAAGATTCCAAATAAATTCTTCCTTCTTCTTCTAGCATTAGTATGCAGCTTGTAAGAGGGTTGACATTGGCCTGTGCTTTTATCTTAAAATAATCCAAAAGAAGGTTTTCCTATGGGGAGAGCTATCACTACATAATTTGTAGGTGGTACTTAAAGGAATGTTGCCCAGGTAAAACCACTTATATTTAATTTAGGGCCCAATTTTCAGATCCGCTGAACACAATTCTACCTGAAGTTAAATATAAGCTTTTGTGGTCAATACCTCCGAAAAGCAGAAACATCATTATCCACATATATCATTTCATCTCAAGCTTGTATTGTCCAGAACTGGGTTTAAAGTAGTTTGCAAGTCCATTTCAATATGTTCTTTCTGCAAATATTGCGGCAAAATAGTGTATTCCAATAAAATATCATCTGTTTTCTTAATGTCTTAACCTTATGCCTATGAGTATCTAACATTAATGACATTCATTTTTAAATGGATCTCAAACTTTAAGTAACTAAAAGCATCTTTCTTCACAACAAGAATATAGTAGGTCTTTGGTCTGATATGTCATAAAAAATAGAGGATTAGCTGTAAAATACCTTGGGAAATATTGATTTTTTGGTTGTTCATATTATGGATGGCTAACTGGATAAATACTACTGTGGGTTGGTGCAGAAACTCAAGTTCAAATTTCTGTTGTAGCTCTGAACTTACATTATGGCATCAGACAAATAATTTACCAAATAAAACCCTAAGCCTTTGTGCTATCCAAGCTGAGGTTGGCTGAACCCCAGGGGTCTAGCTTTAATTATAACTGCTTTTAGAATACTCCTTTACAGCTTTTTAAGTGCAATTTTTATACGCACTTTTTGGCATACTTTAAGAGCAGAGCTTTGCATTTGTCCAGGATGTTTTAAGAAATCTGAAATAATTTCTGCTATTTGAATGCAAGCCTGAAATTGTGCTGAAAACACAGTTCTCACAGAGACTTTTCAGCTGAATTCATTGCAACACAGTCAAGCTGTGGCATGTGGGAGAAGAAACATCTGGTGATAACCTTGGCTGATCTTACTGTAGATTGCATTCATGAGTCTAAATATTTTTCTGGACATATTGATATAACCAACATGCCCTTTTTCAATTTATGTACTTCTGATTGTTTCTGCCATCTCGACAAAAAAAATCCCACACTTAGGTCAAGGACTCTGGAACAGTTAGAGAGAAAATTTCAGTGAGAAATTACTTGTGGACTCATTATATGTTTATTGTCTGAGACTCCTTGTAATAGGAAATCTGTTTTGTACATTAGCAATGTACATCATTAGCTTTGTGTATTCCAAATGGAACTATTAGAAACATATCTTCCTCCAGGATGAGAACTTGAAACAATTCAACAAAAGAAATAAGAAATCAAGCTGTGCTATTCTTTCATTGTCTTCTAGTTATATTATCTGTGTATGCATGCATGTACTCAGGAAATTTAACGGCTAAATAACTTCAAGATAATTCTAGCTTTTTAAAAGCAAATAGAAAATCATCACTCTGTGAAGCTGAACCAACCATACAACACCAAGAAAAAATCCACATAAGCCGAATACATAGCTCTATTTTCTTTTTTATTGTCAGCTGCCCTGTGTGTAAGTAAAATATCACCCATGTGATCTGTTCGTGTTCAAAATCTACTCTTATGAGGAATAAAGGATGAGAGAAGATGCAAGGAAAATGAAAGCAAAGGTGCTTTAGATGTTGATGGCTTCTAAGTGCAAAAATATTTCTGGTGTTTTAAATTTTAGAAACATACAGCTCTCAAGCTTAGAATCACTGAAAAATGAAAACAAAGACAGAGTAATCATACAGGCAAGCATACTGAATCTATCGAAATTTCTAATGAAATAAAAAATCCTATCACTTGCTGAAGAAATACTTCCAGTTGATATGGCCTCTCAGAAAATAAGGAACAGCTTCATCATACTGTTCTTTTTTTTCCTGCAACTATACCCTAGCATCTGCTCCACTGAAGCCAGAAACCATCTCGACTTGGGTATATTCCAGCTGCAGCATTGACGGGCACTTTACAAAGGAGGAATTCTGTGAAATGGGAGCATTTGGGATGTATCTCCGATCCCTCTGCTTCCTTGTGCATGGCAGGTTTACAACACAATGAAGTTATTTCATAGCAGTAGGAGCCCATCTTCAGCAGTCCCAGGATGGCTTCTTCCCAGTTCTCTGCTGTACAAGGCAGAGCAGAATTGATTCACTACGTGTGTGGTTTTACAGCTTACCTACTGCACTTCTCTCTCTTTCTTGTCACAAAACCCAGCAGCCTGGGTTCTGTGGAGGCACCAATTTGGATGGAATTTGTTCTAAAAGACTATAAAAAATATTACAACCTTTTTGCAATAGGTGGTACGCATAATGCGCTCTGTGCTTTCTAGAGGAAATTGGAAGGGGAACAATCTTGGCTTTCCGTATAAAATCTGTACAAATATTGTCTCTTCTGCCAAACAATTCTTTTTCTTAGATCTTCAAGTCTTAAATTTCTGTATTCCCAGATTTATGATGCTCTGCCACTGTACTTATTGTAAATTGTCAGAGTATTTTTTAGATGTAGGTAGCTACAGGGTTTTAAAAATCTGCAGAATTTGATAACTGAAGCACTGTTTAAATAAGGAAAAATATCTATAAAATACCTTTGACCTTCACACATACAGCAAACATGTTTTACATTATATTTTAGAGATACTCAGGGCATATGCATTTTAGATTATGCAGTCAGTCCAGGAGAAAACTGGCTTCCTCTGCATCTCGGATACATCCAGACACCTATTAAGCATCTCCTGGACTTGCAAAGAAATGTATCTATTCTACTTAATAAATGTGGGCCTGATTCTCTTACTTTCAGTGGTATAATTTCCTTGACTACCAAAGAACTACAGCTGCATCATACCGTGAAAATGATAAAGTCGTTGCTTTTGCTGGTCACAGTACGTAGCCTAGAGATACAAGAGAGACTTTACTTGAAAGTCTCATGCTTGTTGGATTAAATCTTGGTGCAAAACTGAAAGTTAACATTTTAGGAAATGTGTATTATAAATAGTTTATGAAGAACATCTTTTTCTGTTTAAGCTACTGGTATTCAAGACTTCATATGAGTTGTGAGATGCAACATAAAACTCCCAAATATAGTGTTAATGTTTCCCTGGGGATTTTATATATTTATGTATATGCAGCCTGTTTTCTTTAGCTGTATTTGAAAGCTACTGCACGGTACAATGAGGTCCTAATTTTTACAGCCAATCAAACCTATGCCTTCCATGTAATCAACTCTTTGCTTGTATAGCAGAACAAAGCAATGCCTTATGAAAAATTAAGTTGTATTTATTTTTTAATATAGTACTCAGAATATTAGGTATATGAATCACATAAACCAGAATGTAATTAAATTACCAGTTCCCACAGCAAGTTCTGCATCTTCTACTAATACATCTAAAATTGTATTAATCATATCCCTGTTTATGAATTCCCCTAGCTAGAGCTTTTGATGTTGCCTGATAAATTCTTAATAGAAATTAAGAAAATCCCAATACTAACAGGGCAACTGAAACCACCCTGTTGCTTAAACAGCAGTATATTTCAGTGATAAATTCTGACTCTCAAAGTCATGTTCACATTTTACTACCAAGAGGTATTTGCAGCATGGCAGGATTTTCTGCTCTTACTGGACTCATGTCTGGCACAAAAATGTGCAGCAACAAGGATCAAACCGATGAAAAACCCATCCAAGTTTTTATGTTTTTTTTTCTTTTTTTTTTGTCAGCCCGCATCTTTCTTCTAGACCAGTGGGATTCAGTGTTAAAAAAGTGGTTTGGGTAACTGAAGAGCTTGTTCTCCAGCCTTATTAATCACAGTGGGACATGTAACAGGTACCTGACACAGTGCCTCATCCAGACTGCTGTCTGGAGTAGGAGATACAGGCTGTCTCCTGACCTGCTGCTCTGAGACAGGGTGTTCACTTGGACTCCCCTTCCGGACCTTAATGCATTCAAACAAAGCTACCCATCTGGTACTATCCTAGCATTAATTTTTAAGTCTAAGTAGAGAGGAAAATTGTCTTCTGAAGCTACTGTTCTCTTGTTTTCCTCCTGAAAATAAACGCACAGCTAAGTACAACAGTTTCCCTATCTGGTTGGGGTCTACTGTTCAGATTTGAAATTTGTTTCCCTTTGCAGAATTAAGCCAATATCTGGCTCAGCTGCCAGAGGGAAAATTAAATTCTTCATCTCTTTCAAATTCTTGAAGTCATTCTCTTTGTATACAGATAAAGTTTCTGTACAGAAAGTAGATTCCAGTCAAAGACATAACCAGAACATAAAACCTACAGAGTAACAGCAGCAAATATCTCTCAGGTAGACATGTAACTGCTGGTCATGCCTGTACAATAAACAATGCAGAGACTCAGTATCCCATGGACACACTTAAAAGAGGCTTCACTTACAGTAATAGTTGCCTTATAAAATACAGTGTGTAAGTATACTTGCCTTGTTGACCAAAAATTACACGTATATTTGGAGTGTTCTTCCCTCTTTGCATTCATCTTAATATAGCAAAAATTAAGCTGCTAGTTAATGACCTATCTGCCTTGATATGATATTTGCATGTATTAAGAAATATGTACCTACTACACACACAGGGTATGAGCAGCTTATGAACCCTATGGGAGATAAAGGGGCACAGGTGAGAACACAAAGCCCAAGCTGATCCAGGCTTATGTTCAAGTTCTCATAAATGATACTGGCATACTGAGTTACTTGTGTTTAGCCAAGATGCACAAACCAGTTCCGGTAGTTCTGCAAGTAATGGTGGTTTGATTGCTCGTGATCGCTCATGATCATTTGAACATATTTTCAAAGAGCCCCATCCTATTGCAAAAGTAGTATGGGTTGTAATTCAAGAACTGGCCCAAATAATGTTCTGTCTGCTGGCAAAACTTTGAATATGAGTACAGTGCTGCTGCTGTTAATTTGATTTGACTGGTTTCTCAGAGGGTATGAACTAAAGCTGAACTTACTATTACTCATCAGTGGCTAACAGAAGCATTTTGCAACAAATAGATTAGCTCCATTTGAGAACATTTCAGGGATTTCCTTTGTGTATTCAGAAAGGACAGGCAAATTATTTCAAAATTAAATGTGTAGAATGACCCAGTTTATTGCAGCTTAAATAACTGTGGAACACATCTTCGAGAAATCCCAGATCCATAGAAAAATACATTACCTGCAAGGGTGTAATAATGCTGAAGGGCTGGCTATTTTTCCTAAGCTAGGCTAATTCAGGAGAAGTAAAGTTGAGTGCAGATCTTTTGTGTTCTCTCTGTAGTATAACACAGCCTCATCTGCTGGTGGTCACACAAAAAGTCTGTGATGGGGCATGAAAGTAAATCTATAGCTTAGTCCCTCTGTAGCATCCTAACCACTGAAAAAGAAAAGCTAGTGAAAAGAGAGAGAAAGCAAGTAGAGAAAAAAAGAACTTCCTCCCTAGTCATCTCCTCACTTTATATTTTTATGTCTTTTATGTTTTGAAGTCCTTGCAAAAATTTTTCATTGTAGCATAGTTATCTACAACACAAAATAATCTGATATCCCACTTATCTGCAGTTTTAGAAGGCTTTGTGCACTGCATTCATATCTGGCAATTGTTAGAATGATGACTTTATCAGTTGCCAATATTTGTTCATTCAATATGCAACAGAAAGTAATCTTAGCTCAAAGAGTTTTTAAAAATATTTTCCATAGAACTTAGTGCCTGAAATACATGAAATAAAGTTCAGTATAATTAATATAGTAAAAGTCTCAGTCACCAAAAGGAAATTGCAGAATGTGGGTGTCATACAGCTACCTGTTGCCTAGCAATGTTGCATACGTGTGGCACAAGATTGATAGATATCACCCACTCAGATTGCTGGATTCAGACCTTCACCGATGAATTGTCAGCTGGAAAAACTGCCAAGAATCAGAGAGAGAAAAATAACAGATGGGAAGGGAAACATAACAGAATAACTTCATCTCAGTGTCCAGCACCATGCTACCCAAAAGGTTGGGGAAGTTAAATTTTATTGATTCCAGTTTTCCAAGAGACCTTGGAAACACATATATGTATATAAATATATATAAGAAAACTTACTTCCTAGGTAGGCATAACTGGGTCATGCAAGTTGAGGTAACAATATCCCGAAATTAAAATGGCAATTCAGTTTCATAATTTTTAGTGACTCACACTGCATTACCTTTAAGTAGGATGAACAGAAAATTCTCTGATATTATAGATAATTATAATGTTATTATAGCAATTCTGATAGCAAATGTTAAAGTTAAGATGCAACACAGTGTTTTAAGCAACTCATACCTTCTCAAAATACACTTTTTGCTAAAATTTTCCATGATCCACTTGGCTTCAAAGTCAGCTTTTTCTGAGAAATCTTGCTATGGAATTAGTTCTGCCATTTTTGAACCGAGTCAAGGAGCCTCCATATGTTCTATTTTAAATTCTGGACTTGCATAATTAAAAAAAAAATTACTAAAGAGAGAATTTTCAGATCTGACAGTTTTTATAATGCTCATTAGAGAAAGAAAATAATCTTGGTTTGGAGAAAATTAATTAAGTGTTTAAAAATAATGGCATCCAAAATAATTTCCTGCACATGCACAAGGGCAGACTGAATACGGTTTTTCAAGACAAAATGGTTTTAGCTGCTGTTATATAAGAAGGTATATTCTTAACTGTTTAAAGTTGTTACACTTGAGGAAAGCCTTATTTGTTTAGCCTCATACATTAATAAGGATTCATTAAAATAATACAAAGCACCAGAAAAATCTAATTATAAAAAGACCAAACAATCAATCCAATAGAGCATGAACTGAACAGCCATCTGTTGAACAGTCCCGTTTGCAATGAATTCAACATCCATCTTAGTCACGGAAAACAGAGGAACTAGCAACACAAAAGCCAAGGATGGTGCAGTAAATAATAATGAGTAAGACAAGTGAAATAAATGGGAATTACAGTTGATCCTAGTGCCCACGAAGAGTGTGGATTGCTTTTTTTGGGAACACAAAAGCAAACCATTGATAGATGCTGAAGAGAATGAGGATACTAGCACATGCAAGAAAAATTCACCAGATAACATGGAGAGGGATGTGACAGCATGCAGCACATAGGTGCTACTGCCATCAGCAAGATCCTACGGAGCCTGCAGTATTAAAGTTGCACTAGATGAATCACAAAGCCCGGGCTCAGTGCCTCCATGATATGACTGTTCAAATATCCACTCTACAGCTCATTTTAAGATGGAAACCGTTTCTTAATGACCCACCCAGAAAAGGGCTCTTTGTGTTCACAAGGAGTACCTTAATTGGACTGTTTAAAGCACTTAGATAAGATTTTCAGCAGTATCAAATGACTTAAAACCTACAAGCATGATATCAGCAAGCGCTCTGCTGCCTTTCAGTCAGTTCCTGAAACACCCACACAGCAGTTGCTGCTCACTACAGCCAACACCCACACTGAGTTTGGGGCTCGGGGTCTCTTACATGGATCCTAAGACCCAATCAAAGCAGGTGCAAGAGAAGATGTTTAGAGCTAATTAAGAGAAAAATGCTAAAAGGAGGCGTGGTTTGGGCCTTCACTTTTCTTCAATATTGTGCACCTGAGCCAGCTGGGATGGTGGATTGGCAGCTCTCCTGGTGAGGATCAGAAGCTCATCTCTGCTGTTGCAGATAGGTAACTATTCTGTGGTTTTGAGAGAAGTTAATAAATACATCTTTATTTTCTTTTAAAATATAACAAGAGAAAGCACTTGTAGGGTTATTGCTTTTTATGTAATCCTCTAGAGGTAGTGCAGCTGAAAAATATTTCAACTGAAAATATTTCAGTTGCTTGCACGTGTCCTGAGTGGTTCAAAATTCTACCTTTCAGCATATGTTCTTGAGTACAAAGGAAAATGAGGAGGGTCTGTCCTCTTTGATGAGTTGCATAAGCTTTGTGGTCAGGAGCGAAATCTCATGGGCTTGCAGGGAGAGCACACAGGAAGCTAGGAAGCCAGAAAGAAAGAAGAGTCGTATCACTTACCATACTTTGAGCTAACACGGCTGCAAAATGTTTTCAACAGTCTTGGAAGTGATTTTAGAAAACAAAAACAAACTTGAGAATGACTTTTAGTAAAACACAGATGTACACAATTATGAGAGAGAGGGATTGGGGCACTGATGAAAGGGTTTTGCTGACTTTTCTATGCTGTTTCGTGACCTTGACATGACATTTGTCTTTTTTGTCATTAGTATACATCTTCATGGCAGCTGATGGTTCAAGATGATGTGAGTTTTTTTCCGTGTGATGAAGGAGGAGAAAATTCTTTTCATTTATAGTTAAGGGAGTAAGGCAGGAGGCCTAATCTTCCCACAGCAGTGTGGGCATCCTGAGAAAGATCTCAGCTGGGAGGCTCTGAAAGAGTGTGCACTGTTACTCTTAATCTTCTGGTGGGTCTTGTAGGCTGAATTTTAGTTTGGCATTTATAGTTCAATCAAATGTTGTGATAATATTTGTGTTGAAAAGAAATGAAGTAAGATAATGAACCAGTTCAATCTTGCTTAAGCCTGTTTGAAGATACACACCTTTCCAGCTTGAGGAATGTAACATTTTAGTTGTGTTCTGACTGTAAGGAAGTTTTTCCTCAGCTATGAGGGTGGAAGGTGCCAATGGCAGTCCTATTATTTGGCAGGTAGGAGGTAACCTTACAGTAAACAGCTGTCAACTTCACAGTCTAGCTGAATTTTGACGGCTCAAAGACTAAAGAGAGTGATGATTTTACCCAGATCCTTGGGGTCTGGGCTGAATTACTTATGGCTACATTTAAGCTATTGTGTAATAGTCATATGACTTGTCTGTATAAATTCCTCGAAGGTGCCATTAAAATGTCTAAACATAGCTAGAATTATAAACCACTTCAGTACAGCTTAAATCTGTGATTTAACATAAGACAATCAAAATGGCAAAAAAGTAGTGTTGTGTGGTTGGAGGTACTGTCATATTTAGCCATGTGTGCCATTCCTCCTTATCGTTTTGGGTTGGTGTTGTTCTGCATGCAACGGAGAGCCAGGGTTAGCCTGGGTAAAGCAATTGTATTATTTACTAGGAAACCTGGAGAATTTGGTCTTCTAACTTATCTTCAGTGTGTAAATGCCAATTCTTTTCCTCATTCTTGGGTATTCATCAAAATATAAAAGGGATCCCAGACACTCAAAATATGGGTAACTCCTTAACAAGATCCCTCTGTTTTTTAAGAAATACTTACTGTGATTATTAGCAGTCTCAGAATACTGATAGGAACTGGAAACCAGAAAGGACTGTAACTTTTAAGCTAGGCCAGTGGTAAACACAAGCATGAATCGCAACTTGAAAGAGACAAAAAAATTCCCAATGTTTGGAGAAGACTATTCTGAAGCAATGATTTATCATCAATTCTTCTGCATAAAGAAAGAACATTTAAACCTGTACTGTAGTTATGCATTAAGGGAAGTATCTTTGGTTGCTGATGTGGACTAGGCATATGCAGTTACCTATCTGTCAATGGCAGCAGACAATTAAAGCAGTAATTTAAATGGAGATTCTGGAGCAAAGAGTGCTGGGATGAATATTGATAACTTAATGATGGATCAAGCTATAGTAATTGGTCCTAGTGGCAACGTGCATTATGATGAGCTAGTGTTTTCATTTGAGGAAAGTTAAATAGAGATGCAAAACTGAGTCAGTGAAAAACTATAAATTACAGATGACTAGCTATGTACAGGTTCAGAAATGAACATATTTGCCTACACCTGATATCCCTCATGACTATACACCTGCTTGAAGTTGATATTTTTCTTACAGGTTTAAGTAAGGCTGTGTGTTTCCTAACAGTGTGGGTGTGTACCAAAGCACTGTCTGTTACAGAAGACAAGGGCAAATGTGCTCTGCTGTACTTATGTTTTAAGCAATAATTTTTATATTATTCCGATACTCCTACTCCACAAGAGTCAGAAATCCTGCAGCACTTCTCAAAAAAAATTACACTGCAGTACTGATGAGTGTATCTTCAAAATGGACGTTATTTGGAAGATAAACTTGTGCCCTGCAGAGAAGATAAAATGTAGATTTATTGAAGCAAACAACAACAAAAATCTGTATATTGGATTTTTGAATCCTTTCTATATTTTAGGTTCTATAAAAACAGGCTCCTTGCCTTTATATTGTAAGTCAAGCAGAAACAACTGTTGAAAGTTTTCTTGATTACCCATCTTTTATGTCCTTTGTAATCAAGCATATACCAAATTCCAGAGTGATCCGAAGAGAAATACCGTATTTCTTTGCTAAAAACAAAGCAGACAGTTAAATTGCCCATAATGCCTTATCAATAACAGTTTCCTTTTGATATCAATGGAAGTTCATTTTGTTGATATCTCACCAAAGGCATGGAGGTACTTTCAGTACATTCAAGTTTATTTCCAAAGACTTGTGCCTCTTCACTTAAACCTGGATTTATTGCCTCTGCAAAACTGCAGGTAAAACAGGCTTTATGCTGAAGAAAAAAGCAAAGGAGGCAGATTGGGTAGAGGTGCCCATGGAGAGAATACAGAGCAACTCCTCCATATCCACTCCTCAGTCCCCTGGCTGAAAGCAGTAGCTATTAAGACTGCATGACCATATATTAAAGTATAGCACTGTTACTTTCAAGAAATTACACTTCACACATCCTTGTTCCTTTCCTAGCTGGACCCAGATTCTTCACTGTGCTGCCCTGGATGGAGTCACGATGAGCCTCAGTGTTATGTGTAGTTTATTATATTAACTTGGATGTAATAAATAGATCGGAGTCAATGCGCAACATTGAGCTGTCAAGCATTACTCGGAAGTTCAAATATTGAGAGTTTAGCTTACTTATTGCCATGGCAATCACTATTAAAAATATTTTTAGCTTATACTAAAGGTACAAAAAAGAATGGAAAGCAAAAAGGCATTTGAAATGTGAAGTAGAAAGGCTTTAATTTTAAAATACATTCCATGTCCCTTCAGCAATGGGACCTTTTA
The DNA here is from genome assembly GCA_033558105.1 of Coccyzus lansbergi. Classification (NCBI taxonomy): domain Eukaryota; kingdom Metazoa; phylum Chordata; class Aves; order Cuculiformes; family Coccyzidae; genus Coccyzus; species Coccyzus lansbergi. The sequence continues at coordinate 785,579 of JAUMJK010000358.1, forward strand.
TAGGGACCCCTGGGTTTGACAACCATGGATGATTAAACTTGAAATTAAGTGTCTGTTCAGGGGGGTAAAAAAAAAAAAAGGCAAGTACAGTTAGGCTGGTGCTGGTGTTGTTCATTCTCTGATAATGCAATATCTCCCCATTGGATAGCTCTCTTGCCCCCTTGTTGCCTCCTCCTATTGCTAAAACATAGAAGTTACCAACAGCTATTTTAGCTCACTGCAGTGCTCTAGGAATTAATTGTTCTTTATAGAGAACACTAATAATATTTGTCAATTTTTTTTGCTACTAGGAATTGCGCATCCTCATCCGAAGTTCATAAATGAAAGATGACCTCCCCATAAAGTATTATGTAATAATTTATTTAAAAATGTATAAATAAATAAAAAAGTAAGTTCCTGCATTTCTTGTTACAGTGTCTGTAAAATACACTATTTAAGAAGCATGGTAAAGGAGAGCTATCTTATTGGGGATGTCATAGAGGGTAGAAAATAGATGCAGGTAATTACTATTTCAAATGTCTAATGACCTTTTCACTAAAGGACAACAAATCTCCATCGTGTGCTCTTGCTTTGGTAGAATAAGTTATCTCCATGCATACAGATGAACAAACAAGTTCCTTGATTTTCTAAGAGAGCAATATAATTCAAGAGTTTGCATTGTAGTTATTATTTTTTCCAGATGATGGAGTGTGAATTTTGTGAAACAAGTGGTTTAAGTTTGTGTGACTCAGACTATGGTCAGAATTTGGAATGAGTGGTATTTCATATCATCTGTCATAAACACAATGAGAATTGATGTACACCAGCATAAACTGTAAAGAAGGCATTGATGATAAAAGATGATCACCAGGGATATTTGCACCAATGTAATTCTCTGTTCTTGTGTGGCAACACACAAAACAGTGACAGGTGCAGCATCTGCTGAATTGAATTGTTTGTAGTGTGGCAGCCAGGAATATACCTCAGTTTGCTCGACAACAAAAAGTGTTTAAAGGAAAAAAAGTAGAATTCAACAGAAGATCGGAAATACTTTATTACTATTCAAACTATAAACTACAATGCTGAAATGTTTAATTATTAAGTGAACAATAGAACTTTTGTGATATTTTGTGTTTAGGGACAATGCTGAAAATCTAGAGTTCTGAGATAGAAAATCAAACATATCAGGGGCTTTCGTGCTCCAGTTCCAGGGGAAATAACAGTGTCTATTTTTGCTGTCTGTCTTGTGAAGAAGTCTGATTAGGATACACCAGTGCCTGCTATAGTATTGGAACTCCTCAGATGGTTCTGACTCAACTCTTTGTATTCAGGTCTGGGGTTACTGGAAAAAATATAGGTGGAGCCAGAATATCCTGACTGATAAGAACAATCTTATTTGCCACTTACATTAATCACGGTATGTTTAGGCTAAACAGCTTGACCATGACTCAAGTGCGTGGGAGAATTTTAGAATTGCATGAGATTGGTATGTGGCTCCTTCATCCCGGTTAGTGCTATAATCATGCTAAATTACACAATGACAGTATAATGCTTTCATTAAAAAATATCCCAAGCTGTTAAAGTCCAGTGTTTAGAAAGAGTGGAAAAAAAACTCCAAAGGATTTCTCACCTACTTGGATTATGCTCATTAGCTTTAATTGCTTCATGCAGTAAGAACTCAAAAAAGCTCAACATAAGCCATTTTGTGGTAAATGTAGAAGTGCAGCATCTCCTGTTTTAAATACATAAAACCGAATTGGAGTAATTTTCAGTATTTATACTGAGATTGGGAAGGCAAAAGGTGTCTTGACTGAGTAGTTTCCCTTCAGCCCTCTGTGTTGGAGATCTATAAAGATTCTCTATCATGTGTTGATTTCTGGACAAAAGAATAAATTGAGTTAATAATCTGAACAGTGAGGTAAAGAGCAGTTTTCAGTCATAGCTAATGTGAAAACCCTGTTGTTTCTTTACCTAAGGTATTGACTGAAGTTGAACTGCTATAAATCTTCCTGCAAGAAATCTGTATGTACACCAGCTTGAAAATTAAGTCTACTCTGTTGTGGTTGAGACAGAAAAAGACCTGACTCTCAGAACTTCAGTGGTCTGTAAAATAACTAAAACATTTACCAGGAAGGAGAAAGACAGGGTGATATGATACATATTTTTAAAAAGAATGTTGAAGTTACACTTCCATTTAATTGAGACATTAATCCTAGAAAATTGGCTTCTATGCGTAACCTGAATCCTATATCACATTCTTCTACTTGTTTTCTGATATCACCAACTGAAAGCATATAACAGAAAATAAATCTCCTGTCAAAATATGAACAATTTCATGGGAAAACAGAGAGAAATAAGAAGGAGGGGAAAACCCAGTAACCACAACAGATAAATAAAATGAACACCTCTAATTATTATACCTAGAACCTGAGTACTGTGTTTGGTAATAATATAGGAACTATAATTTGGCTCACAAACCTCTCAAGAAGTAGTAAAAATGGTTGTGTCTTCTTGATGAGAAGCTAGGTATGCTGTTGACCCTGTCATTCTAAGATGTTTCTTGCTTGGATATTTAGACCACATGGCACTTCCACTGAAATATCTTGTTCTGATTGCTGAAGTGTAATATAGCTATTTTCTTGTAGAATTGAAGCTATGCAGAAACAAAAGCATAGATCCCAACCGTGCAGTCATAAAGGGTCTTGTGGAGACATTCAAATAATAAAATATATGCTGCAAATACTGAAAACAACAGTGAAAAATGGTCAGTCGTTCTTCTGCTAATACTCCACAGGCTATTTGTAAGTGGCAATTATGAACTACCTGTCATTTAAGTAATGGTCAGCTCATTAACTAGTAGGAAAGCCAGCAGAGCATGCTGTTGGACTAGCAGGTTCCTTTTAATGGCTGCATGCATAGATACAGAGTTCTTGGATAGATTTCTAATTACAATGTCGTCCTTTATAGAAGGTATACTGTTAGGAGCACAAACTTTTCTTGTGAAACCTTATCCAAAGCACATGGGCATTGACAAACCAGTCATTGCAATAACTGATTTTTAGGGCTGAGAGTTAGAGATTTACGTGCTCTAGCCAGAGTTCTAGCTTACACGCTTTAAAGATACTGCCAGTTAGCAATGCTGTGTGATTGCACCCTGGGGTTGGTCAGGCTGGCAGAAGTGCCAGCCGAGGAAGGAAAGTTTGTGGTGATGCTGGAAACAAAATTGTCTCTTCATTGTACTGTATTGTATTAGCTGGCATGTTGTTTACCTTTGATCAATCCAGTTGCTTGTGATCTCGGACCAAGTCTCAATTCCTCCCTTTCCTATGACTCTGATTCTGCTTCATGAGGATGAGTTTCTTTCCTGGTTGTTTAATGGTAGATACTTAAAGGTAGTCAGGCAGTTACAATGGAAGAGAGAAATTGTATATGTTTCAAATCTTGGCACTGAGTATTTCAAGCTATTTTAAATTGGGAAAATTCTTTACTTTTGTTAAAATATGTTGTCTACCTTTCAAGAGGAGACATCTGCTTTGGTTTTTATTTTTAGTAGAGCTCATTTAATCCATATCAAAGTATATGCACATTTACTTAATTTGCATGCTTGAACTGCCCCAAGGTGTCTCAGGACCAAATCTTTAGCTGCTAGACATCTGGGATACTTTCTGTATGTTTCAAAGAAGCCATGTCAATTTATATTAGCAGAATATTTTATCTTTAGTTTTTTTTCCATAATGGAATATCTGATCTGAATCCAAAGGTCCATAAATGACATCTGCAGGTGGGGGCAGGGCATCCAAAGACATTTGATTCATCCTTTTCTGTCTATATCTTTTTGTGCAGAAGTATTTCACCAAAGATTCCTCTAAATGTGCATGGAAAAAAATGAGCAGCACATGGAATCTATAGTGGAAAGACAGTTGTGTATTTTCATGCAGAATTGATGACTAGTTATGGGAGGCAGAATTACCAACTCTAGAGAACACAGATGTTAACTGGCATAATGCCCTCTTGATGCAAATAAATACATTAGATGCTATAAAAGATTTTAAAACAGGAGAGCTCATCTTGGCAGGAGATATATTTGCTGCATTTGTGCTATTCATTTTGTTTTATAGAATTGCTTTGGAATTGGAATAGACTATTTGAGGAGCACCAGTGGAATGAGACTTTAAATTCATTTTATTTCTGATGTTTTTAAATGAAAAAAAAGAAAAAAAGCCTAATCTGCACATAGATGCTTCACCTTCCTTAGTATCCAAAGGGTCTAAGGCTACATGCCTTGTAAACTAAGCAATGACATTATCACAAAGTGATGAAAGGCTGGACAACTGTTCAGACATGCAAGGTTGTTAGTGTGTCTGGAGCACTACAGAGGGGAACTTTACCCTTCCATTTAGAAGCAGTGATATTTGCATTCTTCTTAAATCTTTGATATCTTTTATGATCCAGGTCACACCGTTATCCCTATCAAGTTATCACCACCTGCCACTCTCTTCAAACACACACTTGATTATTTGATTTTCTTCCAAGTAAACCCCAGCAGAATGCTACCTGTCTCCATCCATTCTCCTCCTAAAGCTCTGTTCCTGCTGCCTCTCACAACTTAAAGGGGGAGGGTTTTTTTTTTTTTTTTTAGTCCATCTTTACCCCATTTTAGAACAACAGGGGCACAGGAATCTATTTGGGGCAACAAATTTTAATGTCAAAAACCTATTATGTAGGCTGCATTGGGATACTTTAAGACAATGCGGTATGCTGCTGCTTATACTGAATTTTCATAATCCATACATCACTACGGAAGTAGAAGGGACCCACACCTCAGCTTCTGACTTCAGGATATTAGTGCAAGACCAAACAGAGAGGACTTGAAGGGTGTTGGCAGAGGGCGGACACTGGCTTGATTTGAAACAGCATTTCCTGTCTTTGAGTCTTGCCATTACTTCGTGATGTTCATTTGTAAGAGAGCAGAGTGAAGGGCAGGAAGAAAACATGAGACATGAGCCTTAGTTTTTTCCCTCTCAACTAGGTGACTGTCACATTCCATAGCAGCTGCTTTTGTCTTGTAGGTGTTTTTTTTTACTAAGGCATGTTGCTTTTTACTTCCTGATATCATTTTTTCAAGCATTTTGAAGTATTTTACCAGCCCCCTTTGTCTCTCCTGTTTTTCCTGATGTCAAGACAGCTTTTTTGTTGCATGCTGTTGTTTTATGAAGCCTTTGTCTCCTTATACTCATCTCTCTCCCCCTCCTCTACATGCTACTGTGAGCTCCCTTTACTAGTGTCTGCATTTCTGCGTCACATCAATCTTGCAATATGACAGATGCAGCCTCTAAAATAACCTGTGCATGATGCATACAACCTGAAAATAAACATTTATTTCAGCGTTAGGTGCGTCATACCTGCAAATAACCTCATTTATCTAGACATGTTTATTTTAATGCTTATTGTATAAATACCAGTATCTCAGCATACTCTACAATACCATCTGCCACTTGCTCTTGTATTATGCATAATTTAATACAGCCCTATGTTACTCCCATTTTTTATGTTGCCAAGTTCATACATAGCTACACACATTGACAAGGATACAAGTGTGTTATAAAGATTACAGAAAATAACACTGAGGTTTAAAGTGGTGTTTTTGGGCTACAGAATGCTACTTCAGACAAGGTGGCTGACACCGGCAGTTGCACAATGTGGGCTATTGCAGTATTTTTTCCATACTTGTTTTGAATCTTCTTAATAACTTAAATAACCAAGGGTGAAGTAGCAGAATTCATGATAAAAAAAAAAGTATATCCTACCTGCTCACTGATTCAAGTTTCCACTTCACCCTAAGCTGGAGAAAACTTAATTCATATATTCAAGCGAATTAATCTATGATTTACTGGATTACTGCAGGATTTCTGTAGACCCTGAAAAGGCTATTTTTGATCAAAGGTTACTGTCTTGGTTCTCGAAGTTAAACACAGAAAGGAGTTGTAACAAGTTCTGCAGTAAGCTGTCACGTAACCAGTACTACATTCTCCTGCTTCCATGGGTTATTTTAACTTTTGGATTTTAAGATTGCTTTATCTTTGTTTCACATTCCAGGACATACTGAAATTCCATTCCATTAGTTCCAGGTTGTTTATAACGTAACTATTTTATATTAACAATTAAAATCAGTTCTAATAATAATGAAAGAAAAGCACAAAGTATTTCATTGTTAAAGCAGTGATAGGTGATAAAAACTCCTGACACTGATACAGCAAGAGCTGATTGGTTGCAAAAAGCCCCTATACTCTGTGGAACTAGGGAATAGAACTTCAATGTCCACACCCTCACTGTGAAGCTTGAGCTTTTCAAAAACTCTCTTAGCAGCTGAGTCTAAAGAAATACTTCAGCGAATTCAGTGCTAGCTAAGCAGTAGGTAGGTTTGGCTTTTTTCAGAGCCTTGATCTTATTAAAGAGAAGCTGTGTATATTGAGCAGATTTTTTAGACCAGAGCATGAAAACTTGGGAAATTAAGTTGCTCGATTACAAATTACAGTTGACTCTGCTGCTGCTGTCCTAAACATCCTTTACTTTATTGTGGTCCAGAACCCTCTGTTGCTGTTCACACTCTGACTCAGTTCTATGGTGGATTTTATGTATAACTTCTAAAATGTCCAGAAAGAAAAGGTTGTATCATCAAAACTGGATTCTGGTTTATGTATGGTGACCAGGATGCAGTGTTTTAGCACAGCTGGTTAACAGGGATATTTCTTGAGGAGCCTGATTTACACTTAAGATATGGAACAGTAATAACTATACCATAAATGGAACGGTATTAATGTAAATGAAGATAGAGCAGAGTAGCCTAATGGTGATGATACTGAACTCGTTTGTCCCGCTCCATGTTTAAGTGTGATTTTTGGACATGCTGCATAGTTTCTGAAGTGAAGAAATAAAACACCCTGCTTCTATAAACTTAGATATGAATTAAGGTCTTACAACACTGAATTCTTCTGTGCACTGTTAATGAAAACTGTTTAAGTAAAATTTCACAGAACATTGTATCAATAATAATGTATCAGAGATTATACATAATAAGGAAAATTAGTTTGCAGTTCTTCTTACTTTTGTTTTATCCCCTCTATTTTATTTCTGAATTTTCCACTTGGAATTGAGTCTACTCCCAAAACACAAAATAAAAAGATCATATGCACAGAGATCATTAATGGACTGTACTGAAGTATCCTTTTGTGATTCTGTATTTTATGTCTGTTACAATAATTGTTGAATTCTTGTATCACCTATTCATGATGATCACACTTTCAAAAGTACAAGGGAAAAAAAAATTACAGCAAGATTTCTGGCTTTTTTGTGTTATTTGATGATGTGCCCTGATATACTTTGTCATCTTGAAGGACTCTCATTTAAGTAGAAGACTCTTGAACTTAGATTCTGATTTTGTGTTGAATAATTAAGGTATGGGAGCTGGGCTGAGGCATTTAGCACTACTCCTCCTGGTCTTCCAGGTGACAGAGGACAGTGTGACTGTTGTACTTTGCAGGAGTCATACCAACAAGTTTTGCAGAATCAAAGGCAGGTTATTTCTGTTTTGTGGATTTTTTTGTTTGGTTGGTTGGGTTTTTTTGTTGTTTTTTTTTTTTCCCCAATAATCATGAGTATTTAAAAATCTCAAAAATCAGAATTTAGTCTGGGCTTGGTAATTGGTTTAATTGGAGGTTGCAACCTGATTTCTACAGGGGAATGAATCTCATTTTATTTAAAACAGAAAGAAATGTGTTCTTCTCCTGCTGTTTTTGATAGGGTGCTTGACTACTCTATAAGCCTTGTGGGAAAATATTTTGCATAAGTTCTATTTTTATCTCCTGTTTGTTTATTTTTAATTACTACTTCAGTACCCTGGGATTTACCATCCATCTTCATCTGCCTACACAATTATCCTTAGCTTGCTAAAGGGTTTGTTTATTTTTTAAGTTATATGTGTTCTTTTAATACTTTTTTGGTGTCTGTGTGCAACTACTTGTAACAGGAGGATTCTTCTTGGAAAAAACGTGGCTTAATATTACTGGTGTTACGAGGATGTGACACAAAGGGAAGATGTCTGAACACTATTGCTGTCTTGGGGTGACCGCCTTCGTATAGCAGCATCCTGGGGGAAGTGCAGCATGGAATGAAGTGTTTCTGTCCCAAGGTTACCTAGGGAACACTGTAACATAAAATGTGGGAGGTTAACGTTAAGGTTTTAAATGCACTGAAGTTCTTTGCAAAGCAACTCCCACTAGTTGAGAAATATATTTTAAATTTATGAAAAATTAATCTGCAATTTCACAGGAAGCGACAGTTTTTCCTTCTTGCAGAACTGGAGGGTCTGCTTTCTTTGTAGGTTTTGCAGTATCAGTTAAAAATTAATTCCACCATTTTGTTTTAAGTTAATAAAGTCCTCTCTTCAATGAGCAGATCAATGTAATTCAGCTAATTTACTGCTTACCCTAAGGTTCTGTCCTAAAATGTATTTTTGTCCATCTCTGTAGAAATTTCTTTTCTTTTATAAGCAAACAGAGAGAACATTTTCTGCTCCAGTTAAAACACTATTGGCATTGAAGCACCAAAATTTTCTTCAACTCTGAATGTGTTTATCTATCTGTTAGTTTTCTGCTAAATTCTATTCCAATTTTTAAATACATATTGTACAAATTCAGCTGGCTTTGAAAAGGGATGAAGTGTGAAATGGAGATTGTGCTATTTGAGCTGCACAAGGACACCTCTGCACCCAGGTGGGTGTCCTTGGTTGCCACTGCCATCCTACTTGAGCCTATGTTTACCCATGTATTTACCAGAAGAAACTTTTTCCTTTTGGATGTTATATAGTAATAAATAGTAACTTTTGGGTTGTGATTAGTCTGAAAGCTGCTCTGAATATTTCACATTTATTTGCTTTTCAAGTGATGAGCTGAACGATTTGTAAGAAAAGGTCTGAAGAATGTTGATCACTGAATCATCCTGTAAAATTTAAGAGAGAATTGTAATTATAAGCAGTAGAGAAAATCTACAGAAAAGAGATAATTTCCCATTAAAATCAAAGGGGCAGTTGTCAGTTTATATATTAACTTCAGTGGAGCCTGCTTACACAGTATGAGGATTCAGCACTGCCAGTATATGGAATGAATAGGCTGGAATAGGCTGCCCAGGGAGGTGGATAGGCTGGAATAGGCTGCCCAGGGAGGTGGATAGGCTGGAATAGGCTGCCCAGGGAGGTGGTTGAGTCACCTTCCCTGGAGGTGTTTAAGGCACGGGTGGATGAGGTCTTGAGGGACTTGGTTTAGTGTTAGATAGGAATGGTTGGACTAGAAGATCCGATGGGTCCCTTCCAACCTGGTTGTTCTGTGATTCTGTGAATTCTGCAGAACCCATTTTATGTCAATTGCTTTTATTTCTATTCAGTTTGATGTGACTAATTATCACTGTTTCTTCTGTTAGAATGGACCAAACAGCTCTTGTCAGAGCCCTCTGCTGAAATGACTCATTCAAAAGGATGATGTGTAGTGATAGATCTCATAGCTTATCTATGGAGACCGAGGAAACTTGCTGCCATAAGGGGTATCCTGGAAAGCCCAAGATGCTGTTAGGCTAACCCTGAACTTGGTTCTCTTGCCTCACTGTGTTATGCATTGCTGCAGAACTACAGTCTCACTGTAGGCTGTAAAAGGTCAGCATGCTGTGCAATTAATCTGAATTATACACACATTTCAGAATATGCCACATTGCATCACTTTAACCATCATACTAACAGTTACTGTAGTTCAGGTAGAGTTCACTTTGAATGTTTCCATTGGCCTTAAGTAAAGAACCTTTGGTTTTGTAAGGGAAATGATAGTATAAATCCCTCTTTCTCTAGCATATGAAGTCTGAAACAATTACAGCTTACCCAATATATCCCTTTTCCCTCATTATCTGTAATTCTTGGATTTCCTTATTTTCACCTGACTCAGAAAATATTCATTAGGTCAGGCACATTAGAGTTCCCCTAACTATACCAGGCCTGATGTACTGAAGCTGATGTTTGCTGTAGCACTTACACACAGCTTATGTGGAATGTTTAAAGATGAGCAAACAGCTGACCATACAACTTATCCCACATGCACACCTACATCTGAAGAAGTGAATGTATGCTTGCCTCTTGGAGCAGCAATACTGGGAGGGGTGGATGTAGGAGATGAGGTGATTTGGGTTTGCTCAGGCTAGTCCTTTAACAGTGCCTGATGGACAACTTCAGACTAAGACTGTTGTAATTTTCACTGAGCAATGCAGTAATGAACCAGCATTCCTGAATGATGATATCTTATTTTTTTTGGAATTTCTCTGGTTTTATCTCCATTTTTGGCCTCTGCTTAGAAACAGATATATATGTTCCCTCCAGTTCAAAGGGAATTGAACTTCCCTTTCAATTAGACCTATTTCACAGATGGGAAAACCGAAGATGGAGAACCCAGTAGTACAAGGTGACTGCTACAGTCATGTTATAGCTGACTTTGCATTTGTAAAGACACCACAGAGCACATTTCACACTGCTACCACATCAGTGAACGGCCCATGATAGATAATACCTTGCATATGGGACACTTGGATTGAGGCACAGGATGAATGGCACAGGGTGAGCACCACAGATGCTGAAACACGTGACTGTGTCAGTCTGTGGTAATAGGGCTGTTGGCTCCCCATTTGTTGAAAGATGTGCAGATGATATGGTCTAAATTGTTCTTTTGCAGGCCCCACGCTGTGTTAATGCTGGTAAACAGAACTTGTGTTGCTGCTGTAATTCCTCCTTCAGCAATATTTCCCTGAGCCTTTACCACTATATTATATTTATTACCCTTTTATAGATGTCCTTCCTTCCATCAAATCTCATACTTAAGAACATGAAACTAAAACTAAGAGAAAAGATATTTTCCCCTCTGCTGGAGGCAGCGTGCCCTTCATTTTCCCCCAAAACACAAGTCCTCAAACTCCAGCAGTTAAACTGCCATCCAGAGCACTAACATTTGGATTTGGAAGCATTTTGCACGCACAGATGGGGCTCCATGAGGTGCAAAGCAGCTTAAATTGTTGAGTCAGGTTAAACTTAAAGGAGGAGGAAAAAGAACCAAAACAGAGGGAAGTGAGGGAAGCAGCTCCTGATGTGGGTCAGATGGGATCTGATTGTGTTCCAATATTTTTTCAAGGCAAGTGGGGGTCAAGTATTGGGAAATGTTTTTGGGGAGCACTGAAGGTGATAAGTTTTGGACAGACTGTTTAGGAGACACATCCCACTTGGAAGAACTGTCCATTAGGGGTAAGCTAGAGGCTTTTCCCATCAAGTCTCTTTCACACTTCCATGGCGCTAACACAACAGCTGGATGCTGGCTTGGTTGCTGGCCTCCAAAACAGCAAAGCATGAAGTTACGGGCACATGGGAAGGATGCTGACAGGACCTGTAGCCTATGATGGTCTTTGTGGGGTTGTGACTGGCAGGACACTTCAATCTCCACTGATGGGATCTAGGCCAGCACCCCAGGCATGGGGTCATAACGTGGGTTCTGAGCAGTTTCCAGGCTGCCTCTGAAATGGAGGGAGCCAAGGGCTTCCTGAGTCAATTGAACCAATTCTTGCTTTTTCCACAGCTCTGTGTTGCAAATGAAGGTGTAAAGTTATTGGGAGTCTGTCCCTCGCATCTCACTTTAATACTGCAGTAATTCCATTTTATAGAAGCCATGTATTTTTGTCTTCCTAAGGGATCTCAACCACACATAATTTTCAGCAAAACCTTTGCATATTACCTTTAAGACCAGGGTTGGAGCTAGTTTTTGTGCAGTATTGCAGGTATGGCTGAAGGAGGATGGGAAAGAGTCTGGAATGGTCTCAGACGCTTCAGGAGGACTTCTTCACACCTTTGCACTCAGGCATGGTGCGCAGCACAGATCAGAAGCTATTGAAACGTAGTTGTAATGACAGAATATTGTAAGAAAAAGAAGGCATAATGGGCTGTAAGAATAACTTCGTTCTCCCCTCAAGGCCTGAAAACTCAGTGGTCTTGTCTAGTTTCAGACTTGCAGGGATGAAAGAATTTGTTTCTCTCCTCCTTTCCATCTGGTTTTGCACCAGTATCTCACATATTGGTACACTGTGAAAGTATTGGAGCTTATCTTAGCTCTGGGCTTAGCGTAAGGTATCTGTTAATGGAAAGCATAGTACGGTCCTGCAGTGGGGGTTTTGGCTTCTGGAGAGAGTCTGTTGGGATGACAAAACCATGCCCTATCCTCATTACCCACCTGTCCTGAAAGAGCTCCAAATAAATAAAAAACCTGAAAGGAAACTCAAAAAATATTTTGTTTTGTGATATATGGGGTGGAGGGAGGAGGAGGCATTATAAACCTAACTACTATGATTCAGACAACAGAAGAGGCAAGAATTATGTAGAGCAGAAGAGAGTTTGAGTTGGAAAAACACGATTGAGTTAAGAGGAAGAAAAATTTAGGTTGCATCTCATGAGAAAATAGACTAATTGTGAAATCCTCTACTACGCTTAGATCTGGCTCCCCTGGGAAATAACAGAAAAGACTGTTTCTCAGTATGTAGAAGCCCCTAGACAAAACACCAGTACTTTAGGAATAGGTTAGGCATTACTGCAATATTGTTCATCAGCAGCAACCCCATTCCTACACTGACAAGGAAGAACTAGCTAATTTATCAGTGATTTTTGTGTATCTCTGTTTCCATATGCTGAGGACACTGAGATTGCTGATGAAGGTTTTTGGTTACAGAGGTGATTTTACAAAGCAAGAATTTATCTAATAAGAACAGGTCTAAAACTAATGGTTCATTTAGCATAGGCTACCCAGCAGACAGTAATAGCTATTTGCCTCGACTTTCAGCTTAGACTCCATTTGAACTCCTAAATTAAATGCAAAATAAAATTTAAGGTGTTTCTTCAAACTGTTTTCCCCTCTTGGGAAGGATTTGCAAATGCACTTGTATCCATCACTTAGAAGCTTTCCTGTTGCTTACAAATACCTGTTTTCTTGAGACATCTTATCAAAATGTAGCTTAATATCTTTCATCTTCCATTGTAGCCTCTTTTCAAAGCAAAAGACTGTATTTTGAAAATCTTTGTTCACAGTATTGTTTGGCAAACTTGAAAATCTAAGGTTTAAAATAGGAAATAAACCTGATCATGAGCATGATACGCAATTGGATGCAATTTCACAATTCAGAGTGACGTTTGAAAGTCCCCTGCCCCCATCCTAAATGTATAACTTCTCTATAGCTACTGCCATTTTTATATCTATTTATTTGCTGTAAAAAATGTAGCTCCAATCTTAGTTCAGTGGTTGTCTATAACTTTCACTGTAGCTATAACAGCTGGCTTTACCCATAATGTTAACCAAAGCATTTTACACCCTGAAAAGATCCAGGGAAGGACTGTTTCTCCTAGCTCAAAGTGTTTGACATTGGCTTTTAGTCTGCTCTGAGCTGGAACTTTTTGTTAATGCTCTTTATCTTGATTTTCCATCAGTGACATTTCAAAGTTGTTGCACGAGCTCAAGCTGATCTTATTGCAGCTAAAGGGAATTTCCATTTTCTACTCCATCTTCATTCCTCCACCCTTGCTCTGGGCTTATCTGCACAGCCGGTGTCAACTGTAGCTTTTATCTCTACCTATCCTTGAGTTGGTTTAACTTACTAGGCCAAAAGGAGAAAAAAAAAAAAGGGCAAATTTCAGCTGGGTTTGAGAGTGGAATAAAGACAACCAAACTATGTCAGATCCAGTGCTGAGCAAGTTCTGGGCTGAGCAGGATGAGCCTGGAGAGAAGGTGAGGAACAAGACCTGCCACTTTCAGCAGCAGAGAAGCAGGGAGCTATCACAATGTTTCAGCCAGTCTGGCTTTTGTCCTGACAGGACTGCTGTGAAGATAAATTGATACATGTTCAGGATGTATTCAACCAATAATTAGAGAGATGGTATTGCCCAAACCAAAGAAATGTTTCCCTTGTTTTTAATTACCAAATACACTTTTGGTGGAATTAATGATTTTAATGTTAATTTTCATATCTTTGTATATATTCATCAATTGTTTTTGTGGATATTTATCTCAAATGATACACAACAAAAATGTACTGAATTTGTGAATGTGCACTCAGATATAGACAACCTTTATTTTGACCAAACAGTGTAATTTAAAATAATGCAAGAACACCATTCCAGGAATTTAAATACCTCTGTAGGTCATATCTACATTCTAAGAGTGTGCTTCATGGAGAAGGACTAGCATGATCAGGTTTAATTAGAAAAGCAAAGCAAAATTGCCATGTGCTTTATCCACAGGCTTATTGAAGCTTATGGGAATCTTTCACCTGGTTTCTTCTGTATATTATATATTATTAGAACTGAATCAAACTTGGTTTCTTCAACCTTAGCAAATGTAGGTCTTCAGTACTGTTATCAAAATAAGAATCAAACTGATGAGATAGTACTTATGCCTCCTGCAAACATCTATAAGAAAACTGTGAAATTTTATTCCCAATTTTTGTCATAGTGAAGCTTCAATTCATTACCTTGTGAATTTGTAAACCTAACTTGGTGCATCCTAACTGCAGAACTCCATTGCTTCCATGTCTTACTGGTTCTGACCTGAGGAGGAACTCCATTGAAAACCTTGGTGACATGGAGAAAAAAGAAAGACCAGAAAATTTTAAACTGTATAATGATGCTCAAACAGGGAAAACTAGTTGAAATCTAGCAGTGCTGATACTCAACAGAACCATGCTGTAGGTATGCTACATGTACTACACACCTGATGTGGCCCATATGTCAAGTAGCAATAAACACAGTTTTCAACACGGGTATTTCTACAGTCCATTTTCAGAGGAGACTCCTGTTTCAAAAGACATTACTGATACTGAGCAAAAAGCTAGAAGTAAAACTTGCTGTGGAAATGATAAATTTAGCTTGTAATTACATTGTGCACAAGTGTTATCCTTGGAGTAAATGACTATTTGCTTTAGAAGACTTCTAATTAACTTCTCCTGCAACAAGGGTTTTGCATCTAAAGACAAACTAAGAGTACTTGATTAGTAAAATCCAATGATAGTGTTGAAACTACACATGGCACTTCTTGTAGACTAGTGGTCCTTTGTGGTAGACGCTTCTCTTTTTTTTTTTTTTTTAATGAATTCCTTTCTTCCAATCTAGGTAATATACGGAGGGGAAAATGTTGTGACTGTGTTCTATACAAAACAACTGGCTAAAGGGTAGAGTAAATTTAATTCACAACAACTGTTGTGATAAGTTAAGTTCTGAAATATTTCAAATTCATCCTGATCTGATTTTTACATATTATGCATTTTAACATGTAAGAACTGTTCCAATTTTTATGAGCAGTGGCAAGCAATACTTATAGCTTTTTTTTTTTTTAAAGTAATATGTGACTGCAGGACCTCTGCAGGTATAAACAGTTGCTTCATGACACAAATATCTGCATAGTCTTTCATCTAGTAACTCCTGAAAGTGGACTGTAATAGTGCAAATTATTTAAAACTAGTTTTCAGTCAAGTGATTTCTTCCATCATGGTTCACTCTTATAATATTTTTCAAGTATTTAGAGAGTCAATTTATCTTAATTTTAGATTATTATTAAATTAAGTGCTGATGGTGGGGGGCAGAATGGTTTTTACTGTCTAAAGTGTCACGGTAGAGTTGTAATAGTCTTGGGTTTGAAACATTTTCACACTATTACATGAGTATGTTAAGGTATCACCGAAAACCATCTAATTTATTTTGATCTTTCTTTTTTTTTAGAGTTGGTGTTTTCAAAGTGTTTTAAAATTTCAAATGAGAATCAAAATCTGCCATTGATGCTTACTTTGCAATTATATAGAGAAGACTCTTATCTATAGCTTACACAAACAGCTTCCCTTTTCCAAATGTAGTTGCAGTTTTTTTATCTCAGAAAGACAACATAATCTATACTGTGTAGTTCTGTATTTGTTCTTGTAAATCTCTGAATGTAAGCTTTTCTGTACTCAGGGTTCTACATATATCTGTCAAATACAATTGGTGTTCTGCTCACATATAGGTCTTGATTTGTGTGTCATTTATTCATCACGTGCTGCCTCCTGGCTGTGCAGTCTGTGTATAAATTACTAACAATTATTGGCTATATGGTACTTTTAGTAATACTAGTGTTGTTTGTAGGCTAAACAAGCTCTGTCTGGAATTAGGGCCCCTAAATGTTGGCTTACAGGAGCAGGAAATACCTGTCTAACTTTTCCTTGCTTCTTACATTCCTTTTTAGATCTACCATGTTTAACTAATTTTTGCAGTGCAGTACATAACTGGAAAACTGCAGTGGAAGATTCCTCTCCGTGCCCTTGCACGCAGTATGAGGCAAAATGTAGGTATATCATCTGCAGTATTCTCCGATCAAATCAACAGTGTGCGCTGCATCTTCATTTGAGAAGTGCTGCAACAGGAGTCTCCTTTCATACTGAAAGAAAAATCAATCCTCCATACATGGAAACAGTTAGTAATGGTCTTACTTGAGCTTAACCTACACTGAATTATTCATGGTTCAGTTATCCAGGGAGAATATTACCTTTGTAATAGACTGCTTGAATTGCTTTTCTTGTTAATTTTTATTGGGGTGACTTAGTTAAATAAGGACTGGATGACCAGGCCTTGTATTTGCTGGACATGAGAACATTTTATATGAGCTAACTCATCATATTTTCACATTTTTTTTCCCTTTTTTCTCCTCTTGTGTTGTGTGTGGTTTTGTTTTTTGTTTTTGTGAGGGCTTTTATTTTTTGTTTAGGGTCCCAGCATGGGGTCCCAAAGTCAATGCTAGTGCATTTGAATCTAGATGGCTCCCTGTTGACATACCATCTGCAGATGCTCATGTAGAGTATGTTTTAAGCAGAAGACACCTGGGGTGCCATATTAAAAAATGCTCAGCATTTCAAAATACCAGTGATGGAGTGTAATATGCTCTCGATATAGTTCTAACTGCAAATGGTATAAGCTGGATCCTGCAAAGTCCTAATGCCTCCTGTTGAAGTGAATGACAGCAAAGAATACTTGGCATGTGAGATGAATGATTTACAGGTGTATTAAAAGGAGTTTAACTCTGTCAAAACTCCCCTTCCATTTGGATATAGTCCTTCTAGGCTTATCTCCTTTGTTGTCCCATTTGAAGGACTACAGCACAATACCCCTAGAGCAAGGGGATGAGCAATAGTTGCTACCAGGCCTCTAGACCCATGTGATGTCCTTTATTTTAGTAATATGAGTTTTCAGATGTTCAAGCCATGTAATTTTATGTTGCCAAGCAAAACCGAACAACTCTTTGATGGATATATTTTCCAGTAAGGATAAGGAAAACTTAGAAAGAGTTCCAAGTGTATTGGATGTACAAAAGCAACTAGAAATACAATTGCTAACTTGATTTTTATCATATCTCATTTAATGGCCAAAACCGATAAAAATGAAGCCAGAAAAAAAAGTAATTTTCAGATTAATTCAGAGATGAGTAAATAAAATTCAGGTTATGTTGCTTCTGATGATCCCCACACCATGCTGGACTAAGTGCTATGGATTCTAAAGATCAGCCACATGTTTGTTGATATATTACTGCCTGTGCTTAGTCAGCAGTTCAGGTCTCGTTCAAGACTGCTTAGGGCAGTAAGATTACTTATTAGCAGATTGTTGTTCAGGTACTTTCACTGCCATTTTTAAAGTTTCTACTAGTTGCATATGTGTGAGGAAGGAACTTTGAATTAATTAGTGTTGCTCATTCCAAGTTATGGACTGGGATGCTGTGGTTATTTTGTAGAGGATGATATGATGCAACAACAGTCTCTAACAGTGTGTGTACTTATATATTTGGTTGACATGGCTGACAGGTTAGGAAGGAAAAATTATTTCTGGCATCTCTAGCAGGAGACATTTAAACTCAAGGCTTGGTTATAGTTTTTTTCTTCCATGCCCATGTAGGATTCTCTGCATGATCTCTTTATAAACTCTTCAGATGGGATAGGAAGGGTAGGAGAGGAGGTGGGGTAGCCCTCTTTGTAAGGGAGGACTTGGACGCTGTTGAGATGGATTGTGGTGATGAGGAGATTGAGTGCCTGTGGGTTAAAATCAGAGGAGCCCATAAGAAGCTAGATTTTGTGATGGGAGTCTGTTACAGGCCACCCAGCCAAGGAGAAGCAGCTGATGAACTCTTCTATAAACAGCTGGGGTTAATCTCTAGAGCAATGCCACTTGTTCTTGTGGGAGACTTCAATCTCCCCGATACCTGCTGGGAGTACAATACAGCAGAAAGGAAGCAGTCTAGGAGGTTCCTGGAGTGTGTGGAAGACAACTTCCTTGTGCAGCTAGTGAATGAACCAACAAGGGAAGGTGCCCTCCTGGAACTGCTGTTTGTGAACAGAGAAGGCCTTGTGGGGGGTGTGGCAGTAGGAGGACGCCTAGGACTAAGTGATCATGATCACTTAGTGATCATCTGTTTTAGGTGAAGTGAAGAGGGTGGTTAGCAGGACAGTGGCATTAAATGTCCAGAGGGCAGACTTCGAACTCTTTAGAAGGCTGGTTGGCAAAGTCTTGTGGGAGAGAGTACTCAAGGGCAACGGAGCCCATGAGGGCTGGGGGCTCTTCAAAAAGGAGATCCTAGCAGCTCAGGAGAAAGCCATCCCTGTGTTCCTGGGAAAAAATGTTGGCAGGGGAAAAGCTTGGTTGAACAGAGAGATCTTGAATGATATCAAGAAGATGATGAATGTTTATGGGTCTGGAAGAGGGGACAGGTCTCTTAGGTGGACTACAGGAGGGAAGTGAGGTTGTGTAGAGAAAAAATCAGAGGGGCTAAGGTTCAACTAGAAATCAGATTGGCTAAGTCTGTGAAAGATAACAAAAAAATCTTTCTATAAATATATAAATAACAAAAGTAGGACTAGGGAGACCATACAGTCCCTACTGGACACAGAAGGAACAACAGTGACAGGGGATGAGGAGAAGGCTGAGGTGCTTAATGCCTTCTTTTGCCTCGGTCTTTAATTGTAAAGAAAGTTGTTCCCTCTGTGTACAAATCCAGGGGCTAGAGGAGCAAAATGAGGCTCCCATGATCCAAGAGGAGCCTTGCTTGCCCGACTAGACACCCACAAGTCAATGGGGCCAGATGGGATTCACCCTAGGGTATTGAGGGAGCTGGCGGATGTGCTGACCAAACCCCTTTCCATCATCTTCCAACAGTCCTGGAAGACTGGGGAAGTTCCACTGGACTGGAGGCTAATGTTGTGCCCATCTACAAGAAGGGTAGCAGGGAGGATCTGGGGAACTACAGGCCAGTCAGTCTGACCACAGTACCAGGGAAAGTCATGGAACAGGTGATCCTGAGTGCTGTCATGAAGCACATGCAAGAGAACCGGGTGATCAGGCCCAGTCAACATGGCCTCGCAACAGGCAGGTGTTGCCAAACTAACCTGATCACCTTCTATGACAAAGTCACTCGGCTGCTGGACGAGGGAAAGGCTGTGGATGTGGTCTTCCTGGACTTCAGTAAAGCCTTTGACAGTTTCTCACAGCATTCTGCTACGGAAACTGTCACCTCTGGCCTGGACAGGCACACACTATCCTGGATGGAAAACTGGTTGGATGGCTAGGCCCAGAGAGTGGTGGGAAATGGTGTTAAGTCCAGCTGGAGGCCAGTGACAAGTGGGGTTCCCCGGGGCTCAGTGCTGGGTCCAGCCCTGTTCAGTGTCTTCATCAATGACCTGGATGAAGGCATTGAGGGTACCCTTAGCAAGTTTGCAGATGACACTAAGCTAGGTGGAAGTGTCCATCTGCTGGAGGCTAGGGAAGCTTTGCAAAGGGACCTAAACAGGTTGGACTGCTGGGCAGAGTCCAATGGCATGATGTTTAACAAGGCCAGATGCCGGGTCCTGCACTTGGGGCACAACAACCCTATGCAGAGCTACAGACTGGGAGAAGTCTGTCTAGAAAGCTGCCTAGAGGAGAGGGACCTGGGGGTGTTGGTTGACAACCGACTGAACATGAGCCAATAGTGTGCCCAGGTGGCCAAGAAGGCCAATGGCATCCTGGCTTGTATCAGAAATGGTGTGACCAGCAGGTCCAGGGAGGTGATTCTCCCTCTGTATTCAGCACTGGTGAGGCCGCTCCTTGAATATTGTGTCTAGTTCTGGGCCCCTTACCACAAGAAGGATGTTGAGGCTCTGGAGCGAGTCCAGAGAAGAGCAACAAAGCTGGTGAAGGGGCTGGAGAAGAGACCTTATGAGGAACTGCTGAGAGAGCTGGGGTTGTTTAGCCTGGAGAAGAGGAGGCTGAGAGGAGACCTCATTGCTCTCTACAACTACCCGAAAGGAGGTTGTAGAGAGGAGGGAGCTGGCCTCTCCTCCCAAGTGACAGGGGACAGGACAAGAGGGAATGGCCTCAAGCTCCACCGGGGGAGATTTAGGCTAGATTTTAGTAAAAAATTTTTCACCCAAAGGGTCATTGGAACAGGCTGCCCTGGGAGGTGGTTGAGTCACCTTCCCTGGAGATATTTAAGGTGTGGGTGGACGAGGTGCTGAGGGACATGGTTTAGTGTTAGATAGGAATGGTTGGACTCGATGATCCGGTGGGTCTCTTCCAACCTGGTTGTTCTATTATTCTATGATCTCTGGAACACTGCAGAGCAAGATAAAAACATTCCTCCAGTGCCTGGAACTGTTTCTGGAGTTGTGGAACTGAGAAAGAAAAAAAATATCTTTATATTAGTCCAGTCAGGAAATTAAAAAAAATTAAAATTAAGACAGCATCATGATACACTTCAGCCTGCTTCTGATGAGACATTTTCATGGAGGAAGCAATTTATACACCTGATAGTAGAGAACTCATGGCATTAATTATTTGGTGTTAATATGTGTGTTTGAAGTTCAGAAATCCTGTAATATCAGCCTTGAGATAGAAGCAGTGCTAAGGTATGCAGGTAAATAATTTTTTCCAGAGTTGTTCTTTTCTATTCCACCTTTTGCTATGGATGAGGTGTGGTGGCATCTTCCTTGATTCCTAAAAATTGCAGCCTGCCTTTCTCTATTCTTAGTGAATGATTTTGTGTAAATGTATTGCTGATATTTGTGAGAAAGTGTCTTTGTCCTTTTTTTTTATTTTTTTATTTTTTTATTTTTTTTTTTCGCAGCACAAAATTAAAAAACTGGCTGGGTTACAAACTTTAGGGATAAACACAGCTACTGAAATGTTAGCAGTCTTCCATATCTGACTGTATTGGAACACTGCTGTAAACAATAGGTGCAAGCAGCAAAGGAGTGGGTAGACAATCCAAGATAATATATTCACAATTCTTCCTTTTCTTTTATAAATCACAATATAAGTGCTTGAATAACATGGTATCTCAGCAACAACTTGACAAGAGATGTACAATACAGCCTCAGAGAATAGAAAAAACATCATTTGTCTTCAGTAAAGGTGTTTAGCATCCTGAACCACTCTTAACATAAATTAATGTGCAGTTATACTAGCAGTGTTTTTACATATGTATTTTGCATTTGCATCAAAGTACTTCCCAGTCTTCAGGAGCACTTGCTGTTTTTCTGAGTATTAACTGTTTGGAATATGAGCACAGGTTAATGTGCTCTATGCCTTAGGATCAGCTCTGGTTTGTCTCTTACACAGTGTATATAGCCTTCAGGGGATTAAACATGTTCTCCAGGAACCAGATGAAAATGAATATTTATTAAATATTGTGTCAGGATATACTTATTCATACAGAAAATGCAATATAGTTTTTGAGTAGTGCATGTGAATCTGAAGAAAACTCAGGGAAGCCTATTATTCCAGTAGGAAGTTTATTTGTGTTTGTATAGTTATTTATTGTTTTAAGACTTGGGTGGGCACTTCAAAAATAGTTACAACAGAATAAACCATAGTAAGAGAATGACTTCTAAATAGTCATCTTTCTCAACAGACAACAGATTTATAAGCAAAAAAAATGCACACTTTGTTCCCAAATGATATTGGTTGTGTGACAAAGATACAGTACCAGGCAATTATTATAGCCTGCTACATGATCACAATGTTATGAAGTACAACTTTTTAGTGAAACCATGAGAATGAAGGAAAAGCTCTTTGTTATTTTTAGTATTCATGGGTTGTACAATAATGATTGATCATTACTGGGTATTGTTTCTAAAGCTTTGTGAAGACAAAAAATGCTGGGTCCGGTGGTTTGATCAAAAAATATGTAAACAGTTACAACAATAAAATGCTATTGTTTTCTCACATCTGTAGCAGTATTTATAACATTGCCTGGTTTTGAAGGAGGGGAAAAAAAGAAGAAGAGGAAAGGAAGAAAAATAATTAATTTAAGGCCCAGACCTTTCTTTGTCAGTTTTCTGCATATGTTTCTGACACTGAAAACAGAACATGGCATTAACAGAGACTGACTCTCCATTAAAACTGTACCTGCTGTTAACATCAATGATACTTCAGATGGAATATTTTTAGTTTGATTTTATAGCCAATTTACTTGTATTATTTTCAAGCTGCGTAGCCAATATTTTCAATAGATTATCATGAATTGACATCTTCCTTTTAAATTATAACCTCCTCTGAGTTTCAAAGTGTTTACATTGACTGTGCAGCCTTGTGAAGTAAGCAGCAACACTAAAGCACTTCTCTGAGGGTGATGAATAGGAAGCTATAACACTTGTCAAGCATATGCAGACAGAAATGGGAAAATACTGGTGGGGAATATATGACCTACTGTAACTCTTTGTTTGTTTGAATGTAGCATGCCTATCAAGATACAGACCAAAATAATTTTGCTTGTGGAATGAAGCAAGTAGAGATGCAGGAAAGAATGTCTTCATCTTTTGAGGCTGTTGCTCTCTGGCTCTGTTGCTCTGGTTGACCTGAATGTCTGTCTCCCAGAGATGATAAGGTGCAGCAGAAGTGGGCAGGTCTAGACAGTTTAGTCACTGCTATTTGCTCAGCTGACACTTTCGGAATTGCAAAAGATGATTCTGGCTGAGGGACATTGCCAGCCTCTTTCTAACATGGCTTACGTTAACAAGACAAAGTTACTGTAGGCGAAGTCTTCACCTGTTGTAGATCAAGGTACCAAACGCTGCTGTCACAAGCATAATGCCAGTAGAAATTCTAAATCTAGAATTGGTAAGTGAAACGGGTTAGAATCTGTAAAATCATCCTAGTTGCAACACATACTTCCTTCTTTCTTCCATGTCTGTCTTGACTATGAAGGGAAAAGGGCTGCTGGAGGCTGTCTTTAGAGTACTGCCTTTGCTTGCTGCTTCTGTAGGGGAAAGTGAGAAGGGGGTGTCTGATAACCTTACCTGTCCCTTGTGTTGTGAAAAGGATTGCATGGCACACTGAGCAATAGTAGACAGGGCCCTCATCCTCCTTCCAAATTCTCCTACAGAAGAGCTGCAAATGAAATTTCAATAGTAGTAATAAGTGAAGATATCATTTGAGTATTATGCAAATAAATGATTCTAAGAGCATCCTATTAGAATTGTAATGTTAGATTCAACAGAAGCGGCAATCTTTCGTGAAGCCTAGTGGAGGGTTTGGCTTCTCTTTTATGTTTGAATAGAGAGGAGTCCAAGGTGAGCAGGCTTCTCATTTAGGGTTCTTGATAGGTGGCTAAAGCTAGCCAGGATGAATGCTGAGCAAGTTAAGAATAAACAGCAAAAGACTGCTCCAGAGTTTGGCTTGGGCAACTGCTGGAGCATCAGCCACACTTGGAAACAGCACCAACAGATTGAAGGGGTTTGGCCTTCAAAACCGCAACAGATTGAAGGAGTTTGGCTTGGGAAAGCTGTAGGAACAGGAGCAGCAGTTTGAGACAGCCTAGCTCATACAAATGTAGAAATGGCAGCAGCAGGTTCTGATGGGATGTGTTGCTGGTGTATCTCCAAAAATTTTTAAACTGGCTGCTCATGTAATACCAGGGCCCTATCACCTATATGCTCAGTTTATCACTGTGTCTTGGAACCTTTCCATCAGAGTAGTAGGAAAAAAAAATCTTATCCTGTTATATAAGAAAAGAGAAAGCAAGCCCACTCAGCTTATTATTTACAGACCTTTCCTGCTGCTTCCAACTCTATCTGTAATAGATAATGAATAAATTGGTTCACAAGCAACTGTTTAAGTACTTGGAGTTAAACAACATACTGAATGATGCTCAATCTGGATTTCATTCTCATTATTTCACTGTCATTGCACTAAGAAATTGTTGGAGACATATTCTCTGGTCATGCATTACAGTCTATTTATAGGTGCAGTATTTATAAGTCTGTCAAGGTCCCTTTGGACATGATTGGCCATTTTCGCATTAAAAAATTCACTTGAAATCAGTTAAAATAAAAAGCAGACAATTATTTTTCAGTCACATTTGCCTTCTTCAAGCCAGATGAATTGCATTAGGAATGAACTGTCATATACGCAATATAATACTAAGAACTTGTGTAACCGGGCACTGTATTGACACTTATATGTTCAGTAAAAGCTGTTATGCATGTTAATATGAAGATACAGCTCTCCGTGGTAACAACACATGGTGGGGCAAAAATCTCTGTTAAAATTGAAAGCAAGCCTGAAATTGGAGCTTTATCTCTTACAAGCTCAGCGTATCATCTTTTTTTCCCATATGCCTTGGAGATATATATGTATATAGAAGGATATCCAGGAACAGCATCAGTGCAGTTATGGTGTAGAAAGAAAAAAAGACAGGAGGAAGAGGAGGCTTGAGCAACTGTAAGAAACTCTAGAGTGATCTTATAATTTCTTCCTCTCAGCAGTATCCAAATATTCCAAACAGTTTTGTCAGAGGCAAAAATGAATATAGTTGTCTTTGATCAGGAGTATGTAACTCAGAGCGAAGTGCAATGGTGTTTTATTCTGAGGTTCAGGCTGTGCTGCAGTGGAAACATTCAGCCCTGCTACTATTTTCTGAACATCAAGTGAGCGTCTTTTCTCTAGAAAATTCTTACTGTAGCAAGACTCTTCACAATAGAAGCAGCCATGTGATGAATGTTCGCATGGACAAGTCTTTAAAATCTTTAATTCCTGAAAGAACCTAGCTACCATGATTTAAGTTTTTTTTTTTTTATTTAGTAGTGATGGTGATTCAGTAAAGTTTGCTTTAAGTCAATAATGGTGAATTTGGAATCAAACTCACCTGAATGAAGGAGCAGACTGGTTGGGGGAGGTCTGGTACTACTTGATGCCATCATTTCAATGAACTCCCTAAATCCTGTAGAGGTCAAGAGCAGTAATGCCATGGTAAGAAAATGGCAAAAAGGGGAGGAGAGGATTAATTCCTTTAATCTCTGCTAGTAAAATTTTACATGTAAAATGCAGGTATTATGATATGCATATGCATACGTATCCACAGTAAAGTCCATCAGTGATTGCTGAGCAGCTCAGGCTCTCATGGTGTCTTTCTAGCAGTAACAGTGTAGAAGTCACCACCAGGTAAGGACTGGAAATGTAGATCTGGCAAGATCATTCCTCTGAGGCTTACTGTTTATTTGAGTTAGCAAGGGGGAAAATGCCTCTCATGGGGTTAAGGAAGGAGAAGCTGTGATGAGATGTCACCAGATGGGTGGTAGAAACGTGGGCTGTTGCTGCACCAACAGATGAGATTTGGGGGAGACTATTGTCAGTCTAACTGCTTTCTGAGCCATTAACTGGAAATGGTTTTGGGTCAAACCATATTAAATAAGACTTCAGCACAGAAGCTTGAGCATAGTTTTGGTCTGAAGATATTCTGGGTTTTGTATGACTTAGGTGGATTGTGGAGTGAAACTGGAATACAGTTCAAAAATATAGACTGGAGGGCTGGAGATTCAGGCGATGTTCTGGATTTTATTGGAAACTTGAAAACCTTTCTTTCCTATCATTTTTTTTTTAAACAAAGAAAGATTACAGGTTTATGAAAATCTAATTCCATTCTGGACCCTTAGACTAGTATTTTTAATTGTCTGGCTGTGTGCTGTTGCAGTAACCCAGTAAATGGATGACAGTAAGAATAAAGATATACTTGGAATTTAGCCTGTCTGCATTTTTCCATGATTTCTGAGACAAAAATGGACACCGCCAAGTCATGAATCTCACGTGTTGTTAATATCTGTATAGGATTATTTTTAAGCAGTAGGAATTGTGTTCAAAAGCCTGAAGACTTTGATTTTTAAAGAATGAGTTTTGCATTTCTTTCCCCCTCCTCTCCCTTCACATGTCTGCAAAACGGGGTGGCAGTAATAGGGTATCCTGCAAATGGAATGATGTTAGATTTCATACCTACCTTTCTTTTCTCATTTGTTCAGGCTTTCATTGCAATTCCAACAACTCACAAATAAAAGGAAATGGCCTTACAGGTTCCTTTGACCTTGTGTTTGTGCTCCCTTTGACCTTGTGTTTGTGCTCCCTTTGACTTCTTTAGGTCCAGACACAGTAAGAAAGAAAGATAAGCTGGTGGCTGTACACTTAGTAAAGAGTAAGGGAGGAATCTTAACTCTGTCTCCCCTCCTTTTGGACACAATAACTGATTTTGTGCCAAGAAGAAAATTAATTCTTCTAATACAAGGCGACAACAAGTTACTGTTCCCAACCACAGAAGGCAGAGGTGAAGGGAAATGTATGTTTCTGAAGAACAATGTTTCTTGGGATTGTGATTGTATTATGTTTCTTGGGCATGTTCCTGCTAGTGAAATAGTCTGTCCTCCCTTCTTAAAGCTGGTATATAGAATTGCAATTGAGCCATAAAGAGATCTGGCTGCCACGGCCTAGCCATACAAACACCTGCAGAAGAGCCACATGTCACACTAGAGCCAGCAGAATCATTGCCTGAATAAAACATCCAGGACAGATGAACCCTCCTCTTAATTTATCTGTGGCTTGAGTTTGGACAGAAATGAAGGAAAAAGGGTCAGAATTCATCAGTAAGTATATAAGGCTTATATGTTCGTATCTTCAAATGTGCTGGTGGAACTCAGGTATGTTAAGAGTCTAGAATAAAAACTGAGATGTTTGTTGATCTGTTTGTTGTTCCCTTATGGACTGAGGGGAAACTGAGGGGAAAAAGAAGAGGTAGGTTTGGGTAGTTTGTGCTTTTCTTTTTCTTTCTTTTTTTTTTTTTTTCATTTCTGTTGCTGAAATCTATGCACAACTATAATGGAATTCTGTGTAGTGTATGTATTGGAATTCTTGCTTTGTGTTTTTATTCAACTGCTTCTCTGTTTAGGCATCTCCTAAGAAAGATTCCTTCTTTCAGGCAAACATATCTGTTCTCTGAAATTACATAATGAATCTCATTTTTACCATCTGGAATTAATGAGTTGTAGACAAGATTTGTCAGTTCCTCCTATTTACTTTCCATGCAGTTGTGATAGTTTGCCTTTGATGTCATAAGTGCCATAAGCTTAAACATCTTAAAAATTAATCCCAGGAAGTTTACCAGCTGAACAGCTCCCACCTACACTTTTACCTCAGAAACAGAGTTAGCTGTGTGATTATCTGTATGCGATGTTTTGTACTTGTTTTCTCTCCCCAGTGTGCTGAAAGGACAGTATTCATAACTCCATAATTAATTAATGGTAAAGTGTGTTTAATTTCTTATTGAAGCTTGAGTTTTTAATTTGTATGGAGTATTTTGGTCATGGATGCAGATAAGATCAAGCACTCAAAAGAGCTTAAATGCTTATTCAAAATCCATTTGGAAAATGGATTCTATTATTCTGAGGAATCCCCATGCAAGTCTTCCCTAAAAGTGAAAAATCTCCCACAAGCTTTGGCATGGAGGCAGTCACTCTTGCTATGAATGTGGCAGTAAGTGGAGAGACAACCAAATAGTTGACCAGAAGTCACACGAAAAAGAATTAGTGGGCATGTTGTAACTCAAAAGTATTTGTCGAACCACAAATTCTCTTTCAGGTAATGAGAGACTATTTTGACTTTACATTAATGCCCCATGTGAGAGATCATGAATTTCATGCAGTAATTTTCAGTAAAAGGAACAATTTTTCTTTGCTAGCTGAAGAAGGGTTGTGTCTATCCCTTCTTTTCTGCTTTTTCCTATGATTTAAATAGTACTTCTCTGCCATCTTCATTCTTGTTTAAGTCTTGACTGACGAGGAATGTGTTCTCAAGGCAGATTCTGAAAAATGATAGCAGGCTTTTGCTACAGGAATAAAATGGAGAAATAGGAATTGGTTATGAAATAATCCTCTGATGCTAGTGAACTGGAAGGGCTCTTCCCACAGGAGCAAAAGATGGGCAAGTAGTGTGATGTATTTTTGCATCTAATAATGTTTCATAGTTCCTTATGAAATGGCTTTCTCTAGAATAGTGCAATCCTGCTGCAAATTGCAGTGGCAATACAGACTGTATTTCTGTTTTACTACTATATTTTTTCCTCATTGTCCATGTAAGAACAGAGGGTCAAAGAAGTTATGCTTCAGTGGGACTTTCTAGTTTGCATGCATACAAGAAAACTTGTGCTTGGAGTGATACCTGGAATTTTCATATAAAGCCACTGAAATACAATTTAAGACTTCAGGAATACCATCCAGACCACATCTTCCTTCTTTCAGGATTAGCAATTCCTTTGCATAAAAATCAGTGTGAAAGATCCTGGGTTTAAGGGTTTTGTGGAATGGACTCTGGGAATGATTTCTTCACAGAACATGTTGATGCAACAAGATATCAAATTTCTGTACAAACTCCTGTCCCCCTAAAGCCAGACAGAAATACACAAGGGATCAGATGTAAGAAAAGGGAGAAATCCTATTCTGCTTTTAGGTTAACATTTGAACTTTTATTAAATATGCATGAATGCCTTGAATATAAATCATCTGCTGAAGGAAGGATGGCAAGTATAAGTTCTGACTCTCATCCTTCAGGATTTCTTTCCAGGCAAGGTTTGTAGGGAGAAGTAAAAAAATATTATTAGCCTAAATAAAATAGTTGACAAGAGCAGGCAAGATTTTTGTCATAAGAAGCCTCTAGCACATCTATAAACTGAATATGCTGCAAAGAAATATACATAGAACCTGGAAATGTGTAGACCTTTATCTCTAACTGCAGATCATTAAAAAGGAAGGCAAACTGGAAAAATAGAAGCAAACAATACAAGGCTTGATCAATGCAGAGGTAATTGCATGTGTTCCTCTGAACATATCCCAAAAGAAGTTAGCTCTTGCTGACCGGAAAAACAATTTGCTGCAGAAGTTACCTTAGTGCAACCAATCTTCCTAACATGGTTTCATCTTCCTCCTTCGATTTCAAATGTAAAAATAACTGTATGCTCAGATTAGGGGAATGATATATATAAATCAGTTAGCAATTAGTACTTAGTAATGTAAACTTTCCCTCTAGAACAAAGGCACTTGGGAGGAGTGTGTTAGTAGAGGTTGTTTCTGATAAGGTTTATGAGGGGTTGTTTACATTAAAACATTTTTGCATACAGAATAAAGAATGAACCTTAGCATTTCAACAACTGAAAATTACTGGATTCTGTATATGATATCATATTATATTTTCAAACATTGGAAAGAAGGTGTGTTTTTCTGTTTTTCACGTCTGGTCTCATGGATAAAAAAATTGTATAGAAACAATAAGAGCTTTTTTCGGTTTTGTCATTAACTTCAGTGGAAGGAACACTGGATCATTTTACAGAAAGTAGACTTCAAATCTTGCAAGCAATAGTATCA
Source organism: Coccyzus lansbergi (assembly GCA_033558105.1). Classification (NCBI taxonomy): domain Eukaryota; kingdom Metazoa; phylum Chordata; class Aves; order Cuculiformes; family Coccyzidae; genus Coccyzus; species Coccyzus lansbergi. The sequence goes on from JAUMJK010000358.1 coordinate 815,330, forward strand.
AAAATTACCTTTCCAAATGGAAAAAAATATAGCTTTTCCAATATAACTGAAACAACCATGGATTGTAGCATATGTGGGGTTTTTTGCGATTCCAGAAAGCTGACTTTAATGTCTCCATCCCTCTTGCTTATACTACAGTTATAAAGGAGATGCTTTCCTCTGTTAATTACTATTTCCTTTTAAAAGCAAAAATATTAAGAGAAGTAGTTGATAGCCCACAAATACATGGGCATCAAATTGCTGAGATAACTAAAGTAAAAAGTAAAACTAAGAATATATGTTCTTCTACTTTTTGATGTGGTTATAGATTGAAGAATAATTTATGTTGACCTGCTTTCCCAATGCCTCATATTTATAAAGATTATAAATAAATTGTGGCTAAGCATAAAAGTAAATTAAGTGTTCAGATGTAGTGACTTTAAAATGTATTTATGGAATTAACTTCCTCTTTGATATATGTGTGCTGGTATATTATGAACTGGTAAGCAGTTCACCTTCCTACACGTTTTTTCCGGATATGACCTCCAGGCTTGTAAGATTTTCTTCCTTATAGGTGCTATGAGACCATCCATATAGAGTCTTAAAAAGTTTTCATCCACATTTCCCTCTCTGAGGTTACAGAAAAAAGCATGGATTTTTTTGTACCTCCTTGAAATCTGTGGAGTCATTTCTTGAAGTTAATGCTGGTTCCTGTTGTGCTGGTGGCTTTTGTGAAGGGGGTTTCTTTTCCCTTATAAACCAACTCAATGACAGTAATATATTCAGCATAAAATCCCATAATTTTTCTGGAAGCCAAATTCCAGAAAACCCAGAATGTATGTGGTAGTAGATTGTTCTGTGATTTTACACGCTGTAATATTTTAGAGTACAGGTTACACAGTGGATAATGGTTATGAACATGCCCTCGCATAGACCCAGGAGCAGTGCCCTCTCCAAACAGGAGGACTGCCACTTGCTATTCTCTCACTTTAAGGCAAAAAAAGGAGGACAGGATAGGGTCAGTTCTTTCCTTAACTCTGGCTGTCATAACCTTCTGTTTGATCTATCAGAAGCTGCTAGGTTTGATGCCTCAGTCACTCTGAACCTGGGATCATGATTCATTTAAACTTTTAAAGAGAGGTAATAGCAATGTAAATAAATTTTACAGTAACCCATAATGCTTTTAATAGCATGAATGTTGATAGTGTTTTTCTACAAAGTCCCAAGGCGCTTTACTGCTACGCTACTAAAACAGGAAAAGTCATAAAATATAGAAGCAGTGCAGGGAAAAAAAGGACCATAATCCTGTGTGGATCTGTGAAGTGCAGATCAGGGCCTTATTCATGATTGGCTTCTGGCTAAGCTTATAAATGTACGCGCATGCATAAAATAGTTATTGTTGCTTTTGTGCATGTGGATGAGAACTTTAAAGCAAATTTATTAATCATTAACAATCTCTCTGTACTGGAACTATTAAATAGGAAGTGATTTGCCATAAATTATTTCATAAATTTCCAATGCAGAGTTTGAAAGAGAGCAATGCCCAGAAAATTGAAGGAAAATCGTAAGTTTGAATAACTACTCGTGTGACATAACCTGTATGTTATACTGTGTCCATTAAGGCTCCAGTCTGCAGTATCCAGTTGTATAAGGAACTTCATAGGTTTTCTTGGCTTTAGTTAAAGATGTATTTTTATGCTGGCACATGGCTACAGGGTTCTGCAGACTTTTCTACTGTATAACACATACTGTCCATGCATATATTTGGTGACAATCTATCTCTAGCCAGTGCTGCAAAACATGGCTTCTGTCATCCCAATATTTTACATGTATGAGATGTTCATTTCTGCTTCAGTCCTTCCACAACAAAAACTCTGAACTTCAAAACCTTTTCCTCTCAGCATCTCCCTTTCATTCCACATCTGATGTAGCAAGTCCTGTGTCAGTGGCTGAATATCTCATTTAGCTGCCTGCACAAGATCTGCAGAATTTTTAATGTATACCAAGTTCTTGACTTACTGTAGCAGAGCTCTGATGGGGTATCCTGGAATATTGATAGAAAAGGAATAAATCTTGTTCAGGAAGGTAAAAGTGGGAAAAAAAGGGTTGTTACTTAGTGAACCATCATTTGGCAGCTGTGATCTTTGGAAAAGGAAGGAGGGAGACATTTCAAGAGATTAGAACCTTTTGAATCAGCTGGGGTTCCTGAACTTCAGTCAAGGACAGCAAACAAATGGTCTGCAGTGGTGTTTGAGTCATTAGTCATCAGGACTAACAAACTAGCAGAAGGTGGATGCAATAGAACAAAACAGACAGACAAATGCAGGGTCTGTCCCAAGAAATGGTGCACCTCAGCATCAACTCTCTGTCAAAAAAACTGGGAATAAATAATTAAAATACTCAGAAGCAACACTAACATAGCAAGGAAATACATAACTGCTAGCTTGAGAACACGTTGAATGAATTTTATCTTTTTTACATTAGAGGCACATGTTTTCTACACAGGCAGGAAGCTGTAGGTATTAGTGTCAGAGTTTTGCCAAAGCTAGCATGTTTTCATGGCATTCTCACTGAACGAGTAGGGAAATTCTGGAGCTGTGGTTGCTGCAGTACAAGACAAGCTGTATTAATGCATTCAGAGTTGTTATCAAGAGTTCACTTCAAAAATGGCAGCTAACTTGTCTCCTAAGACAGAGGTAGGAGTTGTATTAGGTCACAAGCCAAATGGTGAGTGACCAAGATTACAGTGTTGCACAAAAGAAGCAGAGAAATCAAGACTTCCTTGTGCACAGCTTACAGTTATCTTGCAGGTATGAGTAATTCTTGTGCTGGTAAAAGCTTAGCTGAATATATAATGTTCAGTTTTGGGCACTGCACTTAAAGCAAGATCCAGGCCAGCGGCAGGAAGGAGCAGAGCCTAGTAGACAAGATATATAATAACTGACTGAATGACAAACCAATACTAGCTTAGAGGATGGAGACGAAGAAAGCTGATGGCAGCTTCTGAGAACTTTAAAGATCTTGTAAGAACAGAGGGCCTAAGCTGTTTTCTGAATTCCACTTGGTAGGACAGATTGTAACCAACCTCATCTGCAGCAAGGAAGATTCAGTCTACACACCATGAGCTTTCTGGGTCCATTCTTTCCCCATTTTCCCATCGTTCTATTAATTATATTAGAACATCATAGTGTACTAATGTCATTTTACTCACATCTTGCTGAAGACTGGTAGCAAACCTTCCAGTTCATTGTACAACTCAGAGCTTGCATAGATATCCCTCTGCTAAAGCATTTACAAAATACAAAATGAATAAATAGTCTTTTAATGAAATGTATCCATGAAATGTAGGCCATTTCCTCTCAGAATTGAATTAAGGATTACAAGTGATCAATAACTAGATTACTGTATCTACTGAGAAGCTCTCTATAGAGTTATACAAATAGTCCTGAGTAAGAGAATATGGCTGATACTTTATCACTGTGACTCTCTGAAAACATCTGAAACCACCTGGCTGTCTTAAAAGTACTAAAACTAGAGTGATTAATCCTGGTTTTCAGCTGTAGGCTACTGGGTCAAATTTACCTTAACTCCAGAATTATGGGTAATGCCTACTACTACATGCTATCAGAGACCTTTGGAAAGCCCATTCAAACATATTCAGATTTCTGTTAATCTGGTGACTATTATATTCCCTTTTAGAAAGCAACAAAAGTGCTAAGTCAAAATCTGCAAGAGTTTAGGCACCTAATTCAATATTTCAGTACACATGCAACTTGACTTTAGATGCTGTAAGCAGTTTCCACTTTGACTTTTTAGGAGTCTTCCCCCAAATGGGTTTAAAACAGCTAATAAATGACTGTGCTGCTTGTGCTGTATACCCTTTACATTCAAAAATCTCTTCAGTCCATAGTTGGCATGGCACTGTTCACAAATGTCAATGCAATATTTGAACACAAACGGCCTAAGCAGGGAATGGAAGTGCATAACTTTCTTTGGCTTGTCAATGCTGGGCTAAGTTTGTCAGCTGGTACTGATAGGGCATGAGATTAAGCTTTCTTCTCCACAAAGGGGTCTGGACAAATGCATGTTTGAGTGATCCAGTATATATGCATAGGGTTACACTGGAATGAATTTGTATTTGTCATCAATGATATGTCAAATAAATTGAATTTGACACTTCTGTAATAAACAACTTTTTAAAAACCTCGGTCTACCTTTTCTGGTTTGGGGGTAGGCATTGTGACTCATAATTGGAAATATTTCCTATTGCAAAGCCTCCCATTTTATTAGATGGGGCTTAAAAATGTTAATTGCTTGTTAATTAAGTTAATTGTGAGTCAGAAATCCATCTGCTATAAATATGATGGAATTCTAATCTCCAGTGATGTGACCAGTAGAGATTGAAAAGCTGAATGCATATTAAACCTAAAAAGACATTCCTCCTCTAACTCCTTTATTGTAATATCACCCAGATTTTAACATTCATGGAAAATCCAGTGACTATTTCTTCAGCCTTTAATTTTAGTGAGCCGTATGCTCTGCTGTGTAAACTTGGGTCTGTTTCATCTACTATTATTTACGTGTTTATTTTCATATTCCGTTTCCTCCTGTCAAAGTGGTTGCTTATTGTGCTAAAGGGGCCCTTTTCCAGTTCTTCCAACTCCATAAAGCTTAGCCTTGTGCTCATATCTCATTTTTCTCCAAGAGGAGCAGGTGAGTTCAGAGTTGCTTGATGAGGAAGGACCAATGAAGGGTGTTCAGCACTGATATCTGTGTCCATTTCACTTTTGTGCAACACTTGTACATAATGACAGTGGATAGTTTAAAAACTGTGAATAGAATTGCATTCTTCTAAAATACGTTCAGGTAGCTTCACCCCCTTACTCCTCCTCTCACTTACTGGTGAACAGAACAGGAGCTCTCTGAACCATTTCTTGTCCCGTTGAGAGCACTCCAATCCACTAAGTTTTCCAGACTTTTGTTCATTGTTTCCATCTGAACTACGCAGTTGTCGTTTAAATTGTGTAATGGTGTATACTAATGTGTTTTATGCTACCTGACTATTAAGGACTGTCTATATTTTGCTACAGTACTTCACGTTTTCATTTCTGTTTTGTCGCTGTTATAACTGGAAGCCTTAATTAACCATGTACATCACATGTGTTACCTGTTACCAAGGCAATATTGTCTTTAAATCTGAGGAGGTGGATTTGCTTTCTTTTTATCTCAAGTGCTCTGTTCTGATTGCAGATCTGCACCTGCTTAGCAACAAAAAGACACATGTTCAAGGGGCTAGCTGCAACCTCAACTTAAAAGTACAGCCGACTCTAGATACAATTATCCTTTAAAAATCCAAGACCCAGACTCTAAGTATTGAGCAGTGACCAACCCTATGTATTATAATGTCATTAGACTCCAGTGGGGCCTGTTTCTTTCTCTAAAAAACTTCTTTATTTTGGATACAAAACAGTAGAGCAGGCCTTTGCATGGAATAATCAAATTGTTATGATTTGTGATTAATGGGGTTATAAACGGGTATATAGTGCAGTATGTGCTGTGTTAGAAATACCCATGTTAGTGCTGTGGTTCAAGAGGCTGAAACCTGCAACATATTTCGTCTGGTGAAGTGTAAAGGAAAGGCAAACATGCCTTTCTCCTCACCCCCAATATATTTATTTTTTTCTATAGTGTAGGAAGATTTTCTTCTCAGTTGCATTATGTCCATCTGCTAGTTGACGCCATCAGCTGCCAGGTACCCCAGCACATGCACAGCTATACAAAGTAAGTTGCCCTCCACCTTACCTTATGCTAAAGATCTATTCTGGCTTCTCCAGTTGTCCACCTTGAGGTCTTTAGCTAAATACTTCTGTGCCAGGGAGAAATCCTGCGTAGATGAAAAACAGATTGTAGCAGGACATAGTAATTATAGTAGCAGAAAAATGTCAGCAGACTAATGTAGATTCCCTATAGGGATTTGAATTGTCTTATGAAAAGTGAAGCCATTAAATAAAACAAAATGTTAGAGATTTTGTTGGGAGTGACAGAAGTAGCCAAATGTTCTTTCTGCTGTATCTGACGTTCTGCGATTTTTGGCTGAGTAAGAATAGTAGGCTATCTTTCTCTGTTAGTTATCAGAGCTTACACATATATAAAGGTTTCTTAAGATTGTGAGATGGGGAGAAAAATGTGAGCCATGTCCTGGCAAAAGTACTTATCAGGTATTTTACTGTAAATTGCTATAAAATAAAAAAAATCTGCAGCCCAAATCTGGGAACAAATGAGTTCAGAGTCACTGCAGAAACCTGTCAGGACCATCTGAATGCAGCTTCAATTGCAAATGCAGAATTACAAGGCCAAACTACATAGTTTCATTAATGGGAAAAAAAAAAAATCAAATGCTAGAAAAACACCTAGTGATGTATGAGAAATATTATTGAGGATTTTCATATGTTTAAATAAACTTAGAGTTTATAACTACTTATTAATGAGTCTTTTGAAATACTGTAGGCATTGCCCTTGTTTCACTAATGGGGAGATGGAGGCTCTGCTTGCAGAACTGCTGTGAATAAGCTCTCTTTATTCTAAGAGGGAAAGACATATACTTTGACAAGTGTGCAAAGGGAAAAAAAATCTACTTGTGAGTGGGAGTCCAGTTTTCTATCTTGTATCTCACTGAAAGACTATAAGAAAGGATTCTTACATGACATCAACCACAAATGACATGAGAGTTTTCTTTAAGTTACTTCTGAAGTTAGCACCCAGGAGACTCTTGTTCATGCAGAAGATATTTTTAACTTTTCAAAGAAAACTCAGAGTGTAACTTTTGTTTCATTCTCACAGTTCCACTTTTAATCTGTCCCATCTCTGCTGGGTCCAGTGTTCCTATAGGTGACGCTTTTCTGTCCATTTTTTTTTTTATAAACGTGATCAAGTAACAATCTTTGCGGACATCTATATCGGGCACCTGTTCTTTTACCCTATATCAGGTAGCACCAGCTCTCAAAGGGCTTTTTTTCTGGAGAACAGAAACATACCTGAAGCATCACATTATATTGGGTTAAAACTTCTGGTAGATCCTTCAAATTATGTTCTGCATGGGCTCTTAAATCAAAACTGTTAATGGTGAAGGTGTAAAAACCCTTTAACCACCAACACTGCCAGGGCATCTTGCAATACCCTCCACTCAACGTAGTAACAACAAATTGCTTGTTAGGACAGTCTTCTACTATAGGTTCTAGTGTTATTACAGCTATAAATAAATTCTGGCTGCAAGGCTGCAGGGATGATAGGAGGTGGATATGAAGTGTTGACATAAAGTGGGGGCAGCACAGTCCCCCCGCACCAAAGGAAAGTCTATACTTGATCAGCCACAGTACAATTTCAGCCATGCTTGTGTCATGTAGTATCATTCCACTCAAGCTAAGACTTTACTCAGGGTATTACATGATGTAATTGAAATCAGAATCTGTATCAAAATGAGACAGATAAGAGACATTAAAAAAAACCCCAAACCCGAACAAAAAAACAAACCAAAAAACCCCAGCAAAATAAACCACCAAACCCAACTGAAAGGGTTAAATTAAAGCAAAAGATGTAAAATGGGCAATGGCTACAATGCATACGAGGCCCATAGTGACTAGATATGAAATTTTCAAGCAAAACTTTACAGCATTGTAAGAGATTGGAAACTGCAACTCTTGCAGAGAGACAATATCTGAAAACCAATAGCTCAGAATGACCTTATCTGTTCTTTCTTTTTGGAAGAAGGTTTAAATGATATAAAGACCTTGTGGTTTTGGTTGGGTGCTCAGGGACAGGATAGTCTCAAGTATCTCCCAGTTCCCATAGAAATAAATGACAATAATATGCATGGTGTTGAAATGCACAGTAATGCACAGTCTTAGTAGGACGTGCTGCACAAGCAGCTCAGCAATGCAGCAGTAGACCGAAACAGATTTTCCTGTGCATGGCCTGAAAGGTTTTCCAATTACAAACTACATTTAGCAGAATACAGCTAAATAAAAAGTGCCTACATCATATACTGCAGCTAGATATATTCCTGAAGCACTTTAAACTAAAAAGTCTTTATGATTCTAAACAACTCATATGTCTGTCAATGCTGTCATTGTGCTGCAGCAAGGAAAGGATACAAAATTTAATTTGTAAAGAAATTTCCTCTGGCTGAAAGCACAAGTCTTCCCCGTTCTCATTTAAGCCTATGCTCACAATTGCAGCACTCTCTCTCTCCCCCCCCCTCTCTCTGTCTCTCTCTCTGACTTCTTATAAAATGCTTTGCATTTCCTTTTGGATCACGTCAAGTTAATTTTATGGCAAACAATCTCTGTTTTCTGAAACACACAAAAGAAATATAATTATTGCTGAGTGAAGGGTGAAGGGGAGTTGGAAGGAAATTGAACACGATGCTGGTAATTGGTTTTGGGCACTGGTGCTGCGAAGATTCTAGCCACCTACGAAAAAATACCTAAAAAATGTTATCAATTATAAATGGGAAGCTTTGTAGTATAATTCAAAAGATCAGAAGAAAGCAATGTCCTACTGAAAAAAACCCCAACCAAACAAAAAAAACCGTAACAACACAACACCAAAAAAATCCCCAACAACCAAAGGCAAAAACCAATGACCCCAAATCCCCAACCAAACATATTGCGTATGAAACTAGTCATTATTTGATACAATATGCTACATAACCAAAGAAATGTTCCCTTGCTTTAATATTCAAATTTGTTGAAGTGACAAGTGAGATTTTAGGATGTTTAATTTTAACCTCTTTCTATTCCTACTGTAATCAAGGGGGGTTTGTCATAGGCAACCTGTTGTAGCCAAGACAACGCATTGGCAATTCTTACCCAAAGAAGTCTTCAAATCAGCATGCCATGCTTCTTCCTATAAGTCAGCCTACTCTGGTAAGTGTAGCTGCACCTGCCTATACAGACTCAACCTTTGTCTCAGAATCGACTGAAATATCTACTCTGATTCCTTTTCTCGTGTAGACTAAGTATTTTTGAACTTGTTTGCTTTGGTGCTTTTACTATACGATTGTTTTCAATTATTTTTATTATAAGTGGCACTACAGGCAAACGAGGCTGGCAAGATTTGGTCCTCATTGCAAACATTTCACAGTTGTAATCATCTAAATTGCCTTGTGAAATTGTTCATTAGATAAAAATTAATAAATCCGATAAATGAAATCCAATGCACTGTTAGGCTGTTGACATTAAATTTGGCATAAAAACATAGTTGTAAATGAAGTTATTTATATATACATTGATTTGGGGCCAAATATTGAGGTCTTTGAACAGTTTTTAAACTAGTGTTTACTCCAGTAAGCGTATTGAATGGGAGTGAAAACAGTGGCCTAATTTACAGCTCTGAGATATGTTTATGAAAACTACATTTCTTTATGCCAATCTCCCACCTGCAGGATGTGGGGAGAGAGTTCAGGGTCTTGAGGAGGGTAGATTTCTCCATTTCCCTGCTTCTGACCACACAAAGGAATAAATGTGTAGAATTGTACAATTACAGCGACTTCTGTACAGAGCCATGTGTCTGTGTTCTTGGACTATCAGTGGATGGGGAGGTTATATGGTACTGAAGATGACATTTTATTGAAAATTAGTGGATAGTACCCAGCACCATAATTATTTCTCTCTTACTTTTCTATTTGCACATCCCAGAGGACTCGGGGACACAATCTAGATGACTACTGTGTTCTTTTCCCATTGAGTATTGCAAATTTTTTACGTGTATTTACCTACCAATGTTGTAACAGACCCTAGGGTTACCTCAAGTTGTAGTTTGTTGAGAAAGATAGTAAACTGAATAAAAAGCATATATTTAATTGGAATAGTAATAAGAAGAAAATTATTTTCTCATTTATTACAGTATGAAACTAAAATAACACTTTTCAAATCAATGGAGCTACTTCACAGTTATATCAACATCTCTGAAAATCGAGCTGAGACTCAAGTTTTGAAGTTTTGTTGTCTCTTTGGGAAAAAAAGGTTATGAGTTCTCAGATGAATTTTTAGAAAAGGCTAAAAGAGGAATGATTCTGTAAACACAATTTTAGCCTATCGACAGACGGGACAAATGGAGAACAGGTTGTAGAAGTATAAGCTAAAGCATTATTAATATTGTACTGTTACTGAGCCAACCTGTAGAGGAACTGAAAAACATCCTATTGGTTAAGTAATCACTACACATACTCTTTTGGAGATTAATACTTTGAATTTTCAAAGCTTTTATATGTGTCAGTTCTGCTAAGAGGATGAAACTGCAAAAATGCACTTGTAGCAAGTTGAAAGTATTAATAGCAATGTCAGATACACTTTAAGGATAATCACAACTCTTTTACATCTAGTAGACCTAGTAGTCTCAGATATGGAAATAATACTTTTGACAACTGAAAATGTTTGAGGAAATGGGAAAAGGACAAACAATGTTGTATAATATTTAAACCTGGATAGTTATTTCATGCCTTGATTTTGAGCGCTATATTCTTTGCTATGTGTGCATCATACTGGTGGTCTTTTAAAAGCAATTACATAACCATTGTGGCTTTCTCCCTTTCTTATGATGGTAAATGGATTCTTAGAGACTTCTTTATTTAAAGTAATAGTGCTGTTTTTTTTTTTTTCCTAGGAGATTATTATGATATTTCAAGTATCAGGAATAGATGTAATTTGAATCCTCAAACTACCCACCTGGAAGTCATGTCAATACCACATTTGGGGTAATAACATCGATTGAGATTACTTACATCTGCATGACTTAAATATGTATTTAATGCCAGAAGAAGTTTGGCTGTCTGACAAGAAATGCTGATAGGAACAATCTTCTGTCCACAAGGTCTTGTATAGTTTTAGAATATCTTTATTCTATGTGCTATTCACCGATAAGCAGCTGACCGTTAATTACTAATGAAGAAGAGGACAAAATTTACCTACTGGTCAGTTTTACTTCAAAGATACTTTTTTTAAAACCAGGATGGAAATGATTTATTCTGAGTGAGATCAAATTTGGCCTTGATTTGAGTTTTAACTTTGTTTATCAACGAAATGAGAACCAGACAGATAATACCAACTTGCAGGATCATGCCCTGTGCTTGAACAGTCATGGTGTCAAACTGCTTGTAGAAATGTGTGAGATGAGAATTTATTTAATTGTATCATTATATTTAAACATAGCATGTTACAAAGAATATAGGTTCTTATTCTGGTGTTTTGAATAATGATGATTAGTGTTATCTGAGGCTACTCCTAAACCTGTATCTGGTGTAAAAGATGCTGCCTGAAATCATGATGGAAATGGGGTCAAAGCTAGAAGCTTTCCAAAATCCTGTGAAATGTCTATTTTCCTTGCTGGCAAAATATTCTTTTTTGAGCTTTGCTTCTTGATACCAAGTTTCAATGCCTGAATCCTGCAATGGGTGGCTTCAGATTCCTTATTACCCAGGACAGAAATCAAGCCTTCAGGAAGTCTTTCCCACCACACCCTCTCCAAACTCTCCCTAATATTTAATAAGGAAATTTTGTGGTAGTTTTGCAACACAGCTAACCTAAGGAATAGAATCATAGAATCATCAGGTTGGAAGAGACCCACTGGATCATCAAGTCCAACCATTCCTATCAAACACTAAACCATGCCCCTCAGCACCTCATCCACCCATCCCTTAAACACCTCCAGGGAAGGTGAATCAACCACCTCTCTGGGCAGCCTGTTCCAATGCCCAATGACCCTCTGTGTGAAGAACTTCCTCCTAATCTCCAGCGTAAATCTCCCCTGGCGGAGCTTGAGGCCATTCCCTCTTGTCCTGTCCCCTGTCACTTGGGAGAAGAGTCCATTACCCTCCTCTCTACAATCTCATCCATCTATCTATCTATCTATCTATCTATCTATCTATCTATCTATCTATCTATCTATCTATGTATATCATGTGTGGATGTGTCATCTTTGAATCCTAATATTAACATGGGAAATAACAGTAGTTGTTGGATCACTGAAGTAAGATGAAAACCACAAATTATCTCAGGGTCCCCCCGTGCCTCAGCACTAGAATATTTGTGTTTTATTCTTTTTAGTGTTTTCATTTATTCTTTTCCTGGTATTCAATAAAGGCTGCTTCCTACCTAAAGAAGGCAGAAAATATCCTTATACAGTAGGCATTAAATGCCAGAGTACCTTCTTACACTAAGTACTATGTCCAACCTATGTCATTATATTAGTAGAGCATCTTTATAAATGCTCCAGTGGCTACTGGAGGTTCCCTGTGATCTTACTCAAGATGTTAATTTACCTCTTGATAAGATCTACTTTATTTATTAAAAATAATGCATTAAAATAATTCAAATAATCTTTTTAATTTTCCCCACTAGCACTATATACTTTTCCTTGAAATTTTAACACCTTCATATTTCAACCATGCTATTATTCCAGACTGAATCTGTTCAAGTTAAAACTGCTGAATACCATAGCTGCTTCTACCAGAGTAATTACAAGATTTTTTTTTTTGCACATTAGTATAGACTCTTCAAGAAGGTGAAATAAGTGTTTATAGTTAAAAGAAAGAAATGGAAAAGAGAAATTGAAACTTAAGTGTAAGAATTTTAAGAAATTGCTGGGTATATTTTTAGACAAAGATATCGCTCACTTTTTCTTGATATAAGGAACTCTTCAGCTGCCCAGCACCATTGAAAGTCAAGCCCTTTTTATAAAGTTTTAAGTATAAAGCGGCACTCCCTTTTATATAATTGCTAATATATTATTGTGCATATTTCATGTGCATAATTATGTTTATCTTATTAATGTAGCTCCTCCAGTTATGAAACTTTAAGCTATGATCTTAGAAAGAAAGCATAAAGGCCCTGTCCTCTGCCTCAAAACTCCTCAGCATATGCTTTTTGCTTTTTGTCTTAAGATTGTGTACAAGGATGTGAATTTGGGAGCTAAGCAAGCTGACAATTTCTCTTCAAAGTCATCCTTGTTGCAGCTCATTTTCAGCCTTCTCAGTCTCCCTTGGACAGTTACAAGACAGCTTTATTATGCAGCTCTTTCCCCTATTTTTGTACATATCATTTTCTGTTTGTCATGTTTAGGGCACCTTCATTTCCTTTGTCTCTCAGAAGCAGAGATGATTACATTAAGTGTGGAAGTCTCTTCTCTTTACTTTTGGACAGTAAACCACACAATTATTTTCCATTTTTCTTCATAAACTTTAGTGGGGTTCTGGTTGAATGTTAATGTGGCAACACGACCACAAAAACACAGAGCTACAATTACAAGCTGGGGAAGGCTAAAATTGTATTAATCAAGTGACTTTATGTTGTCCTTGTGAGATGTGCTAGCTACTAGCTGCATTACGGCATCTTCTTTTCCATATAAATCCCTAGAAAAAAGATGTAGGAGCTGGAAGGGACTGGAAGGTATCTTCAATCCTGTTTAATCACCACAAGTAAAGGGAAGGTATTAGAAATACCCCTAAGGCTAATCTTGACAAATCACTTACATTCTGAAAGGTAGAACTAATATGTGCAAGTGTCTTACGTTCAAGCTTCCACCCATAGACATGCCTGAGCGTGTCTGGAGCAGTTGGCCTTACACCTGGACTTCGTGAACCTGATCATCTGGATGTCTAGTTTAAAGCTCTTAAAGTATCCTGATATTGCAACGGTGAGGATTATGTAGATGACTTACTGGCTAGAAGGTTAAATCTGTTTCATGGGATGGGAATACCCAAATAACAGTCACTTAAAATATATATATGACTTACCTTCCAGACATGTGGAGCTCTCTGCTACATCTGTCTTCCTATTTCCTTCACGTCCACTCCAGCACAGAGCCTCTCTTGCTGCCAGTAGAGCTTTCTCCAGTGGTGCTGAAGGTGAAGGGCTGATCCCCCATTTTCCTAAGGTGAAACAACAGTACAGATTTTCAGCTGAAAATCACACACCGTAGAAGGCACCATGCTGAATAGAACAGCTGCTCCCCAGCTCTGTCCTTTCTCTCCTCGGGTCCTCTTTCCTCAAAGTGGCCATAGCTTGAACAAAGCAGTATACAAATACGGGTATGCATACATTGGTTTGGTACAGGGGTATGAGAGACGCATGTGTGGGGAGGGGGCTGCCTTTCTTGGGAGACCCTTATAAGTGTAGTAGAGATGCTGCATCTGCCAATCCATTTCTGGGGCACTGGCTTGCTCTGCTCCACCCAGTGCCACACAGCAGATGGGAGCATCTGTCCTTGCTTTTGTAACCATTGAAACAGCGATTAAAGATGAGCTTGCATATTCCAAAGTTGCATATGTTGCTCCAGAGGATAAATCAAGGTTTTGTTATATTTGAAAACAGAAACAAACTCAATGTTTTTGTGCACTGAAATTCTCAGTTTTGGCAGAAACATTCCGGGCTGGAACCCTGTTAGTCAGACTGACTTGAGAACTTTGAAAATGTATCATGTTTCACACGCAGGTGCTGTCTTTGGAATCTCTACAGGATTTCCAGATTACTCCGTATCCAACACTGCCGTTAAGGAATAAAACTGTTCATCGACTTGTACCAGGTTTTCAGGAGTGGTATTTTGCTTTTGTTGTAAACAAGTCTGTCTGATAAAAGAATTGTGAAGCAGCTTTCGTGGGCTCTGTTTTACAGAAATCCCTGGTTTTGTTGTGGTTTTGGGTTTTTCCCCCCCTCTTTTGTCAGAGAAAAAGGTGTTAAGATAGTTCGATGCCCTTCACCTTCAGTCTTCAAAATTCAAGTAGAAGATACCCAGTTGATGGGATGTAATTTTTCCTCACTGGAAAACTGTGTGCGAAATAGTCCCTCACAAGGATGTGTTTTCCAGCTGAGGAAGAGTTTATTCCTAGCATTTAAGTTCTCTGCCCACCCTTCCACTTTGCTCACCGCACACCTTGCCATCTTCTCTCCTTGCCTCTGCCTTCTTTGCACCCATGTTTAAGAGATGCTTTGAAACCTATACTTCCCTTCAAAATTCTTCCGTATCCATTGGATTGCACATCCTCATCACTTCTTTCAAGCCCTTATTAGGGATAAAACAAATTGTAAGTCCCCATACCTGTACTGCATGTGTATGATCGTCCAAGCAGGAGTTAGGAGGTCTCTTTTTCTTGGTCTTTTGCTGCCCTTCTTAGGAGGAGCTGGATTTTGCCTTCTACTCAGGGTGCCTTTTACCGATTCCCAGTTTGTCAAGGAAAAAAAAAACCAATCCACCTTTCACTTGTTTAAATATCTAAATGGTATTACAAGAATACAGTATTCATTAGGATACTTACAAGCTTTTTAATTTGTTTCCCCTGACTAGTCCAACTGTAAACCAGTAAGGACTCACAGAAGAGACTTGTTATGGTGGTGTAAAACTGGGGCTTGCTCTAGTAGCCTGGTAAACTACTGATGTAAGTTGTACTCATAGAACCCTTTAAAAAAATAAATAAATAAACTGTATAACGACTTTCCTAGAAAAGCCCTGGAGAACAAGACTGAACAATTTTGGTTCATCTCCTGTTATGGCTGCAGCATGTAATTTGCTACCTATCTACTCCTTGGTGCCTCTGTTTACATCTCTGTGTTCTGTATATTGATGTTTGCCTAATGAAATGCTGCTCGGGAAGATTTATGGGTGTACATTAATAGAATAATTAAAGGTCTTTGAAAGTCTCAGATGAAGCGTGTACCAGGTCAGGGAAAAATTGTGGAAGTAGGAGATAGGAGGTGACCTGTCTGCACCTACAGCCCGTGCGGCTGACCTGATGGGTGTCAGGATCAGGTTGGTGAGTATCGGAAAGGCACCCAGAAAGCCAGGGTCAGCAGCTCTGGGCACCCAAGGAGAGAGCATCCTCTTTCCTTTCCTTCCCCTGCCTTCTTCCACCTGGGCTGCCTTGGGAAGCGACGGGGGGGGGGGGGGGGGGGGGAGGGTGATCGCGGAAGGAGGGGAAGAGAGCAGACCGCTCTTTGCAGAGGGAAGGGCAAGGAGAGGAGAGAGATTCCTTAAAGGGCGGAGGGAGGCTGGGGGAGAGTCGCTGGGCTGCGGTGCCCCCGGGATGCCTGTGCGGCGGCGCGGGGGGCGGCAGCTCCACCAGCTGATGGAACATCCCGCCAGCCCATTTGTGCTCTCTTCATACGTCTCTTCCTCTGTGCTTTCCTTATTTTTTTTTTTTCAGCCTTTCAATATCTCCCTGGGAATTTTGTATTTTGCAGCTTTTTTTTTTTTTTCTCCTTTCTTCTCTCTCTTTCTCCTTCCTGCTGAGGATACCTTTCGCCTGCCAAGTTTGTAGTGACACCTCTCAGATTCCCCCACTCCCCGCTTTTTTGGATCTATTACAGTGTCCGTTTGTAGCTAGGCGTACAGTATTTTTTTGCCTTTTTTTTTTTTTTTTACAAGAAAATTGGGATTCTTTGGGAAGCTAATGGATACTGAGGAGCACGGTCCTAAAAATCTCTTTTCGAATCTGTAAATGAGGTGTACGAAGGAATCCTTAAATTCAGCCATCAATTTAGCTTCATATTAAGCACCTCGAAGCGTTTATGATAGCAGAGCAGGTGCAAGCGAGGATTAGTAATAAGGTAAGGGAGCTATTTCCATCTTTAAGGCAGCAGCGTTTGCTCGGGGTTATCAACAGCTTCTCTTTTTTTCATGGAATCTGAGCTGATTTATTTGCATTTTCGATGCTGTTCTTCCGACTCTTTTCTAAAACGCCTGCTTGCTTTTCATCACTAAAATAGACATTCTTCTCCCTGCCTGCTCTGTATTTTGGGAGTTTCTTTGCTGTGCACATGTTTTTGGCTGTTATTTGATAACTGTTTAAAAAACACCAATCCTCTGTTTAAATTTATTTCTTATCTTGCACTTTCCTCCACCCAGCAGGATTCCTGAAAAGCCCCATAGAAAACTGCAACACGAGAGCTTTTTTTTTTTTTTTTTTTTTTTTTTTTTTTTTATTTGCTTTTAAAAAGGAGAGAGGAGTAGTTAAAAGCCCCCTCCTCCCCGGGTAAAACCAGGCAGGGCAAGAAGAGGGAAAGCAATCAGGTTCTCCCTCTAGAAGCGAATGAGTTCTCCTCCCTTTGCCACCCCCAGTTCATTGGGGTTGGGGCTGGTTTCCCTCCCAAAGTTTCTCCTTCCCCCGCCCCAGGGCCCTTCTGTGGGGAGGGGAAAAGGTGAGCTGAGCTGAATTTCAAACGCCTCTGGGTGTGTGTGCGTGTGTTTGTGTGTGTGCGACTGCTCCTGGGCGGCTGGAGAGAAGGAAAGGAGGGAGAGGATGCCCTGGCTTCTTTCTGGGATGCTGCAGGCTCTTGCTCTCTCCATCAGCATGCTTTACTAATTTTTGTTTTATCAGCTCCATTTGGGGATATAAATGGGACGAACAAGGATATCAATTACCAGCTAACTGTGGCAATAGTCCATGTTTTATGGGATTTAATGATTTCTCTTGTTTTGAAAAAGCTCTTGTGACGCCAACAATAAAGAACTCCATAAATCATCTAAATGAATTGTGTTCCAGTACAGGCAATTTTTAGTCGTTTGCTGCGTATCTTCCTGTCCCAGTAATTAATTGTGCTAGCAGTTGTGAACACGTTTCTGGTAATAAAGGTGCCATTACTAAAGTGTGACTTTCTTGCTGTGGGTCCCATGTTTACTGAACTCCTACTGTGTCTTAGCTGTAGACAGCCAGCCGCTGTCCTCTTGAGATACAGGGACACATCAGATGGCTGTGAAGTGAGTGTGGTGCATGAACATACCTGCTTGGTGAAGTGACGCGTTCCCCAGCACTGAAAAGAGTGAGAGCCCATTTAATGGGCTGCTTCAGTGACTTAGGCTGAAAGCAGGAGGTGATCATCACTTAAGCCTTTTAATTACACATTTTGATTAAAGAATGAAGCAAACTTTTTTTTTTTGTAATCTTGATGATTCTATCATTAGCTTTTTAAGTCATGTTAGAAATAAGAAGGAGCAGTGGAGTTTGGTCCTTCAGCAGAATAGAGCGATGTTCCTGCAGTGCTGTGAGGAAAGCTCCTCTTTTATGCTATCCTCTCTGTTGCTTTATTCACACCTTCTCTTGTATTCATGACTGTATTTTTTGATCCATTATTTACAGTCAGGATTTATTGAAAAGGCTGGAATAAAATATTGTGTTCTACTTACAGAGGGAAACATGCTTTGAGGAAAGGAATCAAGTTTGACTGTTTGAAGAGAATTGTTAAGCCACATGGTTTACATTTCCTTGAGTTTTCTTTCCACTGCCTTTGACAATCTTTAACGCTATCTGCAACTGGTGATGTAGCGTATATCTATATGTACATATTTCATCTATGTAGCTTGCTACATATTCTGTGGGAGCACTGATGTTGCTAACTAATCATTCACAATAATCAGCAATTGAAGTGGTAGCAGGCTCAGTTCACCATACGATTAATTGGGTCATTAGTTGCCAAACATAATAGCATTATGTAGATATGCTGAGTCCTTCAAAAACTGTTATCATGGGGCATTTTTTTGAAAATAACCACATGCAGAATCTGGTAGGATTGGATTCCTTGTGGCCGCCAAGTATGCATTTGAGTAAGGTTAATGGAACACAAATCTAAAAAGCTATTTCATTAAATATGTGTAGATTTTAGTGCTTTTTCTGAGCCCTTCTGAATAGGGTTTTATTAACATGATATATCTTAGATGCTGAGTTCAATCCTGCTATCCTTATTCAAGTTAAAATTTCATAGACCTAATCTATGCGTTAAAAAGTTTTCAGTAAGAATTTGACTGTGCAAACAGACAACTTAGATGGTAAATTCAGTGCCAATAATTTATATTTAGAGTTAAATTTGTCAGTATTAGAAAGTCTGCTGTTTATCTCTGTAAACCGGAAAGGATCAAAGAGTGTTTCCTGTTGTGTCATCAGTACAGCCACTGTCATTCCCTCGTTGCCAAAGAACAGTTGTCTAATGAGGGCAGACTTGGATTTCACCTTTTAAAATCTTTCCCCTCAACTAATTTTATTTTGTATTATGTATGCATTCAAGCATAATCTAGTTGGCAGGTCATTACTTGAGTAAATTCTTTATTTGCTTATATGTTTATTTTCCTATTTCTGCATGGTTTCCCCCATACACTGTAATAATGATAATTCCTTAAGCAGCAGTGCATTGCAAGCAAATGTTCGAGTACATGGGTCAACATAGTGATTCATGACTGGATAGAGAATATTGCTGAACAAGGCACATGGCAAATTAAATCTCCAACCATAATTTCTAGTAGAGGTACAATACGCTTCCTATTTAGTTTTTGTTCTTAAGTTAGCTTTGGGAGTTTTTTTTCAGATGGTAATTAGTATTACAGGACTCTCATATTTTAATCTACAGGGTGGTAGGTTATAATTTTGTAATGGAAAACCAGAGATATAATCTTCCAGACATCAAAGAAATTAATTGATGGTACTGAAATCCATACAGTTACTAATACTACTGTTTGCTCCCATTTCCCCTTTTACTTAAAACCTCATAGTGCTTTTCAATAGTGAGGAGCTGTCGATATCCTAATTTTTATGGATGGGAAAATTACCTAGAGCAGGTGACTAATATAGGATTGTGCAGTGTGATACAGTAACAACTGTAAATAGTAGACCTGGGTTTTTGAGCTTTTGTTGCTCAGTTCTAAGCTGTAGCCACTAGATGGGCATGAAACTTCTCTAAGAGTTGCATAGTTTCTGAGGAAGAAAGTGCATAATTACTTAAAGAAACAAAATGTTTGATACTTGACTGAAATAAATTTAACTGAGAGGTGTGAATAACTACTAACTACTTTTACATACTTTTGTTAGCCGCTTTCTATAAATTATGTAAATTGATACTAGATGTCCAACTTGATGCTCAATTATTGCCTAGGAAGATGCTAGGTCCATCATTCTGGTCTCAGCAGGAGATCTGCAGGTGATAAGCCCTCCACCATGTGGAGACACAGTACCTGCCTGTTGTCAGACTTCAAGCCTGGAGTCTTCCTGGCTGCAAGATCCACACTGTGATGTGATACTCCATCTCCCCTCAGGATGCAAAAATAGGAGCTTCAGAGTTCAAATGTGAGATGTGGCCAAGTTCTGTTATTTTTACGTTCTTACAATCTTACCATAGTCAGCAGGATGAGCTCAGTAAAGTACACTGAAGTTGTGACTATTAAAAAGGTATTAATATTTGCTTAGAAATGCCAGAAGTAATGAAAGCTTCTTTCCCAAAGACTTCAGTATTGTAGAGTGAAACTTTGCACAGTTGAAACACTGATGAGAGCTCTTTATCTTATTCACATTTCTTGTGCCTGATCACATGTATTGCAGTTTTTCTTTGTTTTCTGTTGAGGTTGAGAGAAGTTTTCAAAGTCTTGCAGTTTCTCATGTCTGTTTTCTCACTTATTTTCAAGGAATTTTCCCGTTCCAAAGGTAGATTGGGCTGAAATCGCCAGCTGATTGAAAAAGAAATGGCATAAATGAAGGATGTTTCCATAGATCTCACTG
Organism: Coccyzus lansbergi; assembly: GCA_033558105.1. Taxonomy (NCBI): domain Eukaryota; kingdom Metazoa; phylum Chordata; class Aves; order Cuculiformes; family Coccyzidae; genus Coccyzus; species Coccyzus lansbergi. The sequence continues at coordinate 835,836 of JAUMJK010000358.1, forward strand.
CTTTAGGGGACCAGACTAAAATTACAGTCTTGTATAGGTCTTATATTTGCTCATACAACAAGCTGGTAAACTAGATCTCTCACTCATTTCAGAGCTTTTCACAGGGTAAGAGCTTACTATTGCTGACAGGTAGTGAGGTTTCTCCTTGACTCCTTAGGCCGTCCAAATGTTAAATCTGAATATTTACCTGTGGAGGTCCACGGGACAGAGAGGGGTAATTGCCAGATATCTGCTGTGTATCCAAATGGTTAAGACCATAGATTAAGATTTCCCAAGAGACCAGTCTTAGTTATGAAATGGACGTATTGTTCTGCTACTTGATGTTAGGTTGATTTCCGCAACTTTCTAGGAAATGACAATACCTGTGCATGAGTCTCGTGTGCTTGAGAACTTTTTTTGCAAAGCCAGAAACAAATAATTATTTGAAGACTTGTTTTGTTTTGTTTCAAATATGCATCTACATTAAGGTGTATTTCCAAACTGCAATTTTGCAGTAGTTTTATTAATGTGAAGACTTTGGAACAAATCCTTGACTGTGGCCTTTTTTCCCCAACAGGGAAACAAGTCCTGTGCTTCAGGAGAGGGACTATGTTTGGGGCAAGTGTTCACACACCTTTTCCCTGTGGAGGAAGACACTTGACAACCCATATGTAGAGTAGGAAAAGGAGGACAGGAAAGACAAGGGGATGGAAAGTAGAAGCATGAAGGTAGAAGGAAAACCTCTACTACTTGCTACTAATTGAGCATAATAAATGCCTTATCTGTAAAGCTGTATTGCAAACAGTAGTAGCCATGTTCAGTCCTGAAATGCCACCATGAAAATGCAGTCCAAAATCCATTTGATTATGTCCATGTCATTGGAGTTGCACTGGTTTACAACAGGGCTAAAGCACTGGAAGAGTGGGTTTTACTTTTAGTTGTCTTCATAGTTGTTGATGATAAGCTAAGAATGTGGCACTTCATAATGTGACTTTATATTATACAAGAAGAAAGTAAAAGGGATTGATCCGTTATATTGTTAATCAGCTTCTTAACTTCATACAGTGTGAGAGGACTAACTTCATATATAGAGAGGAGAAAAGTGGGGAAGAGTTTATATTTCTGCATTTCAGTATAACAAAATAAAACCTAGTATAAGATGTATCCCAGAGCCTTAGTAACAGAACTGCAATTAGCATAAGATTTCCAAGGACTAGGATAAATAAATACCAGATGTGCTTATTTGTTTATTTAGGATTTGATCCATTTCCTATTGAGGGGAACTTCATTATTCAGAGGAAGGAAAAGAGAGAGGGTGTACTGTTCCTCTGAAGTGGATGGGAGACTTTCCATCCCAGTTGCCAGAAAGTGCAGCAGAGGGGATTATAAATTTTGAAATAGAAATTTGAAGTAGAAATTTTGTTAAATGTTTATATAATTATTTGTCAACACTCAATATGGTGAAAGTTCATGTTAAGGAAGTAGGAAAGTACTTATGGGTATTTTACTCCAGACTTTGCTTTTTTTCAACAATTATTCGGAATTGGCTCATCTGTTATTTTTAGTCAAGCATAACCTCCAACTGAGAGATATTTGACTTTATATTTATTATATTTAAAAGAAGCCCTCAATGTGGCTCTAATTAAGCATATTTGTTGGACAATTAAAATTAAAAGCAGGTGAAGTTTTACTGAAGAATGTAACCAGGTAGCAAATTATATTGCAGTAAAGTGAAAATTAGGTGTTACTAAGTTAGACAAGCTCATTGCTGAGGTTTTATTAATTGTTGTTTGTATTCCTTGGGCAACCAGAAAGTTCAGCCAAAATCATCACCTGTGTGTGCAAGGCATTGTGCAAAAGACTAACACATACATTTTGTGTCCCAAGATATTTAGGCTTTACCAAGAGTTCTTATTTTGTGATTTACCACAGTTACACTGAGTTCGTGTGTTCATGATGTAAAAATAACTTAAATTGTGGTAGAACAGGAATACAATGTGAAAGAAGAGTGATCCAAAATAAATTCAATGTCCTCAAAGAATAAACATTTGCAGGCACATTTTAAAAGAGGATCATCAATCCATTTAAGAACTTCTCTCATCTTTGATAGGCTTAGTTAAAGAATATGCAGGCCTATATATGCATGCCCTATCCTATACGATAGTGCAAATGCACAAAAGAAATTTGTGGTCTGATTCAAACTTCAGAGTAAAATACACAGAAATTGCAGCAATGTTATTGGAGTTAATATGTACAATAAATGTATATGCAGCTAGCAGATACAAAGAATTAGCATTTCTTTTAATTGCACAGTGACTTAGTCAACTTATGTGCCTTTAGTGAACTAACGAGAGATGCACAGTTAAAACTACTTTTCCCCTGCTATTTCATTTGCTTGTTTTCTAAAAAAAACTGAACTAAAAAATGTAGGTTGGCTTTTAGTATGTTTGGCATGTTTTAGCCTCCTTAGAGATGTACCATTTGGCAAGTGAGGGTCTAAGCAAAGGCTGAACAAAATTGAACTGTAGATATTACTTTGAAGTGGCAAATAAAAAAATTGAGATTTTCCTGTTGTTTTGGAACATTCACTGCAAGTAACGTATAAGAACAGAACAAATTTTGGAAAACACAAAACCTAATGTTGTCATTGTTGTTTATTTGCAGCCGACATTTTGTGCTCTCGCATCTCTGATGTTTTTGCAGATTGTTGCTGAGGTAAAACTTGACTCATTTTTGTATTTTAATACGTTTGCTGGAGTAATTAGGAGCAAGATCACTTACCTAAGCACAAACCTTGTAGCATTTGGAATATTAATGCTGGAAAAGATATTAAAACAGTGCCATAGCTTTCCTTTTTGATTAAACATTTCGCATTGCCTTCATTCTTGCCTCTACCTAAGAGCAACTTCCCCACTCCCCCATTTGTCTCCCCTCCCCTGCCATTCTTTATCTAGTTCAGAAATGTGTAGTGACTCATTGCCATTGACTGGGAAACAGAGAGGAGAGCCAATGTGATAGTTTGGTCTTTGCTTTTTTTCATACTCACTCTCCACCCATCCGCTGGGGCTGTGATGCAGCAATTGTGCTCTGCCAGACTTTTCCTGCATAGCCATGTTTAAGGTTTTAGCTGCCGCATGTCCACAAGAAACAAACACTGGAGGCACTTTCAATCTCATGCCTTTGCTTGACGTTTACATTAAAATATGTTCCAGTACTCGATCTATTTTGTTTTCCCATCCATAAATTGAACTACTACCCTGAGATGCTGTGAGGATTAATGAATGCTTGGAAGGCTCACTGCAGATTGAAAAAATACAGTGCTGCCTCTTCAGATTATTATGTATAACACTGCATAGTTCAAAAGTTATGATAAGTGTAAAAAGGCTCTGGCAGATGAAGCAGGAAAATATTAAACCCTCTATTAATGGGAAAGCCTTAGGTCTGTCTTTATCTCCCGTCCATTCTTGGTTTGGAGACCAGCAGTGCAATGAATGATTCTGTTCTCGTGAATCTTCTCTTTGTAACAGCCTTTGAAAATGAGGCAGATTTCACATGGGAAAACCTTCTGGGACCTCTGGACACTGTTTAGCTTTTGTAAAATGTCAGTATTTAATTGTTTTCAAGTACGTTTCTTTCAAAATAATGAATCATCACTATGTATATGACTCTGTCCATTTATAAAATGATAGTTTCTTTTAGAAAAAGGTGAATGATTAATATAAGCTCACATGGTAATTGTGAAAGAAATCAGTCTTTGTGATGAGAAATTAGAGTCCAGTTATAGTTATAATTCTTTTTAATGATGTAGTTAACATTTCATTTTCTCTTTAGATATAAACACATTTCCCTGAGTTTTATTGCTTCCTAGCTAGAAATTTATAAGAAACATTTTTGCATATTTTAAAAATAGTTTTAAATAATGAGAAAAATGTATTAAAATTGTGATGGACCTTCAAGTATAATAGAGCTGTGATGAAAACATCCATGATGCCAACTACTGCACCTCTTCTATTACTCTAATAACTTATATGGGGATCAGGTAACTTGTCAGGAATTCAGAGAAGATGCAAGAATGCTACTACAGTGCCGTAGTTTCAGAAAACAGTGTGAAACTTCCAGTAGAACTAGAAAATATGTACACACTAAGCATATGTAATCTTAACCAAAAAGTTGTGCCTGGTGTTAGTGAAGCAAGCTACTTGACATTTGCTTGGTAATGTACTTGAGCTGTCATTTTGCAGCCCCACTTTCACTGAGAAAATATTTGATAGTTAAAAAATGCAAGCTCATTCTTAATCAAAGCGGTGGGAAATACATGCTAGCAAGAAATTCAATCTTATCTTTGGTATTCTGTCAATAAGATGCTATGGGATGATACCATATTGAGTAGTGTGGTGCTTTCAGAACTCTGTCTCTGAAGACAATTTCACTGCTTAAATAAACCTTAGGTAAAAAATCAGATTATTTTACAGACTACCAAAACCAGTCCTGCGTAATGCTGATGTTCCGTCGTTGGGTCCTAAACCGAAATACAGAGAGCAAGATAAGTAAAACCTAGAGAGCAGTATTGGTGTCAGCAGCAGAGGGAGCCACTTGTCCAACTCTTGTCTGTGTAACAACTGAAAGGCTCGAAAAAAACAACAAAAAGGGGACAAAATGGCAGGAAAAAAAAAATGTTAACCTGTTGAACGCTCTCCACGCCTGAAAAATAATATTTTAAAATTGAAAATTTTTGCTGTGTTGATCTGTTGACTGGCTCTAACATTTTTCTTACACTAAATACTCTTAATTTATTGCAGTTGGATTCTGATCTAGACATTTTTTCTAGATTGTTGCCATAAAAGCATTTTGAAGCTTACAAAGTAGATATTATAAAAATAAATTATGATCTTCAGTTACAGCTGTAATTTTGGTTCCTCTACTTGCTATAATAATGTAAATGCATTTTATATTTACATATTGGACCCTTAAATTGGTATTCTCAGTTGGTACAGCAGGAAACTTGGTAGGAATACAGATAAGGGTAATTATTCTTTCCCTCTTCTACCCCTGCCCCCCTGCCCCCCTTTTTGTTTCCTCCTAGTAATCCCATATTTTATATGACATTAATATATATTCTCTTGAGATTACTAATAACTGAAATGTGAGTGATACTGTGATTCTGGACTTCATCTTTAAAGTATAATTATACCTCTTGTGCCAGTGAAGTTCATAAGTTACAAAGTCTAATCAGGTCTGAGCTGTGCAAGATACTGCATTTACTCATAGTAAAAAAACCAGGGAATAACACCTTCCTGAAACCATCTCCCGAGTGCTGGTGTAAAGCATTTATAATCTATGTGCTACGACTGACAAAAGAGGAGAGAAAGGAAATACTGCCCTTCAAACAAAAGATGACTTTTCTTAACTGAAAGTTGTTCGGGGTCACAAAAATAGGCTCTGGCAGAGTGAGGAATTTGAACCTGAGCCTCTGAAGTCCTAGTCCAGCACCTTCTTCATAAGATATTCCTTCTTCCCTTAACCTTACCACCATAAAAAGTGATCTCTGTACAGTGAAGGTAATAATTTTAAAACTAGATTTGTGTGTTCTACTACCACTGTAGTAAAATTCACTTCTTTACAGGCATGCATGTGCAGAAACACACACACAAATCCTTTCCTTAGACAGGGGCTTTGCTGATAAGGCAGTATAATAGTACTAAAATCAATTCCTGTGGAGCTTCAAAGTTATTAAGCTGTAGCAATTTAAGTGTATTCAATCTGTCTGCTTAAGAGATTTCCAAGGTGGGTACCCACCCACAGGGGCATATGTAGAGAGAATGCGTATGTCTATGCATATGCGTGCATTTCTAGGGTGTATATATGCACGAACACACACACATATATATGCAGTTAGGTATTTCAAAGTAAAAATTAGAAATTGGGTTTAACTGAGGCTTTGTCTGAAGTGGAGCAGCTGAGAAATTTTAGTACTCTGTGTGTTCTGACTTTCTTTTACATGATAAGAGACATCAGAAAAGCCCAATTTATTTCCTGCTAGTGCCTGAGTGAATGGACATGCTTCCCAATTTCACGTTTGGACTAAATCTTCTAATAAAATTCTGCTACGGTTCAATATTTTACAAGTTGTACTGCCAGATTTAAATGATAAACTAAGTTACTTTTCAAGTTTCTTCTTTAAGAACATACAGAAAAGAGGTTTGTTTCAACAATGTATTTTCCCTATATGTCTTAAAACTTCTCACCTATTAAGTGGTTAGCAAACATATATAACTGACAATTTAGTTAATTTGACTTGGAAATCAGGCATTAGATGGTATAGTGGTCTTAGCCTGCGATACTTAGTGCCAGGTATCTATCCACACTTACTGGCTGATACAGGTGGGTTAGAAGCTCAGGCAATGCAGATAAAAAGAGGTATTCGGTTCTCAGAGACATCTAAATTTTGAACTTAGGTAATGAAGTCCTTGAACTCACATAGAAAAACTGAACCAGAGCAACAAACTGAGCTTAGGCATAAGTTAAATCACTCATCTGGTGCTCTTTCTTTCCATAGTCTCCTAGGAAGTTGTTTGTGTGTCAGTACAACTTTACTTGCTCCTAGATAATGTAGAAGTCTTGAAATGGGTAATGGAGGAACTGCATGTTTCTTCACCTTTTAATCTTTCTATTGCATTTCAAGAACTAAAGTTTTCCCACTTTGAAACAAAACAAAGATGTAGTCTTTGGAAGTCTGCAGAAAAGTGAATCATAACCTGAAAGCTGCTAATTTTACTATTAGATCTTTCTAACATACTCTTTCACTCTATTTGCAAATTTAGATCTTAAAAGGTTGTCACAAGTGGACCAAACAACATGAAACAGTTGAGACATTCTCCTTAGGGTGTTTTTAATGTGTTTGATTTCAGTTTTTACTCTCTTTTTGTTTTGAAACTCAAACACAAATAAACAATTCATTATGCTAGTTGCCTGAAGGGCATCTAGATTGGAAGTTCCTATAAAAAGTCTTCAGTTTTGTGTCAGGTCAAACACAGTGTTCTTAAAGCACTATTTGAAACTGTCATACGCATTACACTCTCTCAAAGTTTTTTGCAAATATGTTTTCTAAATGAGGCTATTTATCCAACAACCTGCGCTCAGCCATGTGTTCAGAAAACAGTAGCTGTTGTTTGCTCCTTGAAGGAAATTATTTATTACTAAGACAAAATGAGTTTGCACTATCTCACTTCTCTGTGCAGGGTGATATATTAAGACCTGAATGTTTATGAAAAAACCAAAGGGGAATAACTGGGCAACAGAATGGTATGTGAAGTCCAACCTACATAATTGTAAACTGGTGCACATTGGCGGAAATACTCTATATTGTGACAAAACTGGGGTTTGGGTTGTCTAGGGGAAAGTCTCTAAAGAGATTATGATTGGTTTCTTGCTGGTTTACCCTAATTTAAACAGAATTGGGAATCATCCTTGAAAGCTACAACCAAAACTAGGCAATGTGATTTAGCTCAACTGAGGCTTAGCCCCAAGTCCCTAGAAATCCACGTAAAATTTCCCATTGATGTCAGTGGTCTTTGGATCACTTTTCAGTAGCTCTGACAATGTTACCTTCTTTGCTAAATAATGACATTCTAAGGAAAAATTTTACACCCCTGTCAGTTTGATTTCTGTAAAGAAACATCTTTCATTGCTTCCCTTTAAAAAGGTCTCAAGGAAAAAATCTGTGCTCAGTTATTCAGCTAGATTTCTACTGAACCTTCTTGCACCAACAATACAATCATGGAGTTCAAACATAGCTTTGTCAATGGGCAAAGAGAACAGAAAATGGTGAGGTTTTGTAATCTCATCCTGTGATATGGATGAATACAGGTGACCATCTGATAGATGGAGCATTTAGATTAAACAAAGAAACATTCTGGATTTGACAGATAGAGAAGTCATCAAATCAAGCTTTTAGGTTTAAAGACTGGATGATTTTATGACCGTTGGTATTATTTGTAGCTTCAGTATGCATACCAAGATAAGAATAATCAAATCTCATGCTTCGGGGCATAAGCTAATCACCTGCTGGGTTTGGCATAATTGGTTTAGTGCATTATTGTAGAAAGGAGGTTCACTTTCTCTGAAACTTTGTGTCTTAGCCACCCTCAGTGAAAGCATTTAAAAGGCCAGAGTTTCCTGATCCCTTTTGACAGCTCTTTTGTCCCTACAATGATGTGTAACTAGGGCCAGTGAATGTTAATGTTAGAACCTTATATTTTGATTTTCTGATTTAAACCTGTGTTAGTATGAGTTGTGACATTTTTTGTGGTAGAGGGTATGCGTATGTACTTTAAGGTTCCTTGCATATTTTGCCATTTTTTTCAGAAGTGGAAACGATGCCAAATGTTGTAACAGACTTTGTGATAAATTGCTGGATAGTGTGCACACACATAGAGATGCAGACAGACACGCATTAATTCACGTGTTAAATTGCAAAATAATCAGTTTATCTATCTGTCCTGGTATATGGGCATAGACAGTTGATGTGCTACTTATATAAATAACTAGGAAATATTTACAATGCTTTGCAGGCCCCAAATTAGACAAGTAATAAGTTATAATAGCTTTTTGATTAACTTCTTGGCAGTAGAAGTTGGATTTACCTGATATGGAGACTGTTTCTGGCAGTAGATTCACCAGAAACCACCTGCTCAAAAGGATTAATTCTGTAATTGAATCTCTGCTCATTTTAGTAAATGTGCGTTGTTTTCTTAGGCCCAATTTGTGGTGGATTCTGGCATGTGGGCATGAAGCAGGGAAGCATAAATATTTTTCCCTTCCAGTGCTCTCAGTAGAGGCTATGTCTGCGGCCCGTGCGCTCTAGTGAATAAAAAGACCATTCCAAGAGTGGTGTGCTGTAGAAGAAAAAAATAAGGAGGCCAAAGCTCCCCTCTTAGCAAAATCAAATATAATGTCACAGGCAGTGAGATACCCTAAGCAGAGTTCTCTAGGATGCTCAGAACATCCTCAAACTGATAAGATTAAATTCCACTGTTTTTTAGAGTAATTTCTGTTGAACTCTCTTTGGGTTTTTTTTTTGCTATTAAATTAGATTTGGGGTTTCCCAGACCATGCAGTGTGTTCTTTGAAGGCAGTTTGCCCTGGAGCTCTACCAGTAAGTCAAATGACAAGGTTGAATTGGGTTGCTCTGTGCTTTAACAACTTGAAAGGTGGCAGGCTTAGTTGCTACGAATACTTCACTTTAGCTGGAATTACTCTTCTAGGAATTTGTTATAAGCACTGTCCATGTTTTCACCAATGAATTTCACCCAATAGTTGGGGCCTGTGGTTTTCTCAAGGTCTTTTAGGACTAAGGGTGACTACAGTTTAAAGTATTCATATAATCTATCCTAGAGAATCAGGAGAGAGGCTTCAAGTGATATAGGAGTCATTTGCCTTCTGAAAGCCCAATGCAGGACGTCTTCCTTGAAAGCCTTAGAGTTGGTACAGGCACCTCTGTCACTCAACATATTCGCACTGAGCTTAGCAGCATGAGGTCATGAGAGGTTTTTTTGGTGTTTCTTTTACATATATGGGCACTTACAGAAGACTTCTGAAGCTGAGTAAAGAAAAGTAAGGTATTGTGTTGGAATTGCCTGGTGTTCTTGCCAGGGGAGTAGGGACTGGGACTAATGGGAGATATGGGACCTCCCTAATGCCCCTTCTCAACCAGTGGTGAGTCTATACGTGTCACTGGCTGGAGATCTAAGCTCAGACAGGCACAGGACTATTGTTCAGTGTTCTGCTGCAGGCTGTTTTTACTTTTGTGTACAAAGATCTTGGCTCATATAGGAATAAGAAAGGAAATACTATATTCTCAAGAAAACAGCAACAGAAATATAAGCAAGTTCACTATCTGTGTGAAGTCCTCAGATGCAGGCCTGAAGGAAAACCCCATACCTTCCGAAATAGATGCATCAGGGTTTCTTTTTCCAGATGAATACTTCTAATAAAACGTTTTCATAATTTCCATATAGTGGTAATCATTTTATTGCTTTTCTTTATCTATACCTATTACTGTTCATAGAGTAGCTGCTCAGTTCTGATAACCTAGTGGAAATGCATTCCAAGCATAACTGAAGACTTGCAAAATTTCATGAAATTCTCTGAATTTCCACTTCAAAGTACACTGGTGCAGTTTACTATGGCTGTTAATAAGACATTTTTCGGTTTAGTATTTTGATCAGGAAACGGTTATCTCATTTCCTGGTGATTTATATGTTTCTTTTCTAGACAACTTTAAGGTTTTCAAAGTTATCAACCCATAATTAAGTATTTTACAATTAGCTGGCCCATCACCATAGTAGCAAAACATTGGTCTATGGGATTACAGAGAACAGCACTGAACAAAAAAAAAAATCAGCCTTGCAGAGCCATACCCAACTGCACAGGCAATTTTGCCGAGCGTTTCAAGATGAGAAGTTGTTAACAGATCACATAACTCTTGAAAGGGAAACTGACCCAGCACAGAAATGTGTTTATCTGTAGGTACACTTGTGCTGGTTCTCATCCAAACTTTGTCTTTATTCACTCAACCAGTCCTTTAAACAGGGCCTCTAGTTTCAAAAACCAGGCTTGATTTTTACCCTCTCAAGGTGCAGCAGTCACAAAAGAAGATATCTGAAATGTGTGGGAGTGATAAACAGAATTACCATTGGTCACCATTCAGCTGTGCCCCATCTTGTGTTGAAATGAATTCATTGTGTACATCTACAGAAGTCAAATGCTTTAAAAATATAGTTTAAATTATAAAAATGTCCTTCTACTTGAGCCTACAGCAGGCTGTTAATGATTGTAATGGTAGAGTTTCTTTCCAACAAACCTCACAATAATTTATTTTTTGAGCTGGCTGTTCTCAGAATATCTTTTTTTGAAAGCCTTTTGGTCTCTGCTCACGAGCTCTCTGTTGCCTTAGAGATACTCTTGTATATTGTATGCATGAAATAAACCCAACAAAACTGTCTAGGGACTCCGCCACAGTCAGTAAAATAACACTTAGGTTCCACCACAAATGGCTGCAACTCCTGATGGTTTGCCAGGTTGGTTTTGACAGGCTGCATTGTAGATAAACAGAGACATTTCTCTTTGGAGAAATTTAAAGAATTGGATATTTGCTGTGATCCAAAGGTGAATAGAAGGAGATTGCTGGTCTGCAGAGTACTTTTTGTTTTGTCCAAGATTACATTTACTTTGATTGCCTGGTGGAAGTTATTTTATACTTGCCTGTATTTTGATACTTTGGATATAAAATTTTCATAGTTCATGTAGCCATAGAAATCTCCAATGAACAAAGAGATAAATCTATATAGAATACTGCCATGATGAGGGAAATAATGTCATCTTTCTTTGTGTCCACCAGAGCTGCTTTTAAGGGAAAAAGCCCACCAACCTTGTAATTCGTGAATCAAAAGCCTACTCTGTTCCCTACCTGTGCAGCTTCGCTGACTCTAATGGCACTACACAAGTGTAAGCAAAAGCAACACTCAGCTACCATACTTAGCAGTACTCTAGTAGTCTTCAGACTACCAGACATGATTGTATCTATTCTCATGACTTGAGAATTCAAGCTCACATTAATATCTACTTTTCTGCTTTAAAATCTGAAAGAAATCTCTACAGAGGAGCACAGATAGTCTTATATTCCTGATTTTCAGGTGTGGAAACTAAGATTCAGGGAGCAAGAACGACTACTGGAAATCCCAGAGAGGATAATATCTGGTGTTCAGAAGAACTTATCTACCTACAGGGATGGATTAAATATGGCACTAACTCTTCACTCCACACTTAGTTCAATGCATGTCATCTTCAATCCAAACTTTGCCACTTTGATAAGTTAAAAGTGAAGCCAGAAAAAAGGTATGTTTAAGATTTTTGGTTTCTGCAAATCAGCCTTGCTTTCACACAGAGTTCCTCTATAAAGCATGAGAAGTCGAATTGCTAGAAAGAGAAATACAAATATTCTTTCCTCCTTGAATATTCTTCTTTAGGGTGTTCCGCAAAGGATAATGATTTGTGTAAGATTGTGTAAGACCATATTACTTGTTACTTAAGTCTCTGAAACATTTCTTAAAAATCTTCTATTAATTAAACATGGAATAAAGCTTCTTTTTTTGGTCACTTATGAAACTGGGGGCAAGTCTTCAAATAAAATTGCAATATGGTGTGATTCTGCTAGTTATGAAGTATACTCAGTTTTTTCTATTTTAAGTAAATACAAGTATTTTTACTATTTTATGGAAGACACTGTTTAATTTTGCCAGAGACTATCTCTAGTGTCTATAGGATTCATTACTTATAAATATTTAAGGACTGGGCATGTGATTCAATAGAAGCATAGAGCTTTCAATGCATAATTAGTCAAGATATAGCCCAGGTTAGATATGTGGTATATAAGGGTCTAAATATTGAACAGCTAAAGCAAATCTGATTCTAATGTAAGTAGTTGCATTAGTTCTTCCAGGAGAAATCTGTTCTTTGTTTCTCTCAGGTCTTGCACATTTTTCTGTCTCTTTTATTTTTTGAGTAAACAGTGTGTATGAGAATCTGATTCTCTGAAGGCACATGTATAATTTATTTTTTACAAGAAATCTCAGTCCTTGTGGCTCAAAGTTAAATATATGCATGTATGCACAATCAAAGCCTTTGATTACAATTGGAAAGTTTAAGTAGTAGGTGGGCTCTGCGAAGAGTTTTTATCTACTTCTTTTATTTGACCTCATGTTTATTTGGGTGCACTGAATTATTATACACTTTAAGCAGACTTGCACTGGAAATCTCCAATTCCTGTATTATTTCTGACTGCCTTTGTAACAATAACTGCAGAGAACTTGGTTAGACACCAATATGTTCTTACAATATTTAACTGTGAAAAAACAACTAGAAATTGGAATTAAAAAGGTGATATATAAATATACAATCTTAGCAGCCTACATACATACATACACTGCATAAATTCTTTGTTGATTTTTGAAGGGAATTAGGCCTCTACCTCTTTTTCACCCTCCTGTATGGAACAAACTTCTAAGAGGTTTATTCAGTGTACCATGCTTCCCAAAAGGGTCCATTAACTTGAATACTCTTTACATTGGAGTTTTTAGTTCTAGGGTAAGTGGTAATAGCTATTAACAGTGTTGCTGGGCCCAAGAAACAATCTTCCAATTAACAAAATCATATGAATGTCACCCTCTTGGAGCAACTCTACAAGTCAGCTAAGTTGACCCACTAACTGTTCTTCAGCTTCAATGTGACTTTTCTAGACTGAAAAATTTGTCTAGTAACCCATACAGATATGGAATTTGTCCGTGCAGAGATATGATTTTAATCTATCATCAAGAATATATTTGTAATCAGCTTTTGTGTGGTAGGTAGTGCCTCTTTTATGCTTAGGGTGCCAAGTGAATGAGGCAAGCTCTAAGGAATTTCAGTGGACTGGCTCAGACCTTCCTGAACTGGCAAATGAACTGCACAGTGGGTTGTATTCTCATGTATTTAGCAAATGCTACAGAGGCAAATAAATCACCACAGACACTGAGAGAGGTATAAATTTCAGTCTGAAATGTGGACATGTTTCCAAAACTGCAATAAAGAGCTGTCCTTTGTATCTGAATATGTCAAGCTGCTGGTATCTAATGTGAGCTGAGGTTGTCTGACATCGGTTACATTATGGCTAGTTCAGACTTCTCCTATTTGGATAGCATGATTGAAACTTTAGTGCAGCGTACTCTGTACAAATGACAGTACCTTGGGCAGAACATGGCAGATTTTAGCAAACAGATTAAAGGGAAGCTGAAGTGACTTTCTGCTCTTTTTGACTGTTTTTGTCTGTGTGGTCTTATACTGTTGCAACATGTATGGAAATATGTTGATGCATCATGACTTCTACAATAGAATTTCAAAGGAAGAAAATGAATGTAAAGGGTTCTTTTCCTAACATGGAAATTGCTGAAAGATCTGCTATTGGTGATGCTCTAATCACTTTGTACTCTGCCTTATCAAGTAGTTTTGAATAAGGATGGAAATTGTGATTCAGTTTAAACAGAATTAGTTTTACAAGCAGAATAAAAACCCCTATCCTTTGTGCTTGGCTGAGTAAACTAAATTTCCCAATGAATGACTTAGTTGCTGTGCTTTTGCTTCATAGATTGCATGTGGAGTGTCGGATATCTTTTAAACAAAAGAAATACCTAATTACAGTGTTTATTCATCTGAACCTGTTGGATAGAAGTGCTTAAAACTTCAGGTGGGACTTGGTAGAAAACTTTAAACAAAGTCTGTCTGTACAGATTCTGTGTGTATTTTCTGGCACTGCACTATTTCTCTTTCTTACCCACCTAATAAAAAGAACTATGCATAGCATATGGCTCTGTGTTTGTTGGAGATCTGCTGCATGGGCCCACCACAGGAAGATATATCAAGATTAATTTATGTATTATATTCTCTCACTGGAAGGTTTTGTTCTGTAGGAACATTCTGATTATATTTTTGCCATCCAGGAACTGAAAACCCTCAAGCAGAAACAAAAAAGCAGTCGATAAGGACGTTATCCAGTTGTCCGCAAAGTGATGTCCAGGACACCTTGAGGTAGTGTCCCAAGATGTCCAAGTCTTTCTCGTAGTGCTGGCTGGTGAGGTTAAAAGCCTATAGAGAACATGCACCTCTTGATATGGGAGCTGAAGTTTGGCTGGATAGGCTCACAACACCTAAAATGGCACAATGCACCTCTGTCTGGGCAGTGGGGTCTCCTGCTCACTTCTCCTGTTGCCAGGGAGGAATGTTTGATCTAGATTATAAACTGTTACAGCCATCCCTAATTCCAAATAGATCAGAAATAAGTTTGTAGTTTTTATTCTTAGATATTTTTTTCAAACTTTAAAAAAAATTGTAAAAATTATTTGCACTAGTGCTAGAAGTGATTTCAAGGATTATGTCTCAGGTGCAGATACAACACATTTTTTATCCCTTTGCTGTTTATAATCAAAACATGAACAAAAGGGTATTTAATATTAATTCTCCAACAATGATCTCTCCACAATGTCAAGACCGCAGATAAAAAACCATTCATTTATGTGTTGTGGTTGAAACACAGATATCACTAAAGTGGAAAATGGTCAGCCATAAGCAACATCATTTCCCCATATCCTCAAGCTGTTATTAATGGTAACACTATCATTCATTATTTACCTTTTCTGTATTTAATCTGTGACCTAGAGACAAAGTACTTTATAATCAGGCAGCAGGTTTTTGACCCATCTAATCCCAGCCGGCATTTCTGAATCTATTTATACTTAATTTAAAATATTTAGTTAATATTTTTAATCATTAACATTGTAGCCTTACAACTGTATTATAACTGTTAATGCCTCCCAAAAAGGAGATTAGGATTTTTCAAATGAAAAAGTAAGTAATTTCCTAGTATAAAGATTAGATAAATTTTATGATTTCAGTCAACCCTTAATGCATTTTACTTTCTGAAGATATTAAGAATTTACATTGCTCTCAAACAAACAAAAACAACAAAACAGAAACTTCAGTAGATTCAATACCCCCTAAAACTGAGAAAGGGTTGCAGGCATTTATGTCAAGGTGGCATATGCTTTTGATAGCTCTGTTTTAGCAATTTTCCTGAACAGGAAGACATTGTTTTTGCTAGCTCTGTGAAGAAGTTTGCAGTATGATGGATAACACATCCTAAATAATTAGACAATGTAGGGCTGTAAATCCTCACAGAAACAATGCCACTCTCTGATTAGTTGTTTCTTCTGCAAAGGGCAGTGTACAATGATGGAACAGAGCCATTCATTTTAGATACATTCCATTTGCAAGTAATTTTTCACATGAAAGAAAAACAAGATGTATGATAGTTTACATGTCAATTAAAGCACGTTAGGAATGAAAGCATTTTCAGAAGCCTGAAAACAAAGTTTTTCAAATGAAGAATTAGCTCCTGGTTAGAGACTAATACCTGTGCAAAAATCAACAGTGGCCTCATTATGAACCTACCTTCCTTGGATTCTTGCAATTAACAATGAAAATGAATGGGAAGGACTTGTCTTGTAATTAGCGTGGGTTGGGACATCTGAACTGTCCCAGCGAGAGCATCTGAACTTTCCCAGTGCAGTGAATGAAAACTTCAAAGAAGTCATTATTCTTTCAGTTCAGTTGGCTGATTGGCTGGAGTTTTTTTTAAAGGATTAGCTCCCTGCTGTGGCAAATAAGTATTGAAATGCTGGAAATGCTGATTTTCAGCAAGACTGTTCAGAATGAAAGCTGCTTTTTCTTTCTATTAATCTTATTCCCATGTATCACTAAAATGTAGAAGGGGGGGAATTCAGGGAAGAATCTGCATTATGAGAAGAGTGCACTTTGACTTGATTGTGATGCCATCTCTCCTTTGTAGGATTGTCAAGTTTTCAATGCTAGGAAGTCAATCAGTTATCTTAACTTCCAGTGTCTCTAAAATAACTGCAGTGGATGAAAATGCACCAGTTAGAATGATATTGTGGAATGAGAAGATGAATTCACAAGTAGAAAGTTCATTGCTATTAGCTGTTGTTTCTTTAAAGCCATTTTTCTCTGCTGCTTGTCCAAAGAAATAATTTTCTATAAGCTTCTTCAGGTTTTTGCCTTTAACCACAAGGACATGCATGCTGCATTTTCCAGTGCTGGTACCATGCCAATAAACTAATAACACAGTGTTCCTCTTAATAAGGTGGCAGTTTTCCTACCTCTGGAAATTAAGAATGTCAGTCTGCAGCAATTTGGCATGAGGTAGCTCTGCCCATATCACTCTCTTCCAGTAGCAGTGAGAACAAAGTGCTGTTATTATCCATAAGCCCAGATCGAACTTGAAGTTCTTTATGCAATATATCTTGAGCTCATCCCCTAGTCAGCAGTCCTTCTACAGAAGTCAGAAAGGCCTTCTTGTAAGTATTTCTGCCCAATATCATACAGCTGGCAGACAGGAAAGGGAAGGAGTAGACGAGAAATAAAATGTTAATCACTGCCTCTCTGCAGCTTGTAGATATTTGAGTAATACGCACATTATTGTGTAAGCAAAATGGAAGATATCAACTCATGAATGTGAAAAATGAAATCAACCTTTACTTAGAAGGATTACTTGCACTTCTAGACTAACAAGCCTCAGAAAAAGCAGGATGCTGCACAATGCAGTGTAACTGTGCCAATAATTTTCCATAGAGCTCAAGTGCTTTCTCTGGCAAAACACTCCCTGAGTAAGGACTGCAAATGCTGTGACAAGTGAAAAAAAAATATTTGTTATTTTAAAAAATGTATGTGATCAGAATTGTGACTGCAAGAAGTGACAGTAGATGTATGTCCTGTGTATTTTCAGTCTTTCTGCTGACTCCTGTGGAAAAATAAGTCTGTGCTATTCTTTACACCAGTTAGCACTGCAGAACCAACACATCTCTGGGAAGGAACGAACTGAATTCTGATCTGGTTGTATTAATTAAATCCCAAATGCAGACTCTTTATTATAGATGATGACGTATGGACCATAAACAGACCAACTTGATGTCCAGATCTTGGGCAAAATTTTAGTGGTGGAAATGAGAAAACCTTATAAGTCAAGTAGATCTCACCAGGAGTTACAACAATGAACACTGAACTCACTAACACCACTTATAGACTAATTTTTCAGCAAGTAATTGCATTTTAATGCAAATTTTCTTGTCCTTGAAGTTCTCTTTGTTCATCTGTAAAACAGATGCTATTTGGGCAATGGGTAGATCAGCTTATTAGAGTGTAGGCATTAATGCTTCTGTGACCAGTTTCTTCCTAGCCTACTCTTACCATCAAATGGTACTTGGGTGCTAACAGAGATAAGAGAAGCTTCCCTTTCTATAGCTGTGCTTGTCTTTCTCATTGCATATTTTTCTTTTCTTTCCTCCTCTCGTGCTTACTGCTCTGTTTTTCCTCACTGCTCAAAGGCCTCAAAGTTGAGAACGTGTTTTAGGGATGTGAAACTAGTTCTGAGGACTTTAGGAAATAGTGTGTGATTAAAAATGTGCATTTATAGTTTTCTCCACTGATAATGTTTAAAGCAATTTCCTGTGCTCTTAAGGGCTGCTTTAATTTTAACAGATGGTACCATTTTTCATCATCAAAACTGTAAATTTTTATATAGTTTACTTGCATATAATTTGTATTTGTTTCCTTGCAGGTTCTTAATTTTTTGAATGTAATAGTTCTCAGTGTATTCTGCCATGTACCACTATACTGTGCCAAATATTCAGCACTGATTTTCATATTGGCTTACATCAATTGTGCTATTAGTGTAAAATGGATGGGAAACACATAGAATGTAATATTCTGAATGTTTTCATTCTTCAATCTGATATTAATAATTCAGAATGAATTTAACAGCAAAGATGCAGTTAAATTCATGCCAGGATTTGAAAATAAATTCACCACAGGCCCTTTTGACTATGTTTGTTATTTGTTGGCTTATTGGCAGTAATTTTTCCTTTCTGTCCCTCTGCCACGTGTATTCCCTCCTTCTAGCCTGTCCAAAGCACTGCTACAAAGTCTGTCCTACTAAAACCCATGATTCATCAAACAAAATTGCTCAAGATCCCAGCTGATGTACTTGTATAATCTCAAATGATTCCTACTCTTTTCTTGTTCTACCAATTACCTTCTGTGCCAGAAAAAAAAAAAAAAAGCCATGCTTTTCGTAGCAAACTTATTTTACATGATGTGGCAAGTTTCCTAGAGTCTGCAGCCTTCCTATGAGGCAGATGGAAAATTCTGTGACAACTTCAGTTAAATTTAAAATGAAGTTTTGGATGAATTCAATATGAAGGTGAAATTCTGACTGAAATAGTAGCTCCTCTTTTTTTTATTTTCAGCTTAAGTTGGATTGGGTTTGCACTAGCAAACAGTTCAACTATACTGAATTTGTGTTTTCCGCTGCCCTAACCTACTCATTGCTTATAAAATATGGTTTTGAAATGTCTGTTTTATTGCTGAAATGCAAGCTGAAGCTAACCCTAAACTATCCCTATGGAGCAGACCCTTCCAGGTATCTCACTGTGTTGTTATTTTTCTCTGGTTCATGCATGGTTTTAAACATTACTGTGCTCTCCTTGTTATATATAGTTGTGTGTTTATCTCTCTCCTACCATTTCCATGCTTTTTTTCTCAAAATGTAGTCATGCGAGAAATCTTTCCTTCTTAGTTGAACATGCCAGTAATTGCTCCTCATTCAACATGTTCTGACTGTCATTCTGTGTTTTCTCCCATGTTGATTCTTCTTGCATCCTTTTGCGTTCAGGCATTTCATGACAGCAGGTTATATTATTCTATATTGGTAAAACACTGTGTGAATATATAAACTTATATACATGATTTTTAAGAATCACGCAGATCTGAAGAAGTGATATTTTAAAATTCTTTGAGATTGATTTCGGTTTGGTATGTGTTGACTTGTGCTGAAATTGCATGTGTTTAAGTTGGGTGATACTTGAGTTATTCAGCTGGTGTCTACTGACAAAGAACAGTACAAGGCAAACTGAAGCTGATGAGTATTTAGGACAGAGAAGTGTGAAAATAATCAGTTGTATAGATGACTCAAGCAAATGATACTAAGCCAGTTCTTTATGGTTTACGTGTTAGGTTACAACTCAGCATGACCTAGCCTCTGGAGCATTTGTGTGCTTTTGCTGTTAATGATTTCAGACGTGTTTTGTCTGCATCTGTTTTAAAAGCCCACAATCTCCTATTTTGCCGTACAATATTAATATTTTTCTTTTCATATTGGATAACTATTAAACTGGTAAATGTATTAGAGTTAAATGGACA
Source organism: Coccyzus lansbergi (assembly GCA_033558105.1). Taxonomy (NCBI): domain Eukaryota; kingdom Metazoa; phylum Chordata; class Aves; order Cuculiformes; family Coccyzidae; genus Coccyzus; species Coccyzus lansbergi. The sequence goes on from JAUMJK010000358.1 coordinate 855,675, forward strand.
TTGTCATATTTCTCTAAAATTTCTTTGTATTTTTTTTTTCTCAGTGAAGATGGAAGGAGAAAGCTTTCAAGCCTTTTTTTGGACTTGTCCATTGTCCATTTATTCGTTTACTGCTTTTTTGATGGGACTTTATTTTAATGGCTTTTTCTTACCCTCTACACTTTTGCCTTAGTATCAGAGATAATGGTGCTGCTCTGAGAGCTGGGCTTGACAGTCTGGGGCAAGTACTACTACCACAGAGAAAGTGTATTAGCAAATAGGAGTTTTTCTTCTATTCTTTACCCTGAAGGATATCCATGACCATTACTATGCATATAATGGGAGGTTTTACTCTAGCAATGTCTTTAGAAGATGAACATGCCCATACATAGTTAAGTCTATGGATTATCCAGTCTGATAATCACCTTGTACCTCTGTGCAGCACAGTAAGGTGCATCATATCTGCAACAAACATATGCAAAACGTGTGATTTATATAGTAGTGTCATGTCCTTTCTTAAAGTAACATGATTCAGTATAAACATGTAGAGATTCCTGAAAATGGGGGCTTGGTTGCCTTGAGGCTTTTTTTGTTAGAGTTAGTTATGATACCAGGAACAGGACATCTCTGCCAGTGTGGAGCTTTGCAAAAGTTAATGTATTATGTTGAGTTGTGAGAAGTGTAACCCTAAAAAAATATTGATCTACAAAATACTTATATCTAGTCTTGTATTCTACAGAAGCTGAGGATATCAGTTTTTTATAATGTGCTTACCTTGAATGGGTTGAAACACAGATCCAATTACTTCTAAACGTAGTCTCCTGAGAATAAAAATCAGGTAAAAATCTGCTTATTAGCCACAATAAAATATTGAGTCTCAGATGAATGTTTCTAATTCTGTTCCAAAATTTTCCTGCTAGTAGATTGTATAATTGCTAATTTTAATCGTACATTCAGAAATAAGAAGGCTGGCAATCAAGTTATATTTTATATTTGTAAACTGTAGCATTACATTAATGTGTTGAGGTATTTTCTGATTTGTGATTAAAACAACTTTCCATCATGTGTGCATGCCCTGACTGGTTTAGTTTTCTGGTCTACTGTATCACGTACTGCACTGTAAGGCCAGAGTATTTACTTTTTTGACAGGGTGACACAGAACATTTTCTAACTTATCTCCAGAAAATCTTGTAGAGATCTGACAAGATAATAGCTTTTGCCTGTATCCTGTGCTTTTTACTGTTTAGTTATTCAGTCTCTTATCTGGCGCTGTGAGCTCCTTAGATAAGTGTTACTCGATTGTTTAATAACTAAGGTGCTTTTCATAATGCCTATCATGCTGCCAGAAACCACACTGTTTATTTCATTCATGTTCTGATCAATTGGGAATTAAGTAATTACTATTTTGGGCTATCTCCAAAGGTTTTTTTGCCTCTGCAGCACCCTCCATTACAAGGATGCTGAATTCTGGCACTCAGTTGTGTTGAGGTGTGTTGCTACTTACAGGAGAGCAGTAAGAAATAAATTTCTTGGTCCTTAGGACCCAGGTTGTACGGATTGCCAGCAATGATGAACCATGCATATGAAATTGCTCCGTAGATCTTGGGAATGATTTTGCTTTTTCTTATGCTGAATGTGGTATAATTCTGTTTAAAATACTTAGTTTGGTGCCCTAGGCCAAACATCTTCATCAAGCATGTCATTAGAGGCTATCTAAATGGCCGAGTACTCATTAGGAGTGGAGAGCACTTACTCTGCACCTGCAGAAGAGCAAGCGGTTAGTCTCCTCTGCACGGAACTGAATTCACTCTCAGCAAATCAAGCTATGCGAACCACACCAGCCTGTAGTAAGTGGGGAAGTTCAGGGGATTTGCTTCAAAATTGCTCTGCTGCTCTGAGCTATAATGCTAATATAAAAACAGCCTTTTGCGTCTCTATCTCTGCTGTCTTTTCTTCTTTCTCTTTTTGTGTTACTTATGGGAAAGGCAGATCTAGCAGAGAGGTGACTTTGTGATCAGAAGCTTGTTACCTGTGGTTTGGTTGGTTATGAGGAAGTCCTATGATAGAAGTGGCTCTGAGGGAGTTTTATATCTTGTCTTTCAAAGCATATACTCTTCTTCTGCTCATTGTGAAAGAGCTGGAAGACAAGCTTATGCAATTACACCAAGCCCACCATCATGATACATAACTGCAGGAGGCAACTGTAACTGCAAACTATTCTAATAAATACTTTTTCTGCAAAGAAGGAGCAGTAATAGGCGCAAGTCACCAGTGGAGACTGCTGGAAATGCAACCATGGCATGCCTCTATTGACAGTGGATGTGCCTGCAGCTACCATGGAGATAGATTTATATTAACAACTGAGATTGTAAAAGGGATGTTAAAAACCAAGCCTCAAACCCTGCAAGTCATTTACAGAGTAATGACAGAAATCTTAATGGAAGTGGGAAATACTTTGAATTCACTTTATTTTCTTTACAGAGGAATCTAGTGATCTTCTTTCTTCTTCTTATAGGCAGTTCATAAGACAGACTGCTATAAAAAGAATAATAGGGAGTGATTTACATTATCACTAAGTTCAGTCTTGAAGCCAGTAATTTTGGTGTCAACCTACAATTACAGGCAATCACTTCCACTGTCTGGTTGTACTAGTCTGTTAATGTTTACAGTGTGTACTTACCTAATGCACAGCATTGTGTGGAGTTGATTGTACTTTTGTTGTAATTAATCAGCTACATTTCATTTTCTTTATGATGTAATGTCGGTTCTGTGGAAAGCTATAGGCAGATGAATGTGTTTCTACTTAAAAGAGGAAAGAAATAATCTCTTCCAGTTTGGTTCCTACTCTCTGCTTGCTCAGTAGCTTCACAGAGGTTGTGCATATCTAAGAAGGTCAGGGAGAGGGAGATTGAGTCATTGGCAACTCCCTTTTGAAGGTAACAGAAGGCCTGATATTGCAGACCAGACCTGACCCATTACATGGAGAAGACTACTGCCTCAGTTAAGACATGTGGAAAGAAAACCTCCAACTCAAGTATTTCCACTATTGATCTTCTAAGTAGGTAGTAATGAAAACCCAGCAAGAAATTGGAGGGCAGATAAAGGGACTTCAGGGCCTTGGGAAAAATGGTGAAGGGATCGGGTGCACAGGTAGTGTTCTCTTCTGATGTTCCTATTACAGGGAATGATGAGGGAAGGAGTAGGAAGAACCAGGAGATAAATACCTGTCTCCAGACATGGTGAGAGGAGCAAAACTTTGGGTTTGTTGACCATGGGTTCACCTGTACAACACCAGGCTTGATGTCTATGGGTTGAGTACTCTTGTCTCCAAGGCAAAAAAGGATGCTTACTTAGCAACTAGCAGGGCTCATCAACAGAGCTTGAAATGCTCTTTTGCAACTGAGCAATTCTACGATTCTATGTGAAAGATTTCTTGGGGGGTAATTTCTGTTAGGGTTATGATAACCACTGAAACCACCATCAGCACATTCAGCTTAATATGCAAAATATTTGAAGAATTTTTGAGAAACACTGTTGTACCATCTACACAAGGTGAGTGCATGGAAATCACTGCCCTCCTGATAAGAGAAGGGATCTCAGTGGTTCTTGCAGGACAGGCAAAAGACATGCCAGATTTAAGATTTCAGGTTGGAGATAGCACTCTTTGGAATCAGTCCACAGAAAATGCCTAAGCATCAGAATATTTTCAGGCAATTTTTTAAAATGCTTTTTGCCAAGGTTATTCATGGAGTTTGAGTGTTACAGAACTGTATGATTAAGTTTCTTTTTTTTACTTTGCAAAAGCCTCAATCAGTTAATTCTCATTTCTACTTAGACTTAGAACACGGAGAGAATACTGTATTCCCTAGGCCAAAATAAAGGAGTTTCTCCCTTCCTCATTTCTGGTCCTAAGAAAACCTAACATCAAAACTTATGGAATTGCTGATGGTCCTAATTGCTCATAGATTTGCCTATTTGCTTTGCTAGGAACGTAGTGGGTTTTTATTCAACTGCAACAGTTTTCTCTTGCATCCTGCAAAGGATGTCCCAGCTAGACATGTGAGTCTGAGGCTCTCTGTGACCGCAGTCCATGGGGAAGCATTTGAGTCTCACTGCCCTTGTGAACCACACAGAGTGTTGACATTTACGTAGCACAGGTAATGTCATTAAGGGAACTACATTGATGATCGTGCATAGGCTGAAATGAGACCAAGAAAATCTTAAACACTCTGTATTGGCAAGTTGGAAAAACTCAGCCACTTCCATGTGAATCATTTCCATGCATCATTTAAAAAAATCCTGGCAGCCTCTTCTGTCTTCCTTTAGTTGTACGTATTCGAAGAAGAAGTGAGAAAATAAAAAGATGCAGGCTTTAGGCTTTTCAGTGTAACAGCTTACAGACAATATTGAAGTTTTTGATAATTACTGAGAGTTCTTCTGCGTGACGCTTTTGATCATTATATTTTCATAAGGATTCCTGACTTTGAGGAACACAGACCTTTTGTGAATTCTTGCTGTTACAGCTCTGTGTTTAAAAAGTAAAAAAAGGCAACCTTTTACATAAGTTTTCTGTAAATCCTTCTCATTAGGCAAAGTGTTGTGTTTGATTCATTTAACCCATCTACTTGTGTGATACAGCAGTCACTTCATTAAACATCTAGATGAGAATAAACAGAAAGCAAGCTGTCTTGCAAAACCTAGATCTTGTGTCATGTGTTAGACTATGTTAATCATCCAAGTTTTCTGTATTAAAAGGTAATTAATGCTTATAGCATTAAAATTACAGTATACAAAAATCTGATTTTTTTATGGCAGGCATGCACACAGATACGCACACTTAATCCTCGTACAATGATTAAAACCCAGTTATATATCAGCTGATATTCTCACATAATTTCCTTTCTCTTAAATAAATTCTCATCTTTCTTACCCAAATTTGCAACTCATAAGTTATGCAGTGTAGCACTATGAAAGTAAGACCACACAGTCTAAATTTAGGCTGAAGAAATGTAGTCTTATAGTCAAAGAACAGCACTCTTTAGGGAGCTATACCAACTAGAAATCTGGGGAAGGAGAGCATGCGGCCAGTTTGTGGGGAGCTTTGCATCATGTCAGTGTGGGGAATGATGAGGTCAACACACTCTAGGTAGCAGCTCCTCAGAAAAGTAAGTGTTTCTGGTTTCTCTAACAGAAATGGATGTCTAGAGTGTGGGTTTCCACAAATCTCATTACCTGATAACCACACAGTGATGCAGCATTATCTCTAGGAATATATTACTATGTGCAACCTTGGTGGTCATTGTTTTAGTTCTCAGATCTTACGAATCTTTGACTGCTTCACGAGTAGGGGGGAACAAAGTTAGGTGTGAGAGAATTCAGTCTTTGAGGCAGAAAATAGTCTGCAAAGCAGTTGAAATGAAGGTACTGCAACTATTCCATCCTGAAGCATCTAAGATTTGAGTGCACTACTCATACCTTGACACCCCTGCCATCTCCCAAACTCCTTCATGGTGTGATTCCCACTGTGTTGATGATCCTTAAGACATTTTCTAGTGTTTGAGAGCTTAAAAAGGCATTCTGGCACACTATTTCATCATACATAAGGCTCTTCCTTACTTTGCTAAACTTTAAGGCTGTTGTGAATATATATCCTAATGAAGCAATAAGGATGATCCTGATGGTCTTGCATTTGGCCAAAACACATTCTGCAGTTACTGTTACTTAAGTATATAGTCTCAGGTATTGATGAGTTATCATTTACTAGTACTTACTGTTCAGTGAACACTTTTACTTTGATCTTGATCCTGGTACCACAGAGAGACTGCTCCCATGTTGATGAATAGTGCTCTGTAAGTATTGATGGGTTGATGAAGAGCAGGTACTATATGGTAAAAAGTGAGAGAATCTAGTCCCCTGGGAGTCAGACATTCCTGAGGAGATGTGAAGTAGTAAAGATAAAAGGAGCTTAATGTACTACAACATTTGAAAAAAAGGTTATCCTCCTCCTTCACCTGAGCAGACCTTGGACAGGCTGTTGCGTTACTGCTGCTTAATTCTAGGAAAATAATCCTTAACTTTTGTGTTTCTGCTTCTTTGTTTTGGGATTTTTCTGGATGAGAAGAAAGGGATGGAGTTAGGGAGAGATAAATAAACCCTGTTAGGTATGTAATTATATAGAAATAGAAAACCAAAAAAAGAGAATGCTGCCTTCCTTTCCTGGAAGATGTGGGTTTTTTTCTGTCTTTACCATAGAAAAAGCAAACAGCAACTTTTCCTAAACACAGGCCCAACTTGTTCTGGATGCTGCATTTCAGAACTTCATCTAATCAGGGCATGGAATAACAAGAAGGCTGAAAAATCATCTACCAAACCAAAATCAAATTATCATCCTTTTTATCTCTGCAGTCCCATTCAACTTTTCAGTGCAGTACCAGCGCATAGACCTTTTTGGGCTGTAAATGAAGGCAGCTGTTGGCTTGTGATACCAGATTCTAGCCAAAATTATCAGTTTGATGGTTTGAGGAACATTGGTAATCATCCTAAGCTTGTAAAAGGCATAAATATGTCTACTAACTATGGTGCAAAAAATTAAAGATTTGTTTCCTAATTGAAGGAAATCACATTAAAAATGAGAAACCTTAACAAGTTTGGATGACTTTCTGTATCCATGCTTTTGAACATGTGCTTTTACCACAAAATTAGCATAAATACCAAGGTCTGACAAGCAGTGTATCTTGCCATCTATGGGTTCAAAGGTAAAAGGAACAAATGTCAATACAGTAAATGTAGGGAATAATGTGTCACTGAGTATAATAAACCAAATGTTTGGTTATTTTATTGTTAGTCTTTACTTTTTTAGCAAGATGGTGTGCCAGAAGCACGGATGAGCTCAGCTGAATTAAATTTGCCTTTACTAGTAAGCTTTATTTTTTTTCTTTCAAAATTAGACGTAGCCTCGTTTGAAGTGGAAACTTCTTACTTGGCTTACCTGTCCTTCAGTTAAAAAATGAGCTATTTCAGTGCAAAGCAAGAAAACATTTGGATAATGTAAAACAGGAGCACATAGATCCTTTAGGTTGGTGCTGTATATTTTATATGTGTGTGGTTGTAAATAGTGAACAACATACTGACAAAGAGGACTTGGGCATCTTGAGGGGCATATTCATGCCAGATGGAGCTATATGCCTTATTGGTCAATGGAGCAGAATTTCAATAAGACAAATGGGACTAATAAAGCTTAAAGCACTTGTAGCTACACAGTGACTTGTGTATGTAGACATGACATTAGACTGACTAAAACAGCCTTTGACAAAATGAACATAAATGAGGTAGGTCTAAATGCAGGTCTAGACTGTCTTGAACTTGACAAATACAGGAAGATTAGAGTTTATAAAAACAGTCATTCTATGATCTAGATTTAATTCTCCTTGAAGACTATGAAGCTGAACAATTTTACATGACCGAGTATTTAAATAGAAGATTAGAGAGACATGTATGGGAATGTAGGTATGTGACCATACAGTACTCAAATGCATTTCGGCTGGGATATTTCTCACCCCAGTAAACTGAAGAAGTATGCAACTAATTTTTTTTTCCTCATTCCTTGCCAGTTCTCCTCAATCTGTCTCTTTTGTCTGTCATTGAAAAGAGAACATATGTTCTCTGGTAGGTTCTTTGTCACTTACCTAATGTGGTATAAGGAAAAAAATTAGAAAGCCCTACCCAGCACATTACTAGTACTTATTCCTACAAATCTGGTTTCTCAGCCTCAAATGACTCTTCCCTCAGCTCATGTGATATATCCCCTGTCTGTAGAAGTCCAATGTGGTAGGCTAAGAGCCTTGATTAGGTTTCCAGCATTGCTGCTGAAACATGAATCATTTGTAAGTATAGTGTGCGTTTCCAGCAGGAGGCAAGGAGACATTTCAAGCCCTGTAAGCAGCTTCAGAGAAGGAAGAGAGTAACCTTCACCGGTGTTTTAGACAAAGTTCATCAGGCTGATAAGAAAAACATTTTTCCTTTATTCCTAGACAATAGATGAAAAATTACTGAAGGTATAATGGCTGCAGTTTAATTATACAGTCTCTTTATTACAAGATTGCGAGATAATTTGCACAGCTTTCTAAGATACTTTGCATATGCAAAAATTTCTATGACTTATTATAGCTATTTATTTAGGTTCTTTGGTGGAATTCTCTCAATTGATATTAATTAATTACTTATGTTCCTATGACTATAAATGTTACTAAAGAAGTCTAAAGTTTTCATTATTATTCTGTGAGTAAAGGATGGCCTTCCAGATATCACAATAGAAAAGAAGCTATTTCTTGCCTAAAGGATTTAATCAGAAAAATCAGCCAGTGAACAATTCAAAATTCACAGTTCATTTCCACTTGTTACCTCTGAGGGTCAGTTAAAAATATTTTTAATGTTTCGACATATTATTTTCTTTGTTCCTCATTACAATAGAACTGGAATTGACCTAAAAGTTAAATGAATACCTAGGGACTTAAGAGTAATTTTGTACTAGTTTTCAGCCAAAGTAAGTTGTGACCTTACATTTTATAAAAGACAAAAGTACGTCCTTTATCAGATGCCATGTTTAACAAGATAAGAAAATTGTTCGTTCCTATTTCTCTCATTCATATAAAAACTACTAATAAATGAAAGAAACCTAAATTATTTGGTTTGCCAATGTTGACAATCCTATAATCCATCTTTATTGTCATGTAGCCATCATTATCTTTCATTATTTATAAGTAGGATGAAATAGTTGAGCTTATATTAAAGTAACTGGCAACACAGGCTATGCTCTTATAGACAAGCAGAGAGGATGGTGACAGAAGTGAGTAAATAATGAATTTCCTTTTTATTCTTCAGTTTATATTTTGTTGCAGTACCTATTTTTTCTATGTTTTATTAAAGAGATGTTATAAATTCCTGTAACAACATGCTTACTATTTAATTTTAAAAAATAAATAACTTTCCTGGGTTACCTTTGAATTATTAAATTTTAGCAACTTGGCACCTTTTTAGAGCTCCTCCCAGTTAAGCTCATTCATTCTCTTTTTAAAATACCTTACATACAGAATGAGACAAGTCAATTTTTATGTGAAATAACCCAAAGAAATGGAAATGTACTGCTTAGTAGTATCACGTGGCATTTTCTTCTTTTGGATCACTTCCAAACATATGGCCATGCTCTGTGGGAATGCTATACCAACATATAGCACTGCCCTTGTTCAAATTTGTCATGATGTTGTTCCACTTGTATTGTAGTAACGCAGAAATCTGGTTTAGCTCTATGTTTATTCTTATTGTTCCTGAGCTTCCCATGACTACATATACATGTTCTCATCTTTGGTCCTTCAGTAGCGAAAGACGCATGATTTTTCATTTTCTGTAAATATACATTCATCCATCTAATGTTTGTTGTTGAACCTTAATTAAGGATTTGAAAATATTTTGAAGCTGTAAGAAATAGAGTCTTGTCTACTTCAATCATATGTGTTATGACAGCAGGATTTTCCCAACTTCTCTGAAAAGTCTATAGTGAGATCATGAGATGCTTATTTTGGTTTTAGATTGTAGTCATCGCTTGCTGAAATCTTCAAAACTCAACTCTGTGTTGACTTTCTAGCTTGCCAGCATCATAGATGCTAACCTTTATTAAACCCCTTGAGAGCTTGAGAGAATCCCTTGCCAATCACAAAGATTAGCCTTGTTCTCAAGTTTGGAATGATAGAATTCAGGATCATTAGATAAGCTGGGTTTTTTTTAATTGTTTGGTTTTGCTTTGGTTTTTTTTTTTTTTCTGTCATAATTTTAGTGATGAATGGATCAGAGCTAATGAATTCCTTTCATCATGGCAAATGATTGCCTCCAGCAGAGCTCCTCTTATGAATGTAGAAAGCAGAGGGTCTTCTGATATCATTTGGACATGTTACTTGACCTGTCAGTCTTGTTTAATTATTACAGCTACCATTAAGAAGCAAATGTTAAATGTCAAAAGATAACAGCTCCCTAAAATGCCATGTGAAGCAAGTGCTTTTTGCATGCAAAACCTTTCCTTTGTGTGAAAGAAGTATTGATATACACTCTTTGAAAAATTCATCTTGTAGATTACATCAAACAATTAAAAGGATTTGAACCCTTTCCCTCCCTCATAACTTTTTCCAAATTAAATCTCAACCCAGTGTTCCAGTCTGATGGGTGTCAACTGCAATAGGATGACTTGTATGTACAACTGATTGCTTTTGAAAATCTGCACTTAATATAATTGGTGTGCTTCGCAGTTTAATTAAACCGAGCGTATAAGGGAATGCAACCTCCTTACTTTTCTAAAGCAGGGAGAGATCTTCACTACTTTGGTTTGAATCTGTGCAAGCCTTCTTTCTGTTCCTCTTTTTTTTTTACCCTCCTCTCCTGTTAGTGCGGTTTACCCCTTCTGATACAGTCTCTGCCTGCTGGCAAGACTGGGTGTTGTCGATCTTCAGTTTCTGTTGTGGTATTTTATTAGCTGTCTGACACTGATGCAGTGAAAGTGATGTGGAGGATGTGAGAGGATGCATATGTTTCCAATCTTAAGACATTGGAGAGCCATCACTGTGCTGGGGCCCTGCGCTGATGCCCAGGCAGGGTCACAACTGCTGAATCTTGGGTAGTTCAAAGGCAGATGGAAGAAAATCAGGTAATGGACTGAAGCAATGTGTGACTATGAAATAAAACTCTCAGGAAGGTTGGCCTTGTATCTGTGTCTAGCAGCATGGTACTAGCATATACTTTAGTCAATTGCTTTTAGAGCATTTTATTGTGCTGCTTACCATAATGCCTTTATTGTGTCAATGAAACTTCAACACAAACAGGACTTAAGGTTACATATCTGCTCAAAAAGCTCCACCAAATTAAAAAAATATTAGTAATAGGAGGTTTCCCTGAGAAAGGGAAGGTTACTGCTTCTACGCCATTTATTTTCTCTAACACTATGGACAGATGATGAGTGAATGTACCTTATATTTATTCATAACAGATTTGTGTCAACACAGATAATAAATGTATATATCTCCTTTCATTTGCAAGTGCTCAATAGAGCATGGATCTCATTTGGAAAAGCATAATACCCTCGAATTGGGGAAAACAAACAGCAGGCACTAGGTTGGCTGCCCTAATTATGGAGCATGGAGCAGCCCTTTATTTGAACCAAGTTTATATCTCCATCTTTCACTGAAGTTCTGAACCTCTAAGTTGCTGACCAAGCTGTGTCAGCAGATGTTTCCATCAAATCCCACTGCAATGTTACTGGTTTGATAGCCTTGAAAGCCACAGGAAGAGTGATGCAGTTTTCTGGCAATAGGAGGTCATTTCTGCATGGTTTACAGCTCTTTAAAATCTACAGGCAGCAGAGCAAAGGCAGTGGCCATGCTTCTTGTGGAGTGTGATTTTTGGCTTGTTCTTTTGATTGGGAAATAGAATATATCAAGTTTTAACAATTCATAGTACTGCTTTATCGACAGTTCTACACTACACTGTCCATGCTGTGTATTTAACTATCTTTATTATCTATGAAAAGTTGTGTTCCAGTACATAATATATAAAAACATAATATGCACACTATTAAAAGAGTATAAGAGTAAAATCATCTAGGAGTAACTCCAAACACGTTTGTGCCTGTAACTCTATCTAATATACTCATTTAAAACATTTTTTTTCATCCAAAGTAATATGTATGACTTATTCAGATATAGCCATCATATGACTTTTCCTCCAGAAACCAGGGCAATTTTATAACTCTAGCCAGATCACTTGTGATAATACCATTTGCATTGATAGTTTACTATAGATGTGGGCTTAATCCCAGGAATCTTCTCTCAGTAAATTATTATTATTTTTATTTTTATTTGTAAGGTGAAGTTATATGTAGTTGCCTGCTGTGCAATAAGCACTTCAGTACCTCCAGGCAGTTTTATTGTCCCACTGTGTTTTCAGCACAGAGCCATGACCCTGTACTGGGACAGAAGCCAAAGGATGAGCAGCGTGAGATATTATAATTTGTTTTTATTTGAGACCTTTTAAACAATATAGTAATTTACGATAGCTAAGCATTACTTTAGGAAAAAGTATAGGAAAGAAATCTAATTTTGTTTACAAAAATATGGGTTTAGACTAAATGTTTGGGGGGTTTTTCTCAAGTGATTTTTTTTTTTGCAACATAACTAATTAATTGAAATATGCTTGGGCTTGTGGAATTTAGCTGAATGAATGAAGTTGTATTTGTCCTACCAGGGATGGCGTATGTTGAGTGCTTTGCTTAGAAAAATGTTCAAGTCGGCACTGTTCTCTGACGTATTAGTGTATCCAAAATACTCAGATACTGAGAACATATTTTGCTGAATCTAATTGATTTACATATTCCTCTCTGAAATTGTTTAATATCTCATGTTCAAAAAGATAGCAACTTTTAGACATAATTTGATTTAAAATATAGGATTCTGGCTTATGCCTGATAAGGCACAGTGCTGGGATGCACTTTTTTTTTTTTTTTTTTTTACAAATAATAGTTGGGATACCTGAACCATTTTTTTAAACAGCTTTTTTTTTTGTTAAATAAGTTTAATTGATGCAATGTAGTGACTGTATGTACAATGATGATTATGTTTTGTGGCAGTCAGCTTTTAAGAGGCAACTTTTATTTCAGTTTGTGACAGGACTGTATCCTACTGACGGTTTTAAAACATTGTCTACTATACCTACAGATTATTACAGATTTTCTGTGCTGTAAATAGAAGCTAAAGTGAAGCTTGGAATCAGTCATATAACTTCATCTCTCACTGGATTCTCTGTGCTGTACTGTTCCTAAGTAAATATATATATTACAAGTCTGTTCTCCGTTGAGTTTCAAATCGTTAATCCTTTCCAAAAGGGTGGACATCACCAGGTCTTTGTTTTCCTCTTTATAAAGAAGTTTAGGCAACTGTTAAGAAATGGCCTTACTTGTACATGTCTTATTTGAATAACCAGCTGTGCTAATTTATGATTTCTGAATTTGTAAATTTGATGTATTTTAGCTGATTCAGTGTGATTTTTATAATGGTGTTGGTCCTTCAGAAAGCTATTTCTAAGATATTAAAGGTGAATAAATATCACTAAAAAGTATAATAGATAATTCTCTTAGCTGTTGTAATTTTCTAGAAACTGCTAACAGTTGAATGGCTCTGTCATGAGAATTCTGTCAAATTCTGTTTCTTGGCTGAAATAACGTGTTAAGTGTAGGTTTTGACCTTTAAACTTTTAATGGAAGTGCTCAGATGACAATCTGATTCTTGTTCCACTGTTATCTTCTCTTATTATATCAAGTAAAGGAGAAAATTAAGGAGAAAAAAAGTATCCTATAGTAGTGGTTGCACAATATGTTTTTTTCAGAGTGAGCACTTACTAGGCTGTTCACATACCAAAGTATTCTTATCAAATGTTAACTACATTTACTTTCAAACTTCTAAGATCTATGTTGCTTGTTCCATGGTATGAATCTGTTATCTGCTTTTAGGAAGGCAATGAGAAAGGGATGGTAAAACTCAGATTTGCTATTCATATAATTATGTCATTATATTGTGAGTATTTCTGTCCCTCAAGCTTGCTGTACCACTGAGAAAATGTCTTATTTACTGTAGATGGGTTAACTGTGGGTGTGGAAAAATAAAGAAAAACATTTGAAAATTGACACAGCTTGCCAAAAATGTAGATGGATTAGTCTCAGAAGAGCATAAGGAATAGCCAAACTGAAAAGAGGCCACTGAGCAGAAAGTTGATATGCAACCTGTCTATTTTTCATTCCTTCTAAGGCCAGATATGCTCTGTGTGGTGCCTTAGCATTTATTATATCAACGGACCATACATGCCACAAAAATCTTAATGGAAAACTTGGGTTGCCTTACAGCCTTTGAACTCTCTTCCTATGTTCTCTTGTCTGTCTGGGGTGCCCAAATAAGCTAAGATTTCATATGGAAATACTTTAAATTTCTGAACTGAAGGTACTTAAACAACACTGCCAAAGCCCTGGGATGGATTGTAGATATCTTGGAGCAGGTACCCGATTTTATGGTGATGCTGTGTAGAGTCCTGCTACCTTGTCTCCACAGAAATAAAATAAAATCACATCTGTAAGCATTATGAAGCAAAATTGATTAGTTTCTTTATAAATCTTGCTTATTGCAGTAGCGCTTATGAATCAGTTGATATCCTTTGTGCTAGAGGCGTGACAAACTCAAAGTACCAGAGAGTTCCTGAGTAGTTTCCCATCAGGGTAGAGAAGGCATCCAAAGGTGGTGACCATTCCTCTTCCTTCTGCTGAGTTTTGAACAGGAGTTTGAGGCTTAGCCTCAGCTGCTGTTTTCTATTATTACTGCAATGATGCTAATAAAGCTATGGCAGTTTTAATTGGTAACAACAGGCCCTCATATATACTGGAACTTTCTTTTCTTTTGTAACAGTACAGCTGAAAGAAAATTTCAGCTACAGTAGAACAGCATATCCACATACTGGAAATGGAGCATATTAATTGGATGTGTATGAAATGAAAATTGCCTTACAGAGAAACAGAAATCAAACCTGCTATTTCCCAAGTATTAATTTTGGGTTATATTTTACTTCATCTGTAGTGATAACCAGGGACATCTTTTTTGCATTTAAAAAGCCAGAATCACTCTTTGGAGTTTCCAGATGAAAACATGCCTATCTTCTAATGTGGGTTGTTAAACTGAGACCTGAATGGCCTATTTATTTGCTGCTTTGTTTGAGTGGAGACTGGATCTAATCTGTATGTACTCCGAGGGCTCTCCCTCCCTCAATTTCTCTGAAACACTGCAATTAAATTTTAGACATAATAGGATTAGAGCATTATATTGCATATGACATGACATTTGTGTGCAGAATTATTGAATTTTGTGTTCTCACTGATATTTTACTTGAATATAGAGATAAAATAGATGACCTAATTCATCTTGTATATCTCTTTCAGGGCTATCCCTCTGTTTTACATTACTTAGGCTTTTTCCAGTTTCATTTTGAGTCTGCCATTTCCTGGGAAGATTATTTCACAGCCTATTAGACCTCACTGTTACGTGGATTTATTTTTTTTATATAGTTTTCTTAGGTCTTTAAAATAGAAAAGGCAACATTTTTTTCAATCTATTTTAATCAGCTTTTAAAAAATCTATTTTAATCACGTGGAGCACAGTACAAATTGCAGAGATGTAAAATTCCACCAAAAAATTTGAACATCACTGGAAAATGAATACTTTTATTGCGTCTGGAAAATGTAGTGAGAATATATTAAGTAGCTCTGATTTTAGGGCAAATGAGTACTAAGTGCTTGAGGAAATAGCTCTAGAACCATCATTTTTTTTTTAGCTTTTCCCTATGTCTTTTGCCAGGTTGTCTCTCATTCTGTGTTTGAGAAGCTAAAGATCACTTTCGCTTGGGGAAATGTACTGATTTATCTGGGGGTTTGGTTTATTTTTTTGGGTTTTGGGCTTTTTTGTTATTTTCAGCTCATAATTCTGTGAACAGAACATCTCTGGGGTAGTAAAAATGCTGTGGATTTTGGGCTAGTGTTCCAGAACTGCTTTTCTTTAACCAGCCAGGATGTATATATGCTAAGCTAACACATCAATTCTCCATTCTCCTCTGTTTGATGAAGAGGACACAATAAAAATCTGTTGTTTAAATGTACTGGCCACAAGATGAGAAAGCAGATGCATAGATAAAAATATTTCATAAAGTACTTATGAGATTTGATGCTACAGATGTCTTTTCCCCTCCCAAGTATAAGTGTGCGCCTGGTGCTTGCCTGTTCCAGACCTGCACCATCACTTCCCAGAATGTAGCAGAATTGTGAACTGCTTTACGAGAAAGAGTGGCTACCTACTCAGCCTTAGCCAGGGCTCCAAGCAGACAATGGCTTGGCACCTACTTCCGCAACAGATTTGTTTTGCTGTTTCAGTTTTGGAAGAGGCTGATGTCAAAGGAGTCAGTTTGGTCAACGGTTCAGGAAGAAGGGAAGTCCAAAAGACATGACTATTTAAGGGCAGTAAAATGAAATCCCCTGCCACACCTACACCATGAATTCCATAATGAACTGGCAGACCTTGCAGTCTTTTTGTCACAGGTCACACAACCTGGAAAATGCCAGGAACACCTCTTTTGGGAACAAGCACATCTCATTAAAATGGCAGGATTATTCAGTATTTTATGTACTTTAATCATGTTCCAAATACCCATTTTAAAAAAGACACTATTCAAAGCTTTCAGATTTACCTTCCTAACAGAAAATTCTAGTCCATGCTATACACCCGAACGATGAAACCATAGGCAGTGGTTGACAAATGGAAAAGATCCATTTAAATCAAAAAGATTTACAAACCTAGGTTTAAATTGAAAATAACAGGCAAAAAAACCCAACAGAAAACAGTTGTGATATTCAGTTCTGTTCTTAAAGACAGACTTGTCATTAGTTAGAATGACAACAAAAAGAGTGACTTTCAAAGCCCATACCATTTATTAAATATGGAATTTAGTTTGGCTTAAGCAGGATTTCCTACCATCTATTCTTACTTATCTATCTGTATATAACAATGTAAAATTACACAGAATATTTTTTTACAGTCTTAACACAATTTATGTGATTTTAATTTTAGGGTGTCAAAAATAGTAAATATGGTATCTGGATTCAGTAGATTAATTTCTTACTTTAGTTCTGTTATGCTATGTGTGAAAAGGACTTTAGTTTTGATGATATCATATAGAATATAATTTTAATTAGTTGCATAAAAATAATACTGAGCCGCATTAAGAATAGGAAAAAAAAATTTTCAAAGTTTATTTTGGATTATATACCTATTTGTAAAAAAGGAATTTTTACCTAATTTTATAGTAATTATGTATTTTTGATCATCATTTGGCAGACTTTTCAAGATATTTTGATGTTTAAAAATTGGACACACGTGTATAGTGCTGTTGTCAGAAAAGCCAAATTAGACTAAATCAGTAGGAACTGAATTTTGCAAAGGTTGAACACCTAACGAGTACAGCGGGAGCTGTACCTAAGTACTTCATATTCTGGATTCGCTTCTTCCCAGTTTTTGAATTAATAGTTCACATATTCTTCCTGCTAGTTTTTTTATCATAGACGGGAAGAAGGAAGCCTGCTGACTTTTCAGCTCATAGCCATTTTTCCAGCCCTAGAGGAATTAATACAAATGAGAAGATATTCTTCAGCTCATTAAGATTTGTGAGGCACTATTGGCTCAGTATATTTTTAAATGAACATTTAAAGGATTTTAATAGATTATCAAACATTTATATTTTAACATTATATCTTAACATTGCTAACCATAGTATCACATAGAAATTTAAATGTGATGATTTGAAAAACAGAATCACTTGTAGTCTAAGTAGCCATGATTCAAAATTGATTTTTATATCTGCTTAAGGTACAAATACTGGTAAAAATGAGTCAGGAAAGAAAAATGTCTCAACTTTGCATACGTCCAGTCCAATCCTCCAATACACATGCATCATTAATAAAACAACATCTACATGGTACATATATATTTCTGTATAATGCAAGTTCAGTAATATAACTACCTTCTCATTATAGTGATACACATGGTAATGAAGCATTGCATGTTGTAAATTTAACTTCTCTCCAGGGACTTGAGGCTTATTTTGAAGTCTTGTATCACAAAACCCCTCCTGGCTGAAAGCTCAGCAGAGAGGAGGTGGTTGTGCTGCTCTCTACCCTCTCTGTAAACTATCCCAAGAGATCAACTGGCTTTGATGTTGCAGAATTTAGTGAAGAAGCAAGGAGGTGATATTTATACCAATGTCATACGTGATACCATGTCTGCATTTTATATTTGGGTCACTGATTTATCTTAAATAGATTTGTATGTTGGCTTACAAAGATGTTTGCATATGGCCACAAGAGTCTAGGTGGGTGGTGGTAGAACATGTGAGTTAATCTCCTAGAAGTACAGGTAAGCAATCCCATAATTTGCGTACTTTACAGTGATCCAGCTGAGAAACTCATCCAGGAGCATAAAAGAACCCTGATGAGAAAAAGATAAGCAACATATGTAAGTACAATCTTAGAACAGAGCCTTTAGTGTTAATAGGATATTTTGCAGGAATCTCATTAGACTGTAACTAGAATTTACATACAGAACAATACCGAGCTAAATCTTTCCTTAAGGGACAAAACTGAAATGTAAACCTGGCTTCTTCTAGGCTTAAGATATTAACTGAAAATAATTTTCTTCTTCATCTTAGGCAACAGCCAAAGCCTTCCCTTTCTTTCCTCTAGTGCCTTGGCTCAGTGTTTCTCGTGCATTGAACCTATAATCCTTTAACTACATTCAAACTAGTCCTCTGTGATGCAATGTATAAAATTCTGGCCAGTCTTTGTTTTCTGTCATCCAAAAGATGCTAATCTCCTGTTCTGTGGGAAATTATTTTGCCAACCATTCAATCCTCATTGTTTTTCTGTCATTGGAAACCACTATGTGCTATGAAGTCCTGAGGAATAAAGAGCTATGTCACAAGGCGGGGAGAAAAAGGAATTTAAATAATAATTATTTTAAAAGTTCGAGTATTTAAAGGGACATTACTGAAAGTGCAGAACACACATATACTGCATATCAGCTTCAGTGAACAGGAAATCAATTTCATAGTTACATTTCCAGGGTTTGCAGTCATCTCATGTATTACATCCACTGAATGCTCCATTTCTTTCAACTATCAAGGTTACTGAACTTCAGATACACTTCTCCTACTGCGTTTACAAATCAATTAAGTCAAAAGAACAAAGCTTTTTTTACATGCTAGAGAAGTAATGCTCATTAAATTTTGGATAAGGTGCAAAGACAATTACTTCTAAAAATGGGTGAAATTAATTGCACTCTTGGTTTCTTTTGATCTTCTGCAGCTTACATTATGCTTGTTGGTTTTCGTCTCCCTCTCTGTCTCAGTATCCCAGAGACAGTCATGGGTTTGTGATTAAAACAATATTTTTATGAATAAATTTGTGTGTACAGTCAGCTCTAAGCATAATAAGACTGCATAAGAGACAGTTATCTGTGGTTTGGTCACTCATTGCTTACAAACCATCATCATCATTGCATTAAGAAAAATATTATGCAGTTGGGTCTCTCTAGGTACTAAGGAGGTAGTTTCTAGCTGCGATCCTGTTTACTTCAACCAGTGATTTTGGATGCCTGGTAATTTATTCCTGGGTATGCCTGTATTCAACCCAAATTTGCCTTTCATTTAGATTATTTGGACACAAGCACTTACTGAGGGTTGGGATCTGGGCAGATAGGATGGATGGAGATATTGGTGATATTCCTGCAAAGAGATGTTAGACAAGATGGTCTGAGAATACAGTGTTCTTTGACCCCACTCTCAGCCCTGTCTGCCATAGGAATGTCCCAGCATAGCTTCTAAATCTTAGTTTCTCTTACTGTAAAGAACTTGTATTTTTCAGGAAAAAATAATGAGGATTAATTAATGTTTTTGAATTCATAGTATTCATGTAAGGTACTAATTAGTGTTGCAAATACAATACAGTTGCCTTGGTGTGAAGTTTCACAGATGTGACATCCACAAGTGCTGCTTATTTAAACTTTTTTAGCTCTCACTTGATAAGTGTTTCTCCTGAAATGTGTAATGATCTAGCAATTGCCTTTATGAAGGAGCAGAGTTTGTTGTTGTTCTGTGCTGGTTTAATACTAACATCTTTTGAAAACAAAAACACTCTTCTTACTAATTTTCCCCCACGGTTTAAGCGTGGGGAAGTGGACACTTCTCAGTTCAGCGTGTAATTATGAAAAATCAAGATAACATGCTTATAATTATGCACAAGGAGTAGAGTAATATCAAAAGACCTACTGCTTAGAAGATAAAAATTTTACTGAATGTGGCTGCACATTGGAATATTCCTGCTATGAATTCCCTGCTTGCTTGAGTAAGTCACCTGTGGTCAGTAGAAATGTTGGTTGAGTACTGATAGCACTTCGTTTATCTATATGTAGGAAACATGGAGATACATACACACATGCGCATGTGCATATATATTCCAGTCAAGAAAACTTATATATTGTTTCTTTCTTCCATATACAGATAATGAAAGTAGCAGGAAAGAGGGTGGTCCTTAATTCCTTAGTCTTGATAGTATAGGATAGTAGCCTATCATCTTGAAAGGAGCATAGGATACTGGACTTGATAAGCCACTAGGAGGTATTTTGTATATTTAGACTATAACATGCAGTTATTATTAAATTTAATTCTAAAAAAAAATCAATTTGTTTTCCTGTCATGCTACATACGTAAGAGGGAAGATGGGAAGTAACTAACCATTTTTGTTAGCAGTGAATTTTACGTAGAAATAAGAAAGTTTCAGAATTAGGAGGTATTATTTCTGAAGTGCTAATCCAGACTGCTGATGGGAATGGAACTTTTTCCTTTCATCTGCCAAATATGTTATAACGGTTAATAGTTGCAATTTCATGAAAGATGTAGAACCATACCAGGTACTTTTTGTATGGATGGGAAAACATAAGCAAAATGGACTGTCCCAGTGAGACATGGCTTAGCAGCAATTCAGTAAAGCAATTTTAAAATCTCATGTCTGAGCCTAAACGTTGTGTTTTATATTGATATTTGTGATAAGGATCTATCTGTAAGGCAAGAACTGAATTGCTCTAATACCACTATTAATCATGAAGCTTCAAGGATCACAGTTCTTTTTTCTCTACCATATGGTTTCTATGGGCTAGTGTATTAGATGAGTTAGGCATGTGCCTGTTGATTAAGGGCCAAGCTTGGAGTTTGAGTCTTCATCAATGGGTTCTTTTGCAGCTTGATTGATGAAGCTCAATTCTAATTAAATTTAAAGCCATAGATTTGGCAAAGAACAGTATCCATTAACTGGACTGATGTAATTTCATTCCATGCGATTCATTAACCAGTAGCAATGTATGTTTCCTACAGTTTACCTGATGTCCTAGGACGTTAAAGGTAATGGTAAAGATCTTGGGACATAATGTTTGTGTATTTTCTTAATAGCTGACAAGCTGTCAGCTTAGGTTTGCCTAATTTTTGGGTGTTCACAAAAGAGGAGTAATGTTCTTAGAAGGTTTAATATTCTGTTTATGATTGTTTAACATTCAGCATCAATGATTTTATTGCACAGACGTTGGCATTTTACTCATTATCACTTTGGTTTTCATGCCAGATTCTAGCAAGAAGTGTATCTTATGCCAGGTGCCAAATAACCTTTTGTCATCTTGCTGAATGAGGCACTGCTTTTGTTCTACAGTCAAAAATTACATCCAGATCTTACGAGCAGTATGATCCATCTTTTCATCTGCCTTCCCCCCTGACACACATGCACGATTTGGCAAGGACTAGCAGTACTTCAGAATCTATACATTCTGCTCAAAGCAGGGAGAGACATGGCCCTCATTTCTTAAATCATCTCAGGCCAATTAAAGACCTGTGCAAATTAATAGATTTTTCTGATTTCTCCAATACTTGACTAGAAGGATGGTGGCCAGACTGCAAAGGTGCAAGGGCTACATAAGACAAAATGTGTTAGATCTTAGGACTTGATAAGGTCCCAAAACATTTGAAATTTTCCATATAAATAGCTGTGTGCAATAAACCCACCCATATGGCTACGTGCACCAGATATGTGTAGGATGATGATTCTGAGTCATTCTTTCAGAAAGAAAAGCCAGCAGAAAGAACATAACACAAACCTGTAAATCCTTTAATTAATTCAAGAATTATTTATGTTAAATTATCATACATTTGCAGGATTACACATCTGCATTTTTCTCAACACACTCAACTATTTTAAACCTAGCAGCTAATTCCTAATTTGCTTTCATATATTCTTTGAAAAGGCAAAGAAAAGCTTAAGAATTCTCATGTAAACCAGATCGTTCCAGTGAAATAATTTTATTACTGCAATCCATTATGAGAACTTCAGTGATAAAAGAGTATATCTTGGAAAAACAGATCTTGGAATTTGTAAAGTGGTGTGAGAAGGGGTTGTTTTGTTTTAATACTGTTCTATTAATTCACCTTGTCACTTGGTTTTATTCTAAATAAAATGGAGTGGAAGAAAACCTGCCCATGCATAAATCGACATACAGCCAAAGAAAAGACTTAAATACTCTTCCACAGCAGTTTACCGAATTGAAAGAAAAAAAAAAGTTTTATGATGCAAATACTACCGTTTCTTTCTGCAATAAACTTGTCATAGGATTTGAGTTATTCACTTGCCCTTTTAGGAAAATAAAATAATAATAATAATAAAATCAGAAAACTTTAACACAGAACACAGGCCTGATTCATTATAAATTGCATGTCACTGTTTCTTAGCACTTGAGCCAGGTTTAGGAAAACCTTTCATAAAATCAGGCTTCATGTTAAAGATATGAAGCGAAGGGCTTAGCTCCTTTAAACTGCTTTACTTGGTGGAAATCAAAGAAATTATACAAATTATACATTAACCCTAGCTGAAGATCTGGCCATCCTAGTTTCATTAAACATTTTTGTGCCTTACTGTTATTTCCTAGCTTTGTCAGCTGAAACTTCCTTCAAATTTAACTTCTTATTCTGCAATTCTTTGGTATATATTTTGCAATCCTTTCCACAAGGACAGTTTCTCAATAATAAAAATAAAAACAGCCATAGAGGCTGTTTTGGTGATAACTGTCAATTTTCTTCAATCCTCTCTTTCCAAACAGGGTAATTTCTACAGTGTTCCGGTGTGACTGGTGACCACATCTAGTCATTATCTAAAAACAGGATCATGTATGAGGCACATTAACCTGTAGATAGAATATTGCCCCTTCAATAGCGGTTATAATCTGTATGTATGGAAGGCCTCTGCCATTTTACACAGCTGTAGAATTCAGTCCTTGCCCAAGATGAGTGTCAGAAACTGCTGAGTGGAGGAAGCCAAAGAACAAATGACTGCTGAAGTACTTTCACCTTCCTACATGATGTAGATGTAATGCTGCAGTTCCTCCACAATGAATTAAGGATGCCATGCATGTTTTAAGCAGATGTATAGTTTAAAATGTAGTCTTGTTGAAACCAAAGCTCTTTCCCCACCCCAACCCCCCTTTCTTTTTTAATCTTTTCTAGAGGGATTTCTCTTTGCCAGCTCCCTTTCTTAGCCCCCATTTTATTTGCTCCCCATCCCCCGAAGGCTTAGGCTCTCCCTGCTGTCTTTAATGCAGTTTGTCTCTCTCTTTCTGCTCTTCCTTTTCCTATCAGCTGGCTCGTACACAGTGCATCTCCCTCCCTCTTCTTGCCAGAGCCCTATGTCCACTCCATGTTAAATGTCTGGCAGATAGGCTAGGAAGAATTGCATTGTGCAGCTCTTGAGAAAGAGGGCAGGGGTGATGAGAGAGTGACAAAAGGTCTGTCAAACACCATCTTGCGTGGAGGTGGTGGAAGGCACAGGGAGGGAATATGTGATGGGATTCCCTGCACCCCCATTTCTTATTTTCAGCTGCTCTCTTGACATGCTTTTCTGTCCAGAAGTGTGATTCACATGCTGGCGCTTGTGGTCCCTTACCCCACAGCTTCACAATTGCAGCCATAGAGACTATGTGGGGGAATAAGGCATATGACATACTGCCTTCTCAGCTGCCTCTGATGAGACAAGCAAGAGCTTTTTTCTTGCACGCAGCTCCAGGAGCAGCTTCTGCACAAAGCAGGAGGTGTCTTGGAGCCCTCCTGTGGGATTTAACTTCCTAGGGCTTTGATAAACTCAAGAAAGGGATTTAAATATATTAATCGTTGTGATTGTGCAGATAGTTGTGCATAAAAGCCTTTTGTGAAGAGGAAAATAGGTTTTCTGCTTGGTAACTGGATGAAGTCCTTTTCTTGGATGACTGTAACAATACAGCACAAAAGGATAGGAAGCCAGCAGGTGTTAGCAGCATACAAACGTGCAGAGAGTCCTCATTTATTACAGGCTAAAAATGATTTGTCCTGCAGAAAAGATAAAAACCTGTCATCTCATCATCAAGAAGGGAACCTGCCTACACCTTCCTGTCAGTGCTGGAAGGTGTTGGGATGTGTCCCCATCCAGACAGAAAGGGCAGATGTGTACTGGTCATGCAGAAATAGTGGAAAACTCGATCTGAATTCCTTCCTTTTCCTTTCCAGGACCACTATGATCCCCAGTACCCTCTTCTCACTGCTGCATTCTGCTTGTAACTAATTGGATCCACTTGTCAAGATGATGCAGCTCTAATTACCCTGTGTCTAAATTGCTCTGGAGGGTTACTGAGTGGAAGAGCTCTTCACCCCTGTGGAGCGTATCTGATCCATAACCTTTCTTTTAGTCACTCCTGGTCTAGTGTTGATTTTTCTTTGCCTGCTCTTATGTTGGTTTCTAACACCTTGAACTCTACAGTGCTACTGCATGTTTAATAACCAAATTTTGGAACTTGCTGACACATTAGAGCTTATTGTCTCTTAGTTTATATCACTGATAAGTTCCTCCTACATGTGGAGCTTTGTCAAATGTTTTCTGACAATCTAAATAAGTAACATCTTTGACATTTACTGCACCCCTTTGCCAGGCTAGGCAGTAATAGGCTTAGTGAAATCTGAGTTACTGAGGCATGACCTGAAACAATATTAGCTGTCCTTGATTATGCTCTGAATTTTCATGTTCCCCTCCTCCCTAACCCCCAGTGTGATCTCTTTAATGGTTGTTGAAATCTTGCTCGACAACTAATGGGAAATGAACTGACTGGTAATTTCTTGCTGTGTGTCCGCTTGGCCTCATGCCAGTCTCTTGAAATGATGGTACTAAATATAAATTTTCATTACACCTTCTCCAATTTCTATGCTTACTTCACGTAGTACTTTTAGATGAGTGTGGTTCAGCTCTGGTCTCTTACTGGTTTTAAGAACAATAATTGAGTTAATTGACAGTTTGGGTATTATCACCTTTTCTTTTAATTCCTCACCATCATTTCTGTGTGTTGAGTCTTAGGTAAATGTCTGCCCTCTTCAGTTTTAAAGACAGGTACAGGAATAATTGGTGTATAGCCTTCCTGTTCCTTTACACTCCATCACCTTTTTCCCCTGTCAGTTGCTTGGTGTATAATTATGCTTAAAATATCTTTTGGTATTAGTTGAGATGCTTTCCACTATTTGATGCTCATTTTTCAATTTGCCTTTCTCAAGTATTTTTTATTGCCTCAGGCTCTTGTTGCAATTTACATAATCCTCCTGTATTCTAGATTCTTTCTACCTTTTAATGCTGTCATTTTATCCTTGATACTGTTTTCCTCATCCTTTGCTTCTGCACACCAGCCTGTGGTCTCATTTGTGACGCATCCTGTAGATGTTTTATTGGAACAAGCATATCTAGCATAGTAATATCCTTCCCTTACTATACTTGATTTTATGGACTCTATTTAATTCATATCAATTTTCTTAAACTCACTTCTCCAAAATTTACCATTTTTGAAGTCCATTATTTTGCACTTTTTTTCCTTAACACAGTATAATTAGTATTTTGGGTTTGCATGCATGTCTGACTTTCTAAATCCACAAGAGCCTTTCAGGAAATGCTATCTCTTCTCAACAGTTCATTTTTATTCAAGGAAAGAAAGTGAAGTGGGTTGCACATTAGGCTTTCCTGCTGTCTTAAATTATGAAATAATATTTGCTGCACATGAACTACAACTGATACTCCAATAGTCACCTAGGGCAATACCAGATGATTTTAAAGCCTGGTAACTATAAATAAAAAGCATGGTATAACAGTAAGTAGATTTATCCTTTATTGAAATCAGAGTTCACTCATAATGGGATAGTTCTTACATAGCTGTTGCAATCAGATTAGTCACTGTCTTTCATCTAATGTAGAAGTTTTTGTAAGTGCAAAGTGAATGTGGAAATTTCCCAATCTGATATGAGAGCAGCCTACGCTCATTTAGTAATACTTTGCCACAGATGCTGGCTGCGCAAGATACAGAACAGTGGTGAATCTGTTCCTAACTCTCAGAATCAGACCAAGTTTAGCTAAAAAGTAGATATAACGACACATGCAACGCACACAAAAATACTGGGATTTTTTTTTCACACATTTCAGTTCTCCTTTTTGGTGCTAAAGTTCTAGAGGATCTTAATGCAATTTGTAAAGACAATGTTATGCCTTTCAGCAGAGAGCTATAAAACTTACATGATGTCACCAATGATGTGGGTTTTTGTATGTTCTGCATTTCCAAGGCATACTACTGAACATGTTCAGAGAAGATTTCTACCTGAAATCTCTTAAGAGATTACCTTAATTGTACTGTTTACTCCTGTGAAATGTCATGTGCAGAACGCAATGAAGACTAATTTTAACCAACTTTGTGAAGTATAATAATCATTTGAAAACAAAACCTCTTAGGATTTGGAGTTATCATTAAATTAACAGCATTCGTGTTTTTGCAGAGGAATGTTAACAGCTCCAACGCTTGAGACAGACGTATGATTTAGCTCAGTAAAAGTTTGTGTTACTGCAGTTTGATGGTTGCAGATATGCTATTCTGAGTTTTCTTCTCCCATGAAAATGAATATTTCAGTATAAGACAAAACAAAAGAAAGAATAACTCTAAAGGGAATTTACTAAGCTTGATGTTTTTTTTTTCACAGAGGCAAAGGCAAAAGGGGAAGCAGCTACATTTGGTAATGTTGTTTGTAGCAGCAACTTCCAAAATAATGAAGTGTCACTGTGTTACTGTTTGTATGAGAGAAGGACAAGCTTTGTGTTCTTTCTGTAAAGAGAAATCAAACTTTCCCTGCCTTGCTATAACTTGTATTTTTTTCTACTCTCTTAAAAAAAAAAAAATCTGTGCTGGCAAATGATTGTTGTAAGTTATTGCCTGGGGATTTTTGTTATTCTTGTCTCACTCACCTACTTCTGTAGACTAGAAAGCATATTCTCATCATCTGCCTACCTCCTCCTTCCTGTGATTAAACCTTGAAACCATCTACAAGTCATATGGGTTTGCTCATTAATGGCTTTGGTAGCCAATGATTTAATCAGTTTACCCTCAGTAGATCAAGGATTCTATCAATGAGTGGTGAATTAACTCATTTTGTGCTTTACTTAATTTCCTTTTCTTTAGAAAACACATATTTTAATGATAATGCAAGGCTTATTTTTGCATATCAAAATCAGTGATATACCATTCCCTGAAGTGTTAAAAAATGGGCTCTCCCATAAGTTCTTTTTTGCTTTACTGGTTTTTGATGTCTAGTTCTAGGGAGTAGTTTTTTATATATACACCAGTGGTTGATAACACCATAGCTTGAACAGGAGGATGTATTTTTCTGTGCTATCAGTATGGACTAATACAGTATTTTAGAGTAATTGGATATGATACATTGCACGTGTCCCTATGTCTACAATACCTTGGTATTTTTTTACATCCTCCTAAGCTATTAGACTCAGTATTTTACAATGTAAGCGTGTTCCACAATTTAATTACACGTTTTGTACAAAATATTTCCATTTAACAGTTCCAAACTGTCTCTTCCCCGTGAGTATAACCGTTTTGGCTCAGCTCCCATTCCTAACAATGGGAGTGTCACATATAGTCCCTAAGTGCTTGAAAATGCTTTTCTTTAGTCTCCATTTGTAAAACGTGTCTTCAACCCTTTATTATGCACTCACTATTTTAATTTCTGAAATGGCCTCTAGAATTGTTTTCACAGCAACAACAATGTAGCTTACAGTGACTGCCTTTTTGTTAAGAAGTGTCCTTTCATTCCCAGAGTAGTTTACAAATCCCTTCATCCTTGCTTGAAGCACAGTTCTATTTTTACCTACTCTAGATTATTTCATTTGACTGGACTAGGAACCTTTATTCCTGATAACCATTCATAAGCAGGTATCTTGCTGCATAAGACTTAGATGAAAGTAATTCTTCATACTTGAGAGAGGAAATTTGTGTAGCTAATACAGTAGAAATAGAATAGAAATATGAAAGTACAACTAACTTCCATTTCATTAATTTTGGAGATGTTAGAAACTGGGAAGGGTCAGCCTTTTAATAGCCCACTCCAATACCTCTAGCAGGAGATTTCTCACTGTAAAAAATAATTAAAAAAAAAAGCCATCTTCCTGTGCAGACAGGAAAGGAAAATATCCTAGAGAATTTCTATTATTTATCCTCATGCATCCCATCCCAAATTCAGTAGGAATTGAGCCTAGATAGACAGATAGAGAAAATCTTCAGGATTCTGTCAAACACGATCAACCTGTTCTGCCTGTAGGGCATAAAGCTGGGAAGATGTCCTTTTGTATCCAGAGTATACTGTATTTCCTTCATCTTCTTGGCTTGTTGCTGTGAAAGGGAACTGCCTTGGCAAATTAGAATACTAAGGCAATACTATGCCGTTGCTAGGCAATAACTAGACAGTTTTTGTGCAATTTTCTACCTTCTGATGGGTGATGTAACCAGTCTAGATTTGTTATCTCACTGAAGTCCTTATCTGGAAAATATGTGGAAAGAGACAAGGCTAGTGAGATAACAGGAGTGGTACAATTAGTATTAATTAACTAAAACGCCAAGAATACATGCCTTATATTGTTTGTTTGACAAATCCTAGATGCTTGCTTCAGAATTAAAATGTAAACAATTTAAAGCATCACACTGCTTCTGAGATGAAGCAATCACTCAATTTTGGATGCTAAAGATGAAAGTAATAAGATGAGAGGAAGGAAAATAATACAGAGGATTGAGTTAAAGATGCGAATGCATTAAGAATCATGTGTTTCTTCAATATAAGTACCTAGCTGTTTCCAATTATTAAGAATATGAAGTCCTCTATAATTTAGTAATGTCACATATTGGGCTGTGTCACTCTGACCTCATCCTTGGTATATATTCAGCCCAGAATGTGCTATTTACCTTTTGCAAAACAACATTATTTGTGTTATTACATTTGCCAGTGTGGTACTACAAAGTCTAAAGTACAACTTAACTTAGCAAATACTGAGTAAAATCGAAGTGATTCCAAAGATCACAGACTTACTGTAGCCAGCGGTAGGTATAACGCACATGCAACTTGGCTTAAATATTTATTTGTTGTCGTTATTTGATCTGAAGGACTAATTTCAACTTTGACATCAGATAACCAGAGGGGTTTTCTTCCAGAACACTAACATCAGAAGGACTTCATAAATAGAGTCTGGCATGCAATTAAGCCATTTGGAGATAGTAGGTGAACTTTCCACTCTGATGCCAAGTCTACTCTTTCTGACATCCGAGTGTGCCTTTTGCAAGTCCTGTTTTTTTAGTAGGTCAAGAGATCTAAGCCTTAAATGAAGCAGGCTGTACCAGACACAGATTTTCATCACCAGTGGGATCACGACCTTGCAGTGTATATTGAATTTAAGTTTAATACTGTAATGGATGGGACCTGTAATAAAAATTGCTAGCTGTTTTGTGGATGAGTAATAAAGAGTAGATCAGAGTATAGGACTTCAAGAATCCACAGTGCCAAAGAATCTCAAACAATATTGAATTCATACTATCTCTTGGCATTGCTTTTGTGGTTTGGAAAGCTTATAATAAAATTCAGGCCTTGACCATTATTTAATTACTTTGCTACATTTTTTGGCACTTTCTTAGTAGCTTAATAGGTAGTTTGCATAAAATGCTACCACTGTTAAATATCTGTTTGTGCAGCTAGGAACATAGTTGTGTTCCTTCTGTCCTAATGTATCACTTAAATGGAGATAAAATAGTGATTACACTTACTCTTTAGGACCATAGACTTGGATTTACTTTCACTCTTGCTACATATGTAACCATTTTGGCAGACTCATTTAAGTTTTCAGAAGATACAGGTACTTGCTGCTACAGTTACTCTGACTTTAAGTGGAGTTTTATTTTATAGTCTTGTCATTAACCTGCTCATCTTTCACCAGCAGTAAATATGAGCAATCCTGCTATCCTGGCAGAAAAAAAAAGTAGAATGTTTGAAGCCCAGAGAAGAGCATTAAATGGTGCATGGCATTTTTCTGTGGTTGTGATTACCAACATGAAAGTTCCCTATCTTTTAAAAATATGAAGGTCAAGCAGACAGATTCATTACAATGAGGATATAAGGATTACAATGTAAGGATCTCTGGAGATCCATCTGTTGCTTTCAGCTTTCCCAGAGAAGCAAAAAACTTCCTGAGATTGCCAGGGGTGGCTTAACAGCAGGGTCAGCATGCCCACTACTAAATTTCCTCCCAAGTGAAATATGGCGTGGTGCAGCTTTGGAGAAGCATATCCTGTGTCAAGGGCTCAGCAATATTGCTCCTTTTCTGGGAAATACGGTGTATTTATTTTCCTACATAATTTAATGCTTGCACCCAAATTGTCAGTTGCCAAGGCTTCCTTCCGTAGGACTTCCAGAGAAGTCATAGTGATATTGATGATTTAAATGGCCTTTCAGGGGTTGGCAAAATTAAGGTTTCCATTTATTGAATTCGATCTTGAGTACTCGTGACAATGACGCCTTCAAAATGGCACAAAATAAATGAAATAAAATAATTACATGGAAATAAAGGTTTTGCAGATAGTAAAGTTCACATACTCATAGGAGGTTTCCTACCATGCCGATTAAACCCTACTAAAACCCAGCAAGTTCTAAAATACATGCAGCTTCCTTGTACTGTATGGACAGTTACACGTCTTGTAATTTTTATCATTAGTATTATTATTTTGCTGTTTTCTGCACTGCGCTTCATGTTAGCAGTCACACTAATTGAAAGTCTGATGTAAATTATTATTAATTATGAAAGAAATTTATTGCATTGGAAGCCTGCATAATTCTTGAATAGTTACAAGAAGCCCAAGAAAATTAGTAGCTAGCTTAGACATGGCATGAAGTCCCAGAGGAAGGGGACACATTAAGACCAGCAACAAAGAGGGGTAAAACCCTGCAGTTTTCAGTGTAAGCCTGAGCGATCATGACCTTTAAAAAGTTTACAGAAACTTGTCTGCACTCAGACATCCTTCAAGCACAACATAGAGTTCTTTATTTCTCTTCTCCTTTCTCACCCTCTGACCATACACCTTTTCAGCTCTTGAAAAATGCCAGTACAAATGTGCTGTGAATGATGCATGCCACAAAAATGTTCTTTTCCTTTTTATCCTTCATTAGGACACTGTGATTTATAATGACCGGTTATTCTGTATTATGTCAATTATACCAGAATGGTGGCATTACTCTTCGAATTGAAGCACAGGAAAAGTACTGGCAATACAAAGAACATTTTGCTTGGCAAATACTGCTGTATAGCAGCTATGTCACCATTTGGGAAGTATTAATAACTGTGAAGTGAAAGCTTAGGAAGATCTCCTTTCAGGTTTATTATATTCCAGTCAAAAACATGTAGATTTTTTGCGATAAAACTGTGCCATGTACTAGGAAAATATTTGGAAGAGGCTGAAGAGAATTTATTCCGACAATTTTTAGGGAGATATCCTGTGAAAGATGCAAAAGCACTCCTGGAAAGTGTTGTTGGTCTTCATGCTCTAAAAGGAGGAAGCAGAGGCTTACTAAAGTCCCTCTATTCCTCTCCTGAAAAGACCTATATTACTACCAGTACAAGACATTTATGCTTGTCCAGAGTAAAGCAATGGTGGGTTTGCATGTGGAGTACATTAAAAAGAAGTTTTCTGGCATTTTGGATTGAAAGGGAAAGATTGTCGTGAGCCAATTATAGTGGTGGAGTTTCAGAGCAGCTGCTCGCTACACTAGAAACACAGTCTGAGAGGTGAGGACCTCTGCAATCTGGAAGCAGCCAACGTACAGCTCCCCACTGAAACCAAAGACAAGGAACAGAATTCTGCTCTCAGGAATCTAATCCTGCTTTTCAACAGCTAACTCTGAAACTGTCATGTTTTGATGATAACCAATTTAGATGGCAAACAGTACTCTACTCAAAAAAGGACAAAAATGTTGAGAGGAGCCAGCTCTGATGAATGCTGTGTGAAAGACAGGAAAGGTCTTAGGCCATTAGTGATGACTGATTCTATAGGAGAAGCATATAAATGATATACTGGAGTAATACATTAATACACAATGTGAAGCCCCTCTAGACCCGAGAAAGATCACCAATCAAATTTCTTTTGAAGGTCTTCTCTTTATCTAGGAAGGAGGACTTAATGGGAATCCCTTTCAATCTCCACCTGACATACAGTGCTTAAGTGTTGCTGAATGTTTTAATTTGCAGGTGTTATCAGACTGGGAGTGGTAATGTCTTGGCTGTTAGTGGAAAAGAAAGCTTGTTATTGATATTAGTCTCTTTTTAGATGAGAGAATAGGTTGTTTTGATTTGGTTTACTTTAGAAGAATAGTTCTAAGATATCTAGAGAAGCACAACATAAGGTCATGTTCAATTTCAACACAGTTATTTCATGATTTAAGACAGCAGGAGAGCCTAATGTGCAACCCATTTTACTTTGTTTTCTTGAATAAAAATGAACTGTTGAGAAGCACAAGCTGAAGTTTCTGATGGTTCATGTAAATCATCTCAGCTGTCAATAGCACACAGCAGCTTTCAAAGGAGAATATCAGTCTTTTCTCTCTTTAACTATTAAAATCAAGTCCTGTGGGTGCCAAGTCGAACCTGTCCTGAAGCCTTTACATGCTCTTTCTTGGTGATATCATCACCTGTGCTGCCTCCTCAGGTGGATTTAGAACTATGGGAAAGGGAATATTTATTCTGTCTTGATAGAAATTTCTAGTTTGTCAGGTGCAGGTGGGTAGGCGTTTTCCAGCCAACACACATCATGCTGTTAATGGAGCATCTTTACTTGTCAAGTGCATATGACTGTAGGGCTTGGGAACAGTTGCAGGAGGGTAACTATTCTGAAGTTGGTGTGGAATTCAGATACTGCGCAATATTTTTCAGGTTCCTGTCAAAAGGCGTAACAGTTATTTCGTGTCTGCCTTCTTGTTTGCATCAGACGTTCTCCCTCTCTTGATCAGTTCTATGGTTTTGGGAGTTAGTTTAGTTCAGCCCTAGCTTACAACTGCCAGGAACAAGTATCTATTGTCCTTCCTCACTTACTTGGATTTACCTGTTTTCTTGTGTGCTAATGTGTTCCATTCAACATTTTGGATATTCCAATGCATTGGGTTATGTATTAACATAGTGTCCAAATAATGCAAATACTTTGCTTTTGTAGGTGTATTTTGAACTCAATGCATTATTTGGCTGATAAGTTTTGCTTACTTTGCCTGTTTCAACCTTTGTTAGATTTTATTGCATTTAGACCACTGCCTTTCGTGAAGTCAGATGAAACTGGTGTCTTGTCATTGGTATGTGGCATAATCTGAAGAATTTAGGCTATTTAAGAAATTGATACAGCATACGAGACTGTATCTTGTCTATATAATAACATACTGTAGGAAATGAGGTGCAATTTGGTACATAAGTCCTTTATATTTTCTGTAAGAAAGGAGTATAGAAAA
Organism: Coccyzus lansbergi; assembly: GCA_033558105.1. Lineage (NCBI taxonomy): Eukaryota > Metazoa > Chordata > Aves > Cuculiformes > Coccyzidae > Coccyzus > Coccyzus lansbergi. The sequence continues at coordinate 889,221 of JAUMJK010000358.1, forward strand.
ATCCCTCTTTTAACTCCTTTTGAGTTTACCATCCTTCTGTCTTCATCCCATTTTGCATGCCTTAAACAATGATACCATTAGAACGATCAAGTATTAAATCTGAAGGAATGGAAGGATTTATATCTTCCATTATGGCTCCCTTAATATTTTCATTTTCTGTCCTTTCAAACCACATGCCATCTTTAAAGAGCTATGTTGTAGATGGGTTAAGGAATCAGCGCAGACAGTGGGGCATAATCTGAGCAAAAGTGTATTTTCTGTCTGGCCATTCCATTACTACAGAGATGAAAGAAAGAGGTTTGGGCTATGAATCAATGGAAATATGATCTGGATGTTTAACAGGAAAAAGAAGTACAAAAGATGATCTTGTCTCAGTAGAAACGTTTCTTTCAGTAGGAGCCATAAACCTTCAGTTATCCTCTGGCTTCAATTTTTTTTTTTAACTCAAAAAAAGTTTGAGAAACATGTTAATTGCAGTAATAACTGGTCAGAATGTATTTAGCCTGACTTTATGTGGGGTTTTATGCTCTCAAGAATTTTATTATGTATATAATAACATCTGTGTATAACAACTAATAGCATAGGAGTGTGTTGCTGCCTTTTTTAATGCAGCTGGTAGAGCTACATAGCCAGAAAAGTTTTCAGTGAAGGCTAGGATGAGTTTGAATCCTCTTCTTCAGTAACAGTGAAATCCATGCATTTCTTGAACCCGCTAATGGCCCACATTTTCCTTAAGAACTAATAATGAGCTGACGAATTTGGAGGAAAAGATGCTTGATTTAGAAGGGTTACATTAGAAAAATCTTTTTTTCTAGCTAACTCAAATCAAACTGCTGTGAATAGCAAGAAGTTTATTCTAGGTGCCAGTTTGTTCTTTTATTTATAAAATGCCTGCTTCAGGGATTGTTTCAGAACACAGATGTGAGACTGAGAATAATGTGTACAAGTTCTTTAACATCAGTTTAAATTTTTTTCTTATTTGCACAAGTTATATGACTAGATTTTCCTTTTATTAACAGTTCTCATTTTTTTTCTTTCTTTCCAGGTATGATATCATATCTGTATAAATCAATATAATAATGACATTATGTATCTATATTATTTAACCATTGCTCTCAAAGGCATAGTAATGTCAGTCATATTTTATGGGGAGTTTCTGTAGACAGTTAGAATCATTACAATCTGTTCTGTGCAAAAATTCTGCAAATCAGCATTTTCTGGGTATTTCAAGTAGTAATGGTGTTGTGTGAGTAAATAGTAACAAAGTCCCTGGATAACATGATGTGTGTGTGTGTGTGAGTGTCTATACATACATATATATATATATGTATGTATGAAATAATGCATGAAGAATATGCAACTAAAATATTGAATAAATTTATAGTTTTTATAGAAGAAATTATTGCGAAGATGTTTTCAAGTCATCTATCGTGAGAACCACCCATGAATTTATGCTTGTAAATGTCAAAATATTAATATGCACTAGTATCTTTTGGAAACCTGTCAAATACACATTTTGTGCTGTCTTGAGTTATTTTGTGTATATATTAAGTAGGCATCAAATTCTGCCTAAATCAAAGAAAAATGATTGCTGGTTTGGATGTTTTTTATGAGGACTGTCCCAAAAAGTAAGATGATATTGGAAGCTGTATGCAATCACATTTCATCAATATACAATGACCTAAACCTTAAAATGTTAAATCTTCTTTGGGATGATATCTCATCAGTATGAACTCTCTAAATATTCCTTCTAGCAAAATTATTTTATAAATCAGATACCATTTATGCTAACTTTGGTGTGATGAACAACATTGTGTAGATCTCTTCTCAGTTTTCACCACAATTTATTCAGAGGCCTCAAACACAAAGAGGACATGAGGCAAATAATTTTAGCATTGTTTACCCCATTTCACATCATTGTGTTAATCTATGGAATCATAGAATCAGAACAACCAGGTTGGAAGAGACCCACCGGATCACTGAGTCCAACCATTCCTATCAAACACTAAACCATGTCCCTCAGCACCTCGTCCACCCGTGCCTTATACACCTCCAAGAAAGGTCAATAAACCACCTCCATGGGTAGCCTCTACCAGTGCCCAATGACCCTTTCTCTGAAAATTTTTTTTCCTAATGTCTAGCCTAAATCTCCTCTGGTGGAGCTTGAGGCCATTCCTTCCCCCTTGTCCTGTCCCCTGGCACTTGGGAGAAGAAGCCATTATCCTCCTCTCTACAACCTCCTTTCGGGTAGTTGTAGAGAGCAATGAGGTCTCCTCTCAGCCTCCTCTTCTCCAGGCTAAACACCCCCAGCTCTCTCAGCCGTTCCTCATAAGGCCTGTTCTCCAGCCCCTTCACCAGCGTTGTTGCTCTTCTCTGGACTTGCTCCAGAGCCTCAACATCCTTCTTGTGGTGAGAGGTCCAGAACTGAACACAGGATTCAAGGAGCAGTCTCACCAGTGCTGAGTACAGAGGGAGAATAACTATGAAGTCATTGTATTCTGAACACTGTGCCCAAGTTAGTTTAATTGCAACAATAACTCATGCTGACCTGTACCAGGTAAAATCCTTTCCAGATCATGATATCATTGTTAAAACAGGTAATATAAGCTAGAGTATGTGTATCTTTTTTCTTTCTGGGCCCAGTTTTTTTTTTAGAATGTATTGATATTATTCAAAAAAAAGTGACCACCTTTAGCCACAATTGTCTTTAATCACTAATTATCACAAGCTGTCTCATTTTCCAGCTTGGAAAGCATGTCCGAACCACCACTTTTTGCTTTTACACATGATAGTTGCATCTTTAGGGAAAACTGTGAGGAAAAAGCAAAGGTAGAATCTTGACTGGGGAGTCCACAGTCCAGGTAGAACAGTTTTCAAGGATTTCTAGACATCACATTTTCTTCTTGCATTTACAGTATATGTTTAGTGGATTGACCACTGCGTATCAAATGTGTGTTTTGTTTTCAGAAAGTTGACAGACAACACAACTGAGACTTTGTTCCTCCCAAATGCTTAGAATTAAGTATTTTATTCCCTAAGGTGCTCTAACAGTAGTTACAGAAGGAGCATTGCTAATGAACATATCCATATTTATGTGCATTTGAGTTAGAGTGGTTTTTTTTTTAATTAAACACATGAAGCACCAGCTGTAGAAGATGCAATATGGATTTTAAATTATGAGTCATAACTGTGTAGACCACAGAGGTCTGAGACGATTACATGACAATGATGTTGATGTCATATTTTTATCATTATTATATAAAAAGGAGAAGAGTCATTGATAAAATGTCAGGGATAGAGATGCCCAGTATGAAACTGTTTGGATGCCGCTTTTACAAGCTCCAGAAAGTGTAAAATGTGAAATAGGTCTTGCCCACAACTTCTGGCAGCCTAACAAATATGGGCATCAGTAGAGTGGATGTGTTGAGATATCAGCAGGAGAAAAAGAAAGGAAGAGTATGTGGATGGGATGTAGAGAAATTGAGCACCTAGAATTTAACACATTTCTCTAGGAATAGCTGATTATCAAATTATATTAAGAAGTTTCCTCTTTTACTTGGAAGACAAATTGACAAGACCTTTTAAAGAAATCATGTTAAAACACGAGGGAATCAAACTGTTAAGAAAAGACCCTGTATGTGAATGAATGTATGTATTGCTTAATATGGCATCAAAGTGTTTGGTCTTTTTTATTATCTCAAAAATGTCTTTCTCTCTGTCCATTGGCATTAAGAAATATCCTCAGAGAATACCTTTTAGAGAATGGGACTCTAACTATAGATATTCAGCAATGAACACAATAAGAGATCTAGCTTTGCACCCTATGATAGTAGCTAAGTTTTCTTCAACAGTACATTCTTTAGGCTCCTTCCAAATATTCAAGGTGTTTCTGAGCTGTTTGTATAAGGCCCTAAGCTGAATCACAAAAACATAATCAGGATTGTTTCCATGATGCTGGGATTTTAACAAAACTAAAAGTGGATCCTGATCACTTCTTTTGTCCAGCTCCTCGTTACATAAAACTATTTCATGTAAGTCTATTTGCTACCATTGAATATATACTTTTTTTCCTTGCGCTTATCATAAAACGAAAGGTCTGATGAAAACGTTTCGTATTGATATGGAGCTGCTAACTTGAAATGCTGAAAAGCAATGGTTGTCAGCAATGAGCTTTAGTTACTTCCCTTAGGATAGTTCCTCTCATCACACTGACAGGAGATTTCTGCTGATGCTCAGTCTAAATATTAATGTGCTGCCCCTACTTCTTGTCACACTGCCCTCTGATACTCTTCATTTACTCCTGGGTGTGTATAACTTTTGAATACATGCACTGCCACTGTTTTCCATTCTCATGACTTTATTCCTTTGCTGATCGGAATACTTGGCCTTCTGTTCTGGTGAGATGGTTCAAAAGATTCAATATTTGCAAAGTCAAGTGTTTATGACAGCTTGCAAATACCCAGACCCAAAATTCCTGTGCCTCCTGTTCTCCAAAGATTGAATCAAACATAACATATCAAGGAAATATGTTAAAGGCTATTTATTGAATGCGTACAAGGATGTGCTCCTTTTCTGAGTTAATTTAAGGTGACTCGTCTGCCTATGTCAAGTCCAGTGTGACAACATCATGGTTCACTAGTCATGATGAGATTCCAATCCTGTATACCATAACTACAAATTAAAACCAAATTAACTTTATTAAATGTATACAAATAACAAATTAATGAGGGAAAACAATTATGCACACAAGGTATGTGACTTAGCAGCAAAAATGGGAATGATATTGACTGATGAGAACAATGCCAGATTAAATAATAGTTTGGCAACTTTTTCTTGTCAGGATTGGGAGCGTCCCATTTCCAATAATACCTCAAAATTACTTGGATAAAATTTTCCACACGCACCTAGGGGAAGCCAACAAATTTAATCAATGATGTGTTAGTTAATTCATGGATTTGTTCTTTTGAATGTTCATATTCTTTAACTTTTTCAATAGGTAGCTGCTTCCTTTAAAGATGTTATTTTACTCTCATATCTAATGGTTACATCTATTAATAATTGCAGCGGCTTCAAAACAGGTAGAAAGTAACTTCATCTTTTTAACTTGATTTTTGAATAAAATACAATACTCTATACCTCTAAGGTAAATCTTAATTACTTTTCCAAAATCAAATATAAAAATTGGAATTATCACAACACACATCAATACTTACATAAACCCTTATTTTTCATTATCAAGCATTGCCTCTGCATACTCTTCTATGTTCCATATTTACAATAACTCCTGTCATAAAGATATCTGTATTTGTGAGAGTCAGTAAATTGTTTATTTTCTCACTGGGAGTTCACTCAGGACATTGAGGAGCTATTTCCTCTTAATTAGCTCCCCAGATTCCTCTTATTAAAAAAGAAAAAATAAAAAAAAAAAAAAACCAACTATCACCTTAGGCTTCAAGGAATCTGTTTGGAGTCATTATTTTCTAAATAAATGTACTCACCAACACTCCCAATTTCCCAGAAAAGAGACTGCAGGGTACAAGAATGTTGTGTTGCACGTTACGTTCCATGATTGGTTCAAATTACTCAATTTACCTGGAGTTTTGAAAAAACATCCTGAATCGTCAGTCAACCTCATCCTACTTCCAATGCTGATGCCAGACAGCTATTTTCCCTCAGAACATCAATGAATATGAGCTCTCCTCAGCTTGTTTCACACTTTGCTGAACTAGATAGCTGCGGGGACTATACTGAAAATTGAGATTTGTCATTTGAGACGTTGCTAGTTTTTTTTTATTTTTCCTGTGAGTAGCTGTGTAGGAATGGAGTGGACAACACTGATTTTACTCATACTGGACAGAGATTGTTGACTTTTAAAATTTAGCATCGTATTTTACTAAACCACTGTGAGATGTCATCTTGTCAGATAGGTATGCTAATACGAGGTGCTTTGTCTTGTCTAGTCTTTGAAAGGAAACCTACATCAAAACCTAAGACAATACTGAAGGAGGTTGTAATTTATTTAGCCTGTGTTAATGAGGCATGCACTGCTGGTTTGGTCTTTAGATCAACAAATATTTCCTCAAAAAGAAAAGTATATCCTTCATTTTAGACTCAAATTTTAGCTCCATCTTCTGTGCCTATGTTCGTTTTCACTTGCCACCTTTCACACTGTATGTTTTGTGATTATTGCACTGTGCTCATTCTTTGATAATTGCTTACCTCTTCTATTTAGCATTATCCGACATAGCTTTGTATTTTCATTTATCTGTAGGTGCTGAACTGAATCCAATGGAATTGTGGGTTACTTGAAGCACTGGGCTTAGATTCTCACAGGCTAAATCCTAGCGTTTCCTTTTGGCCTTCACAGGGACCAAGACAGCTGGGTAGACCAGGCACTGCAAGTTAAGTAGATTGTAGATGTGAAACACCAGGCTGTAGCAGGTATCTTTAAATGCTTTTACAGGTATGCTCTTATTCATATCCTCACCAGACTTACTGCAAAATATTAACAAGTAAAAGGCTGTTAAGTGCTGTAGATCTGACTGCACAGCAGCAGCACCCATCACACCGTCCCATCACCCAGGACTTCTTGACTCACAGGTGGTTGCGGAAGGAGGCAAATACTGCCTTGAGATAATTCCCCTTTTAACAAGGGCTGCTGCAATATTTCTTTTGTAAACAAATGCCTTTTGTCCCTCTTCCATTTACATTATCTTGAAAAGAAAATATTCCTAGTGTCAGGGAAATATTTTTGGTTTATTGAAGTGGAAGCTGTTTGAAGACGGAATAAAGGTATGAAGATATAATAGAAAGCAACTTTTCTATTAGATAGGAAATGCACCTTTTAAAATCCTGTGATTATGAAAATATCTTACAGATATGTCTTTTATTTAGCAGTCATAAGATCTGTGAGCTTGCAAGCGTTTCTTGCAGTCTCTGAAATGCATGTGTGCAACTCGAGTCCTTCATCACCATAGACACCGAGAACAGTTGTGAATAAAGAAAAGGAGAAGCTGAGAAAAACAGATGCCACGCAGTTTGTACATATTATTTAGTATTGAACTACATCCATAACGTAAAATTAGATGCTTTATTATGTTTGCCCACCTCTTAAAACAAGCTGAAGCGGCAGCCGTGGCCGGTTCTGTTGTGTGGGAAATGCAGCCACACTGACTGCTCCCTCTACTGGCTGATGCACACAACACAGAGGGCTTCGGGTTTTTTTTCTAAAGCCCTAAGAATAATTTTCTCATACTGCAATAATGGTATTTGCAAGCAAATATTTTACAGCATCATTATTAAAAGTAATAAGAAATTTGGGTGTCTTATTCATTTGGAATAGGAAAGAAAGTGAAAGGTCTGAGAAATAGAGAACTAATTAATTCTTTCGTCTTGCTGGAGAAACTATTTAGAGACAACCACTGTGCTCACCTTCTGTGGCAAGAGAATGCCAGTTTGTCACATAGAAATAGATTAAGCTGTATTGTGCTTATTCTGAATGTTAAATATGTTTTTCATCAAGTTCTGCAAATGCCAGGTGTGGAAAAAAAATAGTATTCTGCAACCAAGACCTTTTAGAAATTTGAAAATTAAAATTCAAAGTCATGTCTTTCAGGGTGTGGGATTCAGTTTAGCCACAGATAGGCATTACAAAGTATTTGTATAGCTTTAACTTTCAGATGGTTCTAGCAGATCTGGTATAAAGAACAGATGAGATTTCAAAGTCCATGTAAAGTGCACATTGTAACGTGACCATAGTATATAGAGGGTAATATATTCTTCTGGGTTATGACATCAGTTAAATAACAGGCTTCTAGGATGCTGCAGTTTCTCTATAGCCATTTCTTTATATTTTATTCTCTTTTTTCTTTTTTCTCCCTTGTCTGCCTAAAGGAAGCAAACTAAGTCTTCCTGAGGTTGTATTTTTTTCCCGTCATAGTAGACAGAAGTATCTGCAGATATTTTGCATCGAACAGAGGTTCTGTTTGTGTCTCCAGTTTTCCAGTGGGACTTGACAGACAGCTACTGTGGATCTGGTACCATCACATGTCTACATGCAGCCAGAGACACAAAGGCACATAATCTAACATGAGCACATTACACAGAATGAAAAATGTTGTTGTTGCTACCCTGCTATTAAATCATTAGAAAAACTAGGTTTTGCAGGAATAATATTAATGGACTATAAATAATGGCTTGGTTATACTACAGTTAGATTTTCAGAAATCACAAGTGATTTGATTTGTCTTAGTTTACCTTCTTAAAAGTGACTATATTTTCAAAAAGCTTAATGCCCTTCGCTGTTACCTGTTAAAAATTACATTTCTTCAGGTTCCTCAGCTTAGAATTGCTTTAGGTATCTCTGCTTTGGAAATTGTTGGCAATTTCTGTACTCTCTGCTTTACCTGTATGTTCCTGCCTGTACATGTCAGTTCTGTCGTTTGTCATTACACAGTGAATCCGATTTCCAGGCATCACAAGCTTTAAAACTTACTAAGATAAGCAGGTGAATGTTTGTACGATGGTATTTTTATTTTGTCTCCTGGATTTCCCATCACTATTGAGGCTGATTAATGCCTGCAAAATTGGCATTGTTTCTTTTCTAAAGGAATGTTTCTTCTATAAAGCGTTTTCCTGTTGGTTCGTTGTTTTCTAATGCGTATTCTAGCTGAATTTCATAAACACATTATATCAACTGCTCCACAAAAACAGTTTGTCCCACTCAACACTCTCTGGTGCCTGGCCTCTTTCAGAGGTCTATCAATGCCCCGTAGCAACACAGCTCTGCCACTGCACCTGCAAACGACTGCGCCTGTCGGTGCCAAACAGCTGGGGCTGGCAGCGGCGGCAGCACCCTGGCAGTGCCAAAGCTGGGCTGCTCTGCACAGCCCCGTTCTGCTGACTCCTCCAGCACTGCCTCTTGACCTCCCTCTCCTCCTTCGCCTGGGAATTCCTAGCCTCTTTCCTCCTCCTTGATCTGGGAAGATTGTCTCTGCCCTGATGATAGAAAAATCAAAATGGATTAGACAGAGTTAAGAATAAGCAACCTAAAATAGTTTGCTCAATGTCTCCACTCAGCCTGAACAGGGCTTCCCCTTAACTTCCAGCCTTGTACACAAACCCAAGACCACATCAGCCTCTTTCAAATGCAGCTCGCATAAACCAGGATGAAAGTGGTTTACTGCTTTTTAAGAGTGTTTTCAAATTGCATATTTTTCAGTTGTCAGGAATTAACTGGGACCGCGTGAGTTTTAATGAATGGATCAAGTTATTTCATGCATCTGAAAAGAAATTTTAAGAAACATCTTTGGCTCTTTTGGCCAGCAGCCATAATGACAGCCAGGCTAATTATATCGGTCACCAACTTATCAGTGCAATCATAACTGGAGGCAAGCAGACGCCAACAGAAGCTGGTAGTAAAATCATGATGTATTTTACAATCATCTTATTACTGACTGATTTAAATAAGGTCCTAAAATGCTTTATCAGTACCGAGAGACCATCAAGGTTTCAGCAAGTCTTAATTCACAGAAGCTGAGGCTTTCCTTGCTTATGGACACTACCTGGTGCAAAAGTAAAAGGTATTCCTCAGAAAATCCACATGGAAAACAACGTGCAACAACTTGCAAATGCTAACAATCCAGCCTCCATATTTCCTTCTCTCCTGAGGTTTGGTATTAGGACACAATTGAAATTCTCTGATGAGGTTCCTCTAACTTCCATTTCATTACATTGGGGGTAAAGTTGGCTTTTGGTTGTCTTTCATTTACCTACTAGGCCTAAAAGAATATAAACTGTATGTAATACTGACTCAGCACACCACCTTCTGCAAGTAATGCCCCTACATGCTTTAAAATTCAGTACATCAGAAGTACTAATTCAGTTTAAAAAAACAAGGTATATGTTAGCGTTTGCATAGTATAAACAGAAAAGTCTTTGTAGAAATACTTTTTGTAAATTAAAAAAAAAAAAGTCTAGCCCCATACTTTCCTGTATTTGGTCACTGCAAACCAAGGTGTGAGTAGATTCCTACAGAAAGCTTCTTACTTAAACTGAAATTTTGGGAAGGAACAAAGTCATAAAACTCTTCTGGACTAAAAGTATTCATAGCTACATAAACAAGGAAATGGATTTTATAATTAATTCAGAGTTCTCTGGCAAGCACAGTGTTGTAATGTGTTGTAATCTACTGACTAAGTTCCAGTAAGAACACTGGCAATGGCTTTTTTTTTTTTTTTAGTCTATTTTTTTATCAGTATCAGTCCTTTAACAGCACCTGAAAGACCCTGAAATTCTTAATCTCAGAACAACCACGAGTGAAGCGTGCACATCTGAACATCTGGTCAAGACGGGTCAACATGTAGAGAGGAGTGAGTCTGTAGGAAGAGGTTTTGTGTCATCCTTCAGTCCCATTTGCTTCCTCTTCCCATGCACTCCAGTGTTGTGGTTTAGAAACACACTACTTTAAAGAGAATCACCTTTTAGAAGTGTAGCCTGAATGGGTGTTTGAAACCTTCCAGCAAAGCTTTTAATTCAGTAGGATGCTACTTCACAGAATGTTTTGCCATCTATCAGACCATTGGTCATGGCTGTTAATTAAATGAAAATGCAAAATAAATCTACAGTGCAGAGATACAACATAGCCAATTAAATATTCCAGTACAAGGTGCTAATGATAAAAAATGAATGTCACTGAGGACAAAATGTATGATGTCAGAATACAAATTCTACTAGATGACAAAATATATGATTCCCATCATGGGCTGGGAGGAAGAGAACCACTAACCCTGACCACTGAAGTCAGGCATTGCAGAGGAGGTGGTGGTGAGGGCAAACAAGTTGTGAGTACAGGCACGGGGACTATTTTGGAGGAGAATGAATATAGTTAAAAGTTGAAGCCCATAGACTACATGCATCTTACTGTCTTGACTCCTGATAGATGAAAGTGTGGCCATTTCTGAGCGATAGTGCATCTTGTCATACAAGCAAAGCATATTTTTCTAAAATGTGATTGTTTTAGTATAAAAGAACAATACTAAAGACAGCAAAGGATAAACAAGTAATACTGAGCGGGTGAAGTGACTGAGGGACTGTTAGTCCCTTGTATTTTTGTGAGAGTTTTAATGGCTACACTGTGAAGAGGGGCTACCTCTTCAAGTAGACCTCATCTTGGCAAGGTTAAACCAAAGAAATGAAAATAACTAAGCAGTTACAGCTAACAAAAGCAGCTTAAGCAGCTTATTGACAGGCATTACAGTTTCATTAAAGGTTTGGCAATCGGGGCAATATAGGGAATATAAATGGACAGAGGTGAGTAATCTTAAATAAGTTCCATGAAATCGAAGAAAATATTTAATGAAATTACTTGCTAGAAACAATGTAATGAGCTATCTTGAGACAAACGAATTAACAAGTATTTATATATTTATACACATAAACAATTCCACCTTTTCTACCTGTTAGAAAGGTTAATCTTTTTTTCTTGAGAAATACAGTTTTTCTGTTTGAAAGAAAAACTTATGTTGTGAAAGAAAAACACATTACTATCTTAACTCATGAAACTTGTGTCACATGAAAAAACTTTCTTGTCACTAATGCTTCAGGTGCATACCTTATATACCTCAGATACGTATTTTAGCTTGCTGGCAACTTTGTTGTTTTTAGCTTACGTTTTGTTTATGGTTTGTTCTTATTAGAAATTAGATGCTTAGATGAGGGCTATATGAAGGGCTTCATGCTCTTAAAATAGAGAAAATGGAAAAGATTTGATTTTTAGAATATTGTGGGATGCTGGACTTCAATATTTCCATGGATTTCAGTCCATATAAATGTATCTTTCTTTTCATTATTTTCATAAATGCAGATAATGCATCCTTGTCAAGAATCAGGTGAACTAAATATTAACTAATAACCATACTTTAAACCAGTTTTGCATTCCTTAGATTTTAATACAATTGTAGTTTCTTGGCATGAGGCATATTAAAACATTTAGCAAAGTTCAAAATGATTGCTTCTCCCCTTCTTTCAAATGCATCTAAACTGTATCCATATGTACATATATATATACATACTCATGTATGTGTTTGTAGAAATAGATGTGTGTACAGGCTATTTAGGTGTTTAAAGCAAGGACATGTTGCATGCAGACTGAATCTATGTCAGAAACGGTACTAACAATACAATGGTTTTAGACCATGGGCAGTGTTAATACCACATTTATGTTCAGGCTCAGTTATTAATATTATGTCTCAGTATAGAGAGATTAGTCTTGCACTTTTTTCTCCCAAACTTATATTCCTTCCTACATCTAAGCAATTCTTTCTGGACGCAAAGGCAAATCTTGTTGCCCTCTAAGAGCTAGTACTCCTCTTTCTCCAGCAATCTTTTGGATTAGAGGAGAGCTGTTGTGCTAGTGAGGTCCCTGGAGGGAAGATGTGAGGAATAATGTTGAAGCATGGGGAGTAGAGTGAAATGCAGTGGGAAAGTTCTGGAAAGGGACCTCAGCTTGTAGATTAGCCAGAGCAGACGTGATATTGTGTATGAATGGATATCACAGGCCATTGCTGTGAGAAGAAGTTAAGGAAAAATTTAATGTGTTCAAACAACAACTTTGTGCCATTTCTGCACAGGCAAAGATGACTTAGGATCAGGTAGAGGCTTGGTGGCCAGATATGGGATTGTAGCAAACTGGATGGGAATTATCAGCTCCTGCCCCTGCCCGGACTATGGCAAAGGGCTAAATGGGTACATTTTTTTCACATAGTTATAGGGGGAAAATTGCTTAAATGATATTCGGAGCATTTCACTGGAGTATTGACATGCTGGCTTGGGGAGCCAAGGGAAGATAGGCACATCCTCTTTGAAGCAGCCAAGGAAAAATGTACGCACCTGGATTCCAGCGGCTCATCAAGTGGTAATAAAAGTGCAGCTATTTCATGTCACCATTATTTCTTACTTTTCAGTACGAAAAACAACCCAAAGAAACCACTCCAGGCTTTGGTGCAGATGAAAAATGGCAGAATTGCTCACCTGGTATTACCCTCTCTAGAGACAATTTTAGGCTGTTGGTTGATCTGTGGCTGGTGGCAAGTGATTGATATTCATATGCACATTTTCTTCCTAGTTTTGAAACCTTTTTTCCCCCATAGTGTTCCCTTGAGAACAACATAACAACATGCATAGGATTGCTCTGCCAGCTAAGAGTATGTTCTGCCTTTTCCTCCCATATCTGAGCACCATGTGCTTTCAATGGCAGTGAGAGAGTTAAATTTCAGAGTACTGAAGGATGCTGGACTTTAAAACTTAATCATAGGCTATAATAATTATTGATACTGACCAGGTGAAAAATGTTCTTGGGACGCAATTACTCCAGTACACAGAAATGTCACTGGATAAACTGTGCTGTGTCCTGCCATTCCTGCCATGGATATTTAGACATAGAACCTCAGCGGGACTCAGGCGTAAATAGCCTGGGTGGCTGGGACTGGCCTTTGCTCTGCTGGGATGTGCTCTCAGGTGAGGGGTGTGAAACCTTAGCAAATTATCCGGCACCTTCAGACCTTGCCTAGGGCTATGCGCTAGGAAACATGAGTGGGAGTGCTGTGCTTGATTAGTGTCAGTATTTTAAAACGAGGTGGATGTCAACGCAACAAAATACAGATTTTTAACACAATGCGAAGGGAAGCCTCTCCTAAAATAACAGGAGATATTAATGAGCTCTCTACAAGAGGCTTAACTCAGGTTACTTATAGTATTTCAGCGTGTGATTGCAGCGGTTCTTAAAAAATGAACAGACCTTTCAGAATTCAGAGGACTGTTTTCCCTTCCCTTCTGATCTGGCCTTCCTTTCTCCCCGCAAACCCGGAGTTGTCAACTTTCTAGAATCGCAGGAGAGAATGAAAACACGAAGGACAGGATCAGAGACTACTTTCTCCTCAATTAAAAACAGAAAGCAGGCGACGGAAAGTAATTAAAAGAATTCAAGAAACAGCAGGGGGGAAAAAAAAGGTCACATACATCTCGCGTGCGGACAGGGACAGTCTGAGATCCCATTTTCTCACTAAATGATCCCCGTGTGAAATATCTGAGCATCGCACAGAGGTTTGATGGAGCGAGTGGCAGCAGCCTGGGTGCAGGCAGGTGTAGGAGGCTTTTTTCTCTCTTACAGCCCCACTTTCCCCACCCCCGTGCGTGGAAAAGGGGGTGCGTGTGCCCCATGAGGCTGCGGGGAGCCGGCGGGGGGGTCCTGGGGGCCGGTTGGGTGCCTGCGGGCTGGCGGCGGGGGCGGTGCGGGGCGCTGCGGGGCCGGGGCTGTTCTCGGCGCCGCCGCTGGGGGTATCTTTGTACCATTTTTCATCCGGCAGCAATTTGGAGTGGAAAACGTGTAATAGAGGGAGGGAGGGGGGGTGGGGGGTGGGGGAAAGCAGGGTTCTCGGCGGTTTTGAGCGAGCCGCGCATCCAGGAGCCAAAAAAGATTAACACCCCCCCCGTCCCCCCCCTTTCCTCGGTGTCCCCCCCTCTCCCGCACACACACACACACACACACACACACGCACCCTCGGGGCTCCGAGATCACCCGCCGGACATCGAGCGAGAGGGATTCGGCTGGAGGGCAATTTCGGATCGGGGGAGATCTATTGGATTAGTAGGATTATCTGCCTCGCAGACGGAGAGAAGTAGCGTTTGATCATTTCTATTGCTTGCCTGATGGTCGGATTTAAATGGAGGTGGCTCGGCACGGAGGAGGCTGAATTCCGGATGGGGATTTCCAGCCCCCCCTTTCCCTTCGCCCCGATCCGAGGAAAGGGGAGAAAAATACATATAAAAATCGATACAATTCGGAAGTGTCCGAGGAGCGATTGAGAAACCTCCAGGTCACGGCGGCTGGGAGGGAGACGGAGGGGCGAAGCCACTGAATTTACAGTTTCAGCTGCGATTGCAGAAAAGCGGCCGTGAACTGGTAAATACTTTGATGCTCTCGGCGTGCGGGGCGAGCCCGAGCTGGGCTGGAGGGGGGGGGCGGCCGGGCAGGGCTCAGCATCCCCCGGGCAAGGGGCAGGGGCTCAGCACCCCCCTGGGGTAGGAGCTCAGCATCCCTGGCCAGGGGCTCAGCAGCCCCCTGGGGTAGGAGCTCAGCATCCCTGACCAGGGGCTCAGCACCCCCCTGGGGTAGGAGCTCAGCATCCCTGGCCAGGGGCTCAGCACCCCCCTGGGGTAGGAGCTCAGCATCCCTGACCAGGGGCTCAGCAGCCCCCTGGGGTAGGAGCTCAGCATCCCTGACCAGGGGCTCAGCACCCCCCTGGGGTAGGAGCTCAGCATCCCTGACCAGGGGCTCAGCACCCCCCTGGGGTAGGAGCTCAGCATCCCTGACCAGGGGCTCAGCACCCCCCTGGGGTAGGTCTCAGCATCCCCGGGCAAGAGGCAGGTCAGAGGCTCAGCATCCCCGGGCAAGGGGCAGGGCAGGAGCTGAAAAGCGGGTCTGAGTTGGGAGAGGAGGTGGTGCTGGGGGGGGAACTTTGCAGCGCCTGTTTCCGAGCCGTGTGCGTGGCTGTGTGTGTCTGTGCGTGTCCGCGGGCGCAGGGATGGCATTTCAGCTGCTGCGAGTGGCCGGGGGAGCGGGGCTGTGGGGTGCGGGGCTGTGGGGTGCGGGGCTGCGGTGCCTCGGGGCAGGAGGCTGTGCGGGGGCGGGTGCTGGAGGGGCATTTGCCGAGAGATTCACGCACCCCCCCCAACCGCCACCCGAGCGAACTTTTCCCCCCCTCGCTGCCCCCGGGGCCGCCGAGCCTCTCCTCTGTGCGGCTGCCATGCCTGATGGAGGCATCTTTTCTCCCCCCTCTTCTTCAGACATCTTCTCGCTTGGCTGTTAAGTACTATTTTTTTTTTTTCTCCCCCCCTCCCACCCCCTTCTCCTTTTTCCTGACAATCGCACTAGAGCCTCATCTTTAGTTGCTGAAGGAAAATCAATTTTCAGCAGGTTTAATTAAAATTAATCAGTCAAATTACTTAATATTAATTGACTTATAATTAAAGCCAGAAAGTTACCTTGGAATCGGGAGAAGGGATATTATCTCGTAACGTTTTATGGCTGTGTACGGTTCCAGAGCAATTACATTAAAATAATTGTTTAAACAAAACAAACCAGAGCTTGATTTAAGTGTCGCGTTCTTGGTGCTGCAGGTGACACAATCTGGACAAGCTAATTTCTTCTGACCTTTTTAAAGAACATCATTTTATTCTGATGCTGGGTTTGCCTTCCAGAAGGCCAGTTTGTTTTATCTCTAATAACTATGGCATCAGAAATCCCCTAGTATAAACAGGAAAGATATAGATGCTATGCATATCAGAGTGAATGTCTTTAGCATGTTTGGATGGTCAGTGAATTTGAAACGAAGCAGATTTTTTTTTTTCCCCCTCCAATTTAAGCATAAGAAATTGGTTTAGGAAATATTTTTTCCAGTACTGCCTTCCACTCTGGTAATATTTGCATTTATGCAGAGCCTTAGTGGGACCAGACTGTACTGGTAAATTCACAGAGATAATTTGTATCCGAAACTGTGTATTTGTGATAAAGCTCAAAATAACTTTTTCATGCTCCCTTAAGAACTAGGCTGTATTTTGTTTGTTTGTTTGTTTTTTTATAGTAGAAACATTTTTTATGCACCTACAGACTATTGTTGTCAATGAAAGAGCAACATTGTAAGCCGTGGGACCTTTTCTCTTACTTTTTTTTTTTTGGGGGGGGTTGGTGGCTGGTTTAATTGAAGCAAAAGATACTTGTGTGTATTTTATTACAGGCACCTGACAATTGAAAGACCCAAATACGATATAAATGAACACTTAAAAATAGAGTCCATTATTCAGGGCCCTGATTTTCAAAGATACTGATTTTCATTGACTGCACTGAGACTTGTGTGGGCTCAACAGCTGTAACATGCAGCCCACTTGTGCATCTTTGAAATTAGATTTGCAGATAGAGAGCCAAAAGCTAAGTAGCCATGTTTAGTACCGGTGGGGGTGTGCGTGTGTGTGTTTCTTTTTCATTTTTCTTCCCCTCTTTTTTTCTGGTGCATGATGAGGGTTAAAGAAGACTGCATCTTAGTTACTTTTGATAAATGACACCAGTTTTCTTAGACTACAGCTACAGACTGCAGCAATGTAGCAAAAGCAGGTTTGCAGTAAATGATTAGGGGGTCCCTAGATGTATACGAAGAGATGCCATTTATTCTGTATGTTTCATGTGAATCATGTGCAGACTGTGGGAAGAAAAATGAGCCTGAGGATAATCATGCTAAGTGTGCTGAGAAGCAGGATTTGGCTGAACACCTCTGTTTTGTGATTAACTGAAGTAGCAATGAAAGCCATCAGAGAGTGTTCAGGCTCTTTAAGGCAATAAGTTCCATAGAAGCGAGGAGAAGAGCTGTCGTCCTGATACTGCTTGGGTTATCTTACCCCTTTTTCCACGGTAGGGTAAGAAGATAATATCCTAGCAGTTGATACTTAAACATCCTTAACAAAGTGGGTTTGCTCTGGATTATTTGGCTGGAGGTGGAGCAGTCTGTTGAGGAGGGTTATTTAAAGACTGGGACAGAGCTGTAGGCAGATAAATTGATTTGCAAATGAATGGAGGTTTTGAACATGGTAATGGTGGTAGTTTTATTTTTTATCAGTTTGCATATTTAATATCCACTGGCATATACACAAGCATAAACCACTCTTAATTGTTCAAATGGAGTCTGGGGAAAATAGAAGAAAGCAGAGGCTTAGCTATGGTCTCTGTTCATAATGGATTGGCTTGCCTTTTTTATTAAAAGCAAATATACATTCCCTTCTAATAGAGATGTGACGCTGTATTACAGATCCCTGGCTAGCTTTGAATTATTTGTTTGATGTCATATTTATTATGTTTTTTTAATCACATGAGAAAGAAACTATTTAAAAATTAAATAGTGAAAAAGAAGGGCAAAAAGAGACAGGCATTCTTTGAAAGCTAATAGTGAAAAGACAACATTTTGCCAGAGATTCAGTAGAAATCTTTGTGGTTTTCTTTTGGTAAAGGATGGCCAGTAATTAATCTGATCCAGTAAACGATGTAATTCCTGATTAGCCCTGGATATCCATCCAAGGTAAGTATAACAGGTAATGATAGAAAAATAAATCCTTGCTGATGAATAAAGAATGTTAGAAAAGCATGTTTCCATTACAGTAGCCCTGTTTCTTGAGCTCTGCATTATGAAGGAATGTAGGCATTCAGAGGGGAAAATGCCCGCCCTGCTATTTGGTCATTGCAGAAGAACTTGCATTGGAGGGAAAGAGTTAGGGAATGGGAAAAAAACTAAAAAAGAAATGATGGTGAATCTTCATCACATATTGCATATTGAAAGCATATCCTGTGGTTTTAATGTCAAATGATGACATTACATTCCCGAGAATGACTATTAAGTTATCACAATTACAAGTGGAAATCACGTTGACTTCTTGGTGACTCAGCTCCACATTTCCACCTGATTCTAAAGACGCCACATGTTTTCCAGCAGGCTTTGTTTTCATAATTATTAATTGCTGGTTAAAGATGTGCTGTGTATTATCCAGGCATAAAAAGTGACTAGTCGTCTACTTAGTACCATGTTCATGTTTTTCTGTGCATCCACTCTACGGTGCCACTTTTCACTGTAAACCAAAAGGTGGTAAAGGGACACCACCTGTTTGAATCTTGGGGCACAGTGTCTACTGTAAATATCTTTCTAGTAGTCAAGCCATGTAAAAGTTTGGGCTACATACATCAGTGTGAAATATTTTTTCTATTGGTGTGGGCAAATAAAAGAGGAGGCCATTAGAAGAAAAGCAGTTGGTGTTCCCTTTTCCCCATTTGTTAAATTCTTCTGGTTTGTCCTCGTGGTATTTTCTGCATACTCAGTTTCAGTGCTGCCTTTGGGTAGTTTGTTACTTTCCATTATGCTTCATTAGGTCTTTTGCGCCATATTAAGGGAGAATGTAATGCTTGGAAATTAGCAACACGTGACTGCAAAGTCATAACAGTGATCAAGGACGCTCTACAAACATTGTATTTCAAGTGAGTCATTTTCCTTTAACCAAGAAGAGAACTTAAATGGCAATTTAAAAATATATTTTCTAAATCTCCTCAATCACATCCTGCCTAGAGATATTATTAGTCCACTTGTTGAAATGGTTCTGGGAATTTAATGAAAAGAATACATTTATGTTGTATTTTATAGTTTTATTTAATTCTGAATGTCTGAAGCTTTTAAGTTTAATATCTGAACTTAAAATCATTTTTTAACTTATGCCTTCCCACCCCCATCCCCCAGTTTCCAAAAAGTACTTGAAAGCAGTAAAGTGTTATGTAGGCACATAGCATTAGAAATATTCATGAGGAAGAAACAACTTATTTAGGAGGAACTGTACTACAAAGATATACTGACTACTTGACATTCTCAAACCTGTGTAAAATAGACATTGTGGATGGAGCTTTTGATTCTTCAACCAGTTTCACAAAGATGGTTGTTTCTGTGGAGATTTGGACCATGAAATAGTCGCATTGAGACCCTGCTCCTTGGTCAGGAAACACTTATGGCCCTGGAGTCATGGTCAGCATGACCAGGGCATGACCACAGCAAGACTAGCTTCTATGACTTGAGTAAGTATCTACTCACAGATAGAGGTAGAAAATGAAAACCTGACATGGAGCTGAATAATAGGAGCAACACATGATGTCAGATGGAAAGAGTAAATCTTTGTAGACATTTAATGGTGTTATATTCTAAGCTTTTGGGAAACTTTATTTGAAATTTTTTTACAACAGTAAATATAGTGTGTGCTCTATCCTATTTCTGTTTCATGTGAGAGAAAAATTCCCCGTCTATGGCACAACACTTTACTGCTACCATTACTGCAGACTTTATAGATCAGAGATGTGTCAGCATGTTAGCTTTAGCTGTAATGCTTTTTTTGTGTGAAACCTTATGGGCCTTGCAGCCACTTTCTCATACTGACACTCATAAAACGTTCAAGTTCTTGTATTTATTATTTAATTTGCTTCCTATATAAAGCAACAGAGCTCTTCGATACATGAATGCAAAGCCAAAAATGAAGGCAGGCATGAATGGGACTAATGAGTTTTAATAATGCACATATTAGAAACTGCTAAAGGAAGTTTAATTAAGAAAAACAAGTTAAGCATGAAATTAATTTTGGAACAAATACAAGTAAAGTCACAGATGTACAGAATGCTACATCACAGGAAATGGACTCTCAAGTTGATAGATCCCTTTAATGACAATATTGCACTCGAAATGTAGTGTGCACTCTACAGCTCTGAAAAGCATGGTAACACCATTCAAGAGCACTTTGGAAGTTGAGTTAGAGATGTTGGGATTGTGATTAACAAATTATATTTATGGTTCTGTGGATTTTATGATGAGTTGGAATTTGATCTCAATTATCCTGACAGAACTGAGACCAGGATCTGATCAAGTAAGAGAAGCATTTGCTCTTTCCTTTTTCTTTTTTCTTTTTTTTTCCCCACAAGCAAATTTGCTCTATTCTTTTTTTTTTTCTTTAAAATTCATCTTATTGAAGTCCTAGTTATTGGCCTAACTCTACAACAAGGATTTTGTATGTTTTGGAACTGTTATTGTATAGTATCCAGATAGAAAAATAAAATGTCATAGACAAATCTGAGTTCATTCAAGCATCTTTATTTTCAGAGTTCCTTCTCAAGAAATGGTAATGACTGTATTTTAACTTTTTTTTTCTAAAATATTGAATTCCTAAACCTCCAAAACCATGAAAAGGAAAAAGTGATATTTTTCTAATGAATCTGATATGAAAGCTTGCCTTAGGTGATGGACTAGTCTTAAAGACAGCATTATTGTTGATATTTTAATTGTATTAAAGGTAGAAAACAAAATTCAGTTTACTCTTCTCATATGATTAACCCCAGTGAACTAAGAGTTATCCACAAATATATATCAGAAATGAAGTTTGTTACTAATTCTATAGCTTAATCTTTGGCCTGCATGAGACAATAAAAGAACACTTAGTTTCAAGGGCCTCTGAGTGGTTTCTAGAATACTCTATTAAGAGTGATCAGATAGGAAGCATATGAATGTTTTATAAAGTGTCAATCAAAGGAGTTAAATCCACTTGACTTTATGATATACAATATACAGATTTCAATACTGAAGATCTCAAATGAGAAATATTTGGGTTACTTTTTTCTCTGGAACGATCTCTGATTTGTGTGAGTTCAGTAGAATTTCTACAGTAGGTCAAAAAATCTTTATATCCTGAAGTACGCTACTGCCATCAACAGAATAGCCATTTGATCATTTAGCTGAGTAGTTACAGTACTCAAAAGTGAGTATAATGTTTGGTCCATTTAAGAGTTAACAGCAAGCTGCTAAAAGGAATAAAGGTTCACTTCAGTGCCCATTATATTCCAAGCCAGTGTGTCTGTCATTTTTAATTTAAATCTGTATTACTTAGCTGTCTAAAACTTTACACATAAGTGACAGAGTTACCCATTCTTTCTGTTATGGGTAAAATCACCATTTCGTTACCTACTTACTGTGCAAAATGTCAAACAGCTATAGTCCACATTACAAAATTGTAGCCAGATTCTGGTAATATAAACAATTACTTCAGCTGAGGAGTAGAACTATTTTAAGAAAATGATTTATTGATATGAGTAAATGGAAGATAATAAGACTTAAGTGATACTCTTCTCATAAGCTTAATTTGTCTAATTAAAAACCAGCTTAATAGAAAACTATGATCAGAAGCCTTCCTATTTTGGCAAACCAAGTTGCAGAAATTATTTAAAGGGATCTTTTGATCATGAGAATAGTGATTAATAATGAGTTAGCTTTAGTGAATATTCCCACTAATGGGAAAGAAGAAAAATACAGAGGAGCTGAAAAATGCAGGACAATTTAAATTGCTCTTATACCATATATCTACTCAGTTTAACTCAACTTTTTACTAATTAGTGCTGCACTGCATTGGATACTGCATTTAAATATTGTATTTTTTACTGATAGAGTTGTATGGTTTTCTGTATAAAACATAATACTAAGTGGAGGTAAATGTGAGAATGGTACTTAAGAGTCAGTCTCTCTGATCTGGGAGCAATATATTTACACAGCTTGTTGCCATCTGGAAATCCTTAGCAGTGGCTTGTTTGTGGGCCTGTGTAGGGAAACACTTGTAGTCTCGTACTATGGGGTGGGGCTATGACTCCATTAGAATAACGCCTTATTCATACCTGTGTTGGCTATCTCAGCAAACAGCTGAATCTCAGTAGGGTTGGATTTGTGGCTGCTTTCTGGAGCTCTCAGGAGCAGGGGGTGCTGGCACGTGGGAGCTAACCAGACTCTCACCTTTTTAGGTGAATGTATTCAAGATTGCAGTCTCCTCAATTATCATTGCATACACCTGTTTTTAAAAATGCATATGGTTCATTTCTTGAAATAAATACATGTAAATCCCTTCCCTTCACCAGGTATTTATGGAAATACGTAAGAGCAGGTTCTGTTTCAAAATCTTTGCTACTACATACAGAGAAAATATGCCTTATTTGGCATAACGCTTCCCTTTGCTAACTTGAAACATGAAGGAAGAGATGGGAAATTTTGTGATGCATCTCTTGAGGATTTGTCTGATCATGTTTACAATTTGTGTGTCACACCAACCTAGTGTTCATCCTGGGTCAGAGTCTTCTCCTTAATGGCTCTGTTCTGCTGGCCACGCTCCTGTTTGGCATTGTAGTGTATTTTAGAACATGGATTTCTTTTTAGAGACGTAAAACATCTTCAGGCTCTTAGTTCTAAGTGGAGACTGTTGTAAGTAAAAATGGATGCAAATGTAGTTGGTTCTGCAAAATAGTATTTGTGTTTTGAAATGAAGTGGAATTGTGTGTCCAAAATTCTTACAATCACTCTCTGTGAATATTTGTGCAATTGGGATTTACTAGAAAAAAATGAGGTGGAAAGGAATTTTTAAGCTTGAATATCAAATCACAGAGAACATCTTCAGCTAAAAAGAAAACAACCGCTGGTGTAAAGATATAATAGCACCTTTACTTATGCTGAAACTGGCATACCGCAGTAGCCTTGGGTACCACCAAAAGTTTTATTAATCCATTGAATATACTGACAGGGGGTGCAGTTCAAGATATTGCTTAAGATTTGAAGATCTGAAGGTCTGTGCGCAAGTAAGAAAGAGGAATTTAGCTGCTGCAGTTTGCAGCAGACGTGACCTGTTGTGGGATGCCCTATGTAATTGGAAATGCAGAGAAGCACTGAAGTTATCTCAGATTGTTCACTCCTTGGCATACTAAATGCCTCTAAAGTATTTCAGAATCTGAGCTATAAAGTAATTTGAATTCAGAAAGGAAGATAATAAAATAATAGATCATAGAAAAAAACTTTATATAACACAGACTGTTCCAAAGACCATGAAAGACTTTATCAAATACCTATTACAGTAGAATTCATTTGTGTTACTACTGGGAACCATTGTGATCCTCACATCTAGACAAGAATAAAATCTCAGTGTTTCTCTTCCTCCTCAGGTCCATAGTATTTTGATGCTGAAGCTTGCCCCAGATTGATCACCATTACTCTTTGGTTTATTCTCCTGCCTATCTTCCTGATCATTCCTGCTCCTGTTAATTGTTTCGCTTTCTTTCCACCAATTCCTGTTCAGTCAAGTCCAGATACCAAGGGAAAGTCCTATGTAGTTTACCTGCTGGAGGACTAAGGAAAATATTGTCCAACCTTGACTCTCAACAAGCAAGACATGCTCCAGGCTGGCTTCTCTGCTTGCCTTCTATCTAGTGCTGGAAAGGAAACTTTGGCATAAACGTCTCAAAAGATTTGAGTAATCTCAGTCTCTTCATTTGCATGAGTTTGTGTTTTTAATGTTATAGCTTCAGGGCAGGCAGTGTCAGACTTGAATATTTGACCTGTCAATTTCAGAAATAAACTGCTAGTTAGCCATTTAAAAAGAAAGGCTTGGAGTGGGAGAGGAACAAACAAATCCAAAATTTGAGTTACTAATATAATGGGAATCTATTGATTCCAATTCTGCAAGTGATTTACAATTTATTGTTCTGTATAGCATATAAGTCTATTCACTGAAGCTAGCTAATACCCAATAGTTAATTAATTAAGAATAGCCAAGGACAGCATTGAGTCAAAGTCTTACCTTTTTAGCTTCCTTTCTCTGTCTCAGGGTAAAACCTTGTACATAGGAGGCACACCAGAACTTTAGATTACAGGAGAGCTGTTCAGCTGCTTTGGCAAAGCAGCTTATGGACGAGCTTAGAACTATAGTCCACCTCTAGGATTTTCTCTGACTTGGCCTTTTTAGGTATCAAATATGTATTAAAAAATTGTCTTAGATCTGAAGACAGGTCTAAGGCTTTTAGAGTAAAAGTGCTAAATGAATTATCAGTAGCCTCTTGGTTATTTTCCACATGGAACCAACTTGAACTGGCTTGAAATGAAGAAGGATGCTATTGTTTGGTACAGCTGTATTGAATTTGGTTTGTCCTCAGACCTTTCCCAGACCATGTAAGTTAGCAGAAGGGCTACTGAGATTCGCTTCCTGCTTTTTACAAGTCTGACTTTGAGAAAGAACAGAGTACGTTTTTACATTCCTGACAGAAAACAAACCAAAACAAAATGTGGAGTTTAAGATCTAGTGGAAAAAGTGTAAATTTGTGGACATATTTGGATACCGCTAAGGAATTAGCTTCCATGTCACCATGACCTACTGTACCTCAGCTCAGAAGAGCGAAGTTTTACTAGGTGCTTTCTTGCTCTGGCACCAATCTATGTACTCTTGTCTTTATTATTTCTCACGTTATATTCTACCACCTTCAAAATGTGAAGTGCAACAAAGCAACAGCCTTCCAAGAGGCAACTGTCTGTGTGCTGTTCTGTGTAAGTTTATTAAACTAAACGTAAACATGTACATAAACTTGGGGGAATTATTTTCTGCAGCTAAGTTGGTGTGTTTCCAGCAAATGCCAAGAACTCAAAGCTGGAGAATGAAGGCTATAAGCCTGTTTGTTAATGCAGTTTCACAGTGAAGGTGTTAGGATTAGCAGAGAAAGAAAGGGAGGGAGAATATTGTGGAAAAGCTTCATCTATCTCCTTATTGCCTCCTGAGATAGATTGTTCAGAGCTAAAAGAACACTAGACATGAACCAAATCTCCTGCTGTCCTATATAGCTTTTACAATCTCCTTTTTAATAACCAGAACTGCAGGGTAGTCTGACTATTAGACAAGCCGTTCTTTTGAATTCTCTCTAAAATGTGTATAGACATGATAAAAAAAACAATTCTCATTAAAGCTGCCAATGCTGTTTCAAAAGCAGGTGGTTTAAAATGTTTCCTATACAAAGCAAAACACATTTCTTGTGCATTACACTCTGCTTAATAGGGAGTGTAAGATTACACTGCTATGTTGTGTATAACGCTGCATTTTAAATAATAGGATATTGTAAGTCATGTTGGAAATATGTTTAACATGAATATGGAAGATGTAACGATATGCAATGAGCAATTTTCAGAAGTGCTGGAACACAGCCTTGTGTGACAACCTCTGAGCTAAAGTAGTTGAAAATAGAATCTGGAATTTGAGATTATACAGTCTCTGATCCTAACTGATTATTTTTCCAGGATACTGTTCAGTCAGCATGTGGGTATATGAAAGATAAGATCTCTGCTGTCCTGTGGGAACAATTATTGTTTTTTTTGTAAATTAAGGATAGTAGGGATTGAGTGAATTCATCATGTATTTTCTTTTTTTCACTCAAGTCAGTCGTTTGGATTTGTCTGAGGTAAAAAATCTCATGTATAGCTCCGTCCCTAAATTGTTCAGTTTTGTTTCCAAATTAGTTCTGAAAAAAACCCACTGTGGTCCAGTTGTATTTCTGTGCAAATTCAGAGTTTTCTATTCACTTCAGTGCGAGATGATTTCTCTCCTTCATTGAGGCGAACATTTCTCTCTGTTGGTGCTTTTCATCAGCTGACAGAAACTTCTGGAATAAGAAAACCATACAAAGTTCGTGAATTTGGGTTATCATGAATAAGCATAATAATTCAAGGCATCCTTACAAATATATTCCAGTTGTCTCAATGTTTTAATCAAAACTTATGTTTTAAGATGAATACAAAAAATGTTTTTATGTATTATAACCTGCTTTTAATGAAATAAAATGCATTTGAGACTTCAATATGTCTGTCTATCTCAATTTCACTCTCTTCTGCTTTAAGAAATATTTTCATTTTGATAAGTCAACTTGCGTAAACAAGGTGAAAATTGAATATGAGATGATAAATTTCAACAAAATATTAATGTAAACACTTACGTAATATAGCCAGTTGAAAACTGGTTGTTCTTAAAAGGGTGAATTTTAAAAATGTACTTTCTATGAATCCTGTTTCTTCTGAAAAGTCTCTGTAAAGTCAGCAAATGACATAATAGATAATCCAGTAATAAGTATTTCACCCGCCACTTCATGGACCCATAAACTACTGCAATTTTACTTACATGACTCTAGCAACTATTAATGTATGTACATAACTTGTGAAACATCTAGTTATCACTCTGTTCATATTAGCTCTTTCATACTAATGATTTATTTTCATTTTCTCCAGGATATAGACCTGCGGCTAACTGGATTTGATTTATAAGAGGGGATTCTGCAGTAAATGGCTGCTCTCTTCATATTGCTGCTATGGAAAACAGAATTGTCAATAGGATGTAGTCTGATAAATAGTGCTGAGTGAAGATGCAGCTTCAATAAGTGTGAAATCAATGGAAGATACTTATCACATGAAAAGCCTTTTGAGATTTTTCTGACAGGCACCTATTTAGGAAACGTGATCCATTTCCTTCGGTTGCCCTGTTTTTACACCAGTGGATACAAATCAGATTGCATCATTGTAGTTACACAACTAATGTGGGACCATGGCCTTTCCAGGATCCATGTGGCTGAACTGTTTATGGAGAGCAATGATAGTCCGCCTGTTACACATGGGATTGAATGCCACTTTTGCTTCTTGTATACTTGGATTTTTGCTTCACGCTGCAGCTGTGTCCTCCCAAAAATTGGATGATACCAACCCAGTGGTGACCACCAACTTTGGCAAGATAAGAGGGATTAAGAAGGAACTTAATAATGAAATTCTGGGGCCCGTTATTCAGTTTCTTGGGGTTCCGTATGCTGCCCCTCCAACAGGAGAGCGCCGCTTTCAACCTCCTGAACCTCCGTCTCCTTGGTCAGATATCAAAAATACCACTCAATTTGCTCCAGTGTGTCCCCAGAACATTATAGAAGGCAGGTTGCCTGAAGTCATGCTTCCGGTGTGGTTTACTAATAACTTGGATGTAGTTTCCACCTATGTACAAGATCAGAATGAAGACTGCCTCTATTTAAATATCTATGTCCCAACTGAGGATGGTGAGTTAACAGCAGGCAAACCAGGGAGATCTATTTATTTTCCTGTTCTACGTTTTAACAATATTAATTCATGTGTACTGGTAGCACGCATGGCTTTCTTTGTTTGCATGACAGCATATTACATGTATGCATGTTTCTTTTCTGTGTATGCATCTGTCCTTGTTTTTTCAGTTTCATTTTTCTTTTTTCTGTCCATACTCCCCCTTTTTTTTTTTTTTTCCACAGCACGTATATTTTTAGGTCAAAGTTGGTACCTAATTCTCATTGCCACCCACTGACTTCTGGGAAGATGCATCAAAATCTAATCCATTGCATGTGCAGGCACAACAAGTTGAGAATCTTCCGCACCTAATAAAGCAGGTCATATTTAAGTTAGATAGTGGTGTTGCATGCTCCTACTGTCTGTGATGGAGCTCCATGTTATTTTCTAGTCTTCTATTCATTTTTCAGTCAAAAGAATATCCAAGGAATGTGCCAGAAAACCCGGCAAGAAAATATGTAGAAAAGGAGGTATGTATAAAGTGGACAAAAAAAATGGGGGAAAGATCGAAACCTTGCAAAGGAAGAACGAATAATACAGCTGAAAGAGGCTGATTTGCTGATGCTGTGAAGTGAACTGTTAGGGACTATCTTATCCTAAAGAAACCAGAAAGGTATTTAGACAGAGGACCATGTAAAGCAGATGAGAAGATAAGGTTTGCAAAGCTTGTACTTGGTTGCACCTTATCATCTCTCATGTTGACCCTGTTGGCAGCTTCCGTGTCTCAGCCTCATGGTTTCAAGGAGTGAGTGACTGTCATTCATACGTAGATCCAGTGTGTTGTACATGCATGCAGGAGGTAGCTCATGTGCCTGGGGCCTGGTGCGATTGCTACGGAAGTTGCTGGCACAGCTCCACATCTCTATATTCCAGTGGTACAGCATAATGCCTGTGATGTATTAGAGCAAAGCAGAGCTGAAAATCTGCATTGACTATGTACGTGATACACTGTGTTTTCCTGGAACGGTGTTAACTTTCCTGAAAACTAGATGTGAAGCACTATTTTTTTGTTTACGCACTTCTAAAAGTGAGCGTTGATTTCTTTTCTTGTGTGATTACAGCTCTCTTTGTAAAGCTGAAAATCTCTTAGTAGAAGTGTAGGGAAATGTTAAAATATTGTGACATGCTACTTTGGAAACCAGCCTGCTTTTGGAAGCTTTGGACACTTGGCTTCTACCCATTCTTGTGCCAGATAGTATGGGAGAATTTGCAGAGTTCTTTGAGAACATTTGCAAATTCCTAAAGCAATTGATATGCAATGTAGAAGGTGTGTTTTGATACGGATTTTAAGTAGGCATTTGGTCCAAATTTAAAGTACTTATTCTGTACTTATTTACATATTTGTTTTACATCAATTTATTTTTCTTTATTATTTTCTTTAAAATAATATGCTATTAGCTGTACATTTGTCTCTAGAATACTTTCTAGGGTAAACAAATAGTAGTGTGGACATACATGGTTGCCTGTTAGCTGTAATCCATAGTTTATTACATCTGTTGCTATGTGTTATTCCGAAAGAAATACATTTGAGGAAAGTGTCATAACAGGAAATTGTTTAGAGTTTGTCAAAGGTCAACTCTGTAAACTCTGCATTAGGCTTTTAAGGTGATATCCAGGCACCTAAATGAAAGTGGCCTTATTTTCCCAGGTTTTTGCTCTTGTAGCTCTTCCTGACTGTTAGTTGTAGCTAGTTGTTAATTATTAATTGCTAATTGTACTTGCTTAATGTCTGGTTTTTTATGTGTCTTAATCCACTTTCAGTGACTTAAGGCAATTTGTTTTTACCGTGTCAGGTTTCAAGACAACTTCTGGGGTTTTCTATTAGGGAATTTTTGCTCAGTGCTGTAGAAATACAGTTGTTTAAACTGGATTCCCCAAGTTGGAGACAAAGATTAGCAGGGTACTGTGAGCAACGTCACTTCTTCACACATCATTCAAGTTAGAATAACTGCTGTCATTTATATGCATTCAATTAATGTTCAGTGCTGCAGCAGTTATTACGCAGTTCATCAAGCGTGTGTAATTAGCTGAGCAACTTTCACTTCCTATCACCCAGACGCTGATTCACAAAGTCATAAATAAAGATGCAGATCTCCATCGCTATTCTCAGAAAGCATCTTTTCCTATGAGAGAATTTAAGAAAAAAATCAGAAAAATAGCAGAAATAAAGGGAGGGAGAGCCCAGGAGATGAGGAAGTCATGTTTATTGTCCTGTGAACCTGACGGAGAATAAAGAGAAAGTAATCTGAAATTCAGTAGGTACCTTTCAAGTTAAATTCATTGCACTCACAGCAGAATAAAAAGCAGCAGAAGCCTCCCTTTTCCCATTGACAAGTGCAGAAAACTCCTGAATACCTTTAGCTTGGGAGCTGGCATAGCTGTAGTAGCTCCTGTTCTCCAAATAACTCACGCTCTACTCACCTGTCTGTAGCCTCAGATTATCTTTGCTTTGGAAGTCTCCCCATACCTAGTAGTGAGAGGGCATCAGGTTGTAGAAGAAACTCACTATAGAATTACTAGATCTTAGCAGCAACAGCTGCTTGGAAATGACATTGTTTTTTATGAAAAAGAAGAAAGGCTGAATATTCTTTCTCTTTCTGGATTTGTAGGTTGTAGTTATTTTATTACGTCTAGTGATGAAAATGACTGAAGATAGAAAACATTAAAATAAGAGAAAGACTTATAAACGATCCTTTTAGTTAATAAAGGATACATATATTTGAAGTGACTAAACCAACAGCTGGGTGCTATCGCGTATAGTGTTTGATTCTTTCTTATTACATGAAATAGACAGAATTAGATAACAAATTGGTATCTATACTTAATTGATAGCTGAGGGACCTGAGAAAAATTCAGATTTTGAAGAACAGGGAGAAATCTGATAAAGACAGATGTAAAAATGAAAGAAATTCTATCCATGAGTCATGATATGAGCATTATAACCATTACCACCTGTTGGTGGGATTCGGATATGCACACTGCAGAGACTGCAAAAAGATAGGCTGGAGCTGGATGAAAAATGTAGCACACTTCTCTTCTTTTTCGGTTCACTTTTACTTTTCCATCTTTGATTTGCTGATTCAATAGATAAAGAAAGATCATCTGTTTTTGTTTTGTTTGCTTCATGTTTGTCAAGGTCAGAGGTTATAATTCCATTATGGGTATGCATAAAAGCAGAACCCCCTCTATTTGCTAGGACGAGTTTTAGAAAACCTGTGCAAAGACATACATTTATTTTGCATTGTTTTCTTAGAGGACAGACTGTATAATTCTAAATTCTAATATTCATAAGCAACATCATTTTACTGCCTGATATTAATTTTACTGTTGATCATGTGGTATTTCCTGATTTTTTTGACAAACTTTTCCTTCATTTCTAGAAAACATCTAAATACTTTTGCATTCTGGGCTGTTTCAGACCTCTACTTTACTTAATAGTCAAAGCACAAATATTTTACTTGTGATTCAGCATGACATGGTAACTTACTGTCTCTTAGGAGCATTGTACGTCCTGCTTTAGCTGCATGTCTGTGTTTTTTTTTTTAATGCTTTATATCTATTACTTTGTGTTTGCAGCAGTTTGTACCCTGAATTTCTTACTTTAATGACGACTATATAAAGAAAATTTGCAAATAATCACTAATATGACCACAAAAAACCCCTCAAGTATTGTGTGTTCTGCACTTGGGATGATAGTATACTCTTTCTTATGAACCTGTACGAAAGTCTTTGTATGGCCTGAAGAAATCTGAATATGAAAATGTGGAAGTATAGTTTTTGTTGTGTGTTTGACATATATTCAGTGTCATGGAATTAGGCCCATGCAGTTTTGGATACATTACTATTTGTAGGAGAACTGGGAGCAGAATAAGGAAAGAAATCACTTGATCCTTACTTTTATGTTTAGGAATTAGCAGTAGCTAAGAGACCACCCAACATCAGTGACTTCTTTACGTGTGGATTCTGTTTCTTATTCTAGCTGGTGCAGTGAATAAATTTTAAATGCGAAGAATCATGATCTGAACTACCTCATTTGGGAGTGTAGGATTAGACAGCTCTATTAATATTTATGCCTCCTAACGGGCTACTTGATTTTCAGAGCAAAGCTCCCAACACCATGCTTTCTACGTTACGGCTGTGGTTACTACAATCACATAGGAACATGCATGGATGCATAGAAATACATCCCTGGAAATGAAACACAACTCACATGGCTATAATCTCATCCTGCTTTGATCAATAGAGAATAGGTTATATCAGGTGTGATTTGGAAATGGCACTGATAACTTTAAGCCTTTTAGGCTTAGCAATACGAAATATTTTCTTGCAAATTTAAGCAGAAATTGTAAGAGCCAAATTTAGCCTGGTACCCTGTGTTTGTGTTGGATGTTTGTTCCAATGCTTCATTTACCTATCCTAGAACTGTTTACTTATCATCAAATTTTGGAAGAGAGGGATTAATGCAACATGTGCAGCACCTATGGACTTATTAACTTCTGTATACATCTTTCAACTCTGAAATCAACCAGAAAAGGACAAACTTAGACCTGTTATAATGTGTATATCTGCTGGCAAATTTTGACAATTGATTATCAAGATTCTTTCTTTCTAGATACCTAATATAGAAAAAAATACTAAGGTAATGGACTTGTTGATCGTATATTGTCAAAAATAGTTGACTATGTTTTTTCTCCATGACCATATAAATGAAAAGTATGATGTCTAAGGCATGAGCCTCTGTCACTGTAGATTGAGGCACGTCAAAGTATATTGCATTGCCAGTAGACTAAGTACATCTATTTGCAGACCATTACCAGGGCTCATGGTGACTTGAGAGCGAGTGTCCGAGCCCACAGAGCTACCTTAGTGCATATTTTAGTGTATATCAACAATTACAAAATGTATCTTCATTAGGCGACTTTGAAAATTTATAATGAATTATTTGGTTATAATGTATTTGTGTCAGTAGTTGCCTGCACACATTTGAAGTCTTGTCCCCGTTCACCCTTTCTGCCTCTTGGCTGAAGAACCCTCATCCTCATTCTGGCCTCATAAGGCTGAAATTCATCCCTGCAGTATCTGCAGGCACAAATGCAGTCCATGTTCCTGAACTCTCGTGTCATACACTAAGTCACCAAGATTGTTCTACTTTTCCATTCCATTTTGAAGCACTGTATTCCTGGGTTTTTTGTTCCTCAATGACCACTGCAGCATTTCCTGTGATACTAGTAATACATGGAGGAAGATAATGAAGCAAACATTGTCTTGTACAGACCTTTTCATCCTTTCACAATCTAAAGCTGTTAGTGTCAGTTAGCAGTATTTTTCAAAGATGTGCAGCAGGTTTATGTCATATTTGAAATAAAATAAAATGCTTAAACTCTGATGTACTTTCTGCAGTCCTCTTTCTGGGTGAGACAGTGCTTGACTGCATTTTAAGACTCCAGTCATCCTAAATGCCATCAACACTGGTCAAAGTCCTCTGTAAATGTCTGGTTCTTCAGGCTCTGAGCTCTTGCTGACTACACAGTCATCATGCTGTCATTGCTTTGTTCGTATACTTTGACAGTACTTGTAGCTCTAGCAGGTCTTAAGTTCTGCTCTAATTCCATTCCTTGTCCATTATTTTACTGCTTGCTTTTCATTTTCTACATCCTCCCACTCACAGACTCTAAAATAGTACTGTTACCCTGATAATGTTAAGTCAGATAAAACTGGTTTGTGCTTGTTTCCCTGACCTTTCTTGGGTTGGACCAGTTGCACTCAGTAAACAACTCAGTTTTTCCTTTCAGTCTGCTATTTTCTTGTTTATAATTTAAACCTTGAATAAACAAGTATTATAATATAAAAAATAGCTCCACAAGTATATTTGTACATTTTCATGAGGAACTTTTGAGTAACTAATGTGTCTTTTGGATAACTATTATTATTTTCTGCTTGCATTTTGTAAATTTTCCCCTGTATTGTATTATTATCTCTTTCCTCTTCACTGTGTTCATCCTCTACAATTCTTTGTTTCCTTATAATACACATGGATACAAATACTTTTAGTATTCTGTGTATATTTTTTGAAGCTTGAAACATGATGCTTACATGTGTCAAGCCATTCTTAAGGATCATCTCAATTATAATGTTAATAATCTGCTTATAAGTTGGATATTGCTCCAGTATAAGTTGAAATTTTTTCAAATCCTTTTCACTTATAATTCTTTAACCCTCTTCATTTTTTACTGAATTTATGTTGTCAAATTTACATGTCTTCCCTACTTTGATATGTATAGTATTAATTATACTCTCTATTCAGAACCCAGCTGCTTTAATGAGCTTAAAAGAAATGAGATTTGTTTTTTGGATATCAAACCATTTCCTTCTGTTTTAATATTAATATTTCCATATTACTTTCTCATGCTTGTTATAAGGAATATTCATCCTAAAAAGAAACAGCACTGAACACTACAAGGCTAAGAGAAGTGGGACAAATCTGACTTTAAGCCAAGCCATTGCTGGGACCAGAATATTCGCTGGCCAGAATTAGAGCCACCTCAGGGCTGCTCTAAGTGGATGAAGAAATGTCAAGACACATGAAAATGGTATAGTGCAGGCACTGCAGCTGATTCTGCGTTCCAGAGTTTTGACAAAGTGTTTTGAAACATTTCAGCAGCAACAGTAAATCATGTTACTAATTCCTCTCCTGTGAGAGTTCTTTTAATATCCCTCTTGCTATCAGAGCAGTCTGCCCTGGTAGAGTTTTATGTTATGTTTTTTTTAAGGGTGGTTTTGCCTTTCCTTTTCATACCAATAATACAGTAAATACAAAGTGAATTTAGTCTTAGGATGTGTTTCAAGAGAAGGAAAAATCATTTGGCTGAATAATTTCTGATTCTTCAGTTGATAAAGCTCTGGAAGAAGTTCCTTTATTGAAAACCCATTGCCTTGTAAAGGTCTGTCTACTAAGGAGAGTGGAGAGACAATAAATCTTCTAAAGGGTTTCTTTGTTACCAGGGTTATACCCAGCAAATTTGAGCAAAAAGACACCTTTTGGGAAATCATAGCTGGTAAGACTGGAAAGCTTTAGCAGGAGCTGTGCTGGAGTGCTGTGCCCAGAAGGAAGGCTCTCAGTCCCTAAGCAGCTGTCAAGGACTTCTCCACACGTGGGCCTTTTCCCAAGTATTTTATGATGGCCCAGGATCTGTCCCTCTGTGTTGCAGAAGAGTCAGAATGCAGTTTATATGCTTTTGTGGGCACTATTAACATCATTCCTTATCTCAGTGGTAATTTACAATTCAGTGTCTCCTGAGAAGCTGAACCATCACAGAATTATTAGGTTTGAGCTACATTTTTGTGAGGTTTTTTTTTGATCAGACCCTGCTGAGGCAAAGTACTTAAGTCCCTAAGATTTAATATTTGTTTAAGTATTTTTATCC
Organism: Coccyzus lansbergi; assembly: GCA_033558105.1. NCBI lineage: Eukaryota > Metazoa > Chordata > Aves > Cuculiformes > Coccyzidae > Coccyzus > Coccyzus lansbergi. The sequence goes on from JAUMJK010000358.1 coordinate 924,178, forward strand.
TTATATTATTTTGTAATGTGTGAAAAGAAATATATATAACATATATACAGAGAGAGGCAATCTAGTAAGGTGGATTTTAGAGGAGAGAGACAGACATTTATTATTTTTATTTGTTTTCTGGATAGGTTCCATTTTTTAAATTTCACCCTTTTTATAAAGGCCTTCTTTAATTATTAGCTGAAAATCAGGTATTTATGTAATTACCATAATTATATCTACACATCTAGTGTACTTGCAATTATTTCATTAAAAATTGTAATTATTATACAATTATAGGGGATAATGACGTCCTTGTAACATGTTGCAGAAGCCCTAATTAAATGGTAGGATAAATGAATTGGAAGTGATTTTGAAGTTTTGAATATTGTTTTATCAGAAATATCAGAAGCGATTCATTCACATTATGAACTGGCAGTAAAACCCTTCCAAAGTTATTTTGAGAAAAAATTTCACCGAGCTTATGGAAAGGATTTGTTTCTATCGCTTCTGTCTTTGCTTTCTCTTCTCTGTATTCTCACACCTGAAAACCACGTGCAGATTTTTAATGGAAAGGTGCTTGTGTAAGAAGAAGATTATGCAGCTTGCTGAATCTTTCTAGAAGGCTCAGCCCAGAGAAAATACAACCTACGTGCAAGCACAGTCTGTACCTAGATATCCTTCTATACAGAGGGAACAAGTTACCCAACAGTTGATTCAAGATAATGAAATAGCTCCACTCAGTATAAGGAGGTTTTCATAACATACTTACTTATTAGAGTATCCAAGAGTTAATTTCCAGGTATGGGGGAAAGAGAAGAGTCCTGTTATAGTACGGATGTGCGTGATGCTCCGTGCATAGGAAGTGGACTGAACAGTGTGAAGTACAGAGGAATCCCTACAGACTATCTCCCTTTCTCTGCTCTGGAATGAGTGGGTGATGACAGGCAAGGATAACATATGCCAGAATGCACCAAAACCTCAGCATGACAGATTTCTCATCCTTTTTTATATCAGCCTTCTGTAGTGTACAGATGATCTCTCCCTTCAGTTAATTTAAAAAGTAATTTAAAATGGCAGTAAGGCATATATAATTTTTAGGCTTATCATTCTGTTTGGTTTATTTTTTAAATCCAATTGAGTGTATTCTTAAGTGATGGATGTATAACAGTGTACCTATGGCATGCCTTGCAACTATGCAGCTACCCTTACCATGACATCTGCCTCTATTTTGCTTCTAAAGAGAGCAGCTCACAGTCAGGCTGAGGCTCTGGGCAGACTGGAGCTACGTACAAACCAGCTGGAGGGGCAACCAATCGTGCTTGCACCCGCCTGCTTATCTCCTACCTACCAGCTGGGGCTCCTCCTCCAGTCTTTGCTACCAGTTTTGTTAATGGGATGACTCATGCACATTCTTCCCAGTTACTTCAGATGCTTTCGGGTAGGTTAGACAAATCTTCTGTTTAATTCACTTAATTCACATCAGCTCATTTTTGCCCAAGACTGATGAAGGAAGGTTTTCAGACTCATATAACCTAATGCAGAATTTTGATGTCTCAGGGAAGGATGGAAACAAAACTCCAGGAGGCAGGAGAGCCTGGAGGTAGCATTAATGTCTTACTGTGCCCCAACGTGAATAATGACCATTTGTCTGTAGCCTGGAGAAGAGCTCCCTGGTTATACCATCTTGTGTCAAGGTTCTTGCTGAGGCATCTAATGCAAGAACCAATTTGCTGATATGGTTGTCGTGCTTTACTAAGGACCTCTAACCAGAAGCTGAGCACCATCATTGCTGTGAAGATCCCTTCCAGTGCCCTGGCAGGGATTTTTTTGTTTCCCCCAACAGTACTCTTTACTTTTCAGTTTTTAGTATTAGCGTAGTGGACAGACAAACAGGGCAAATCATTCATTGGCTGGATCTAGCTAAACCAATGAGAATTTGGTCTCTGAGAGTCCTCATTCCCAAAGCAACAGATTTAACAAGATGGACCCAATGATAAAGTAATATGAAACCTGCATTTATCTATGCATATATGTGTACAACTGTAAACAGATTTGAAATCTCAAAGGAAAGCTAGCACCATTTGTCTTACTTGAAATTGATTCATATGTTTTCATATTAATTTTAAAGTTCTAAAAAGAATTTTTACTTTTTTAAAAAAAATCTGCACCTAGTTGCTGAAGACCAGATCTAAGATACTTAAGTGAGCCAAACAGAAGAGTTTGCACATTTACCTATTCCAAGGCTGCTTTCATTAATGATAGTGCCCTGTGATCTATATAGCACTTTGGAACCATGAAATACTGCTTTATATGCCTGTTGTAAAGGCAGATTTATTCTAGGAAATGTCACAAGAAATCATCAAAATATTCATTATTTCCCTGTTTGTGATACTCAGACTACGTAGCTCTCCATGTGAATCAATTAACGGCTGTGCTATCTGGTAAAGGAAAGGGTGTTAAATTTCTTTTCTATGCTTTTCTGCCATTAACTGGGCTGTCTGTTAATGGCAAATGGATTATTTTTACTGGAAACAATAACTTCTGAAACAGAAACTAATTGCTATACTTAAGTGCTGGAGCACCTGCAGTCTGTTTTATATGGAGACTCCATAGATGAAGTCTCCTATAAAGGGAAAAACAAGAGATGCATTGATTGTCTTTTCTTCAAAGTGCCATGAAACCCTTGATTGACTGGCAGTTCTTGGAGTGTTGCAGTTCAAGTATTGAAAGTATTACCTGGCCAAAAGCACATTATGATACCAGATCATGGTAAATGGGTACTTGAGTTTTATGGAGACATGGATGATTGCTGAAGAGGTCGCAGTAAAAGTTCCCCCCATCCTGAATGTGGGCCTTTTAGCAGAAATCCCTTGCATCCTTTTCTGTGTGTGTTATAAATTTTGTGTCCTGCACATGGGAAAGAGAACATTGCCCCTTGAACTGTGAAACAGTCATGTGTTTTTGACAGGCTGATTTTGTTTCATTTCCTGACATCTTTGAAAGATGGCTGCTGAAATGTGGTTAGGCGTGCGAGGGACATTCGCTTGCAGAGGTGACCTGCAAGGGGATTTGACAGCAAAGAAGGCTCCTGACACACATGTTGAAGCAGGTATATACACTGCCAGGCAGTGCGCAAATCAACCATAGAAATAGGATTAAAGGGCTCTTTCCCTTTAGGCAAAAAAAGACCAAGATGAAGGCAGTGCACAATTCCACCCTGCAGTTTTAAGTGGCAGAAATTATTTTTCTCTCCAGAGTTTGCTAACATATATTAGTTGCTATTTTTCAGCCCAGAGCTTTGACATACTCAACTACAAGCTAGTTTGGCTGAGTATCAACACAACCAGCAAGCAGCGGTCAAACGAGAGAGGGAGACACAAATGATTTACCAGAAATGCTCCATATCCTCCTCCATGCTTGACATTTGCACTGTGCAAGTGGTCTGACTGTCACCCCTTGTCCAGCGCTTGGGCGTGTGTTAGAGGACGTGCCACAAAATAGGTTTGACCTGAGATAGAGCAGAAACTAGCCCTTAATATTACTTGATTAAAAATAGATAAACTCAGCAGTAAGTTGGATTTGGGTCTGTTGTTTGAATTATGGATATTCTTCTAAATACTGTTGCTTCCTTAAAGGGGTATAGTGGTTTCTTTTGAATTTTAAGTGACTTTGGATTGAAATTCTGTGTGAGTGATTATTTGGCTCAGTGAACACTTTTGTTGGTATTAGCAATTTTGGGTATTAACCTCCTCCGTGCTGAAATCTCAAAGTGCAGCATTACATTGTACCAGCACTCAGAAACTAGAAAGGTTAAGAAGCCATTGAAACACATTCAGGAAATGTCATAATTTTCAGGCTGATGAATCACAGAATCACAGAATCACAGAACAACCAGGTTGGAAGGGACCCATTGGATCATCAAGTCCAACCATTCCTATCTAACACTAAACCAAGTCCCTCAAGACCTCATCCACCTGTGCCTTAAACACCTCCAGGGAAGGTGAATCAACCACCTCCCTGGGCAGCCTATTCCAATGCCCAATCACCCTCTGTGTGAAAAACTTCCTCCTAATCTCCAGCCTAAATCTACCCTGGCGGAGCTTGAGGCCATTCCCTCTTGTCCTGTCCCCTGTCACTTGGGAGAAGAGGCCAGCTCCCTCCTCTCCACAACCTCCTTTCAGGTAGTTGTAGAGAGTAATGAGGTCTCCCCTCAGCCTCCTCTTCTCCAGGCTAAACAACCCCAGCTCTCTCAGCCACTCCTCATAGGGTCTGTTCTCCAGCCCCTTCACCAGCCTCGTTGCTCTTCTCTGGACTTGCTCCAGAGCCTCAATATCCTTCTTGTGGTAAGGGGCCCAGAACTGGACACAGTATTCAAGGAGCGGCCTCACCAGTGCTGAGTACAGAGGGAGAATCACCTCCCTGAACCTGCTGGTCACACCATTTCTGATACAAGCCAGGATGCCATTGGCCTTCTTGGCCACCTGGGCACACTGCTGGCTCATGTTCAGTCGGCTGTCGACCAACACCCCCAGGTCCCTCTCCTCCTGGCAGTTTTCCAGCCAGGCTTCTCCCAGTCTGTAGCTCTGCACAGGGTTGTTGTGCCCCAAGTGCGGGACCCAGCATTTGGCCGTGTTAAACCTCATGCCGTTGGACATTGCCCAGCGGTCCAACCTGTCCAGGTCCCCCTGCAAAGCCTCCCTACCCTCCAGCAGATCGACACTTGCACACAGCTTGGTGTCATCTGCAAACTTGCTAAGGGTACCCTCAATGCCCTCATCCAGGTCATTGATGAAGACATTGAACAGGACTGGACCTAGCACTGAGCCCTGGGGAACCCCACTTGTCACTGGCCTCCAGCTGGACTTAACACCATGTACCACCACTCTCTGGGCCCGGCCATCCAGCCAGTTTTCTACCCAGGAGAGTGTGCGTCTGTCCAGGCCAGAGGCTGACAGTTTCCGTAGCAGAATGCTGTGAGAAACTGTGTCAAAGGCTTTACTGAAGTCCAGAAAGACCACATCCACAGCCTTTCCCTCATCCAGCAGCTGAGTGACTTTGTCATAGAAGGCGATCAGGTTGGTTTGGCAGGACCTGCCTCTTGTGAACCCATGTTGACTGGGCCTGATCACCCGGTTCTCTTGTAAGTGCTTCATGATAGGACTCAAGATCACCTGTTCCATGACTTTCCCTGGCACTGAGGTCAGACTGACTGGCCTGTAGTTCCCCGGATCCTCCCTGCTACCCTTCTTGTAAATGGGAACTACATCAGCCAGTCTCCAGTCCAGAGGTACCTCCCCAGTCTTCCAGGACTGTTGGAAGATGATGGAAAGGGGTTTGGCCAATACATCCGCCAGCTCCCTCAATACCCTAGGATGTATCCCATCTGGCCCCATAGACTTGTGGGTGTCCAGTTGGCCAAGCAGGGCTCTGACCACCTCCTCTTGGACTATGGGAGCCTCATATTGCTCCTCTGTTTCCGGGGTATCTACACAGAAGTACTAGCCTGGAAGAGAACAAAGAAATGATAATAATTACATTTATGTTATGCTTGCAAAGAAGACAGTTTGAAAGAGAGTGGGCCATAGGCAGTAGCTCATTTTTGGTCCTGGCCCCATTAGTTATGTCACACTCCTGCTTTACTTCTGTAACCCCAGAAATGTGCTGTTTAAATGGAGCTTGGTTGCAGAGGGATGATTTGACACAAAGGCACATGTCCCTTTCCAGTCATTCTGGACCTCGCTAGCCTTTTCCCATTCCCTCCCACCTCCCCTGGCTTAAGCAGCATCTGGCCCTTTCCCTCTAGTGAACTTGTGTGACTCTATTTCAAGTATAGATTTAGTTATTAAATCTGGAGATAAAGTATGGATCTGTTCTACTAATCAGATACTACAGTGATTAGAGCCATAGAAGTACTTGGACAGATCAATTAGATTAGATTATCAAATCATTATAAGCAAACTCCTAAAGACAAAGCAATAGAAAATAATCTTAAGTCACTGTATTTCTTTAGAGACTATTTATGCTCTCTTATTTTTTGTTTGCCTGTGCTTTATTTACATGTGGTAAGACTGTAGTGGCACTGACCCATATGCTCAGGACTGTGTTGGAGTACCAAATAAGCTGATTTCTGTAGTAAAACCCTCCCTGTGATGCTGGTCATAGCCTAACACACATTGCTTGTACTGTAGGTGGAAAAACACGTGCATGTGCAAATATTACTTTATAATGCAATTAGTCAGTTTCTTGGGGGACCTCATTTGAGACTCCTGGGGTAAGGCAGGAAGACTTCTGCTCTCTCACCAGCCTTTTATCATCTCCTTATCTCATTCTGTGTTTATTGTTTTGACTGTGTAATATAATTTTGACTACTTTTATTGCATAAACCCAGAGTTACGAACCTACACTGACTAATTTAGATAAAGGTTTGTGATTCATTCTTTATTAGTTTGTTTTCAGGACTTCTGTGAAAATGGTTTTCAAGTATGTAATAGCCATTCCTGTTAGTCCTAAGGCTTAACATTTTATTTTCTACAGGCTGCAGTGTTGTTTTCTTAACATGTATACGTGTATACATGTATATGAGCTTTTCTCTATTAATATATATTTTCATAAGTGCTCCTGCTAATGCTAATATACTGTTTTCATGAGAGAATTGGCAGAATAGTATACATCAAAGGCGACAATTAGCGTATTTTCATTTGACTTGTTCAGCCTATTAGGTTGTTAAATTTTGCATAGAAAATCATTAGCATGTTTAATTTGGGAAGGAAGCTCTTGGAACAGGAGTTGTGGATGTAAATCAGTGAGTAGGCTCTCAGATGATATTGCAACAGCAGCTAGAGCTCTGAAATATCATGAAGTATTTTCCCATATTATTAACTGTAAATGCAAAGAGGTGCAAAAACTGCATGACTGTCACTGGTTTAGTAGGTAACAAAGAAGCTTCTGATAACTTCGTCTATTATTAGAATCTAGAGCAAGATTGTATCATTTTCTTTTCTTGCTGAACACTGGCACAGTAGTACAGGTTTTCAGTTATAGTTTACCTTCTCTTTTTAAATTAATGACATCCAAATCAGGCTTGACATAACATAGTTCATGGTTTGTTTGTTTTTTTTTCTTTCCCTAAAACTAATCCGGGAACTGTTGCATTGCAAGGGATGTTGCAACTGCTCTGAGTGTTGCTTGCTACTTCAGAATTAACGGAAGTTGAAAAAGGGACAGAAAATAACACGAAGTGCCGTTTTTCCCCTGTCTTTATTGGGAGCGTGTGACCTGACATTCTGGCAATTTAGAAGCAGTTATCTACAATTAAATAAATTTAAAAGGTTTGGATTGTGACCAATTAAAGTCAAAGAGGAAAGGTCAGAAATCAACACCAAAATAGAACAAATATTAACTAAAGACTCCATCATACAACCGCTAATCAGGGCTTTTGTGTGCCCTGCTGTGCCAATATCTATTCAGAAGCTAGTCATTATGTCTCTGTTCTAAAAAAGAACTAATTTTGAAGACTTCGCTGCACTAAAATCAAATCATTTACTCCCCTTTTTTGCCATGTTTTTGTGAAGTTTTGCCTGATTGAACATTCAACGCTAGACACAGTGGCTTCTGGTTTTGTCCCTGCACTTTTCAGGTTCAAATTTCTTTGAGTGCAGTTACTATTCTTTGATGCTTAAGTAATCGATTACCTTCATAAACAAGGACTTAGCAGCAAAACTGACATAAGCATCAGGATTACATTGATTATTTTGAAGGCACGATCATCCATATCGTCCTTTCATTTGTGCTCCAGTAGAAAGCACCTGTACCCATTTGCACTCAGCAGGTAAATGTTTGGCCACATAAAAGTCAGTAGTTACATTCGAATCAAGTTTTACAAGACTGGGCCCAAATTTCTGTATCTGAAACATGAACAAACATAAGCTTAGAGGTAAATGCAGGGGATTTGAATGTTTTATAGATTTTGAAAATTGGGCCCAAGACACAGAAAATATATTTCCTTTTGTCTGTTATTTTTTCTGTTCTTACTTTCTCAAATAATTTTGTTCCTATTTGTATCCCAGCCTCTCCTATAATAACAAATAGCTTTTACCTTATTCTGCACTTTTTCTGTGTTTCTTGATCTCATAGTCATAATTCTGTCTGATTTGTATTTATTTCATATTTCCACCTCCATTCTGAAAAAACCTGGAATAATCTGTCTCTTTAGGGCTACAAGATTGTGAGCTATTAATTTGCCATTATACCTTTCATTATTTTCCTTTACACTGAAGAGAGAGAAACTAGGACAAAAGAGTGGACTTTGGCAAAGTCACACACAGAGAGGGGAAGAGACAGTATGCCATTGTGGAACTGAGATTAAAACTTCTCATTCTTTTTATTGCATGTTTATTTTTGGGGGCCAGGCTGTTTATGATGCTTCAGGCTGCTTTTATGATTCACATAGCTGAAGCAATGCTTCTTGTCTTTAATTCCTGCACAACTTACTCCTGATCTTTCCTAAGTGCAAATATTTGTCAGCTAGTTACCCCCCACAGGGGTGATAATCATGTCTCATCTTAGCCCGTGAAATATTTTCTGCTTCCCACTTGTCTTGCTGCCTACAGCCTCCAAATAGGGAAAAAAGAAAGGGTTTCTGCAGCTTTTATTAATTATTTATGTACTGTTATCAAACATTCCTAGAGTGCTATAAATTTACAGGCTTTAGTACAAACTTGGAGAAAACAAGTTCCCTGCTCTAGAGAATTTACAGTGAAGAAAAGACAACAGAGGTGAAGATATAAAGCCAGTGGCTGTAGTAAAGCAGTGCAGAATACAGGAGTTTTGATAAGAAGGGATTGCCATAATACATGGTGTGAAGGAGAAGGAGAGCAAGAGTACTTCAATGCATGCACAGAGTGCCCGAAGAGAAGAAAGAGGCAGCAGTAAAAGCCAGTAACAAATAATGCACAGGGATTACAAGGAAAGCAAAAGGATTGACCTGATTTGTGTGTTTACCACTCAGCGTCTTAGTGGTGCTCTTTCAGCTCCCGAATATAATCATTTAACTCAATGGGTGGCAGTAGCAAATGTATGTTTCAGAGACCAACACGACCAAACAGGCCTCTCTCTCCACCATGGCTAGTTCATGTGTGTGCCAGTTAGTGGCTTGTTTCCAAAAGTCATATGAAACAATGGGAAGTGTCCCTTCAGAGGAATTAGTGGCATGCTCAGCCCCTAGTGCAGGGCTTTCCTTGGGCAGTGTGAGTAGCAGCTGTATTTCTGTCCCTCCCAGAGGCAGTAGTGTGATGGCGAAGTGCCACATCAGGTGCATGCTGAAACTGGCTTTTGAATGCCGTCCCTAAGCTCATGTAGAACCATGATATTTTTCTACTTTTTCTTTTCTTTTAAAATACGTTTTTTTTTTTTGAGGCACGAAAGGATGAGCACAAGGAGTAAAAGTGTATCTAAACAACACAGAGTAACCAGAGGTGAATAGGCTAGACCTGCCTTACAGAAATCCACCAACGCTCACATTGTTTTCCAGTGACTTTGTTATGGTTCTATGCATTATGTGGTAGGGTGGATTGTGAGGTGATGTACATTGTATGTTATTGTGTAGTTGTCCCATGTGGTACAAATGCTGCTGTGGAGACCACTTGAAATAACAGAATATTAAATGGCATAATACATGATAATCAACCATAGCGTAAGAAAATACGTGTTAAAATAATACAAATTGCTTAGGAAAAAACAATGTGTCTGGGAGTGATAATATCTCACCCTGTTCTTCTCAGTGTGAAGGGCTGCTATAAATCACTTCTGACCACATAATTTCTTTCTGATTAAATGCTGTTCATTGCACTGAAGAACTGCAGAGTATATTCAGAGACTTGGTCTTCATGTATTCAAAGCCTCTACATAGGCAAACTCCCAATTTTAAGAGAGTAGTGGAAGCTGGGGATTATCCAAAGGTAGCTGAAGTTAGCCAATAATTTAAACACTTGCCTGGTGACAACATTGACATTTAACCTTATGGGAGCAGGATTTGTCCCATAGCTTACTGAAATTGGAATGATGAACCCTGTGGACTAGAAAGCCCCTGGACATCACTTTGGCAGTTTAAAGTGGTTGTAAAATGTCTGTCAGTCTAGTTATAATGTTGTTAGAAAATTGGCATAATTGTAGTCTCAGAATGAATTCTGAGGAAGACAAATATTTGTATGGTCATGTGATTCCACCCTGAGCTAAGAGGACATTGCTGTTGGCCTTCTCTACTTGCAGTTGCATTTATTTGCTCATTTACTGTAATTTTATTTTCACTAACTTTAAAGAGGGAATTTTTAAGAAATAGGAATGGTGTATATGCATCTAAGTCCATGGAAAAAAATAGATCAGCCAAAAGCTGTAGACGGGGATGAATACATAATCAGTAACCTTGTACTTGCTTGTTATAACAAAATGGCATTAAAAAGCAGAACGTTTGACTGGAACATAAGTTGCAGTTACTTCCCTGCCAGGGCAGAAATCCTCTTGAGGCTGTCATCTATTGCAACTTGAGCGACTGCTAATTGTTTTTATGGAAGCACCAACTTCAATTATACTTTTAGCACGTCACCTGTACAGCTTTGTATTTGCACGTATTTAGAAGGGCATTCATGCGATGCCAAAGAAGTTAGGAACAAGTCCTTCAAAAGTTAGATTGGCAATGGAATCATATTGTTCAAAATACTGAAGTCAGGGAACAAGCTTTATTGTACCTATCAGGCCTTCGGTTTGAAAAAGTGAGAAAAAATGCAGTGTTTGGCTCTACCCACACCTCCTTTTCATCTCCTGGGTTTGCACCTGGCATTGATGAAATACTGTTCCACAGAGCAAGTGCTTATTATTTGTTAGCTGCAGTTAGTGCGAAACTTCACAGATCCAGTAACATGCCCAAAATGCTGACTGTTCAAACAGATGTTAAGTGCTTAGTGGTTTTATAAGAAGAAATGATGTCCCTGATAACTGACTTGGAAAGGAGAGAAGGCCTTAACAACACATCTGAGGTTCACCTTCAGATTTCCTATAATGATGATCTGGATCCACACTGTCTGACCTGAGCCAATGACTCTTTAGTGTTTCTTGGAATCATCATGTCATTTGTTCTGGCAGCAGATGCAAAAAAATTATTGTACTTACTTTAAGCTTCCTGTGTTATCTTAATGGCCCAGAAATTTTTTAAAGGAGATTTAGGTTGTGTGGAATACAGTGACAACTACATTAATGCCAGTGCTTCTGTGAGCATGGCTTTTCAATATCCATACTCATTTTATGGTCTATGGTAGGCAGGGTTTAACTGCTTTTTTGTGTTGCTCTCTCTTAGTGAATCAGAGTAAGTCCTAACAGTAATAAAACAGAGACCTGAATTAGCAAAATCTGATCCCTAATTGACCATATCATGCTGCTGGTTTCATGCAATCCAGATTCTCATGTGATCTTGTCCTCTTCTTTTGTGAATAGTGAGAATACTCACTGTCATTCACTAAACATCTTAGTTTTCTTTAAAAAAAACCCCCAAAAAACAGAAAGGGCTTTTGTTTAAAAAAAAAAGAAATTTTTCCAGGCATTTTCCACTTAGGAAACATGTTTTATGGTTTTCCACAATTAAAATTCCTTCCAGTTTTAAAATTGAATATGTTGCTGATATGACTCTGCATTCTTGGATACATCTGTGTCTTTGTAGATACGGTGGTGCCTACAGCAGTAAAGTTCTGGTCCAAGTGCAGTATAGCATCTGAAAACACTAGAACCTAACAGTTTCAATACACATGTTTTCTTTCTAAAGCAAGAAGAAAGAAACTGTGTTATATATGTTTTTAATGAAATGGTATTCAGATTAAATAATTATAAGACAAACTTGTAGTATCCTAGTGATTACTTTGTGCTTGGGAGTTACCCTTATAGTAACTAAAATCATTGATAAAACGGTAGTACAGAAAGTATATGTTATTTATTAAAGAACCAGTGCTAGATGATATTAAGATGTATTCTTAAATTTTGTAAATCAAAGCAATAGAAAAATTAAAGCTAAGAGTACATTTTATGGATTTTCATTACTGTTAATATTTATTAAATTCTTTAGATTTCTGTATCTCAGATGTTCTGTCATGCAGTAACACAGGGTCATTTGAGATGAAAATTAACTGGGACCCAACTGAAATCAAAGTGAACTCTCTTCATTTTCATTCCGCACCTCATACGGACAGAAATGCACAAACTAGAAAAATCAGAAAAACGTAATAATCAGATTTGAAAAGTTCTTGCTACTTTATACATTATGGGTAGTTTTAGGAATAAAAATGTGCAGTGTTCTTAAAAAAATAAAACAAAACAACACAAACCCTCTTTTTAATCCTGTATTGCTGTAAAAATTTAATAGCAATGCAACATTGAGGATTACAATCCGGCCTTGCGAAGTGCTTCTGTCATGTCGTGTCAGTCTTATCCGCATCCCTTGTGCTGTTCTGGACCATAGTTTATGGGAAACCATATTTTTCAGGGAAAGTAAAAAATGCTTAATTCTGTGTAGCAGTTACAGGGAAGGGAAAGGCAGAATTTCCCCAAGGGCTGTCATGGTGTTTTACCACCTATGAGGCAAGCAGGTGTTTTATATCAACATAAATGCATTCTATATTTGGATGTTATATTTACATATTAGGACAGGTGCATCTTATGGTAATTAGAGATACATTGTCTGAAGTGCCTAACATAAATATGAAAAAGTAATTAGACATTTGATTTGGAAAAAGAAAGGAAAAATGGAAAATTATTTTTTCAGGTGTGTAAAAAACATTTAAAGATTTGGGAATTTAATCTTCTTATATTTATTTTTGCTTATCTTGGGCAGAGGGGAGTATTTGATTTAGCTAATCCCAGAGTTTTTAGGGGGTCAGGAAAAAATGCCTTAGTTATCTACATTGGGGTCCTAGCTTTATGTCATAGAACAGGACTTCAGGTGTCTACGATAACTTTTGTACTTAGTGTTGTCCCTTTCGGAAATTAAAATTGACTCTCTGGCTGCCTTTGAATTGATAAAATTTCCCATTTTCCTGACTGCTGTGGGATTTCCTAGCCTACATTTCTAATGTGAAAAACCACAAGAGTAGTTTGTGTATTTTGAAACTTTTGAAAAGCAAAGCAAACTTTCTTCCTATATAACAGAGGGGAAATAGGCATGACCTATTTGTTTCTTCTCTTCCCCTTTGCAGGTCATCTTTAAACTCTGACTCTCCATATTTCTTTATAGATTGAGAATTTGGGTTATAAGTCACAATGGCAGAAATCCTTGAAAAGAAACAGTCATCTAAAGTGCAAAATTCAACAGAAGCTTAAGCATAGGTAGCAGCAAACTGAGATGTAAAATTAAAGACTTGAGTAGAAGGAAGTCTTTTCTTTGAAAAATAACCAGAAGTAATGTTCCAAACCATTTGATAATACGATACACAACAGTTATGGAATGTAATGTGTTGATGCTGTACAGCTGTACTTTTTTACTTTTTTTTAATTGTTATTTTCTTAAAAGCAACACCTTTAATCCCAGGGTGCTTTGTAGAGTAGTTTTCACTTATGGCAGGTTCACAAACATCAAGTCACACTGCAGCTGGTCCATGGGTTACCAGCTGATGCCGTGTAATGCCTGTGGCTCCTGCTTGCCTTCCTCTTCATGGCGTACAGTTTCTCCACAGATTTATTGTGGGTACTGATAGTAGGTATTCTTTCAGATAGAATTGCTTGACCTATTTGCTTGTATTTCTCAGTCTTTCTTAATTTATCTTGGAGCAATTAAAATTATCTATGCTGGTATCAGCTTCAGGCTGAATTTTGTGGGAGGAGCTCAGTAAAGACCCCATAGCTGTTTGCCAAGAGCAGGTAGAAATGTGCTATTTTGTTTTGCAAAGCAAGTTATTGCAGCTGCTTGATGGAGGACCTATGTTCCCCCTTGCTCTGAAGCAGGCATGGGGTAGATGTGAGCATATAATTATAGACTGTAGGCTGTTTCATAACATATTTACATAAGAAGCCAAATTAGATTAGATTAACTTGACTCTGGTGTTTCCTAACCTCCTAGTCTTTGACTCAGCAACCTTAATGTTATTTTAATATAGTTTCTTGAGAATAATAGAGATAAAGAGTCCCCATAGGCCCTATAAATCTGATAATCACATGGAAAATCTAACAGGAGATGTTGCTGAGAATGAACAGGCAAATATGTGTTCATATGGAAAAGAGGAAATGCCTCTTTATGGTGGCTTTCAGAAAAACTCCCGTAAACTACCGCAAAAAGAGAGTGAAATCTTCATCCCTTTGAAATCAAAGGGATTTACTTGAGAGTTTATGTGATTAGCACAGAAAAGATATCTGCTGCAGTAGAGGAAGAGGATTTTTAAAAAAGGCTTTAAAGTGACACGGTGAACTATTAAATTCTGTAGATTTCTGTAGTAATATTCTGTAGCATCCTATTGTGTCTTCCCAGCAGAAAACTCACTTTTAAAGTACGCTTATTTGCATTATTTATGATCCAAAGATGAAATTCTGACTTTCGTTAAAAAAAAAATCATTTTCCTCTATTGCTGCCTGAATAGTGCTGTGTGGTCTCTTCAGTTCTGGGGTAGTATACTGAAGGACAGGTAGTTACATTTCCTTACAGATTATATTAACATTGGATTAAGAGAGCCACAAAAAGATTTATCTAATTGATCTCCCACAATTAAGAATTAGTCTGGTTTAAATCTTTAAAGTATCAGACAGTACAGCAGTACAAATTCTAATTAGTATTGAAACTAATGCGTATATTGCTGTTCCTGTGAAATAAACATGCTAAAGAGCGTAATACTTTTATTATTTTAATGCTTGTGGGTTTTCATCATGATCTTAATTATAAATCAGGATGACAAAAGAGTTATGTACATGTTTTTATTAATTAAAGCAAAATATACCAATAGGGTTTTTTTTCCTCCATTATAAGAATAGGAAGTTGGAAATGACTTGCAGCCCTCACCTTGCCCCTTATTTAAGAGCACAGAAACAGAAAAAATACCTTGAGCTACTTCAATTAGCCACCCTCTTCCCAATTTTTTTGCTTTACTTTTCCCAAAGGGGATTTCAGCTATCACAAAGCTTAGAAATACACTAGCTGCTTTTTTTCTTTTTGGCTTCAAAAGTCTTAAAGAAAGACATGAAATATAGTGAGATTTGAGATTTAGTAACAGATAGGTGCAAGCATTAGTGTGACAGTGATTATCTGTCTCTGCAAAGGGACAGCCCCCACTTTTCCTGGGCCCATGACAGCCCTCTCGTTTCTCCCAACCTTTTTGGACAACCCAGAAGGAAGGGTGCATACATTTTTACCCTGGGGAATTTTAAATGGAATGTTACATTTTCACCAGTCTCTCACGTGGAGTGGGGAACCTCCCTGTTATAGGGAGGCAGCAGGGATTTCCCGAGTGTGACTGCCTGAGTTCCTGCATGGACAGGTTTATTACAGGGAATCCTCCTTATCTTAGCCAGAGAAACAGTTGCTCATATTGCAGGTTATATTAGACAAGTATCTCCCTCTTCTCAATCCCTTTCTTTGCTTCCTCCCAGCAAAATGCACATCCTACAGCAGCAGAACCAGCAGCACAATTTCAAGTACAGAACTGTACAAGAGAGAAAGGAGGTTAAAAGCCCTTAAAACATATGGCGTGCTTTGGCTTAATAGGAAGTAGGTGGCAATCTCCACAGGGATGCAGCGTGTTTTTTTGAAGCATTTGTTTTCCAAATACCTTTTTATGATTCTTTGGTGCAGACGTTCAGGAGGTGAATGTAACTAGAATATATGCCTTGGTGTAATGTGCACCTTCTGTAAATGTGACAGTGATGAGTTTGATGAAAAAGGAGGTGGCAACCAAAACAAAGACAGAAAGTGCTATAAGAACTATGTAGAAGTTAAATGCAGGTGCCATTTAGGGTATTGCTGTAGAGCCTGCTGATACTGTTTACTTCCCTGCTGAGGTAGAAATCTTTCTCAGCTAAAAGCCTTCACAAAAGCTCTGAGGATATCCCTGTGCAGCAGTGTATTACAGGACATGCATTTGAGAGGAAACCTGTTAAAGCCACCTCTTAGTTTTATTGAATTATTACCACTCTGAGAAAAAAATATTCTTTAGGAAAAACCCAGCTGTTAAACGTGGGCCTTTTTGGAGTGAGCATGTTTATTTCAGCGTGACGTTTTAAAATGTATTTATCTCAAAATCAAACAGAAAAAGCTATAGAACTGGATTTAAGAAAGGGGTTTACAGATCTGGGTGACTACTCCTGGAAGAGCTGGCTTTGTGGGCACTTTGTTGAGCATGGAAAGAGCAACCATGGTCGAGCATGTGAGCAGTCAGACAGTGGGATGGCAGGAGGTTACTGCAGTGGGACCTGCACTCTTGTGCAGTCACAGCAGGGGTCAGGACCGGAGGAGCACTGCAGGGACACCCAGTACTGGCTGCATTACAGGTTAGAGGTGGATGAGGAGCTTGTTTCCATGTCTTCCCTACCTCCTGCTCTCTCTCCATTTCCATGTCTGCCTCCCTGTTCTCTCTCTCTCTCTCTCTCTCTCTGTCTGAAGTATATATTATTGATGCTAAGGCAGGATCATAGAGCCTTAAGCATCCCATGGCAGTTCAGAGCACTACAGCAATTTATTTTTCTTTTATTACACAAGAAAAGGACTCCCATTTCCCTACACTCTGCCTGTACGCAGCTGCTGTTTCTTGTGTTCCTATAAAAAATAGGTAGAAAATTTTAACCATTGTCTAGAAGCCCTGACAATATTGTGACTGCTGTAGCAGGTGAATAATGAGCCATTATGCTGAGCTTCCAGCTAAATGGAGCTTTGTCCTATCTATGCGGCAAAGGCATCCAGAGGAATGCAGAGCAGTTTTCCAGTATACAATGAATCACTCAGTGAGGCCAAATGACACACTCCGAACTCTCGTCCCAGATATTACAGCTGTTGGAGGAAGCTGCTTATGAAACAAGGGTAGGCTCAGTTGCTTTGTGACCTTATAGTTCATGCGCTGTAGGAAATAGTTGGGGAAACTTGCTGCAGGAATAGCATTGCTTTTAAACCCATAAAGCTCTGCAAAAGGAATTACTGGAGTGTTAGAAAGATATTACTTTGGGACCTGACCTGGTAGGATGTACTCTGAAAGCAGTTGTAGTCATTTGTGTAGATCATACAAACTTCAGGATAGAAAGAGGCATTTAATTAAGAAACCTGGCAAAACAAGGGAAAGGAATATTAGGAAATGAGAGTTTTGCCTCTCCCCAGCCAGTAAACCAGTTGTAACATACTTGGTGAAAAGGACTTCTTGCATACTCAGCTGCTTCTACAGAGAGAGCCATATCAGTATTTAGGTGTATAAGTGGGAATTTGGGAAGTTTTGCAAACAAAACCAGATAGTTTAAACCCTATGGACCTAAATGTAATCTCCTCATTGGGTTTATAGTGAACAAGAGTTCTTAGTGTTGTTGCTGAGGCTACCACGGTGTGGTGGAGTACTGTAATCTAGTTCCTATCTCTGCTTTCACTACTCCTATGGTCAGTCATGTAAGCTGTATTTTATATTGCCCTTTATAAGCTCTTGGAATGGTCTGTGAGCAGCGACAGTCACTGTTATGCATTAGTGCAATGGGAATATATTATTTACAAGTTATACTTGCCTTCAATTTCTATCCATTTTTTTCCCTGAAAATTTTATGTGTTTCAAAAGTAGGTACAGTTGTAGGTAAGACCATATTTTTGCTAGATTTGGAAAAAGGGGTTAATTTGAGCACTCATCCATGGTTCTGTCATTTTCTTTACCTCATGGATTTCTTAGTTTCTTAGTGTTGATAATATAAATTATTAAACTTCACTTTTATTTTAATGTATTTCTGTTAAAAGAGATTATGTCTCAATGACTCACAATATTTATATACCTGCAGAAGTCAGAAAAGAGGAATCTGTGCCATCAAGGGAATTATGTTTGTCCACAGCATTTTTCATGAAGAAATGTTCACCCTTAAAGCAATATTAATATATACGTACTATGCAGACACTTTGGGGTAAGAAACAAAATTAATGGTGTAAGCATATGATCATTTCTTCGGTCTATCCTAATCACATATGAGCAGTTTCTGATAATTAGAAATTATTGTGTGCATCAGTAGCCAAGCGAGGTCTTGTACTTCTGCTCTTGGGATTTAAACACGATATACCTAGCAGTCCTTTCCCGTGTCCATACTTTGGTTATCATCTGTCACAAACCAGTTTGGGTTTTTTTTACCCCTTAAGATACAAATTTTCTGCAATTCTGAGGCCACACTGTGATAAATCACAAATGCATTCACAACCAAAAGAAAGATCAAGATGTAAAAATATACATCCATATACAAACTGTTGTATGTTACTTATTCTAGTAACTAGTCTCTGCAAATGTCCTGACCATCCTGCAGTGTTTAACTAGGTGTGCGATCTTCCTATTTCACCAGCTTATCCATTGCAGGATCCCTTTGTTTCTTTAGCTGTGGGACCTGGCACTGAACATTTCATTTATTCTGCCCTCAAAGCAGTGACATTGAGAAAGAACCAATGTGAAACTGGGAGAATTTTCTGTTCTATGTCTTGGTCCCCTCCTGTGCAGCAATCAAGATCCTTCGGAGACATTTCAGGTTGACTCGGCTGCTCTTTTAGCACTGTATTGGAATAGCTTCATTACAGTCAATGGAACTATTCCATTGAGTAACTTATTCAGCAGGGTGAGAAAGCAGCTCATAATATGGCCATCATAAAAGGGCCAATTTTGTCTTCTTTAAATGCACAAAATTCCTATTGACTTCAGTGTAAAAGGAAACAGGGATATCAGGCCTAATGCTGTCTGTTTAAATATACTTCTACCTGACACGTCCGACCTTTATTTTTAGAATGATTTCACTTTTAAATGAAAGTGCAGAAATGCAGGAGCATTAATCTATTTATGTAGGGGAAAAGTGAAATCACTTCTTTTCTTCTGTCTGGGTGCTGGAGCATTATAGTGTGCCTGCCAAACCCTATGTGTAGCTTGGCCTTCAAGCTAGACAGCAAAGCCTTAAATGAACAAAAGACACAACAAAAGCCTTGTTTGAAGTACAGCAGGAGAATGTTGGGGACTGAAATTGCCTTTAAGGATATCGGACTCTCTAGTTGTGTTTTAAAGTTATATTTAGAAAGATCCAGAGAAGACAGAGTTAAATCTTAGCCTAAAATGAATAAGATCATTTATAATTTTTAAGTATTATAGAAGGTACTGTGACATATATTTGCAGCATTCAAGAATCGGTATTGGAAAAACTCTAAGCTTCACTTTGGCTGGACTAAAGCAGCAGTTCACAGCTGTTCTGTGATCCACCCCGCTGCAGGCAGCGATAAATGTATCTGCAGAGAATATTCCCCTCACAAGAATTGCAATGTAAAAATGCAACACCAGAGGGCATCAAGTAGAGGGATCCACTCAGAGCCTGCTGCAGAAAGGGGGTTGAATTGCTTTAGAACAAATAAAGCAACAATCTCCTCTTCTTGCAAATGATGAGCATGTTTCGATGCAAGATATTTCTTATTTTACTTGTATCTTCCAATTCTTGAGGGCTTCTGGAAAAGTCTCAAATACTTTTCAAACTAATTGTACTTGATATTATAATAAACCCATATATGCCTGATCTCATAACTATAAAAAGCCCAATAGACTATTAAAAATGCTAAGATACAAAGTGAAAGTGTGCAGGTAGAGACAGTAACTTTTTTTGCACTGCATTGATTTTTTTCTTTTGAAAACAATTTGTGTCAGGATGGGAAGGGAAGGGACACTTCCATTCTATGACACTGGGATCTTCTCTGTCTACTATGAATATCCACCCACAGGGATGGGATCAATAGATCAGTCATGTCATAAAAATAATTCCATAATTATATCTTGGTATTTTTAAAATCTTAATACCTTTCCTTTTTGATTGTGTAACTGCTTCATACTGTATGGGCTAAGCCTGCCATCCCTCTGCAGTGCATTGAAACAAGCTAAATTCTATAAAAGAAAAAAGCAGTTTAGAAGTGTGATGTAGAGTTTAAAAAAATCAAAATCAATTTTTAATTAAAAGCTCTTGTAAAGTGTAAACTATAAACCAGAATTGTCACTCCATAATGAGAGGAGACCTCATTGCTCTCTATAACTACCTGAGAGGAGGTTGTGGAGAAGAGGGAGCTGGCCTCTTCTCCCAAGTGACAGGGGACAGGACAAGAGGGAATGACCTCAAGCTCTGCCAGGGGAGATTTAGGCTAGACATTAGGAAAAAAAATTTCACAGGAAGGGTCATTGGACACTGGAACAGGCTGCCCAGGGAGGTGGTTGATTCACCTTCCCTGGAGGTGTTTAAGGCACAGGTGCATGAGGCACTGAGGGACATGGTTTAGTGTTTGATAGGAATGGTTTGACTCAATGATCTGGTTGGTCTCTTCCAACCTGGTGATTCTATGATTCTATTTCTGCAATGATAATGCAATTCTTATGTGCCTTGCACTTCATATCCTGATTATCACGTTTATCTCATTCAACTTATTAGTATATTTTATTGAGATAACCAAACTTATTACTTATTAGTTTGGCAGACAGGGAGAGAGAGGAGGTAAAATTTTAAATTCATTTAAGATCTGGGTTCTGTTCTTGAATCCCAGATGTAAACTGTAATTGCTGAATGTGTTTTAGTGCACATTTGAGAAGAACTTAAATGCACAATAACACATCTGATACCAGTTCAGATCTTGCTCTTGCACAAACTCTGAGTGTTGATAGAAAATGGGACCTGACTCCAGAGTCCTAACCTCACACCTCAGTTTGATCCATTTCTAGAAATAAAAATATTGATAATTTCAAAGACATCATTGATAGCAGTTAATATGTATAAATCCTTTGCTGGTATATATGAATGAATGTAATTTCATAAAGTTCAATCCAGTAGGCCATACATATATCAGCTAAAAATGTCCACTGTCATCAGCATCTTTTCATTGCAACCAGTTTTCCAAGACCTATATACTATATCTTTCATCATATGAGGACTGCTTTTCTTTTTCCAGGGAAGAAAGCTTGTAATATGTGTAATCTTTGATTTCTGTCAGTTCATGATGAGCATTGTTACATTCCAAAAAGCATAATCTATGATTCCTAGGTGAAGGGGAGAGCCATCTGGAGCTGGACTAGAACGATGCTCCGTTCCTAAAAATGTAAAGGCTGAATTCTTCTGGGATCACTTTGGAGTGATTTAACATGCATTTGAATGGATCTGAAACAACATTTTGCCTTTGGAATATTGTATTCTTGCCAGGTGAAGACTAATATGCACAGAACAGACTTATGGTTCAAATAAGGACATTCAGTCAATAAGTGGGCTTCTGAATAAGCTTAAATCAGAGTACTATTCCTGTTTCCCAGTGCTTCTGATCCACTTTATGACTTTTGGAAGGTCATTTTTAATCTCCATTTCTCCTACCTCTTTGCAAGTTCAAATACTTTGTAAAATCTGCTGGGGAAATGTGATGTTTGTACAGAGTTGGGACTATCTTAGCAATGCACAATAATTATGCTGCCAACATTTTAGCTAACAATCCATGCTGAATGCAACCCCATGGTGAGATTCTAGTTTTCATTGTTGTCTTATTAAATCAGGCTGTAGTTTGCACCAGAGCTAACACATGACCCAGTTTAACTTCAAGATAATAAAAAAGCTTCTTAGGTTCTTCAGAGGAATATAACAGATCCATAGAATAACCTATCTTTATTCTGATAATGGGAAAACAATCACTTGACCTAGAACATCAGAGGGAAAGACTTATATAGGCACTGTAGAGGAGCTCTCATTTAGTCGGATTAGAATCTGTTTTCTCTAAATAATTCAGCAGTTGCCAATATATTGGACTGAGCTTCTTGCTTTCCCGATTAATCCTCATGCAGAAACGCAGTGGCAGCCTCTTCACACACCATTCATTCTATCCCCAACTACATTCACTTCTAAGAATCTTTTTCCATTACCGTGTCTTTACCATTTTATCAAAACGCTCATAGCATTAGGGTTTTTTGGTTGTGTTTTTTTTTGTTGTTTTTTTTTTTTTTTTTTTTTTTTTAATGGTGGTGTTCCTGGTGGATACGTCTATCAAATACAAAGCAACTTTAGGCTGTATTCCTGTTCTGCATGAAGCTCTGGATAGTTCCAGTAGTATACACTTTAAATCACTGCACATGTCATTGCAAATTCTTGATGCACGTATTTATCTAGTTTACTGTATTGCCTAACAGAAGTTGGGTAGAAAATAGTTTGCTTTTACACAAAATAATGCTGAAGTAATTAGGTGTTCTTAGTTGCCTGAATGCTGCAGGTACCATTAGGCTCTTTTGGCACATGAAAGCAGAGCAATGGGAAGCTACTTTAGAAAATCACCTATAAAATGTATTCAGAAGGTATTTTTGAAAAGTATTGCAAAAAGGCACTTTTTTCTACATTGAAGTAATAAATAGTTTAGCAAATCCTTTGCAAACTTGTCAAAATGTCATATCCAGGTACTGGATTGGAAAATTAGTAACTGCTGAAGTGTGTGAGTGTTTAAAGGTGTCACTGTGTGTGGCAGACTGGTGGATTTTAGCTTCTGGCTTAAAGGAGAGATGTTAATCATTATGGCTGATATTTAAAATGTCAGAAGACCTTAGCATGAAGATAAAGAATTTAATATGAGACTCTGCTAAGCCATGTTTCCTCACAGAAAAGAAGGAAGATCGGTGCCTGCTCCTTTCCTCACTCTTCTTTTTTTTTAATTAAAATAAAATAATTCAGTGTAATAGCTGAAGCAGCATTGAAAAAGCACACAAATTGGCAGAGCGTGGAGTTGTGAGGTAGAGAAATGGGTTGCTTACCTGTTCCCTGCTCTTTGGTGCAGTTCTCTCTTCTTCTATTTCTGCTGTATCTCCTGTACTCTGTCACAGTACTTTCTGGAACCATTGTACCCAATGGCATTGGTGGGGAATCATGGCTCGAATGAGGGAACCTTAATTTATTCCTTCCATCCTCACCTGCTTTCCTTTTCTTTGGCTTTGGATGAGGCTCTGGAAAAATGAGGGAAATTTTCTTTCAGCGTAGGTTCCTTGGTGAGGATTTCAACTAACTCCGCTTAATGCTTTCTGAGACAATACTAAGTAAGCAAAGCTGCAGAATTATTTTACTTCCACAGCTAGTGCTTTTAAACTACTCAGTGAGAGTGGTATTAGTGGCTGGAAGAGTTTAAAAAAGGGTAAAGAAGAAAATTTGTTTATGTTTTTTTATTTATTTGGTTTTTCTTGTTTCCTTTTTGTAAAAGGCTGCAAAATATGTACATGTAGCTGAAGCCTTAAATTATTAAATTATTTGAGTTGAAGGACATAGTTTGCACTCTGCCAGGGTGATTCTGCTCATCTTGGTAAAATTAAGCAAGTCATATGTGAATTTCTCTGCTTTGATGTTCAATTGGACAACCTGCTGCACTGGAAGGATAGTATTTGTTAAACATGTCGCAAATGCAAATTGTTCCATAAGTACTGAATAACAGGACTATAATACCCTGTTTAGAAATTATTTAAGTATTTTATCTAAACATAATTGCTATGTTGTTTTAACTATTTTAGTTAGGGCTATGCTTTTTTCCAACCACCTCTGATCAACAGCATGAACCTAGTTATCACCAGATAAAGTTGTACAAAGTCATATAAATTTTAAATTTTGAAAGATGACAGAGTTCAGGAAAAGCATTTTTTATACTGAATAGCATTTTATATGCTAAGAAATAGACAAAAAGACGAGATTTTTTGCTTTTGGCAAGGTAATATAGAGACTTTGTGGTTGGTGTTCCAGTTCTAAAAAGAGAATGGAGAAGAAGATTGATGTCTTGATGAATATTAATTGACACCTACCTTTCCACAGTTTTTCTACAAAAGAAGCTGCTTCCTAAAATCAGTAATGAACTTCAGGGCTGTTATGTTGGTAGCATTGTAAAGTACATTTGAGTCTCAATCTTTTATCAGTATTTCCAGCAGGCTGGGTTGTTTTGTAAACAGAAAGTTGACTCTTGGGATAGGAACCAAGCTACAAACTTGGCATCTGAATTCACAAGTTCATCTAGGAGTTTCTGATGGCCTGGGAAATAAGTGGACTGGCATCTTCATCCTGTTTTCATTGGTTTATGCTCTACATTTATGCACCTGCACAGCTGAAATTGTTAATCACTTTATTGGCAGCTTCAGTAAAGAGACAATGAACAAGGATACAGTCCCTGAATATCAGTAGTAAGCTGGGACACATCAAGGCAGAAGTATTTCTGAACCTATTCAGTAAGTCAAAAGTTCTGGTAACTTAGAGCAATAACCATATATTTTTAATCAGGTAATGCACTTGTCTTTATCCAGAGGAAGCAGGTACATTTCCATAAAGGGATTTTCAGGTCTGGTTTAAGTCTGTCGTATTTAACCCTAAAAAGGACATACTTTCTGTGACTTAAAGTCAGAGATGCTTCCAGTTAGTTTTCCCTGTTCCTTTCAGAAATCTGATCCTTCTACTTCTGTTTTGGTAAGTGGTCAATTTTCTTCTTTCTCGAGTCTCACCTCCATCACCTCTCATAAGCTGTCACTGTACTGCAGAGGTGCAGAGTGAGGCTGAGCACCAAGGTCTCGGTGCTCATTCCCGAAGGGCTGTGTGTAAGTGCCATGCTGCACAGCATCTGCCATCATCCACCAGCTGAAGCATCACCGCTGTGATCCTCCTGGTTGTGACATGCAGGGTGAGACTGAAACCTGGGGTTACTTTCAAGCCTAGGTTTCTCAGGCAGATTAAGTGTGTTGTGCTCACAGCTACTGTCTCCGTAAGGCATTTTCACGAATCACAGAATCACAGAATAACCAGGTTGGATGTACTTCTGTAGATGGGGTTTTTGTTTGGCTGTTTTTTTCTTTTTCTCAACTTAATGCAAATGAGATAGAAAGCATACATTTCATTACAGAATACTTCACTTTCAGCAGTAGTTTAGTGCTTGACCTTATAAATTGCATTTAAATGTGTTTAGTTTTTCTACTGCATGCACGTGTGTTGCTTCCCATTGCTTGCTCATAATGAAAAAACCCCCTGACATTATTCTTTCTCTCCTGACAATGTGCTACCTTTTTCCTTTCTCTCACTTTCTTCTCTCCTCATAGCTTCCTCTTATTTTGTTCCCCCAGTTATGCATTGCCATTTGCTTTCCCACTAGCTGAGAAGTGAATGGTTCAGAAACAGAAGATACAATATGTATACTACAAAATTATTTTTACCAGAAAATTTAATGGAAACTTGATAATTCTTCATGAGCTACCACACAGTGGAAAATAGAGCACAGTTCAGAAAAAGGAATAAACATGTAATAAAGAATTCAGCATGTGGTAGTCAGTACACTGATAGCAAAGCATTTGTGTCCCTATGCAGAAAAAAATGTTGAATAATTAGTAACACATAAAAGACAAAAACTACTTTTTTGATGGCGGTGGATGCTTCCTATGAGCTGCATTTCTCAAAGATAAGATTTAGTATAGGCCATTTCTGCATGAGCATCATCAGAACCAAAACATTGCCTATAATTCCTTGGTGTCTAAGGGAGGTTTGACAAGTATAAACCTGACAGTCAATGGTCAGAACACATTTAATACATCTTTCATGTGCTGAAGTTAGTAGGTCTGAGGTCTCCCTGGGGTAATATGATGTAAAAGATGTTCATGGCACTAATTTACTCACAGACCATTAGCTCTCTGTATATGCTAGACTTTAAAGACCTATGTGCAAGGAACATATTCTTCAGATACCCACATTATACTGCAGTCTTTCATTTTCTTAATGCAATTTCCTGCAGCTGTCCTGTTGGTCATATGATGTGCAATGAAGAGTAGACCTTGGAAAGTCATAACTCTAAATAATAGGTCTTCTTATTTTGCACTAAATATTTTGAGTGTTCCATTCCTTAAGCAAAGAGGGGAGATGAAATTTTAAAGGTGAAAAATGATTTGTTGTAGTCAGTTTTGACAAACAGTACTCTCTAGGGTTTCAGAGTTTTAAAGAAATTGGCACAGAAAAATGAAATGCTAACTGTCGTTATGAAGCTTTTTTACAGTCTCCCTGCCTCTGTCTTCCAATTTTAATAAGGTATCTATAAAAAATGAATAATGAAGCAATATATAAACAATGTTATGAAGACAACCTTTTCTCATTAGGTTGAACTCCCTTCTGTTTTATAGATAGATTTTTTTTTTAATATTCTGAAGGCAAGTTTTAGATGAAATGCCAAGAATCTATAGGATGATACATAATGATGAAGAATTAATGTCACATACCAAATTGTGTTGCCATTTGAATAGTATATCATGCAGCTCAATGCCAGCAGATTTAACAATGGTGTCAGCCACTATTATTAGAGCATCTAGGGGGTCATCATTCTATTCGAGCAGGGTAGTCTAATAGCTTACACATAATACATTATAATGCACATAATACATTATAATGTGAGAGATCTCTGGTGATCTTTTTGATCGAGAATCAATTAAAATAAGTTCCTGTTAATGTGACACTAAGATATAGACAATGTGAGACATACTTGACTTTTACTGATTGCAACCAGCAGCCAAAAGAGCTCTTTAGAGATACGAGGACAGAAATGGCTAAATTAGTAAACTGTGTTGACACATTCGCTCAATATTTTTTTAATATGCAAGTGTAGCGTATTCCCTGATCTAGTAAACCTGACAGGTGTGAGTTACTGATACTTTATGAAAATGAAGCAAAAGAATATGGTATTTTGTTATAGTTAGAGTAACTCAAAACTAATTGTCCTAGCAAAATGGAATGAGCAAACTGTCCCACCAGGGGAAGCTTGCGCTTGTCTGTCTTGCTGACTGAGTTCAAAAGCAACCTCTAACTAGGTGCTTTTCAACCTGGCGATGTCACCAGGAAAATGCTCCTATTCTTTAAAGCAAATGGATGCTGACTTCTATCCCATTCCCTTACTCCTTGTGGTGCCCAGTGGGTTTTCTACATCGTCTCGCTTTAGAGCAGGAATTACAGAAATGTGAATCTGGGATAATTCTGCCCTGCTGTATCTCACTTGCATTGCTCCAAGCTCCCTCGGCATATGCCCTTCTTTGGGACAGTGTCCAAGAACAGACGTGTTCAGATGCCTGGAGTGGAGGCAGGGAGCTGTATTGTGTTGGTTTTTTTTCCTCCTCTTATGAAAAGTGCCAAATGATCTTGTCATGTTCTGGATGATTCAGTGTACGTTTCACTCGGAAATGTGTATGCCCACAGGAGGTTAACTGGTGCCTTGTAAGATGGATCCTGGTAAAAACTCAGCTGCACGAATGTTTTAAAACTGTATCTAGTATGAGAATCCCAGGGTGTCCTATCTTTTGGTTTGCTGGAACATCTGTGAATATTTTTTTAAATAACTCTAAGATTTTATGGGAATGAACTTGTTATCTTTTACCACATCATGAAATTTCTCTGCATTTTCTTAGCAAGCATTTTTCACAGCCTTAGACTTCTAATTGGGAAAATTGGGACTTTTTTAATGCCAGTGTTGTATTTCAGCTAATGGAAGAATCTGACACAGCACTTAGGTCAGCACTTTCTAGCATGTTTATCACACTTATTTCAACCTCAAGTTGTGCTCAAATATTTCTCTTCTTTCCCATGGTCAAACTTGCCAAATCACATCTTTTTTTTCCTTCCCTTTACAACCCCTCTGGAATCTGACTGTGCCTCACTTACCTCTTCTAGGTACTTAATGTCTCTCATAGTGATACAACTCCCTGTTTATTCATTATCTCGACTTTAGCCTCACATTGTCTGCTCTAAGCTTATTTCTGGTTTCCTTGTGTACCATTGCACCCAGGTCTTCCCAGAACAGAGAGAGAAAGTACAGTGCATGTGTGGGTGTGCACACTGCTCTCTGATCTGAATGTTTGATTCCTCTATCTGTTCTGTGAACTCCTAAGCTTGCAACTTTTTTTACTATTACATCCTATTCCACCATGCTGTATGAATGCATAGTACCATGTTTATTGTAAGGTTTATCACAAACTGACTGCCTGTGTCTGAGGTCATATATTTAATCAGGTTTTGTATCACTAAATTCAACTGAAAGTTCTTTTATGAAACTGAGCATGAATTAGCAGTGCAGATGTATTTAACTCAGTATTACATAAAGTCTTCAGAAGTGTTTCTTCAGTACTAAGAAAATATCTGAAAAACTGTGCATCACATTTCCTCGAGGAAATTACAGTGCTGCTAAAGGAGTTTCACCAACAGGAAGGGAAGACGTAGACCAGTAAAGCTATATAAAACTATAAATGGTTGTCAGCCAAATATCGTGTGCGAACCAAAGCTGAGGGCTGAATCACAGATTCATGCTGTAAAAGATCAGAAGGAAACATCATAATCCAATTTGATTTTCTGTCCACAGACCTTCACCCAATCAATTCTGTGGTATAAAGCTGCTGTTTCTAACCTAGATAAACTCAAGTTATTAGACTGTGTTGCTGCTGCAGACCAAAAACTGATTTTATTTCTGTTTTAGGAAGTTGTTCTATAATTTCTGAGGAAATAGAAAATATTTCACTAGTTGAGTGTTAGATTTTTCAATAATTTGAACATGCTATCAACTCAAAATGTGAGTTAACCCAGAAGAAGTGGGTTAAGGTGCAGATGACAGTAGTACAACCTGAATTCATCTTTTTTTCACTTATGTTGAGCCAAATGTAAGCTAGGGTCTCTGCATGCACTGTGATTTCTGCATTAAATATGAGTCTGAGAAACTTACACTCCATGTTTCTCCAATTCTCCCAAATGGAATATACATAAAATGGCTTTTGCTTTCTATTTTGACGTAGAGAACTCTTGCTATACATTTCATGTTTCATTGCAATACAAAATAATCTTTCCATCTTTTGAAGTTTGCATTTTTTTGTAGAGTTCAGTGATAGTTTTTCCATATGAATGTTTCTTATTGCATCGAGTGAGCTATGACTGTGTTGGTGTTCTCTGACATTTTCCCCTTACTGTAGACTGTTCTGTATCTCTTAAAGGCAGTGAGCCATTCTGGGACTGATGTGACAAGACATGACAGGAAATTCCACTGAATAAAACAAATTATACACTAGAGATGTGCTGAACTGACTGAAAACAATTTGGACACCAGGGGCTACGAAAGGTGCCGAGAAGGTTGAGAGCAATGACATTTTCTTCTAGATTTTATTTAAAGTGTTTTGATGTACAACTTGGTATAAATTGGTGATTTTGAGTTCTCCATTGGCTTGTCCCCCTTCAGAGTCCTTGCTTTGGAGAGTGTGCAGACATGTGAGTGAGCTAAGTCAGTGAGTTTCTTGTAGCTGATGAAGACTTGTTATGATTTTGACACATATTGGAAAATTTATGTATTCAATTTTCAAATTTTGTTTTACTGAATAATATTTATGCAGAACAGAAATGGTAATATATGTACCGAGGTTTTAATTCACAGTTGTAATCAAGCAATCACATGCTTGGGTTGCAAAGCAAATTCTCATTCAAGTGCACACTAGATGATCAATGGAAAGATTTTGTTAAAGCTAATTTTACTTTATAGAGTGATAAAGAATTTCCTGTATATGAAATGCAACAATGAAAGATACAGTTGGTGTGAAAAAGTATTTAAATACACCCAGAGGAAAGAGGAAGAAATCTAGTAAATGAATTGAAGATTATTTGTCTCGTGTCATCCAACTTTGACAATAAAGAAATTTCACTTGATTCTTCTTTTACTTGTCAATTTTAAATCACTGTACATCAACTTCCTTTGTGAGGTACTTCTGATTTGTGAAGTGAAGGTAGTGAATTATTGTTAATAAACTAGGATTGCCATTTTGCCTGTACAGTAACAAAACATAAATTTTGTTTAATGTGCCTTTAAGAATGTGAACTGAGTGGATATGCTGCTGGCAGTGAATAATGATTCATATCATTAGGATGAGGATCCGTTTGTCTTGTCATGCAAATGTTTGAAAAAACATAGAGCAGATAATATGGCAATCTGGCAGCAGTCTATGCTAAGGACTGTGAATCAAAGAGTTCTGCATCAGAGGAGGTCATTTACATGAAGCGTGTGCTTTTCTTGATACCATGTGGATGACAGACGTGGCAGCATTGCTGCATTTGTGAAGTCAGGCAATCTTACACCCACTGGCAATTGGTCAGTACTATTGGAAAAGGTAGCAGATACCAGGGGATGAAGATGTTTTACACTTTATTTGACAGATTTGTTTAATAGCATGCTGAAATTAATCCCTAGAATAATACAAATTTTCAAGTGACACCTAAAGATTGTCATCTGAGCTTTGTGCTGACACCAGTAATGCGTTTAGGCAACAGCAGATCTGGCTTTGCTATTTGGAAGAGCTAAAGCTGAGTCTAATTAATATACTTGAGATTTCTGCCTTGCATGGGTAGAAATCAGCAGCGAGCATTAGCAAGCACATAAGCTTCCTCCCTTGAAAGTCAGACTGGAGTATTGTCATCGTCCCTGTCTTCAGTTGCTTGTGCATATTGGCAGGGAAATGTCCCTAATAATGCTGTGTTTACACCAGGATTTGACCTGCCAGTCTTACTGGGGCTGTTGAGTTTGATGACAGGAATCCTATTTTGAAGGCTCTGTCAGCATCAATCTAAGCTACCTTCTACTACCTATCAATTCAGTGCTTTGATATAGGTCACAATACTTCTTCCAGTGTTTCTGTCACATGAAATTTGGTAAAACCTACAGACTGAAATATGCTATTGGCTGCACATGCTGCAGTACTACACAGGTCTTAATTGCATTTCTGAGAAAAAAGACAAACTTAAATACTTGTCTCAATGGAAATATAAAGTAGATTGCGACCCCGAATGAACTCAAAAGCAGTTGAATGTAAGATGTTCTTGGAAATTACAGAGATACTATTGGTTATGCATATCAGGCATCTCAGCAGATTATGCTGGTAGTACTGAGTAGCTCCAGTGATTATGTTTATAGACAGATTTCAAAGGTGCATGCATGGTGCTTAAGCAGCAGGCCCAAAAGACCTATTGAAGGGAACGTAGTGTCTCTTGCTGTGGTCAGTACCAGATGCTTCATGACATAGCACAGCTTTTTATTGTTGGATTATACAGTCACTGAAGGGTCAATCAAATTCATTGTTCACACATGACTAACTTTACACCTTAATCTGCAATATCAAGAACCCGTCACAGTTTATCTAGCCATGGAAATCATGGCTAATTAGAATTATTAAAATCTGTTTCTTTGTCTCTGCAACAATTTTGTATGGGGAGTACAGGGAAACATATATTCCCAAAACACAGTTATTCATTTTGATTACACTGTTCATGTTTCTGGTTTTACTTGCAGCTGGAGAGAGTTAAATTTTGTGAAGTTGGTAAAAATAATTCTACCCCTCCATGTGCCATTTTAACAGTTTTCTCTCCCACGTGGCATTCTGTGAAATGATCTGTTAGTTGCGAGCAAAATTATCAGCTTTTGCAAATTAGAAACCAGATCCAGCCATCCAAAAATGAGAGGGATTTCTGAACACCTTTAACAGAGAAGACATGAAGAAAGAGTTTATTGGGCTATGTGTAGATGGGTGTATAAGTGTGTGTTTAATATATATGTATGTCAAGCTAAGAACATTGTTCTAAGTACGTGTTTGCATACTTCTGAAGACACTTGAAAAGCCAGACGCAGAGCAGGGTATAGGATTTTACATTTTATGCTAGGAAACAAATCTATATTTAGCACCTGCATAATAATCTGAATAATATCTATGAGTGATTTTATTGACAAGTTTTAAGGAAGAGTGCATGTGATAAGCATTTTCATTACTATAAATTAGATATTAATTTTTTTTTTTCATGGACTACAACTATTTTTCTCTCCTGTAATTGTCATTGGCCTATTAATTCGGTTATGGAGAGGTTTGGTTTTGTTTTAGGAGAAAGGACTTGTCTTGCATCTTTCCCAAGACTAAAAGGAAGAAATACATAATGCAAACCAAATGATAGAATGGAAGATAAGTGTCCATAGCTGATTCAATAAATAACGTCTCTGTGGCCAGTTCCAAGTACTCGGTATAAAGGCAATATTTAACATTCTTGTTGCCATTAGAATCCTATTCAGTTAAAGATTAAATGTTTTCTTTCTGTTTTCTGATCATCTTGTATATGAAGTATAGTCCTACTTATTCTTGGTTTTGCTAAGAGCTAACCCATGTCAGATACTCAATTCGTCCTCCTGGAACACTTGATTCTTTTGCCCCAGGTTTGTTCAGTGACACGTTCTGCTGAACTTTAATTTAGGGTAGCACATGTATATAGCTCATGTTTAAGGTTTTCTAAATGATAAACATAAAAAATGCATCCTCAAGCTCTTCAGAATTACTTTTAAAAAAATAAATGAAAGAAATAACTCTAAATGCCAATTTTAATTCACAGTGCAGTTTAGCACCCAATATTACATGTTAAGTACTAATAGTGAATCTATGGAGACAGAGTCATATTTTTTAGTCTAAGTACTTTTAAGTAGCACAAGATATTTCAATATAATTAGTAGAGAATATTGAGCCCAGCCAGAAATATGGGATTCATCATTAAATTCAGAGACTTCTTTATCTCTGTGAGTCTAATCATGTGTGCAGAAGACTAATTGTTAATGGCAGAGGCTTTATTGCTCTTAGCTTTCCTTATTTTAAATGGAATGGCCTTCTTTGTGAGAAATAATTAGGTTTTTTTGTTCTACCTGTATCAAGTTTTGTCGATAATCTAACCGTTTTACCAATTCAGATTCAGAGAGCAATTAGCGGTAGTGATGTTTCATTTCAAATCACAAAGTATTGTTATTTTTCCTCCTTTTTCCTTTATATTCTTTTCTCTTTTCTTGTGACAGTAATTGATGTAACAACTCTAACTTTTAATGGAAAAATGTCAATAATTAATGAATAGAAAGTTCTTGGCTTTGCAATATGTAGATTTGTTTAATATAGCTTCTTCTGTCAGCATATGCTTTAATGATTTGTAGGAGACCTCACCTGTGCCTTTGAAGTCAGAATATGTAAAGCCTCAAGGCAATGATAGAGTATTACATAATCATATACAATTTTCAGTGATTTACAAACTCATTGTTTGACCTTGCTTTTTTTTTAGTTGGGTGAATTATGATTGTGCTTAAGGATTAATTAGCCTTCTGGTACTTGCTCATATAGAATAAAGATTTGCTTATCTGTAGCAAGGGTCATTCACTCTCTCTTGAAATCTCTGGAGAAACCCCTCTCGTGTTTTCCAGTTTTAGCAAATATCAGAACTAATATAAGCTGAGGTTTTATATGAAGCCAAGGGACTCTGTTTCAGGGACATTTAACAGATCCACTGCTTGTAGCTTCAGTGGTGAGATCTTGGCTCTTTTGGTGTAAGTACTGATTCTCTTGTTGACTAATGCATCTCAGAATGATTTTAGAATGAGATTCTTGTCCCAAATGAGCAGTAGGGAAAAATAACAATATGACTTAGAAGTCACTGTGAGTTGCATTTCTCTGTATACAGGATGGGAAATTATATATGTTATGTTCAAGACTGCATTTCATGTTTCCAAACATATACCCTGTGGATTTCCAAGGGCATCTCTCAGCACTGAAGTGTGTGTACCCTCCATAGTCAGTGCACTCTTGCTTGGATAGCTCTAAAAACACCAGAAAATATTTGTGTTTTTTTTTTTCTTTCTTGTTCCAAGGCAAATTCTTCAAGAAGTTTTAATTGTTCAGCCTGCATGAGTAGGTCCTGACATTGATCTAACAATATACAAAATCTGTTTACTAATTCTTGGATAAATTTTAATTAAATGTATTTTCATACTAAAGACAGAGCAGCACAAATACTTGTGGGACTTACATAAGAAACAACTCCAAGTGTGTTGTTCAGTCCCTAGACTGGAGGGAAGATTTTCCCTGTTTTAATGACTGTACTGTAATTCAGACTTTGATTTCTGTTTACAAATGCTTTTGGTACGTTACAGCTTTCCTAGGAAGATGGGGAACATTAACATATCACAACTAGAGCTATTTGTTAAAAAATATTTGGTTCAATCTTCTGAATTGGAGGTTATGAAATGCAGGATTCTAAATGTATAAGAGTGGACTCTAAAATTCATTGCCCAGCATGAATGTATTCATATTTATTTTTCCAGTGAAGTTCCTGTGTTCCTAAAGTGCTGCTTTCTCTGTGACACAGACCTATCTCAAACCTAAGTCTCTTTTGAATCTTCAAGAAAAATGATGTAGTGATGCTTTGTTTACATATCCATAGGATTCTTACTCACCTGCAGCACGGGTGATGTGATGACCACACAGAATGTAACGGTCAAATTGGGACTCTTGTAATGTATACAATATTTCACTAGATAGAGCACTCATCCAAGTTTATAAGACTGAAACTCTGGGCTCTTTGTAGCCTCAGGAAGATAAATTTATACCTTTCATTTCCCATTAAAGTGACGTAGGTATTTAGCATGGAGGACATTGTCTATTCCAGTTACCTCTCTGTCATTCTGGAAAAAAACCCTCAAGGTCCTTGAACAGAACAGACACAGTATGTTTGTAGTTTAGTCACCAAGGCAGTCGCCTGGGTCAGCAGAGATCTTGGTCTGGTTATTAATGCAAGTTTAAACTGTCATTGGGCAAAATCCTCCACGTAAAAATTATCAGCAGTCCTCACTAGAGGGATCAGCACCCAACACCCTCATTCTTGCTTTTTTAAATAAGGTATTCTAACCTTGAGATTGCAGATTATTCTGCCCCTCTTTGGTTCCAGTTAATTTTAGCATAGAGGTGTTTTCCATGCAGTTGTGGAGTGTAGGGAGTGCTTCAGACCAGAGCAGGTGGTTGGAGCATTTCAGGTATAGGTTAAAGATGTGAGTTTGAGCACTTTCATGATGAGAATGACATGAAACACCTCTTTTTCTCAACAGTGTATGAAAAGTGACACGTATTCGTGGTTTGAGCTAGGTGCCCAGAGCCAGTCTGCTGGCTCCCTAAATCTCAGAGGATGTCAGTACTCTGAATTCCTGTCTGATGCTGGCAGCCCAGAGCACTGCACCTGACCTTTACAGACAGGTGGGATTTATGGCACTCATTGCTTCAGTATTCCCTCTTCGCTGTTTGAGTGTGCTAGATGTTGTGAACCCTCCCTAGAATGCCTGATTCCCCCATGTACCCTATCAGAAAATATCTCTTAAAACACCATGGGTTGCAGTTTGGATGCCCAGTTGCTTAAGTTACAAGACCAGGTTGCTTAGGTCTTTTGTTATATTCAGATCCTTGTGTTTTTCTCTCATTTACTGCATTTATAATGAAGTATTTAGCAAAAACAACGAAGAAAAATAAGAACCAAACAAATAGGGTTGTTCTATCCCACCAATATGATAGAACAGTTAAATTAATGGCTAAATCTAATTAGGAAATGAAAAATTACAGTTTGTCTGCTGCCAATACCAAAGCCAATGGACTGTGAGATAGAGCTGTGGTTACACTCCAAAATTGTCTCACCATTGTTGAATCTTAAGGTGTCTTTGTTGCCTGCACTTGGAAATAAAATAATCCTAGCAATTATGTTTTGCAATTTGTGAGTGGTTTGAAATGTAGTGACTTTTACTATAATAAATGGATTATTGTATGTTGACAAAGTACAGGTTTAATTAACAGTGACAGATAAAGCTCTTGCATTTAGAAGCTATTTATATAAAAATTACCTGATAAAAAGGTTTTTTTAAGCTTTCCAAGTACTCACTTATGCATTACCATCTTGGTCTGCTACCATATGTATTCATCATTGCATGGATGTTGCTTGGAATCACAGGAAGTTTTTCTGAGACACTAGACTCTCATAATAACTGATAGATCAACGACTTGATTTACATATTTATTTCAGAAAACCCACTTGTTTCCATCAACATAAGTTAGATTTTTATGCATCCTTTGGCTAAAGTTAATTTGAAAATATTAATTTCCTAGTGACAGCTCAGTCTTCCTCCTATTTAATCACCTAATTTCCCTTCTACCTAAGAATGACATTGAGTGAATGAATGAGAAATGATAACTTCAGGATATTATCGTTCTTACTGACTCAGAGCAAACAGACAACTAAAGAGACATCTGGGTAGCTATGCAAAATATGTTAATCACAAAAGCAAAAGCTAATGACTTTCCCCCCTTGTACATAAAAATATATTCTTCTTTATTAATTTTCTGGTCTAAAAATGTATAATTTTTTAGAAAAAAATAATCCAAAAAAGCACAAAAATGTACCATCTGTCAAAACTAGAAATGTTGTTGTACCCTGCACAATTTCTTTTCAGGATTGTATTCAGCATCATCTGGATCACACTGTCTTAATCCTTCAATGGCAGGAATTTGAATTCGCAGAGGCACTCTTGATGGATCCCCGGGGAAAACAGCCACTGAAATACTTTTATGTATACAAAAGTGTTGCTAGTTCTCTTTTTTGTTAATTCCCTACTTCTCATTAACTTTATCCATTTCTGCAATTCAAGGCAGCGTAGATGTCCAAAGGAATACAAATAGATTGAAAGAAGGAAGGAAATTGATGAAAGGGAGTGGCTTATAGCTTTCCACATTGTTGCAATTTCTATAACAAGAGATGGACAAACAAGGTAGTGAGAAAAAAAGACAAATTAAAATGAGAAGAGTAAGAAATTGAAGAGTATAAAATGTGAGAGGAATGGGCAAAATAAGAATCTGAGTACATGTAAAGAGGACAGTAGTCCTGGTGATGTTTGTATTTGAGCCATATCAGAGGTGTCAGCAGCTTCTTAATCCCTTGGTAACAAAGTCAGACCTCTTAGAAAAGTTTTATCAAGTCGTCTTGAATTTCCAGCACTTTTTGTGTCATTACAGATTCCTTCCATCAAGGCTATTTCTTGTACTAATTTATTTTTTATTTTAAATAATGCTATTATCTGCCCATTACATCCTGCATCAACACTGGAAGCTCAGCCTATTGCCCAAGGGTATCTCCATCAAGATCTGCCTTATTCTGTGTGAACTCCATGTAATCTTACTGCTGCTAGTGAGGATTTTACTGATGCAAACTGAATAAGAAGCTTGCTTGGTAAATGGATTTTAAGAATGAAAATGAGAATTTTTTTGGTTGTTGTTTTCATCAGTTTAGCACATACATCAGATATGTGCTTAGAGGGGCAGTGGACATGATTTTAGCCTCCAGGCTGTTACTAAGTTTAGTTTGGTGGAGGTTCAGTCTAGTTCACTTATTTGGCTCGCCTCTGTTGCATGACTAAAGATATAAGGAAAAAATGCTTAGAGTCTCAGCATCTGTTAATTTAAGCTATTTAAAGTACAAATGAATCAGAGGAAACATTTTTAAAGCATTTTCTTTGAGGGTTTCCTCCACTCACTGCTTGTGTCTATATTGAAAATTATTGAAATTATATTAAAATTCTAAGTAGTCATTAGAAAGTGATTTTGAGTCAACAATAATCATAACTCCTATAATACAGTAATGTGCTCTGCTGGTGGGAATGTTCAGTGGTGAGCTTGGAAATGCCTGTAAGATGTCATTTGTCCTGCAAGACAAAACCCCGATGGCTGCTTAAAATCGTTGTATGTCATGGATGCTACAGAGGCAACTAAAGTTTCCATGCAGATGCATTACTTCTGTAGTTTGCAGGCACTACAGGAAATTTAATTGAAGCAGTTTGTGTGGTGTTATAGGATATAAAATCAGAGATGTTCCTTGTTCTTATTACATACTTAAAAATATTATCTTAACGTGCTCCCTAATAATTTCTTATAATTTTGCCTCGGTTTAAAAAAAAATGGATTTGAGTACAAATAGATGAAAAATCCCTTGGTAACTGGGGCAATTACAGAGATATTCAATTACCAATCTGCACATTCACTCACTTTTCGTTTGTCTCTCTTAAAATGAAGTTGCATTACAAGATGAAGTAGATGCATCTTCTATTTTGGCTTCTCTTCATGTTCTCAAGAATTTGTTGTTCCTTCGGGTGCTTTTGCTTTTGACTCTCTGCTATTTTTTTAAATTGTTCCATACTGTGAGAACAGTTATACATAACACAACTTCATTACTCTTATCCCAAGCCTAACCCCTATCTTTAACCAAGTATGTACATGACATGAGTGTTTCTTTGTATTTTGGATATGGATATGTATTTTTGTTTGTGTGCATATTTATAGACACGTAATCACAAATACACGTATACATTATGGCTTCATGTCTACACAAAACTATAACCTTGTACATTTTACAGGAGTTAGAAACACATGACAACACCCTCCACAATATGTTAATGTAAACCAAAGAAGCTGAGGAGATTGCAACTATTAGACTTTCAGAGTTAATGTCGTTGAACTGCATGTATTTGGTGAAGATTTCATAATAATGGGAGTTCCACACTAATCCAAATGAACTGATTATGAAAATCGGAGGATAAAACAAATTTTAAATTTGTAGTGTTACCAAACTGATATAAACCTGAAAATGTTGGGGGGCAAATCCAGGGATTGTGTGAATAATGCCTTGTTAAGCCCGATCTTTTCAAAATTTACTAATGCACTTTCAAGCATGTTTTTCAATTAGCTAAATATCACAGCTGCATCTCACACACCAGGAAGTCAGCGTTAGCTCAGCTTCCATGCTGAGAGGCCAGAGGGCTTTTTTGTAGAAGGGAAAGGAAACCAACATAAAGCTTTAAGGCAACAGTTGATTGCCATTTTTGTTTGCTACCATTCTTCATTCCTTCTGGACATGCAAAACCAGAAATTTGCCTTAAAAATTTATACAGATAATTTTGACTTCTGTTTATGTCACCTTTAAATGTGACTCTGTGATTTAGAGATGCTGTTTCAATCTTGAATTAATACGGCTGATCACAATTATTTGTTTTTCTAAATGAAATAACTTAGGAAAGAGAGGTCTTCTGAATTTGTTACTTGCTGTACAAATGTTTCTTTATTGATTTCAAAATAAAGATCTCACTACAGTGAATGGGATTTGAACAGAGAGCACTGCATGCAATTGCAGTTTGTTCTGCAGTTGGAAGACTGTGAGAGATGGGCCCTGGAAAAAACTTTGCAGCTCTCTACCTGTTTTGCAGAGGAAGAAATTTGTAGAAATGGCAGACTACAAGATACAGCCTTTTTTGTAGCAGAATTATTAAGGCAGTCTTGCTTTACTTCTCTTGTAGAGGTACACAGTGCCTATTTTTGTTTTACTGTATTTACAGTGTGCAGTTATGATTGTCTTTAAAAAGCTGTGAGGTGTGAAATAGAAATATATATAGTATACATTAAAGGATTCAGAATTGCTTTTCATGAGGAAACTGTTGGTGATGCCAGAGACTATCAAAGTCAGTGTGAAGCTATTATGCTAAAAACTTACTTTTCATTCATTTTCTCTGCCTCTGTATTTGAAATTGTGATGAAGGTTGAAAGTTTAGAGGTGACTGATGCAATTATGAATGCAGCAACTGTTTAGTTAACTGGCAGCACTTTGAATAAAGGTACCATTTATAAATTATTCATTGATATATATTTCATGATTAATAGGTGGAGCTCAGTGCTTCAGCTCATTGAAAAGCATATTCAAATTGTTTTAGTAAATTTGTAACAGATGTTGCTCTAACAAATTGTTATAAAACACGTTATAATGTGCAGATAAAACTGAAGCAATATATATAATTTCAGTGTTATTCAGTGTCACTGTTTTCTTATATAATTTCTCACCTCAGAGTAGCACTGAATAAAGTAGGGGTTTTAAAAATGAATGTTTTGGGGAATAAAACTGTATCCTATTTGTGAAACACCAGCTTCATTAAATGAGCACTGAAATTTCCACTATCATCACCATATTCAAAAGTAAGAATGTTGAGAGTGTCTTGATTTCATTCTAAAAAAAATGTTCATATATTGAATTATTATTGTATTTAGTATACATTAAAGTTACTGCTTCATTGCTATTCCGAAGCCTCTGTCCCAAAGGGACTTGTTTAAGTTTTCAGTGGAAGTTCAAGTCTCATTTGTCTTTACTCAAGTCCTCTTCCTGCCTGTGAATTTCCTGTGAAGAATCATCCATTATGAGTCTCTGAAGTCCCTGCAGGCCTTTCAGCTTCCTTTCATATTGCTTCTCCATCAATGGCATTGGTGATGGGCAATATTTTCTGCCATTTTCTGTCTCCATCCTTTGTCTAATAATCACTTGAGTTCATTGTTACCTCTCTAAAGGAGGTCTAATCCTGCAGACACGTGTATTATACTCTCTTTTGCAGTCTCCCAGTGAGCTGTTCAGTGAGTAGATATTCAAATCCATATGACCCATGGATGACAGAAGAACTGAGGTTTGGGGTTGGAACGTATCATTACTGTAGTTAAAAATCTACCTGAATGCACTGAGAATCCAGCAGTTGATGTGTGCTCTTTTGGATTATTTTCAAATGAATCTTCAGGTATTAGGAGGTACTGAATTGCCTCCTACGGCTCTTGAGAACTTGAAAATGCTGCTGATCAAATAGTTATCTAAAGTGCAGAAATTAATATATTCAAGGATCCCACAGGTTATTGACATAGACATTTAGAGAATTCAGGAAAACAGGTGGTCATTATTTATAGGAAAGTCTAAAGCAAGGTGATCAGGACCAAAACCATAATCTCTTGCTGCGGTTTGAGGCTGCTTTCTGTTTTGCTAATGTGGTGCGTTGATGTGTAGCCTCACTGATGGACACTGCCACATGTACTGTGAGAAAATTCATGTTATCATCTTTGCAACAAAAAAAAGACGTTTACCCAAGAAAACTCTTCCAGAACAGCCTGTGCAAGAAGCTTGAATGATATTGTCCTAGAATTTATCTTTGTAGCTGTGGAACGCATTACAGACTTGCTAAATTCATCATTCAAAGCCAACTTGCTGAGGACCACCACATACCAAAAGAAGCCAGCTCATGCAGAGCAATAGGCGTAAAATTTGCAAATGCATTTCCAGCACCACTATAAGAGATAGTTTTCTCAACACAACTATCAAAATTCATAGATTCTCTTTTGCTCACTCTGTCTATCTCAGATAGCAACATATTTCATTCAGTGCACCAAATGTCCTCAGGGAAACTGTGGGTGAAAAGAATCCCTGCACATTAAAATGAATTCGCCCAGACAATTGGTGAAAAAATATGAAAATCATATTTTTCCCAAGACAACCACTCCATTTCCAGTCTCTCTTACAAATCCTTGGGGAAAGTCTACAAAATACCTGCAAGAGGCTATGTTAGGAGAATAATTCACATCCATTGAACACTAAAACCAGGGACTCAGCAGAGGTTTTATTGCACATCATAATTTTGATTTCCATTAATTTCTTGTATTCCAGAGGCAATAATTTCCTGTCTCTTTCCTCTGGACTGTTGCACTGAATTCCTGATCATCTTTTTCTTTGTCCCTTCTGTGAATACTGAACATGTCTTTTTCCAAGTTCTTTAAGTATCTAAGTTGAACATGAACAATTCATCTTAACCAGGTTTCACTTGAAGGTTAATGCTCCTATACCAAAACTGAAGACAGTCTTTTATATAAGTCCCATTTTTTTTTCTCACAAACATATCACCTGTTCTAAGAAAATCTTCCTTGCAGACCTTAACTTCACTTCCATCCTCAGATGGCCTACCTAGCAGTGATATTATTATATTCAAGGGAAGAGAACAGTGAGCCATACGCATTTTTATGGCCCCTTGCTGTACAATCATATGCATATGTGTATATATGTACATATATATGTGCATTTGTATACATACATCCAGTGGCCATGTGGAAATGCAGACACTTATGTAAGTCTAGTTCTCGTGTGTGAAAAATGCTAGTTTTACTTCTGTGAGTGTATTAGTGTGGCATGTGGTCAAATACAAGTAATTTTCAACTATTCTGTTCAGATTTGGAAAAGAGTGCCCAGCAAATGGCTGACTTTGTGTAGGGAGGGCACTGCTCTTCTCCAAATGTTACAGCTGCTAACTGAAAACCTCGGGGCATCAATGCTGTGACTCAGCATCTATATTTTAGAGTTTTTAATTTCCAAAATGATGTTGATAGCTCTTTCAAATAAGAGTTGGTCCCATGGCAGTCTGGTGACTTTTCCAACACAACAGCAAAATGCAAATTGTTAAAATGTAAGGGAAATAATGTTAAAAAATTTATCGCGTTAAATAATGAGCTTTCATGGGAAATTTTTTCTGAAAATTTTTTAGAAGCAGTAGGACAAAAATCCACTTGGAATATTTAGATGCCTGAACACTGCAATTTTTTAAATTATATTTATTTAAAACCATAATACTTGTTATTCTTGGTATTTCTTAAGAGGAAAGTGTCATGCAGTTATGCAAAAGATGATGACAATATGGCTCACTGGAGACTACAGGACTTTCTTTGAACCCAAGGAAGTAAAAAATACGTAAAGGAAATCAGGTATATATCAAACCAGGGCTCAAATTTAACCTCCAAAACATTAATATTTTTTTTCTAAAACATTCTTAGGTGATTGTTTAAGAACCTTTTGTTTGGAAAGACACGTTGCCTGTGGATGGGAAGCTTCCTAAATAACATAAGTACTTGACTGAAGTAATTCACTTGTTTTAGTTAAAAAGAGGTTTTATTGGAAAAGTGTTGCTGAAATAATAGGTCTATAAGGTTTGATATTTCATTGATTCCCAGTTCCCTGTTTACAAGTGTAAATGTTTGGGTTTTTTAACCTAAACACACTGCAAAGGTAAGTAGGAATTTGAAGTAAATTGGGTCTTCTCCCACATCATCCATGGGAATAAACTTCCAAGATCCTAAATGGTGTCATGACTTCCACCTGAGCATCACTGTTAACTTCAGCCTGACCCCTCAGCTAATGGCCATTTGGCAGTTGTAGCTGATTTGGGGTTAGTACACAAATATGTTGATTTAGAGAGGGTAGCTTAGTTTGCCCATTATCAGCACCCACAGGAGTTGGGAGCTCAGTGTCATTCAGGTGGCTTCCCCAGAGCTGCCTGGTTTGTTCATGTTGTTAATGAGACCATGCTGCTTCTGGACAAGTGGATGGGTATGTGGAGGGTTTGCTGAGCGTTGGTTGGAGCTGGCTGCAACAATGTCTAATTATAGTAGATTGGCACTGAGTGGAGAGAATGAGGAGGGGTAATTTATCCTGTTTTCATAATTTTGTAGGGATGCCTATACTCTAAAATAACAGTTGTGAGCTTTTGATGGTATCTGAGCCCATCTGTATGAAATGTGACTCCACCTCCACTTTATTTAATACTTCCCTGGCGCTGTATCTGCTGAAAATAGTCTGCCCTGTCTAACTAGGGGATAAGGAAATTGCTATGTTAATGGAGATGAATAAGGATTTTACTGTCCACAGGTGCAAAGGTTTTCTGAGAGCTTCTCAGTAAAAGCACAAGAATAGTTCAGTTTGGTTGTTTGTTAATCATCCTTTTTTAATTAGGATTTTTTTTTCTTGTTCTGTTCTTTGCCTGCCTGCAGCCCTCAGATGAGTAATTGCCACATATCTTTCAAAAGATATCATGGCAACCAAAACATGGGGAAGACAATAAATGAGAAAGTCTACAGTCCAGCAGTTTATTTTAGGAGACGTTAATCAATAGAACTGCAGCTTTGATTGCAAAGCCTGAATTCATTTCTTATATTTGATTTTCCCTCTGGCTACCATTACAATTTACTTTTTATTAAATGACTTCTGATGGGAAAATGACTTTAACCTCTTCTCAGTCCTATCACTTCATTGCATTATTGTGGACTGTAGATTAAACAAAATTTACCCTGACAAAAATAAATTTAAGCCTGTAGTCTGATTTTGCAATGCCAGGGTAACTTTTATTAGTTACTAAGTACCTTTATTCATTAGCTGAACTTGATGTAATCTGCTCTGAAGTGTTAATTTTATCTTTGTATGGACCTACAGATGGTTTCTAGAAAAATGAAAAATACCACTAGCAACAAAAAAGTAATGAAAGTCTTTTTCCAGAACTGAGGCACACAATTGTATAATCTCTGCTATTCTCTTACCTGCCTTCTTTCTCAAAGAAATTGTGTCTTTTTGCCTTAAATGTTTTATGGAGACATAAACTTGCAGAAATAGTCTGCTGGGTGTGTATTATTTGTGTTAGCTGATCAAACTTCAGACCAACCTGCCACTTTGAGGTGATTCTTCTAATTCTTTCACTAGATCAACTGCCAAGAAGATATTTTTTATCCTAGTGCAAGGTGACTGATAAAAGCACCCACTACATGGAACTGATAAGAAATGAATAATCTCACTGACAAAATATACAGTCTCTGCAAGGGACAGGATTATCACTTGTGTGAAGTAGTAGTACTGGGAAATGCAATCAATTGAGATCACAAATTTGTGAGCCAGCAGTAAGTAGTATACAGAGTTCTTCTACCCTGAACCTACAGGAAGCTGTTAGGAGGTGGAGAGCAATAGCATTAGAGAAATGTAGGTCTTCGTTAGTCTTGTTAGTAGTGTTTCTCAGGAGCATGCTTTGTGTACTGCTTTTGAGAATTAAATTATGCTTGTAAGAGGGAGGAAAAGGAACAGTTGCCAAATAGGTGTCAAGCATGTTTACTGAATTTCTCTGATTCAGGTTCCAAGTATCAAAAGGAATTTCCTGTCTGCATTTATAAGGACACTTCCAAATTGAGACATCTGAGCCCAGGTAGGCAAGAATTGCACTAGGGCAGAAAGATAGCAGACTTATCACCCTTATACTACTTT
Organism: Coccyzus lansbergi; assembly: GCA_033558105.1. Taxonomy (NCBI): domain Eukaryota; kingdom Metazoa; phylum Chordata; class Aves; order Cuculiformes; family Coccyzidae; genus Coccyzus; species Coccyzus lansbergi. The sequence continues at coordinate 969,127 of JAUMJK010000358.1, forward strand.
TAAAAGCAAGTAGTAGCAAGTCTGGATCAATCTGTTAGAGCTCTGTTGTGGCGGTTGCCCTCTATGAATGCTGTCACCTTCCACCAGTGGAAGGCCATTTGTGGTACTCTAATATGCTAAGCTAGGGAGGTAGTTTATCTTTTGCAATGGTCTGTGCAAGGGAAGCAGCATGGGACTGGAGAATTGTAGAGGTTCCTGCTGTGGCTGGTGTGAGAACAAAGTGTTTTCTTTCATCATTTCATGCTTTGCATAATCATGAATTGATGTCAGAGAAATGTCACAGAATCCATCTGAGCTGCATTTATTGTTGCTCGTACATGTTCCTCCCTGCTCCTTTATTCCTACAACTGCACTGTGTCATTTTCTACCTTTTTGCCTCTCTGATTGCAAATCCTTCTTTGTCTTTTGCACCTATCAACAGAAATGTGTTTATTGTTTCCATTGCTTCTTTGCATTTAGTTCAGCTCTTATTCTTCATGTTTCTTCCTTGCCTGTGCCTTTGCCTGCCTCAGATTTTTATATTGTTTTCTTTTATTGCCCTAAGTTGGCACAGTTGCCATGTGACTTTACTTGTGTGATATGTCTTTTCCCTTCCATTCTTATGTTCTCCCATGTGTGAAATACATTGAACTGTAGAGTTGTCAGAAGTATCATGCAGTGAGGAAGAGACAGAAGTATCGAACTACAAAATCATATTTTAAACTCTGTGTGTTGCCACAGACAGGACAGGCTCTCTTTAGTACAGTTTTTTTAAGTTGTAATTAATTATATGTTGTTAATTCTTTATCACCTGTAGAGTAGCCCAAGAAAAGCACTGAACAAGTTAACATACTAGTTTTACAAGAAAATCCGATAATAATAAAAGGCTTTTAATAGTTTCTGAATTTTAAAGCTTGCATTGTCAAATGCACATTTGGGCAATATTCTATGGTAGGTATTCATCTTCATCGAAGGGTTGCTTTCTAATTGAGTCTGATTTACATATATACCTCTGAAGCTTGACTTTTCATTTGCACAGGCTACTGCAGATTTAAGAATCTGGTTTTGATTATAATAATAATATTGTAATTATGGATGTAGCATAAACCAGTGCAATTGGCTTTGTATTGCCTAAAAAGATGCAAGGAAAGTTTAAAAATAGTAACAGCTAATGTACAATAGCAGAGGACAGGAAATAATATCTAGTACATAGATCAGACTTGCTCCTCTTAGCTGCCTTCCAGAAGAAAACATAATATTTAGAATTGTGCCATTTTTTTCTTAAAATGAAAAACCCCTTTTTGTCCCCTGTAAATTTTTAAAATGTAGATAGGGATATAGGTACTGCAGCAGATATTTTCTAGATAATTGTTAGGAACATGCACTTAGAAAGAACAACTGCGTATATTGGCAGGCACAATACAAATCAAAAGAGGAAACTAGTGGAGTTCAAGATTACATGACCGAACTCCATTCTCTTCAGTTTGTGCATTTTTATACATTCTTTATCACTGTAGACTTTCAGTGTTTTCCTGAAAGGCAGTAAGCTGTGTGACCAGTCTCTGTGAGCCATGATTATCTTTCTAGAGAAACTTGTTGAGATTTTTAAGGTATTGAGATAACTTTGTTTATTTTTGCATTTGCTATGGTTTGTATGTGGTTTTGAATGTATGTTCAAACAAAGCTCATAGGAAATCTAGTAGTGAAATCTGAAATGTTGCTTAGATACTGTGAATGTTTGTGTTAGCCTTGTGAAACAGTCTTTCTCCTGTATGGATGTATTCTGGACTTCTGGGTCACAGACTTCTTAGTGATTTAGATGCTCTGGTTGATGACAAAAGCAAACCTAACTATAAGCAGCCTTCAGACTGAGAACTGTCCTCAACTGGAGATGACACACAGTATTCTTATAAACTGAGCAACTATGACAAACTGAGCATCAGGGAGGAATCCTGGAGCACCTGGAAATGTGAAATAAATTCACTGTCTTTCTGGTCCATACTTAGGCAAGTAATGGTGGCTGTAGGCTAGCATTTCACTTACTGGTCAGGATGGTGTCCATTCAACTTGAATTCAATTTTAGTCACCTACTACTCCTCTACAAACTCATCCCTACCAGCCTGATCCCAGAAGATCCATATGTGTTTGTTTTTTTTTTAATTTCTGGCTGTGCTATTCTCTCACTGTGTGACTTGTATTTGTAAGCCACATCCAATAAATTGCTTCATTTATAAATCACTTTTTCCTTTTGGAGAAAAACTGATGCTTAACTAGTAAGCACACTGCTCAACTTTTGCAAAACAAAGTTAAATGAAAATGACTGTAAATACTCACTGTGCTCCATTTACTTGGGGAAAAATGAATCCCATTTATAAGCGAACCCTTAGTTGCAGGAGTTGAATTCAGGCAACTCAGCCTCTCAGAATAGCACAGCAGACAATGCTCTTCACTTATAGCTACAGCAAATATTTGGCTGAAGTTGACCAGCTGGCCATGTCTTCCTTCTTTCTTTCCTTCCATGAAGTTTTGTCCTCTCCTTCCACTCCCAGCCCAGTCCTCCCCTGAAATGTGGCCTCCCCAAGGGTAAGTTCTGTTCAACAGCATTCCAGGTATGGCTTAACATTTCTTGCGGCTGATCCTATGGCAATGCATTAGTCATGCTGCACATGCTTATCTATGTTGTGCCAGTTGCGAATGTGAAACCATAGAAGTGATTTCATTTCTTTGCTGACCATGGTCTCCCTTTGCATCTCATAAATATGAAGTGATTATATGTGATTTTAAAGTAATCAACTCAAGAATGGTTTGAAAAGCTTGCTGTTCTTTACAAATTAAGCATATTCCCCCACAGCAGTTCCCTGGAATTTAAAAGTTCATCAGCTTGCATGCTACCTCTCTGATTCTTCTTGGTTTACGTATTTGTAGGATCATCATAGATATAATCAGTGCAATAGGCATTTTCATTTCCAGAATAAACTGTTGTCTTATATTCTGTATAGGCTTAATAGCTCCTGACTCCTTTGTGAAAGTCTGCAGGGAAACCTTTTACATTAACACAGACATTAGCTGTATTGGAGCTCTAGATATGAACTCTTGAAACGAAACTGAGAATCCTTTCAGCTGGTTTAAATGTCACAAAAAGCAAAAATTTGAACTTGACTATCATATCATGAAATAACAAAATGCAAATCTGCAAACAGTTTCTTATAAGTTTTTCTTTGGAAGTTGATACCCTCTGTCCGTATTCTTTAAAATGTACTAGCAAGGAACATAAGCTGTGTAGGTGTTAAGGAAAAGAAAAACAGATTATATTACAAAGCAAGAGGAATGGTGTTTGAATGCATCAATAATTCCCCTTTTCTTCTCTTTATAGCACTACTGAAAAAGATGCAAATGTAGTCTACAATGTAGACTTGTACTGTTTATGACAAATGTACATTAATATAGAACCCTTTTCTTAATGCACACATGGATGAGCCAGATTTTGTACAGAAATAGTTGAGCTAATTAAAATTGAGTGAATGCTTTAATTTGTTTTAAATACAGCAATGTATTTTCTACCTGTATCAGCTGTACATCTTATTAATTTTGAGATATTTGAGATAAAGCAAAAAGAATGACTCTTAAAGGAAAGGAAGTAAAATTTTTCCCAACTTTTAATATTTTTTGTTAGATGTATTGTTTAATCAAAATAGTCTTGTCCTAACCCTTCCCCCATGTCTATTTCTACATACAACTTCAGTTTTTAATGTGCAGATGCATGAGCATAATGTCAAGATAATGAAAGCCTCAGTGATTTAATTTGTAGTGCATAGTAATGAATAATTTGGTTTTAACAATTAACAATTACTTGTCAATTAATTTCAGATTTTTATGTAGATCATAGATACTTAGCTTTCCTTGTGTTTTCCCTTGGGATCCAGTAAATTAAGAATTCAGTCTTGTAAAATGTAAACTTCACCTTCTCCAGATGCATTATAAATGAAAACAGATTGTCCCTGGAATATCACATTCTTCTTTTTTTTCCTTCTTCTTATTGCTTTAAGTATTGATTATTGGATGCATAGCATACTCAAAACTTCTATTGATTTTGAGGCATACTGTATCAGATACTCATTTATGTGTGCTGGCATGTTTGGTTTTTTTTAACAAAGTGACTCTCTTTGCCTGTTGTTTCAATTTATACAGTATCTTTACTCACATCAGTATTACCCAACTACTGCTTCATATCTTGCCATATTTTCTGTTTGCATCAATCCTATTCTGTTAATAGGATTTATACTTAATATTTTAATATTATACTTAATATTTTTTCAATATTTACCGTGAGCAAAATGGAATTATATTTAACTTGGGTTACCTTCTGATTAAAAACAAGATCATCTTTTTCTTTGAGTAACTGCTGCAAGCAAGGATGTAAATTCAGTTGAAAGGGTTTGCTGCTCAGCTTCCTTGAGTTGAATGCTTGCCTGTTAAAGTCAATGGAAGTTTGCCATTTTCTTCTGCAGAACTGTGATTTCCTTTGCTGTTCCCCTTCCTATCCCTTTTCTTTTCAAATAAATTATCAGTGTTATTCAACCTTAGCATGGACCCTGGAAACCATCACTTCCTTTCATCTCCTTCCTTACACTTTGCTGTTCTCCTCTTCTCCAAAATCTCTTGTAAGCTTTCCTGCTCTGTGTTGCTGTTCATATCAAAATACCTGTGACTTCTTTCTATCCTGCCATTAAATTTTGCAAAACAAGAGTTTTCATTGATCAATATGCTGCTTTACATTGTATTCCTCTGGGAAGGGGTAGGATATTTAGGAAATGCTTCTCTGAAGAACAGAAAGAATAGTATCCACAAATAAATATGTTTAAAAGTCGTTTGAGTCTCTGTGAAATATTGCTAAAGTTTGTGAGCTCTTTTGAAGACGCAAAAAACCTTTATCTTATGTACAGAGAAAATATGCTTTTCTGGATTATGAGTGAAATCTTAGTCTTTTAGTTCAGATTTACACAGCTTTATTTTCCAGAGTCTTGTCTACATCATTGCTCAGTGAATATTCTTCTATTAAGGTCAGGATGAGTGTATCGCACACATCTTCTATTAAGATCAAGATGTGTATATTGTCTACAACCACACCAAAATACACTCTCTCACTGGGGGAAAATAAACAACAAAATAGAAATCCTGCTTCAAGCTGCTGTTGCAGCTCAGCATTTCTGTTTGGATGAGAAGGAGTTTTGTATATTGAACATCTATATGAAAGGCTTCAACAAAAATGCTTCACATTATGGTGAAAATGCCATAGATGAAAAGCAAGAAATTACATCAGTTCGGAATGAAGACATGTGGCTCCTTGTCTGAGAAATGCTGCACAAATAGGGACTGCTTCTTTTGATGCTGGGAGTTGGAATTGTGGAAGGAGTGGTACCTTCCAAATCATAGAGGCTTTTTTTGTTTGTTTGTTTTCTTTGTTTGATTGATGTTTTTAAGAAAAAACTTATATGGACTTAATTTCCATTTTAATTCTGATGCTATATGTGTGAAAACTTAGCTGTCACTAAATTCTTCTCTGTGGAACTGTAACTACCTCCAGGAGTGGTTTTATAAAAAAATATTATAAAAGAACCCTCACATTTTCCATTCAACTATGTAATATATCGAATCTCAAGAGATATTAAATGAGTGTCTGTGGGAGAATGCGGTGTTCTTTGCATAATTTAACCAGCATTATTACTCAGCAACCTTCTTAAAGGAATAACAATTTCAAAGCTCTTTTTCTTGTTCTGCCTTCTGTGATGTGGTGCTTTTCTACTTCCACTGCTAGTTAAATGAAAAACGTTCAGAGTCTTGTACCACCCTAGCGTTGCAGTATAAACTAGACAAGGAGAGATGAAAGCAGAGATTACATCTACACCTTCAATTTGAGAAGTTACTGAAAAGAAAAATGCACAGTGGTGGCAGATTTTTTTTTTTTTGTCCCTTCATGATGCTTCTTTATTATTTAGTGCAGGTTTGTAGAATTGTATTTATAGGAACAAAAGATGATGGGTAAGAATTTAACTATGGCAGTTTTCTGTTAATCATTCCTATTTTTCAGTTGATCCTAACTAAATTAACCTTGTGGCAACACTGAAGTCAGTAGAGATTCTTCCTGAGAATCTGAAAAGCTATAGTATAGCCTTTGCTGTGTGCAACATGGACATACTGGACTTTTCCTCCTTCACTGTAATTTTTGACCCACTTCTAGTGGACATGACTGTGTATAGAGTTCTCTGTGCTAGAGCTTATACACTCTCTTCTGTGTGAATTTTATGTGTTTATCTGTATTTGAGAGACAGAGACAAGGAGGTATTATGCTGTGAGATGAATAATCGGCTTAAATAGTAAAGTGCCGGTAAGTGGTATTGAAAGCAATAAATGTATTTCTTTGGCCATTTACTATGTGGCCTGAATAATATTGCTAAGGAGTGGGAGTCTGGCATTTTAGGCCCAGAGGAAATTTCTTCTGGTTTTGTAGGACAAGAATGTCAGGAATGATGTAGTGACACTTTTATGCGACTGAATGATTATTTTGTGCTGACCACTTGGCTAACTGTGAAAGAAGATAGTATTGACTGTAATTTAGGTCAGTAGTTTAGATCTCTGTGAGTAATGTGGTCTGAGGTTTAGTTTTCAGTTTAATACATAACAAAAGCATGTTCATTCTAAGATAGCTTTTACATTAAGGCTTACAAATGCCATACCAGCAAAATACTCCATCTGTAAAAACTTCAGGTAAGAACGTAGATACAGATTAGAAGAAAAATATTAAATTTGACATTGCTGCCAAGTGAAGGATATGAGTTGAAATTTCTCTGCTGAGAATTCAATATAGTTCCATGCAGAATAAGCCTCATTTGACATCAGCTGAAAATCTTACCATTAGGCTTGGTTTTCTCCTAAACTGTGGTGTAAACTAGGCAGAAATCTAGTAAAGTCATTGACATTACATCTGCACAAGTGATAACTGAACCACAATCTGTGGCAGATCTGTAAGTGACAGTGAAGATATAGGTGGCACAGAGCATAGCAATAAGAAGCCTGTGCTTCATTCCTTAAAGAACTGGGTACATTAAACATGTTAATAAGATATGAACTACCTAGGAGTCTTTCTGTTCATTTGGATAAACATATATAACTTTAAAACTTCCTTATATTTGATCTGTTAGGTTTTTGTATGGTTTCTAGATCTTGGTGCAAGTGTTAAGTACTAAATAGTAGTGCGGCTTCAGGGGATGTCAACAAGCACAAGAGTTTTATGCAGTTGAATGGCATTCTTTGTTCCTCATTACTCCACATGCTCTTTTGCATGACTAATTTTGCAGTTGTGTGCCTTTGAGTGCGTCTTGATGATTTGAATGGTGATGAAGGTGCTATTGTAAGGAATATGTGGGTGTATTCACCCACAGGAACATTTAAAAATACATACACACACCCCATCTGGTGCAATGAGGTGTATTTCAAAGGCAAAATATTTGTCTCAGAGTTAAGAATAATTTTTTTTTTCCTTTTGAAAAGATGGTTTGGCAGCTTCTAGAGAGAAATGCTTAATTTGGACCAGAGAGGAACCTAACCAAGATAGGAGTACTTTACAGTTAATTTTATGAACCCTATCCATATTTTTTTAAAAAACGCCCAACTCTTAAATTAAAGTACCTATTCAAGAACCAGAGAGTACTTGAAGAACAGCATCATTAAATTTTCATACAAACATAACAGTATTTAGCTGCACCTTCTTGATATTTGTTTATATAACCAGGATCTATGTTATCTCTCATGGGAGAGGTTGAGTTGATTATTTCTTTATATGGCCTTTTCAGAGCCTTCCAGCGTAGAAGATGCCAATCAAGACTCCCTTATGCAAAGGCCTTTTGTATTCACAACTCGGCAAAACATTGCTTATTAAGCAGTATGACTCTATATTTTTTCTAAATTGCTGATAAAAGTACTACAAAATATATAGGGCCAAGAACAGATGTTCAAAGACCATAGCACCTCCTGTGAGCAATGTATATCTAACAATAACTTCAGGAGTTGTTAGCCTCGTATAGCAATGTGCACGTATAGCATATTTAAATGTGCTACTTTAATTCTGAGTAGTGCTCCTTTTTTTTTATTAGAACATTTTGTGCTTCGACATTAAATGTCATGCAGAGATTTGATTTTTTTTTTGTCAGCTGAAGCTGATAGCTATTTTTTCCGAAGAAAATTAAAAACATGTTTATAAAGCCAAAATGAATGACTTTTTTTTTTTTTTTCTTTCAATTCCTTATTTCTTTGCTCATTTGGCAGCTGCTTACTGTTTTAGTCAGGATTAAAATGAACATAATGAGCTGCAGGTACAGAATTCATTTGGTTTGCACTTGACCATTTTTGCCCAAAGAGTAGCCTTTATTAATCTTCTAGAATTTCTGCAGCATACCAAGATATATTAGAAATCACTTATTTCTTGTAGGAGAACTGCATGAAAGGTTTTGCTCATTTTAAAAATCCACCCTTAGTAGCTGACTGGTTTTCTTTTATTACTGTAGGGATAAACCCCCCCACTAAATAAATTCTGCAACGTATTCATGTATCTTCTGTTTTCCTAGATAAAGACAGGAGTACTTACTGAATAATGATTTTTTTACATCCATCTTTATTGATATTTTAGAAATCCTAAAATATAATGGATATATGCTTGACTGATAAGAGTCTATTTCTTTATTATTGTGCCTCAATGTTTGCCATGGTTCTTATTAGTACTTTCCAGCTCTTAAGTTCTTATTCAATGCCATCAGTATTTTCCTCTTGCCCTTGTAGAGACAGACCTTTTGTAATGCAGCTTTCACTTTTCCTTTCATTCAGGATGACTTTTTAACTAAAACAATATTCTCTTGTATTAATGGAATTAGAGTTTGTCATGTGGTTTTTTGTTTGGTTTTTTTTCCCTTCGGAACAACTAGGAAGTCCAGTTATCATTTACATTTATGGCTTGTTGGGAATGAGCTTTGTCTGTACACAGCAAATGTAAGCAGGCTGTGATCATTTACTCTTTCTTTACAGATATTTTAGTAATGTCAGTGTAAGATAGCTAGCATATGTCCCTCCAGTCTGATGTTACCTTGGACAATGCATTTTTCTTCTTTTTTAAATACATGTTAAATCCTGCTCTTTGATCTAATATAGTACTCTGTAACAAACATTAACGATTGCTGCTGTCAGATAGGACTTTAATCTATTCCAGGTCCTGGATGTCTGATGTGTGAATAATTTGAAGAAATAATTCTTTCTTTCCCTAGCCCTTGCTAGGCATGCTGGTCTTCCTGACTGGGTATAGAGACTTTAAACGCTCTAGTCATGAATCATCCCACCAGATTTTGATAATTCTATTTTTTGTCTAATTTTTTCCTCAAATGGAAGCTTTTAGTTTTATAGACTTTATGCATTTTATGGACTTATGGCATTAGCTTAAAGACAACCAATCACTTTGTTTATTACATCCCTTGATAATTTGACGTATTGCATAGTGACACCCACAGTGCAAGTTCAGTGGTTGATTATCGGTACCTCACTCGTTGTCCTAGCATTTTATGGAAAGGCTAATACTTTCCTGATTCGTTCAACTAATCAGTCTTCCAAGGGACCATGGGAGGTGGGATTATCTCCTGGGAGGTGGATTATCTGCAGATAAAGTATTTCATGTTACTCTAAGGTGGTATAAAATTTCCCCAAACAGAACACTCACAGGTGCTCCTGGTGCTGTGGTATATGCAAGGCTGACCTGGGAGCTTGACTCTCCTCAGGCCCTTTCCTCATCTCAGTGCTCCTGCTTCTCTCCACTGCAGCAATTCCTAAATGCTTTGTGGAGGAGTACATAAGTTTGCAAATAAACAATAATTTATTTCAGTGAAGTGTTTTAGAAACCACATAACAGTATATAGCTCTCCTGCCAATCAAGGAATACTCTTGGAAAAATGAATACATTAAACTGAAGTAAAACTTTCACTCTGTATCTAGAACAAGAGTGTTTAGGACAACTATGAGCAGGACTTGGCCCCATACTCCATTATCTATTAATTGTGATAGCTCCTCCACTTCGTGTCATAAATCTGTTGATTATATTTCTCTGAGAAGGAATTACTGCTCCAGTCAGACATTAATCTCTCATCAGATTTAATTAGCTTATTTACACTGCTACTTGGATTATAAAGAGCACTTAAGTAGTGTCAATTACTAGTTTGTCAAACTTAAGTTTTCACAGCCTAATAATTTTCAGTGTGAGTGGACTTCTGCTCATTTTTTCACATTCCTTAGCAAGAAGTTTTAATTATGGTTTGTAAACAGCCATGGAGGGATTATCCACAGAGCCTGAAAGTTCTGTGTCACTTTTTTATGAGGGCAAATTTTTTCCAGATGGCTTTTAAACCTTGAGAACAGGAGGCGGTAGGGAGGAGGGAGCAGTGATGGAGCACTCATTGCCATCTCCTCACATTGACAGAAGGGGCAGTGGTGTGGGGAACACTGCGCTGTCAGATACTGCTCACTCTTGTGCTTGGAGGTCGTGGCTAAGTGCCACGGAGAGGCAGTTTTGCTATGGATATACAACTGGGAACATGTATTCAATAGCAAAAGTACTAATAGGAGGGGCCTGTGAACAACAATATGTTGTCTGGGCTGCCTTGCTGTGAGTGCCTACCATCCTTGGGCAGGAGCAGTCTGAGTTGAAGGAGTAAAGACAGCCTGTTTGATTTTTACACCTTGTATGTACATTTCTTTCCTATCATAAAATGGAAACAGGAAAAAGAAACAATTGTTTCAAGTTAGGTGGATCCAAACTGATGCAATAGTCTGCGTCTACTTCATCAAATCTCTAAACTGTGGGATAACGTCCGATAGGGTTTGTGGTTTTGTGGGTTTTTTTAATTGTTATTATTGAGAATGGAGAAATGTGTCAGCATTTATTTTACTGAAGTGTTAGCACGTACTACCAAAGTGTCTGGGTTAATGCTGTTGCAGGACCGGCAGATCCCATGGGTACTTTCCTCCCTGCCATTGGCGGTGGGTTTGAGTCCAAGCCAGAGCTACTTCTGAGATGTCTTTCATTACCCAGGAGAACAAATTAACTGTTCAAAACAATTGCGTTTTGCCTTCCCTTGTTAAATTGCAGTCTATCTGGTGACAGGAAAGAACCTTTTCACCTCTGGCAGTGGTGAAGCTTTTTAAATGCTGAATGTTAAAATCATATTACTTTTACCTACAGTCAAACTACCTATGTGCTTGGGAGCCCTTGTAAGGGAATGGTTTACCTGGGCGTTATGGCTGCAGAGGTGTGCTGAGGTCCCTACAGGCATTTGCTGTGTTTGACCCTCCCGTTGCTTTGACTCCTGCCTATTGTGAATTTTGGTGCGAAGAAGTTCCTTGTACCTGCTTGACAGCTTTGTTGGAGACTATTTCTGTTTCTGCCCCAGCAGGACCTCATGGCAGGGAATCAGCATCTTCTCTGTGCTTGGGGTCAACCAGAATAAAGTGTGGTACCTGCGGTGCTGTTTTGCAGCAGTGTGAAATACTGTTGTGTTAAAATCTGTTGTTGCACTTAGTGCTAGTCTTTGTCGGCTTCTCTTTGAAGTGCCACAAGTGTTGGATTTAGCTATGTTCTGAAAATGTGGAACTAATGATTATTTTCAATTAAATAAAAGGGATGCCGCTACTTATTTCTGTGAATGAGAGATCCCTTTTCCAGTAGTAGTATCCTCAGTGAGTTCTGAAGATGATTTACTGTGCAGGAAGTTGAAAAACTGACCTTGGAGAATATCGTACTTATCTACTTGTATAAAAAAACCATCCTATCTCCTTCAACCTATGCAGTCTATGAAAGTATGATTATAGAAGTTTTGATACGGGCTGGCTCTGGAGACAGTGCTGAGCAGGCATGTGAGGCTTTGGAGCAGATCTGTTGGAAAATTACATAGGATCTTTCAACCGCAGGTTGCGCTGTTGTTCTCCAGCAGTCAGAAGTCCGTATTGCACTATTGTGTTTATGTTCAGGTTTCTCTGTTCCTGCTTCAATGTCAAAAAAATGCAGTGTTCTCCCTAGGAAAATGACTGGGTGGATTTGTCCTAAAGCTTTTGTTCATGGGCTGACTCTCATAAAATGCAGAGATAAGCGGGCTGGCACTAGAGTTTGTGTCCTGGTGTTCAGCTGCGTTATGGACACAGTGGCAGAATGAGAGCTTTGCACTCTCATCTGCCCCTTAAATTACTGTCTTTGCATTTTCTGGTTGTCTATTCTTATAAAATTTACTGTAATCGCCATCAATTGTTCTTATTACTTTGGGAACGTACTGTATAACATGAAGTGTGTTAAGAGCTCTTTAACACTGAATTTGTAATGTGTGCACGGGTCTAGCCTTTTGAATCCTGTCACAGAAATGAGATGCAGCAAACTGTCTTAGCGAGGGTAAAGTGCACTAATTTAATATCAAGGTTGTATATAGGAATATGTTTAGCAGTAATACTGTTACTACTGATGTCATGTATGATGTTGCTGAGATACATGTATGCTATTTCCAGTAGCTGGAGGGTTTAGCATAGATGAGGCATAAATGGAAATAAATAGATAAGCATGTAATATCTGTAGATAGTAACATTATGTCTGTCTTTTATATGATAGTGATCTCAATAGGATTTTAATCTCAGTTTTTGAAACATCCACTCCATTTCATGTATTGCTTTCATTTAAACATCTTGGGCTATGTATTTTCTCTGCTGATTATAAGCATGCTCATATTATTAATGCCTTGGTTTTTTTACCCACAGTAAAACAGAACAAAAAAGTTTAGGGAAATAAGAACATTCAGTGTGTATCAGGGGTAAGGAAGAGGCGTACGTACACCTTTCTGGATGGATTATGATATCTCAATAGCAAAAAGAACAACTGCCAGCTACAAGTGAAGAGGCAGAAATTGGAGCAACTGCTCAAAAATCACTGAAATTAAGGACCTGCTCGTTTAGTGTGATTGGAGCATGTAAATATTAACTCTAATGATGACAACACGTAAATTGGAGTGCTCAGTAAAATTTGAGCACATGAAGCTGAAGTGCTACAACCTGCTATATTGATCATTTTTAAAGGCATCTGCATTTAATTTGCTACAGTATTTACATATTCATTCTATGATTTGCTTATAGCAGAATTTCCATAAGGAAGCCACCAGTCTTTGTAAATTCACATGTACAGGTACTTCAAAACAAAACAGTTTTATGTGAAATCTATCCTAAAATTTTGAGCTAATTACTATTGTTAAATAGTTAGGAGTATTAAATTATCCTAACTATGAATAATTTCATGTAACTTTTCTAAAACAGTTTTTGGCTTCACAGAAAAGTGGGAATATCCAAGAAAACAACAGGAGAGTTACAAGGTAACACTAAAGGTTTCCAACATAGTCAACTTTCATTTATTAATCAATAACAATAGTAAATAGAGGCCAATGCTGATACATGGAAATGGACAAGGTTTGTCGTAAACCCTATAGGTACAGTGATCTTATGAATATTAATGAAACTGCTTTAGGTGCAAGTATCCATTTAGTTACATCATCAAATAAGACTTGGAGTCTTTCAATGTGCCTTACATTTTTCAGCACTAAGATTTACACATGCAATATTATAATGCCAAATTTTGGTTCCTAAAAACTCCCAAGTGCAGAGTCAGTAATTTAGGTGACATCTTCACTATGAGGATTCAGTAAACAAAAAGCAAATATATCCCAAAATTGAGTCAACATTGAGAACACTAGATCATTCAAAGAGCAGCATTTTTCAAACAATTGTGCACTTTGTTTTGGCAGAAGTCTTTGGTTTTTATAAAGCTTCTAGATAGCAAACATTGATATTGAAGAAAAATATGAATCTTAAAATTGCAAGCATTGATTTTTTTGTTTGTTTTTTTTTTCCAATGGTTATTTCCCTTATTAACATGCCAGTACTTTTATAAATGATGAGCAGAGGCATGCAGTAGATTGTCTGGCATGATTAGAGACTCGGTAATGTTTGTTAGAGAAAATATTTCTAGAGATTTCTATATGTTAAAAATAAGATAAGAGGAAAATTAGTGGTAAAAATCTTTTATAGGATACCCAAAAGAAACAAAAATTGTCTCTCCAAGTTAAATTGATGACTGGATCCTGTCAGGAGGCTGAAGTGCCTGCATGCTGCCTGGAAAGCAGGGCTTCCAGCAATGGCAGTCTAATAGAGCAGTTTATTCTGACAGCTGATGAGGTTTGCTTAAATTAACTCATGACTTAATAGAAGACTGGCAAAATCATGGAGACCTTCTGTCATTTTGTCAAAGCCCTTGTGCAAAAGGAACTTCTTATGTGAAAGGAAAGGTTTCTTGATAATTCATAATTAAATGTCAGACTGTGAAGTGGGCAGAGCTGAATGAAATATAAATGAAAACTGTGCAAAAAGTACTAAGAAAGGATTTTTAGAGATTGCTGAATCCGCCACTTTTTGTTGACAAAACATGAGTTTGACTCTATGATTTTGCAAATACTTATTCACTGCATACAACTAAATGATTTTATAAAACTTTATATACAACAATCTCATTAATTCTTGCTTTTTAAATTAATTCAGTTTTTTAATACATGATGATATATTTCTTGATCCTCCTCAAGAGCTAAGGTGTTAAAAATCTTTGAAGATCATGGCAAATAATGAGAATTACTTGGCTTGTCGCATTCTCTGTATTCAGCTCTGGTGAGGCCGCTCCTTGAATATTGTGTCCAGTTCTGGGCCCCTCAGCACAAGAAGGATGTTGAGGCTCTGGAGCAAGTCCAGAGAAGAGCGACGAGGCTGGTGAAGGGGCTGGAGAACAGACCCTATGAGGAGCGTCTGAGAGAGCTGGGGTTGTTTAGCCTGGAGAAGAGGAGGCTGAGAGGAGACCTCATTACTCTCTACAAGTACCTGAAGGGAGGTTGTGGAGAGGAGGGAGCTGGCCTCTTCTCCCAAGTGACAGGGGACAGGACGAGAGGGAATGGCCTCAAGCTCCACCAGGGTAGGTTTAGGCTGGAGATTAGGAGGAGGTTTTTCACGCAGAGGGTCATTGGGCATTGGAACAGGCTGCCCAGGGAGGTGGTTGAGTCACCTTCCCTGGAGGTGTTTAAGACACGGGTGGATGAGGTATTGAGGGACTTGGTTTAGTGTTAGATAGGAATGGTTGGACTAGAAGATCTGATGGGTCCCTTCCAACCTGGTTGTTCTGTGATTCTGTGATTCTGTGATTCTAGTATTGCATACTTTGAAGATGGGGTTTTGCCATGGGGAGGTGTTCTGTTGTGGGGTACAGAAGCACCTGGCAACAGTGAAATAAAGCAGTTTTCTCTTGAGACAAAACAAAACAAATCTTAGACCTGCTTGATCTTTAAGGACCTGGGAAGAGCTTTGTGCAATTCAGAATGAGATTGATTGATTGGATTTCAGGCTTACAGGTACTGGTTAAAGTATGTGGGAAATAATGTGACATAGGAGACTTGGGAGGTTATCTCTGCTTTCTTTCAAGCTATAACAAAAGCAGTGGTTGTTAAACCACATGTGTCTACTGTTGGGGGATAAAAATAACAAACCCAAAACTAAAAGAAAAAGCAAAGAACGTGTCAAAACCTTCACATATTCCAAATAAGTCTGAGGTCCTGTGCTATCAGACTAGTAATACAATTCTTGATGTTGACTGCAGATTTTTCTCTTTTTTTTGAGAGAATCAGGAGGTTTTTTTGACCTTTATGGTCTAGCACTTTCACCAGTGAGCACACCACTGCATACATCACAACTGACCCAATATATTTGATTTGTTAGAGGGGAAGGAGGGAGGGAATTAATTATTCGGGAAAAATGAGAAGACTGAAGGAGCAAAGAAAGGAGTTGTAGGAATCTTGGTACATTTTGCCTGGCTATGGTGGGTTGTAAGGACCATAAGCCATCATTTACTTGAAATGTGTGAAAGGTATTCAGGATGAGGCACATCTTAAAATACTTAAGGACTTCTCTAATTCTGGCCTACCAACTATTACCGAAACAGTACACTTGTTCTTGTTGTGAAGCTGTGCACAGGCACAGTGCAGAACTGATAACAGAACTGTGAACCTAAATTGTGCTATTGTTTTGGCAGCAGTTAACTCATGTTAATTGACAAGGCTGGATTTAATAATTCTGTTCTTGATACATTTTGTGAGTGCTTACCTTATGTGTGACATTGAAAGGTGACATGTTAGCAAGTAATAAAATCTATTTTAGTACTACAATGTTGACAGTTTCTTTTGGGGTCTACATTTTTTTTCTCATCTTTTATGTTGATATTAATATTTAAAACATATCAGCTAACAAGAATAGGTTGAATGAACAGAATAGAAAATGTCTCGTAACCACTGAAAACAAATGCTCTGATTTTTCTCATTTTGAGTCCTTTCTGTTAAACTATATTTTTTGTCATGCTGTCATACTTAGTAATTTTAATGTTAAATTTGTTCTAACGGGTTTTTTGTATGTGGATTTCAGTTAAATATATTTAGCATTTCACAGGATTCTTTCAGTTTCTTCAATAGCTAATCTAATATATGTTCAACAATAGGAAGAAATGTATTATATGGGGTGTCATGATTCCCTTCTGTGAGTTGCCTATGATCAATTTATTTAATGTCATTAGATATTATCCAGTGCTTATAACATCTACCACAGTAAAAGAAGTTGATGAATTTTTTTTCTTCCCGTGGCTGAACAAAGAGTCTTTGCTACAGATCCTTTCATAAGTAGAAATGCAGTGGCCACAGCTAGCACCAAATTGGGAAGCTTTATCAGATCTTCCTTCCATCTCTTGTCTGTCAGTCTCTCTAAAAAACTGATCTAAAGGTCACTGAAGTCAATGAAAAGACTCCTATTGACTTCAGTGGGTTTGGTTCACTCCCTAAATGCCAGTGAATAAATGTGGGCTTTGCGAGATGCCTGGAGAATTTTAAAAAACCCTGGGAAAGATGAAAAAAACATTGCAAAATCTTTCTCGGTAGCACAGTCCCATGAGTTCAATTCCCATTTATATCAAAGGAGCTCCAACTCTACTTTCTCGGTTAACCCTGTGTAGTTTTTCTCATTTCAGCTGAAAAATGATTGACAGAAACAATCAAGAACTGTTTGTCACCTACCTTTGCTTTGGTTTAGCTGTGAACTAGAAGCATTAGGGGATTTACACTCATGACCTTTGATTATTGCATACTGTAATGTAAAAACCCAGCTAACTGCCATGAGCCAGAGTTCCAATAGAAGGAAACTGTTCTGCACTTTTCACTTAATCTTGTTCATGTTTCTGTAGCTTTTTTACACCTTAATCCATATTTGCTAGTAGTGACTTCTGTGTCTTGCTCCAAATTTTTTGGAAACTGTCTTTGCATGTGCAAGATTCTAGGTTTCATATACTTTTTCAAAAATTGGGCGATCTCTAAATACTTCTTACTTTTTAAGACATTTTGTGATCTCCTTTCTAGCCTCTTGTATGCTTCATATTTTTCTGCTCAAGTGTGGCTTCAGAGGCACTTCCTGTGAGCACTAAACTTTTGGGAAAAATTGCTTCTACTACTAATTTGTCACAGGATGAATGTTCACCCAAGCAGTCTTACTCAGGCATATTGAAACTTACCATTTACCTGAAAAGCTTTGAGCTGTAGTCAGCTGCAGAGCACCATGCTTGCTGAAGACCTTGTGCAAAATGACAGAGATGCATGTTGCCACCCTTTGTAAAGTGACTAAATGCGATACTAATTTTTTGTGGTCATTTCTTGGGACCAACCAGGAGATTACTATGGATGTCTTGTCCTCATTGAAAAAATATACAGTCTTTCTAGATCGCTTGCTCTGACCCAAAGAGTCTGCGTACATCCGCATGGCTCTTGGCTCCACCTTGGTTGCGGCTTAGAGCTGCCTTTCCCACAGTGACCTACTGATTCAGTGAGAGTTTCTAGTGGGACTGGCACTAGCTTAAGGGAAGTTTTACCGAGAGACCACATCTTTGGAATTATTTGGGGGGTGGGAATATGTAGGCTACAGGGACGGGTCGCTCTGTGTTCAGTGGAATGGTGATATTAACGTGTTCTTCTAGCCTGTGTTTTATGCACCACTGATAAGGTTAGATTTATGTGGATATATTGTTCACTGCTGTGAAATCAATTTCTAATAACAATTGCCCAATGTAAGTCTTACATTCTCTAAGAGGACTCATCAACCTGTTTTGCTTGATTTAGAGGTTCCTGTTAGTAGCAAGAGTATATTCTGATTTTTGGAAATACTTCTTTGTCTTGTGCTACTTTTTGGATAGTTTATCAGGATACAAGTAGTTAATATTTCTGGAACTAATATTTATAGAAACCTTTTGCAAAAGAATAAGGATCAATTTTGTGTTCATTTCTTTTTAGAGGAAAATAAACCTCTTGTGGTCATTACAATCATAGAATCATTGAGGTAGGGAAAGAACCTTAAGACTGAGTATAACCGTAAACCTAACACTGCCAAGTCCACCACTAAACTATGTCCCTAAGCACCACATCTACATATCTTTTAAATAACTCCAGGGTTGGTGACTCAACTGCTTCCCTGGACAACCTGTTTCAATGCTCAACAATCCTTTCAGTGAATAATTTTTTTCAGTGTTGTGTTTTTCAGAACTGTCAGGGTTAATTACACTATACTTTTTCTGAAGCAAGTTAAGCATGCATAAATATTTAACAGTTTTTTCAGGGACTTTACTAATTCCTTTTTACATCTATTTGCTTGATGGACTGTGGGACTTGTTGAAATAAGCTTGCAACAAGATGATTGCAGACTGTTAGGTTGCTATTGCAGCATTTGTGGTGTCCAAGAAAACTTACTGTTTGGAGGTGCACTGTTCGCTAATTGAGATTGGACATGCTGTAATACTTAGATAATTCAGTGAGATAACACTGGAGAGAGAGAAAACTCAATTTTGAATCTTGCTTTTCTTGTCTATTTGTGAAACCCCTGACAGATCAGAATTCGTGTGAGGAATGGGAGGACATTGCAGCTTTATTCGGCAATTTAATGAAGTCCCCAAACATCAGCTCCTCACCACTGTGTAATGGATGGGCTAGTTCCCTCTTGCTCTTTTCTGTTATCTTGAGGACTCATCAACCTTAACTGAGTTGTCTCTGTTCAAGAATACCCAACCGTGTGTTTAGAAATTCCCTTTGCCTCCATGATGATTTAGCCTATTCAGGAGTCTTTGTGTAATGCTGCTGTGTGAGTCAGATGCTTTCTGAGATTGCTGAGCTTGGCCAATTAGAAGTAGTGGGCTTTTCATAGATTTTGTAATAATAATGGTTAAAAAAGGGTGTAAGTTTTTGATTACTTCTCACTTGCATTGGCTAAACATGTGCTGAAAACACCTATTTTGTGTTCCCTGCCATGCTGTTATATATATATATATATATATATATATATTCCTGTACCAACTTATTAAAATTTTTTCCTTCTATAAGAGGGTTTAGCAATGAGAATAACATCTGTCACACTTGGCTAGTATTCTCCCATCTTATCTGAGAAAACAGAATTGGGTTATACAGTATATGCTTTGCTTTTAGAGGGGTTGTTTATTTTTTGTTTTAGTACCAACTTTTGATCTCATGTGTGTCTTAAGAGACCTAATGATTTGGGGCTATTTTGCATTTTGTATTGACATTTGTGGGTCTTATGGTGGTAAATAGGTCACTTGTGGTTTTCTCCTAGTCCCAGTTTTCACTGCTTTCACAAATCAAATATGGTGCTATTAATATATTCCATAAGATACTGCATTTTTGATTTGTAGTCTGTACAGGGTGGATGTGCTCTGAGTAATGCAGGGACATTGAGGATATATTGGCATCTTTAATCTGATGGACATTGAGGACATGTCTTAAATTTTATATTTGGAAATGACTCAATACTAAAAAGACATAATTGCCATTAAATTTTCTGCCTTAGTAGTGAAATCTAGTAGTGGACTCCAGCTGCTGTGCAGTGGAGGGGTGAATGTTGGCTGGAATTCAAACCAGTGTTACAAACCAGTCGTTTTCACCAATTCTAATTAACGACTGAAAATTTGACCCTTTGAAGAATAAAGACATTTATAATGTCTGTAGAGGAGAGAAACCTCATTGAGTCACTGTATTCTGTAGAAGGCTTTCAAGCAAACTTTTGTGTAAGGTAAATGTAAGCATAGGTAAATCCAATGTGTTTCCATGCAGCCAATGCTAATCATTGTTTTTAATTAGAATGCGTTAGGTACCACTAAGAATTTAACTGGAGAACACTGGATTATATCGAGCTATATTAATTGCTTTTATAATGTGCTGACTATGAAACAAAATTGTACATATGTGTATGAAAAATCCAAAGCAATCCAGTTTTTCTGCTTCTGGCATACTCTGGTGGTGAAAACACCAGAACAGTTAGAAGAGAAAATTTCTAGAGGTAAAAGTGGAAACAGACTGCATGATTTTACTATGGCATGAGATATTTGTGATCAAGATGATATAATGCACATGTTTTGTTTTCATGTTACTTCAAATGGTGAAGTGCATACTTTGACTGAGATTTGAATATGACTTGACAGGCAGTTTGTCATCTGAGTTAGATTTATATCGAAAATACTGGAAGTATCAGTTCACTTACTGATTATTTTTAAATGGCTTTAGACTATGTATATACAGCACTTTAGTTCATTGAACTCTTGTCAGCACAAACATAATGTATAAGACAATTGCTTCACTAGCATTCAATTATTACAATTATAACCTTATTATGTTGTATCAGCTTTTTGTTTCTTGTAGTTAATAAAAAGCGTTCAAGGTTTGTTTATATTTTTTTTGCCTATGGCAGTGAAAGCACTGCCTTTTTTTCAGAAAAAGAAGAGCAAAATGCAAAGAGCGTATAAGATACGCACAGAAAAGGCCATTGAGAAATTTTAGTGATGTGGTAAAATGAAACGAAGGCTCATTTACCTCTGCACAGCTTTTCAAAGCTTGGCTCTCTACTTCGGATTTGTAACTGCTATCAATTTACTATAACTTCTCCTGTTATCATCTTAAGAAAAAAAAAGACTGATGGAATATTTTAGGAAATGAAACTTCTAGTTCATTGCCCTATTTCTTTTCCCCTTCCTTCTTTTCCTTCAAAGTTCATGAAGTGATTTATAATTACTGAAATACCAGGTTGCTTTATTGGCAATGCTAGCCCACAATTTCTTCCTTCTGCTGACGTAGGGGGAAAGAGATTTTACGCAAATGTATTTTCCTCAGGTCAAAGTAACAGCTAACTTATGCTAAGATGAAGTGGGGAAAAAACTACTGTTGGTTTAATTCAGTGATCTTAATCAGTTCTACAAAATTATTATTTTTTTTATATATATTTAGCACCTACTACCTTTTCCCAACTATCCAGCCAAGCCTACTAAAAGATGCAACCTCTTTATTAACCTTGCTTTTCTGATCATTACACTGACAAGAATGTTTGGTTTAGGTGAGTATCTAGAAGTGTAGATATTTATCAGAAATATGGCTAAAATTTCAAATTCATTCTTTCATATGTAGAATACTCTATAGTTTCAGGGTTCAAACAGCTCACATAGACCTCGGTGATGGTGACTAACAGTGTTTCAACAGCTTCTGAATCCTAGACTGTCTGGTTTGGTTCTTAGGCTGCATTGCATGGTCTGGGGCAGAATGGCTCCAAACTGCACCCAAATATAATGTGAAATTAATGTTCCTTGACCAAATCTGAAGGGAAAAGCTGAAAAGGAGTCCTAATATTTTAATACAAAATAGTAGTAAGTTAGCTCAAAATTTATAACCAACATACACTGAATCAAAAAAAAATCCATCTTGGGTATCTCACGTCAAAAAGAACAGAAACACAAATGAGATGGACTAGTACCATTAATTCCCTTCCCTAATTATTTTCAGCCCTTGAGTCTGCTGAACTGTCTGAGATGAAGTTCTGCTTTTTTTTTTTTTTATCACAAACACCCTAGCCAGTTTATATCACAGATGGTTCAAATCTGACCTTTTCGAAGCTAAATGAATACCTCTTAAAAAAAGACAAAATAGCCTGGTAAATCCAGATGGTCATATTACCTGATCATTTTTGAAGGAGAGGTGAATTTCTGGCAGGAACACATCACACACATCACTGTGCAAACTTTGGTTGAGGCATAGCCTCAGGTTAGATGTTCTATCAGTCAGGTGATAAAGATAAAACAAGTAGCTGGCACAGAGATACACACACATCATGAGGAAGTTATCTTGTCATATACATATGACGCATATAGACTTACATGTACACATATACTGTTATTTTTTAACACGTTTGGCTCATTGCTCTTGCAACTAAGACAGCTGAAAGTAATCTGAGTGTGTTCATGACATTAAACACTTCCTCATGGTTTTATAGAAATGGGATAGAATTGTAAGCAAGAGCAGTAATGAGCTTATACATTTATCCTATATGAATAAAAGGATGAGCGTCACAATTGATTTGTCATTTTGCCTGTTTCAGCTAAAGGATCTTGTACCATCAGGTACCTTTATTCTGGCTGTACTTACGGTCTGAGAAGTAAAACGTTCTGATGGGTGTTTTGCTAGGAGGAGTACTGCACAGTTGTGGTCATGTCACATAATGCAGTGGATCCTGCTGGACTGGGCTGATGGGGAAGCTGTAAATCTTTTGGCTCTGGTGAGTTTTTCTGACTCGCAGCCCTGCTGCAGATTGTAGGTAGGAAGTGGGAGAGGTAGATAGATGTAACTTCACTTTTGTGAAATTTACACCTGGTTTTGAAGTAGCAGATACCATGTAAGCTTTGGATTATACGTCGCAGGTCTAGCATGTGGAATACTTTGCAGGTTTGCTTGGAGGACATTTTTACATGGTTTTGCAAGCACTATGAGGAAAAACATAGACAACCATTTTTAGGCAGAAGCCTTGGTGTGCCTTAATGCGAAGTAGGAAACAAGGTTTTGAAAAACAGTCTCTTGTAGGTCAGATCAGTATCTCTTTGTGTTTGAAAGGTAAAAGAATAAAGATGAGTTTTTCACTTACTGTAAATGAGCATGGTTACAATCTTGCATCCTGTTAATATCTGTCCTATATCTGCTCTGTAGGTTTTAGTAGTACTATTCATATGAATACAAGGCCCACAAGAAAAGTCTTTGGCACTTTACTGGAATAAAATTCTCATGTTGGCTACTGCTTCAGCAAGGAGGGAGATACTTGTCCCTCTTTGCTGTAACATCCATTTTGATAGACTTAGTGCACATTATTATTATAAAAAGCAACAAGAATCAATATTACTGATTAATGTAATATTGCATGTTAATGAGCCATGTTTCTGTATCATGTAGGCAACTATATCCTTGAGACATATATCCTTGAGACGTATTTAAATAAATAACATTAAGAAGAAAGAAGCCTTCAAACAGCTAAATGGTTTTAACTTAAGTCCATAAAATCAATGAAAATGGAAGCTAAAGCTCTTGCTTATCTATTAATTCAGGACTATGCCTTCTCCAGGTCAGTGTTACAGCACACGTGGGACAAAATATCCTTGAATGATTTTATACAAGATTATTGCAATAGCCAGACACGGGGAGATAAGGTAGAGATAGACTGATAGGCTTAACTCTGAAATGGCCTGGTTTCGTGGGTTTATTTCAAACTCCTCACATTGTGCACTTCTTGTGTTTATTGAATCACCTTGTAAACCTCTGCTTCTGTGGCTATCTAATTTGTAAAGAAGGCAACCTTTAAGCTGACAAGCTGCTTTAGGTATTTCTAGTTCCAGTACAAAAGGGAAAAATACAGGCCACGCTGTGACCCTGACAGGGTAAATGGGATGTGTCTTTCTTGCATGATTGTGTTAGGGAAATGCTTGCTGATATTTATTATTGGGGCTAAAACTTTCTCTTTAACACAGGCATGAATTGCAGTTGTAAAAACATTTCTGTTTTAGTCTGATCCTATTTGTATTCTTGGCTTTTCATGTATGTTCAATGCAGAAACTGTTTTCCAACCAATAACAAAATAAACTGCAGTACTGATCTATGTTATGTCCCACATAATAATTGGGATTATATACCTTTTATTTTATTTTATTTTATTTTATTTTATTTTATTTTATTTTATTTTATTTTATTTTTCTGTTCTCTCCCTCTTTCAATAATCTCCCTTCATAATCTTTATTTCTTCTTTTCCACCAATAAGAATACTAAGCTACAGAAGTGAATTTTACTTCATTGTTATATTTATGGTCACTGTAAACTTCTCTGGAGTGAATCCAGACTGAAGTCCTCTATGGAAATAGCCCTGTCTCCTGTAATCATAAGTGTCATCTTTGAGGATGACAGCTTCTAAGTTTCTGGGGGACACTGTTCTCGTGGGATGTTAGTGTTGTGAAGAGGGGTGCTCCCACAGGTATTTAAAATCAGTTCCTTAGAGGGTTTTGAAGTGTAACAGCCAGATCTTGAATCTGACTGGGTATTCTGTGGGGAATTGATATAGAGAAAGAAAGAGGGATGGTACATTGTTAGCTGTTGATATGACTAAGGATTTAAATGGCTGCATTTTGAATTAAATGAAACTT
This sequence comes from Coccyzus lansbergi, assembly GCA_033558105.1. Classification (NCBI taxonomy): domain Eukaryota; kingdom Metazoa; phylum Chordata; class Aves; order Cuculiformes; family Coccyzidae; genus Coccyzus; species Coccyzus lansbergi. The sequence goes on from JAUMJK010000358.1 coordinate 993,791, forward strand.
CTAATTCACAAAAACAAACAAACAAAAATGCATGGGCTAGCCAAAATATCACAGGCAACAAGGTGCCACAGATTTTTAGTAGAAGACCATGTCTGTCCCTTGTATATCTACTTTCAATGTAAAGGTAATAATTTTTGGAAAGAAATTTACCTCAAGCTTTGGTCAGTGTGTGTGCATTGCCTCAGGGAGCCCTGTAGAATGGGAACCTTTTGGTACATCATATGTTAGGCTTTTGCTTCTCATCATCTTGACAGACTTTTTAGATGTTTTTTGGTGCTATTAGAACGTCCTGCTAAATCTTGGTTTAGATTATTTGTTTCTTTTTTTTTTCCACTTAATTGTGGCTGCTAGTTAATTTGTTGTGAGATTCATAATGGTTCTGGTCTTTATGTGAAAAGTGTGCTAGAGGGAAATGTGTCTTTATACACAAGGTTATATGTTACTTAAATATTTTATAAGCACCACATCATAAAGAATTTATGGCAAGCTTCTGGGAAAAGAAGAACCAATTGAATAAAAATAAGCGTGACTAGTAATTTGATATTAGCAGGAAAGACATTTCTCTAGTAAAATTTGTCATGAACCTGAATCTCTAGCCACAGTTATTAGAAGTGAAATATTTTTGTTCTGGTCATCCAACTTATTTATAGAATAGGTATTTTTTTACTGTACAAAGGTTGCATTGGTGCTCATACTCTCAGGTATTTGCCTTGGAAACGTTTCTGTTCAGTTGCAAAACCTTGTATGGCAACAAATTGAAAATAGTAATGACTTTAGTGATTGAAAAGGAGGTTTAGGGGGTCTCTGATGCAGCAAACCAACTGGCATTTAGCAACATTGGTTTTCAGCAAGGAAGTGAATGCACTTGTTTCCCCTGGAAGGTTGGTCCACCTTGGAAGAAAAGCCTTCTGAACAGAAGATTGTTTTGGTGACTGGGCTTTACATGAATTCCTACTGTGGCAGCTACATTGAAAAGCCACCCTTGAACATGTTCTGCTTTTCTGCCTCAGCGCTGGTGCTGTCAGCAATTGTTTTTGTCCATAGGATGTCAGATGTCACCTTCACAGTTGATAGTGATCCACTAAACTGGTCTACTACTCTTTATCAGAGAAACATAAGTGAATTTGTCTTTTGGGAACCATGGAGAAATTTTGAATAGCTGTGAGAGGATTATTTTTACCTGAGAGGTTTAGTGTGTCTCAGTGCAAAGCATGTGGATTACTATTTTACAGTAAGCAGTATTGTTGTGTTAGACTGTACCTAAAAGGATCAATAGGAAAGCTGTAGTTACCCAATGCCTGCATTGAGTTTTGCTGTGTGGATGGGAAATTGGTTAGAGAGAACATCCAAAGATCATCCTCCTTTAATGCAGCAGAAAAAACCCTTAATCGTGATAGACTGAATAAATGAAAATTGAGTAAGTATAGGGACAGATTTATTTTTTACTAGTTTAGGAATAGCTTCATTAGAATTGACTTTTATGAACTCAATAGAGTGAAACTGGAACAAATGAGAGGAGTCGGAATTTACGGTTACACTATTTTCTTTTTTTAGATGACCAGTACTAGTGACCCATTAACGTTTTAGACTCTGAAAGCTTCAGCACTCCCTTTCTAAGAAAGATATAAAAATCCATTCTAAACGTGCTATGATATCACCAGGAATTAAAGGTAAAACAGAAGCAAATATGATGGAGTTAAAAGAATAAACACTTATTTCTTCCCTAAGATATATATAATTTCCGGTGATATATAAAATCACTCAAAAGATGCAAAGCATAGATATAACTTTCCAAACACCTTGGAGAGAACTTTCAAAATCAACTTAAAGGATGAGATAGAAAAAAAAAAAAAGACCATACAACACTGGGGTCCCCACAGGGATCTTTTGTTTGAAGATGATTTACTAACTGTAATGATGAATTGAATGTTAATAGTCAATTACCAGGATAAAGTGTTCTGAACTGGAACGATAAAGACCTGGATTTACTTCCCAATATCTTGATTCCTTTTCTTATCCGTCTGTACTTACCCTTTCAAGGAGCACTGCAAGCAGTTCTCGCATGTACTTTAGCAGCAGTAGCGTAATGCTGCTTAGGACTGAGACTTCAAAAGAGAGAATAGTCCATGAAAACTATCCACAGAGGTTTCCTGAAGGAGATGGCAAATGGCAAAATAAAGAACAAAAATCCTAAGTTTGAGATTTGGATTGATGTACTACCAAGACCTGAAAATGGAGAAAACAACACATTATTAACATACCAGTTAAACAGAGTTGACCACAAATTAAAAAGCTTTCTCTGCTGCAAGCTGGACTAATATTCAGATTAAAAACAAGTAAGGACAAACACAGTGGAAGGATTGGCGGAGAGCTGCAGGAAATCCCACTTTTTAATAACATTTTCTATAAACTCGTGAGAAGGTGGGGGGGTTATGGGGGTTTTTGTTTTGTTTTTTTTTTTTTTTCTCCACTTCAAACATAAAAATGGATATTTGGAAAGGTTAAGGTGGAAACAGAAGGAAGAGGGATAAGTAGGAAGAATGCATAGTAGTTTGTGGGACATGAAAGAATATTTTTGCACACTTCAAATGGGTTTTACCCTTAGCAGGTATAAGTGCTAGAGTATTAGAAACAAGTGTCTGGGCTCATGATTAGACCCAGTAGCAGAAGTTTGCCTTGTCATGGCACAGAGTATGGAAATAAAGGGAATAGTTTCTTTGCTTTTGGATGCATCTTTTTTCCACATAGTTTCTAGAAAGATGAAGGATTTGCTCCCTTCTACTCATGTTGTGGCACATAGCAACTCAAAAACTTTACAATAGCTTTTTCTCAACTAACCTTGTAAAATAATTTTCAACCAGTTAGCAGGAGAAAAATGAAAGTTCTCTTATTTCAGAACTTGCAAAAGCAATGCAAGTCCTATCACAAAGTGTGGGAGGTGGAAGGCAAGTCTGAATGAGAAGGAAGTTTCACCTACGCAGTACTATCTCTACGCTTCTTGATACAGGTGTAGGGCTAGCTTTGTTTGGCTAGTTGTGTTTTCTACAGTGACCTTTTTTTTTGTCACTACAGCTAATGTATTAAGCTTAAGTTACACTTTTTAACAGAACAGATCCTCCACTGGCTCCTCAAAATGAAAAACAGAAATGACCTGTGAGACCACATGTACAAGACCAATACAGGTGCATGATACTGTCCCAAGTAGAAGGCATTTCATATGAAGACATTTTGTGCCTTGTTGTAGCCAAGGAATCTGCAGTTCCAAGTAGGGTATTGAGTTACTATGTCATAGAATCATAAAATCATAGAATGACCAGGTTGGAAGAGATCCACTGGATCATCAAGTCCAACTGTTCCTATCAAACACTAAACCATGTCCCTCAGCACCTTGGCCACCTGCACCTTAAACACCTCCAGGGAAAGTGAATCAACCACCTCCTCAGGCAGCCTGTTCCAATGCCCAATGACCCTTTCTGTGAAAAATCTTTTCCTAATGTCTAGACAAAATCTCCCTTGGTGGAGCTTGAGGCCATTCCCTCTTGTCCTGTCCCCTGTCACTTGGGAGAAGAGGCCAGCTCCCTCCTCTCCACAACCTCCTTTCAGGAACTTGTAGAGAGTAATGAGGTCTCCTCTCAGCCTCCTCTTCTCCAGGCTAAACAACCCCAGCTCTCTCAGCCGTTCCTCATAGGGCCTGTTCTCCATCTCCTTCACCAGCTTTGTTGCTCTTCTCTGGACTCTCTCCAGAGCCTCAACATCCTTCTTGTAGTGAGGGGCCCAGAACTGAACACAGTATTTGAGGAGCAGTCTCACCAGTGCTGAGTTAGAGAGGGAGAATAACCTCCCTGGACTAGCTGGTCACGCCGTTTCTGATGCATGTCATGGTGAAATGCATCTTGTAAGGGACAAAAATCAAAAAGCATCAAACCCACATGTAACTAATTTATCCTTGTAGATATGTCTGCATTGTTTGTGCATTAATTGTGCCTGCATTAAGCCTACAGAACAAGGTTCAACAGGAAGGTTAAGCATACAGTTCTTCCATGCTTCCCAGTGCACAGCAGTAGGTATCTGTACAATAACTGGTTTTATTCATACGGTCTAAGATTACCCTCTGCTGAGTAGTTGTGACTAAAACCAAGTGGGAAAGCATTATTATGAATTCTGAAGGGAAAAGAAGCAGTATAGGTAGTATTTAGGTGTTTAACTTCCTGATGTTTTAACAGGTTCCCACTTGCGGAGTAGAAAAAGAAACTTGTTCTTTTCAATATTTCCACTGTTGTAGAAAGAATCGTAGAATTGAGGCCACACAGATGAAGAAAGCAATTAACAGCAGAAAAAAGATAAAGGGTGCCCACCTCCAGTGGATGTAGAAAAAACTAATTTTGCTTTGAGAACTTTTATAATAGAGAGGTTAAATTATGAGGCTTCATGAAAAACCATTTAGACTATCATTTCTTGCTGAGGTCTGTCTTGTATTTCTATGTTAATCATGAAGTTACTTTTCCCAAGGTTACAAAAAATGCAGAAAAAGTCAAAGCTCAGTGGAAATGAGTTAAAAAAAATAAAATTTGCTTCTTGGAAGAAGGGCTTAGCAGAAACAGGAATAAGAAAAAAAATACTGTGATAGCACTTACCTTAAGATACTGATAAAGTAAGAGAAAACAATGTTGAACAATTCACTTGGAAGTGAAACTGTTAAAAACTGATAGCTAATGGCTATAATATCCCCATTGTTTTTGAAAAATTATGTAGAAATAAATAGTATACTGTTGACCTACTTAATGTTTGAGTTTTTCTGGCAAATAATACAGATGAAGGTTGAAATGCATCTCACTTTTTAGTGCTCAGTGTTTACTGGCTTGGTGAAGAGGAATGCACAATGAGATGAGAAATTTTTAAATCACTTCTGCCACACATTTTATGTGACCTTAAGCCATTTCATCACTCACTTGTTTGCATTTCCATTTAGAAGAATGAAAAATGCATTTGTACTTCATAGGTGAGTTGTGGTCATAAATTCATTAATTTATAAGAAATACTCAAATACACAAGTGTTGTAAGAACAGTAATAAACAGAAGAAATGTTGAAAGCAGAAATAAGTGAAGGTCAAAAGGCAGTGGAAGCGTAGTGCTTCATGCCCTTCTCTGTCTCTGAAAATTTCTCCAATTGGTTCTAGCTTAGATCTCAGAAGACCCTGAATCTATGTGACTCTCTAAATTGCAATTAATGTTAAATTTGCACAGTAGTTGAACCTTTGACTTCCTTTTCCCTCTACTCAGCCTTGAAAAGCTACACAAAGCTTCTGTTTCTGACCAGGCTGTGGGAGAAGTATACTTAAATCACCTTACAGACTTAGGTTCAGTCTTTAGATATATTGCTTCTGCAAGCCCTCCTGTTTTTCCACTGATGTCGTATAATGGCTGTGTTAGGTTTAATCTCAATCAGCTCACTGATGAATCTGTTTATTTTCTCAGTTTTCTTACATATCTGTTCAGCTTCCTGTTTTCTGAAGTCTAGAAATTAATTCTAGCATAGTTATATCATGTCTTACATTCACAGAACCTGAGTCATTTCAGTTGCCATCTGTTGTATATTTTGAATTTTTGCATTGTGGTTCCTATTATCTGATAGTCAGAAAGGTACACGTTACTCTAGTACTATTTTATTATACACTTAGCAGGCCCAGAGGCCTGCCAAGTGATGTTAGATTTCTTACCCTCTCAGAAAATCCATGATACAATTGTCTTTTGAAGTTTATATAAAGGGTTTGTTTTCCACCCGAGATGTTATGCATAGAGTTAATAACAAGACCTTTTCTACAGCATTGTTTTCAATGTATTTATACTTCAAAATTTAGAATGATGACTCACAAAGTGCATAGCTTAATATTTTGAAGAAAAGGCTTTCCATTATAAATGAATTTAAATACAGGCTTTTAAGAAACCTTGTTTGTTGCAAACAGTGCACACGGTATTGCAAAGTCTATCAAATATTCATAGAGTAATGGGTTATATTCTTCCAAATGTGTATTTTTTTTCTTTTACCTGTACAGCAGAGCAGCGTACCTTGCATCACCCACTGCCCTTATTTTGTGCAAAGATCTGTTTTAGCAGTGGGAGGTCTTCCAGTCCAATAGGACTGCTAATATTGATGATGTCCCTACAAGCCCAATGCATGCTTATTTTTAAATTATAGGAAGGATTCCGAACTCAGTCCTACACTTATGGCTGTTGTTCATCCTAATGACTCTTCAAAAAATGATGAAACAACAATTTTGCTGTATTAAGTACCTAATAGGCAGTTGCCATAGCCTTGTCTATAATGAATTGTTATAAATCCGATTCAATGTTTCAGTGCTTGTAACTCCAGGAGCACTGGCAATCTTCTTTTTTTTTATTTCCAAAAGCAGCATGTAACTGCGCAGTATACATTTCTCAGCTTTATTCCAAATCCTCTAAAGAAACAAGGAGCATGTAGATTCTCACCCAGCTACTCCAGTAACTCTTAGCCTGAAGGAGCTAAGAGTTTTACACTAAATCAAATTCTGTATAAAGTACATCACAATCTTAGTCTTACTCTTAACAAAGAATAGGAAAATCCAATTTTGACCATACTCATCCTTCTGCTGGAATAACTGTTGGGAACATGCAGCAAGAAGTAGTCAATCCTTTTTTTCTCTTGTAGACACCTCTAACCACTGCCTAGGGAAAGGATAAGCTACATCCAATAGCACTCTCCTGTTATTTCCCTTTCTTCTTCCATCCTCCTCTTGTGACTCTCCATTAATCCCTTTCATCCTCCAAGGCCCAGCATCTAATGTTACTCTTGTCCTTTAACTCCTCCAAAAATAAAATTCTGCAACTGCTTCTGAGAAATGCTTTTTATATATGTCCAAGTGCCTGTGATATTTCTAAAAAGATCTTGGACATCTAAGTGCTGTGTGAACTACTTATTTTTAATGGCAAAATGTTGACCTAGGATCAGTGTGTGTTTCAGAAAACACAGTGAAATGGAAATTCATCCTTTTACAAAAGGCTGCCGAAGGCTTATGAACCACGTGAATTTCACTCAGGCTTTTAAAGTAGGGCACAACTGCAACTTGCTTTTGTAATATGGGTCTTGTCCTGGCTTTTCTGACTTTTTCATTTTTAGAAGACTGCATTTATATTCATTTGGGGGCTTTTCACTTAACTGGGGAGTCATGGGTTACTGAAGTGGATCTAGAGTTGTAAATACACCTCTCTTTCCATAAGCTAGTACTACGGTATAATGTAGGGGGGTCAACACTACACCTGGGTGCCACACTCATTTTCAGATTTAACATAACAAAAAATAAATCTCAAATTCTTCTGGACTATAGCAGTCATTACTCTTTACAAATAAATAATTGATCTGTAGCACAGCTCTAATAGCCATCATATTGTGGTTTTCAATGTTGTTTTGAAAAAAGAGAACAAATTTCCAGTGTTGCTAGAGTAACTTCACTTTCCTTTGGACAGATGCTAATTAACCCTTGACTAAAGTAACTATTAGGAGGGGGTGGGACTTTTCTAACTGTTAAATGTGATTATGATTATATTCATGTGAGCTTACACACTGAAATAGCTTGCTATTCTATCATACTACTGAAAGAAGGAAGAAGTGATTTTAAAATTAAAAATATTAATTTAAATGTGTTAATACGTCCTGAGGTTAAATTAGATTGTTTAGATTTTTTTCTTGGCTACCTGGCATTCTGATGCTATCCAGTTGCTTAATTCCTGGTCCAGTGAAATATTTAAGCCCTAAAACCCAAGCATGCTTAAGGTATAGTTTTACAACTCTACTTTTTTGATTTGGGTTTTCTTGGGTTTTTTTGCTTTTTTTTTTAGGAAGTTCTACACAGACTTTTAGGAACCATAATGCCTAAATCTCCTTTCCCTTCTACCCTTTTTCTTAAGGTACATTTTTGAAAATTCTATATTATATTCTCTGCAATGTCCGCTGAAGATCCTGTTCATGTAAGCAGGTTGAATCTAATAACGTTCACAGGAGTAACTCATGTATTTAAAACTGCTCAAATGCTTAAATTTTAAATGCTTCACCACATCACTACTGTAGTCTTGATTTCCCATCTGTACAATGTGTACTATCCTTAGGTACATGAGGTGATTTTAATTTCATTATTTTACATTCTCTGAGAGACTGCTCAGAGAATTACCTTCTTTGAGCCAGAGTTGTACTGGTTTAAAAAGTTTTTGTTTTCTTTGTAAATTAAAGGAACAAATTTAAAATGGCTTGATGGCTTATGATGGTAATAAATATACCTCTTAGTTTTCAGCACTTCAGCATTTTATATCAGCAAATAAGAAGCAAGTGTGTGATCATTATGGCTTAGTATTCAATGTTCTGCCTAGTGTGTTTCTAGAAGCTGAGATTTGCCTCTGATTACAATCTTGACTTTTTTCCCTATTCGCTAACATTATTAGGCACCCAATTAGTCAGCTGATTATCTTGAATTAATGCTATCAATTCATATGTTTTCAGATTTGAGTTTGAAATGTTGTGTTTCTGGCAGTGAACTGCACTAATTGAGTGTGTTTGTTAGATGGAAAATGACTTGATGCGAAATGCTCTCCTTTCCCTTCCTCATGGTGAAATCTAGGAAATCCAAAGTTTTTTGCTACAGCCAGAATTCCCCATTTTTCTCAAAATAAAGTTGAGGGGGAAACTTTGTAGGCAGGGTTGTCTTACCAAGCACTGATTTGTTGTTCGCTATCTAAGGCACAGATGCAGTTGTCTGTGAACTTTCTTCCTGCTTATTCTGCCCACACTGCCTTCTCCCCTAGACTTGGTATTCACGTTTTATCTTGACACATAACCAGGCAAGCACACGTTTGCAGGTTCTGAAGGAGAGAGAGCTGCTGAGATTGTGCTGCAGAATACCAGAACCATCCCTTCTGTTCACAGCCAGGCCAGTGCCTGAGGTGCCTGGTTCTAATAGAGCTCCTGTTTAATCTACAGCAAGGGCTGTCCATCGCTGTGCTGTGGGATTTCTATTCCACAAAATAGGTTATACTGGGAAAATCTGTTGTGTTCAGTATTTGCACTCTTTAGCAGTATCTTACATCTGGACTTCATCAGCCAATAGCATGAAAGCAGTAAGGATGATGGGAGCTGTTAGCTTTGGCCTCCTTTTTGCTTCAGGTGAGACAGCCATGTGTTTAAACATGATCTATCTAATCAAGCTTAAAGGACTAGTCTCTAGTAAAGAACTTGGATGTATGTTTGCAGACATTCATTGTGACTCATCAAGTAGATCATACTTATTTTCCAAATTAGTACTGTATGCCTCTCTGATATGTACTTCCAGACAGCTGTGGTCCATTGAACTTATCTTTTTCTTTTTAAGAAAATTAAAATTCAAAGTTAAAATGAAACTTTGGGGCAGATTTTTAGCAAAAGGAGATTGGAACATTTTTCAAGTGAGAAATGTTAGTAGGTGGATATAAAATTACAAGTTGTTTTGGCCTGAGCAAGTGGTTTTAGCAAGATAGATATAAATGGAATCTCTTTTACTAAAATGGTACAAGTTTCTAGGTATTTGTTTTCCTTTCATAGGTCTCAGTAATGCAATTTTTGCTCTGAAGGTCTTTAACATTTTCTGATAATATAAAACTATTAAATTTCTTCTGCTAAGTGAAGCAGTTCATTCTTGGTTTTGTCTTCTATTACAGAAGTCTGATTATGTCTATAATAATTACTTCAGAAAAGTATAAGATTCCATAACAGTGATATCAATCAGAATAGAATTATTCTATCAAAAACTTTTAGTGTAAAAAGACCTGCTGAGTATCTTTGATCAGTGTTCCTGAGCAGTATAATTTTCAGAAAACCAGATTCCACTATGAAAATGGAAAAGGAAAATAAACAGTTTATGTAGTTGGGGGGATTTTTTTGTTGGTGGGTTTGGTTTTTTTTTTTGAGCTGCTCTCAGTCATCTGTTCCCTTTGCTTTCAAAATATATATATATGAGAAGGCATGAACTAAATGCTGTTGGAGTCTACTGAAATTAATTGGATTGTTCCCATATGTCTGTGTTAAATGCCTTGCATTTACTGTTTAGTTAATCCTGTACCTGAAAAACTGGAATAAATTGGCAAAATTTTATTGAACCCACAGTGCTAACAAACTAAAACCTTAAAGGAGATTTGTAAATTTTAATTTTTTTTCCTCCATGGAAATTACTCATTACTGATGCTGAAGTGAAAACAACAGCCAAGGTTATTGTACTGTTGGGTCTATAAGCAATCTTTGCTGCCTCATAGGAGCTGGCTATTAGCTGTCTGTTACAGAAATAACTTTAACTTTCCCCAATTTGTTTGCGACTTTGATAGTCTAAAGGACTGTTCTGTTGCCAATGGTTTGCTCTACTTGCTGTAGGCATTCATTCTGCTCAGCAGGATGGAGGTTGGATTACTGCGATATATTTTCAGTAACGTCTGTTAACTTGGGAAAGGGTCATAAGGATTGTTTGGCTCAAAAGTTCTCAGAAATACTCCTCATAGGTTAGGTTTGCTTACTTTCTAAACAGAAGATATCCTAGTCATATCAGGGAATACTTAAACAGACATTTAATCATAGAATCATAGAACAACCAGGTTGGAAGGGACCCATCGGATCTTCTAGTCCAACCATTCCTATCAAAATATATAATAACTATAATATATAATAACTATCACTGAAGAGTTGAAGCGATTATAAAGTGACCAAATATTATGTGTATGGTTGTTGTGAAACAGTTTAATTTAGCTACTGATTTTGCTATCATAAAACCTTGCATGAAACCTTGGACTATCATTATAATTTGTTAGTTCACACTTTGCAAATTCTCTGCTTTTGTTATGGGAAAAGAAAGAACCTTTTACCCCACTAGGATCAGCTTTAAAAAGACTGAAACATAGTTCAGTATAAAAACGCTGATAACTGCATGTACTGTCATCCTAAGAAAACAGACTTCCAAAAATGAAAATAAATAAAAGCAGAAGGGAGAGAGTACCTTTTGTCCAGTGCTGTGAAATGTTATGCTTTTATCTATTGTGCATTCTGTTGCTTTCCTCCAGAGATCAGGGTTATTGTCAGCAGATAAAGAATTAGAAATGTCATATTTTCCTAAACCCATCAAACCTCACCTAAATGGCTGTTGTGAAAATGGAAGCAAGGGTTTCTCTGACATTTTGCTCTTGAATTTGATATGCTTTTTGTAAATAATATATTGCAGGCCTAGATTTGACATTTGGTAAATCTATTTTATTTGATGATCATTGCTTCTTCACCAACTTCTGTGTTAAGGTATTTAATTATTAAATAGTAAGCATGAAGCAAAGTTTCTGCTGTACAAGTTTTGAGTCTTGTGTCCATATAGAAGTCGACAGTAGCTGTGTAAATATGCTGTCCCAAGTATCAGTGCATGTTTTTAAGTTTTGCTAGATTAGAAGTGATGTGCTGATTTCCTTTCATGCTCCATTCAGTGAAAGGATTTTATCTATCCATTTGGGAATCCTTAATATAACATGCAGAGTAAGTCAACTTTTAGTTTCAAAACAAGTACCATGCTAATATTGAAAACATGTCAAAATGTAAATGATTTTTCTTATGACAGGTGTTTGATCGTAGAAATCTTCAAGTGCTGGCTGTGCTGTTCTTGTTTTGTGATGGCTCCATTGCAGAGATGTTTTGAGTTTTTCTGCCTAAAATTATGCTTTTCAAAAAGTACAGTACGTAAATATGAGAAAATAAGTGATTTAAGGCACTTTTCTTCTGACAGCCTTTTACACAAATGCTACCCTCTCAGTTCTCCCATCACAGTTTTGCAGAGCTATGTACTTTGATTCTGTCAAAAGGTGTGGTAATGAGAGCACATATAATTATGTTTCTAAAAGCTGTTGACCACAGTCCCAATTAAATGATCTTTTAAGGGTGTTTTGAATAGTGGAGACACATTTGACTTGGATCTTCAAAAGAATAAAGATACTTCAAGTTAATGGAAAAACTGTAGTTCTGAACATAAGGTTATTGGTATCAGCATTTGTTTTTTTAATGTATTTATGTATTTTGGTAACGTTCAGCGCTTCAGATCTGTAGGAAGGATCTCTCCATGTTAAAAAAAAAAGGAGAACCTGGCTGTATGTGTGTGGGTACATAGATATCTATGTAGCCATATATAATTGAAGGAAAATTATCCACCTTTACCTTCCAGGAAAGAACTTTGTTGTGTGAATGTTTTAAAACATTTAAATATGACTATACATACAGATAGATGTAAAACAGCAAAAGTATTCTCTGATAGTAAGAGAGAAGCCAGGATATCACAGTAAGAACAGGTAAACTCTATTACTTAGGTACCAGCACCAGTTTTAGGTGTTTGTGAGGCTCTGGCCCGTGCTGAAACAAACCTTTGCAGTTAATGAAGTAAGGTGCCTACTGTGAATGACTTGACATCCTTGGTTGCTCACTATAGAATCAAATTTTCTTGGTGCTACTCAAAATACAGCAAGAAATGCTGTGATTTGGATTTAATATGAGGGAATTGAAAGGTTTATCAGCAACGTGCTTTGCCTACAAACTTCCTGCCCTTCTGTTTGCTGAATGTTTACAGGGAGAGGGTTGGGTTGCAGTCATCTTTACCACACAAAATGTTCTTCTCCCTTCACCACTTTTCAGAAAAAGTACAGTTCTGGGAGAGAATTAAGTTTTACTGAAAAAAAGGAAAAAATTGAGAAAATAAGACTTGCACATTATTTATGATCTCAATGTACAAGTATGTGGATTTCTAGATGGGAAAATACTACCTAGGTTGCAATGTTATAGTGAATTATATAGAGCTCAAAGCATGTGGCTTAAAACGCGAAGTACATTGGGGAGAGGGGTGGGAGAACTTATTTCGTTCCAGACTCTATATGAAAATATTATGCACAATTAACTTGATTTTCTCGGCAATGTTCAATTACATGGTTACATGAAGACCATTTTGCTCTGCTATTTAGGCTATGAAATGGGGTCTCAAGAGAGCTGGACTGTATGCTCAGCTGTGCCATAAACAAAATGATATAGCTGCTGTAATACCAGCCCCTGCAGTTAATAGAATTAGTTGGAGAGAAGGCTTTTCCAGCAGAAAGCAGGCTGATAGTGTTTGTGCCTAGCAAAAGTAACTACTTGTGCAAGAATCCCAAGGCTATCTCCCCTGCCAAGATGGCTATTTTGAGCAAGTTTCTTTACAAAGAGAGATATTTTGGGACAAGATTAAAGGATGATGTTTGTGTCCAGTTGTTGTTTCAGACTGAATCTTTTCCATTCTAGTTCTGAGAACAAAACGAGGCAATGAAATAAAAGATAAGATATATTTTCAACATTGTTTTAATTATGTTTTTGTTTAAGTCGAGAAGTAGTAGAGAATGCTTTCTTAAAACGCATCTTATTGATGTAGATGATCCACACTACTGATCTGAAACAATATAACACAAAAAAAGGCACAGAAGCAACAAACCTTATCAGTTTTACATAAATTGATGGTGGCTTCTTCAACTGGGTCTGTTTGTATGTCTTTATATAAGGATGCACTTACTGCATCCTTACTTGCACTGTTAATAAAGCAACAAAATAGAGATCTTTAAAAGAAAGTAAAGATTAAAAGATTAATGTTGATATGTGGATGGTGGTTGTTAATCTTCCTTTTGGAACTGAAAATGGATATCTTAAAATTATGTATCTTCAGTACTAATGCATTAGCTAAATATGATCACTTTTTTTTTAAGCTTGTGGTCTCAATTTCACATCTTCCTTAAAATTAGGAAGCAATTTGATAATGAAAGCTATAGAAAATGAATGTGGAATTATATTTGCTTTTACCCAGACTAAAATTCAATTCATCTATAAAAAAGAAAATTTAATTTTATGACCAAGCTTTGGTAGTAGGTTTGAGAGGCTGAAATTCTATTTGTTGATTAGATATATCTACTGAATAACTATGGGAAGTTACATATTCGGGATGCGCATTCTTGCTTAACTTCTGAGTTGACCATCTGGTTCAGGTGAAAGTTAGAGCTGTTCTGTTAATGGCAGTGGATCTATCTTTATACTGTTGTGAGATTTAGCCTATTGACTTAAGAGAACTCATTAGAATCTCGACTGTAGTCATTACCAGTAGAAAGAGAAAGCTGATTCGTGGTCTGGAAGCTCAGGTGATGTAATGTTGTATTCCATTCATTATAGCAATGTGTCACCCTAGCATATGAGTATCTGTAAAACAATATGAATTATTAATGCAAGTAAAATGTTAAAAGCTGCATGGACTTCTGATATAGGCAACTGAAGTGGCACTAGCGTGGTAAGTGCTGATGATAACAGCCATATAACAGGTTATAAATTTAATTTTTCATGTTTGTAACCAGCCCATCCTTCACCTCTGGTACTTCGTACTTCAACTGCAGCGTTTCTGGTTAAACGTGTGGGTTGTGTTTTACTTTGTCAACAAGTGCCAAAGGAGTCCTGGTCTGTTCCTAACCTTGGATAGGGCAGCCACTGCTTTCTCCTAAGCATCTGTTCCTTTCTTTATTTCCCCTGGAAAGTAAATAAACATCTTTCTCTCCTGCCTCCTCTCTGCTGTAATTCCCCCCACAGTTAGACCACATATCTGCTGGGACAGAGTCGGGCAAAGCCTTACACACCTAAAATCCTACTTGGCAGAGCACTGTATCGAGTGCCCAGTGCAGGCAGATATCCAGAGGGAGAAGGTGTGCACACAGTGTACATCTTCAGGGATGAACTTGTTTGTTGTGTGGATGGGCCCCAGGGCACTTTGCCTCACCCAGAAATCTGTATTTATCCTGCCTACTCTTCTAGAAATGCTGCATGACTCTGTGTGAGGCATCATGGTACTGAAAGCTATCTAGAAAGGCAATTGGATTGATACAGTGGCCTACTGCAAAGGGAAGAGAGACTAATATGGATACCCATTATGGCTGCTCTGTATGGGGTGTGAACATAAGTGTCTTCACCCCTGAGAATACACTGAATTTCAGGCTGCTCCTAAAAAGTGGAGGAGTGAGATTTATATTCCCAGATTCTGCTCTGATTTAAATTCATGCAAGTCTAGTGTTCAGTAATGAAGTTCCTTCAGATTTAAGGGAAATCAAGATCCAGCTAGTGTGATTAATCTGGTGAATAAAAAGGTTCAGGATTAGACATTCTTTCTATGTGACACTTCAGCAATATGCTATTATAAAAGCCACAGCAGGCGTTAGTCTTGAAGTGTCAGAATAGCTTCTTCGGTGACAAAGCATTTATACATGTAAATTTTCAAAGAAAGTTGGCAACCCTTTTGTGGGTTCAGTTTGCACCTGTCATTCACTTGCAGATGCAAATTTGAGTTTCTTGCAGCTCTAATTACAGTACTTGATTGTCATCACAAATCAGGTAGCAAGATGTGAAATGACTGAGATTTGTTCCATCATTTGTTGTTAAAACATGAGTGCAAATGTTACCTTCAAAAAGCAAAGTCAACCAGTGCTTTATCCTGCTAGTATGCTCTACAAATAAGTACAATATGGAAATAAAAGGAATTTAAGGGGGAAGAAAATAACAAGAAAAAGAGTGATCATGTGGTGAAATAAGACAGCTATAAGGGAAAATATAAAGTAGATTATTTTGCCTATTGGAACAAAGTGTGACAATAGAAAAAGATATTTTTTCAATTTAGTGTTTAAGACCTAGATGCTGTTTTTACCTTCCAGATCTTCCTTCTGAAAGCTATTCTAGCTTTTATTTTTGCTGACAGTTTTCTAATTTTCAAATGAAAGATGATTTTGATTTTATAAAATTATTCATTAGATGATAGTTATGCTTTCTAATTTGTCATTGAACTTATAAGAAAAATTCTTATATAGTTATGTTTTAATTTCCAAGTATAAGAATTTGGTTTTTGAATTCTCTTCACTGAAACTGTTAAGGTCTGAAGATTGTTAATTATAACTCATCATTAATTTCTTTTAAATTAAAACCAGGAGATAGGTACAACATGTTATTGTGCCTCAGCTAACATCTGCTAGGCTGTGATAATTCAGCACAGATATTTTTTTTAGTTGGAGAGTCTGATGCATAAAAATGATAGTTGAAATAACAAAGAATTCATTATTTTATATTTGTATCAGAGGGCAGGGCCAAAGAAGGCAAGGTAATTTCACCTTACAGGTCTTCAATTCTCAATTAAAAGATCCAGTAATGAAGAAGGAATAGCAATGGATGGAAGGAAGCACGTAGTTATCTAAGTTTAGAGATAAATGTATCTCCATATTTAACATGTACACTACCAGATTCTGTGGTGTTTCAACCCACACAGTGATTTTTTCCAATACCTGTGTAACTTCAACAGTCAGCCTTAATCTCATCTCTTTCTCTTTCTATTGAACAGACACCTTAACTCAAAGAATGATTATTACTATGGAGATTTCTAAATTGCTATATCCATGGAGTCTACTTAACCTAATATAAAAGGTCCTTTTTTTCTCTCCCACTTTTCTCATTGCCCTGAGGAATGGCTGTATACATAAGCACAGATTTATTAACTTTAGAGGTTTTGTGCTGTTGTTTTACAAAATGATGTCAACTTGCAGTACGACTATTTTTATGATGAATAGCTTTCCCAGACCAAAAAGCTAATGGCATCCACAACTTCCATGCCTCGTGCACACATGTGGTCCAAAAGGCCACAGATAATTTTTGGCAAATCAAGACCACAGAGGCCTCATAATCAGCTGTAATGTGTTTGGGAGTTGAAGTACCTTAGTCCTTCATCAAAGGGAATGATAAAACCCAGAATTAACATAACTGGACTTTAATTATTTCTAAGCACATAATTACTCTTTAGATAACTGGACAGGAGGAATGTTACATCTCTTACTTTAAGCAAAGGAAAGCCAGCTGCAAGCATACAGCAGTCAGCTATCTAGATTTTAAAATGTATGATGTTACTTCCTTAGCATTGATTGCAATGCAGATAGAATAAATGTTTGAATAACACTTCAAATAATATCAGATTTTAAAGTAAATGAGTAGAAAGTTCTTTAGGAGTTCTTCCTGGACATAGAATTCCCTTAGCTTTTGTAGCCAGACTATTCATTACCTTTAGGAAGCATAAAATGCAGTAGTTGCTTCTTCCCTTTTAGAACTGACTTAGGAGTCTACTTTACCATTAGAATTAATGAGAGTTATGGGTATGCAGCAACATGAGACTAAATGAGATTAAACTTTAGAGAGCCTCTTGATAAGTAAATCATCTTTGCATCAGCATTTTAGAGGCTTTAGTAACCTCACTCCCCCACCTTAATAATTACTTTGTTAATATTTAATATTTATTACATAAACTTTAGATAGCATTTAGGTCAGCATGCTAAGGCAATGTATCTATTTAAAGGTTTGTCACAGACATAGTAAGATCATCTTTTTGTAATGGATGCCCATTTTGGTAAGTTAAGTACTCAAAGAGGAAGAATAAGTGAGCTGTCATGAAAAGTGACAAGAAACTACAGTGGGAAAACAGTGCATAGTAATGGTAGACAAAAGACTTTTTTGGCAATCATCATTAAAGTATATATTCTTTTTTGTTTCATTGGCTCCTAGTCCATCATTTCTTAGTATCAATATTCTTAAAATTGGTATCTGTTACCTAAAAGGAGTATTAAAATGATGGAAGAACTGGGAAGAATCATAAACAGTCAAGGTTAAAGAAATAAATCTAGTTCAGGGATAGATTTAATTTACCAAGTCATAAACTTTCTGTAAAATATTTACTCAGATCTGCAGAAAATAACTGAAAATTATACATTTTGTAGGATCTCTCTGTAAGGCTTTGTTTATTTGATAGTATTGTCAGCATGTTTTCTTTTGTAACAACTCAAGAAATTGGTCTCTATGATTATACAGGTGCTGCTATGCTGTTAGTCAATTTAGTTCTTATTCTGGCCATCAGAAGAAAAAAACCACTGATCTTAGAGTGACAATTACTGCTGAAGTCCAATCTAGAATTTCTCTTAATACTACTTCATAATTTGAAAGAAAATATTCAGTAGCCAGACATGAGATGAGTAACATGGTACAGAAACATCCAAGCTAAGAGCTCTGCCTCCTCTTTGAGGATTCAAAATTGAACTGCCATTTTAACAGCTGTGCACACTATGGGTTTTAGGCTGTTGCCCCTTTTAGCGATTGTAGAGCAACTTATAAGTACAACTTAAGTTTCATACCGTCTCTGTATGTGTAGTTAAAGTACAGATAATAGGTAAGTAGTCTCGCACCTGATTCATGATAGATCTGAGAAAGCGTTTTAACTCCAGGAAGCAGAAAATTTGTCTCAAGCCTTTTGCTTGTTTCTCTAAGGTACCTGTTGCTGAGATGTAAGTGTGGTCCATTACATTTGCAGACTCAAGTGAATCTGTGGCAAAGATTGTCTCTTGTCTTCCTTAACAGCATAGTCTTATTGATGCCTGGTGGGTCTGCCACAGATCTCCATCTGGGAATAGCCTTCCTGTTTAAGGAACGTGATAAGCAGAGTCCCCCTGGTTTGTGAAATCGATCCATAACTGCATAAGAAAGCATGATTACTCTGTAACAGCTTAAAAATAACTCAGTCTCCTTGCAAAAGGAATTGTGTATAATATGTATTGCAACATGATTATACGGAAGATGGCCTGATTTTTATTGTTTGTTTTTCCGAGACTCAGCTGTATGAATACTAAAATAACCCAGGTTATTTTTAATAGCTAGCTTCAATTATGCTTCAACATATTGTAAAATCAGAGATGGTTTGAGATCAGTCATTTGCATTGAGATGGTTGAGATCCGGAACAGTGATGGGTACACAATATCTCACAGAGACCAGCTATTTGCTGTCCTGGTTTCACGCGGAAAAGAAATTGCCTCTCTCTGTGCAAGTTAGTTGGGGAAATGTGTGCTCTTTGCCTTTCCAGATGCTACTTTGCTCCTTTTTGGGTGACTTTGAAGAAGTCTTTAAAGATAACAAGAAGCCATATAAAAATGGCTGTGTCTGGCTCTTCATTGAGTGCGTAGCTCTTAAAATTCTTATGTTCATTCTTCTGGTTCACTGTACTGAAAAACCACCACAAAATTATTGTTTTTCTCTGCATACATCTCTTGCCTTGGTAGTTTTAGTCTTTTAGAAGTAAAGTTGCTGTGCTATGAGAATGATATTTGAATGCATGAGTTTGAATAGGGTCACATTATCTAGATCCCATGTATTTTAAAGATGATATTCAGAGCTTGTAGTAGGAAAAGCTGTTGCCTCACCAAGGCTCTATGCTAAACAGTGATTGTTGCAAGTGTGACTTTAAAAATGCTTGTATTTAATTTATGATGTGTAATTCTAGTGTTCTGTGCTAGAATGAGCTTAAAATTGTTCTCCTAACTGCCACAGTAAGTAATGTATTGAGCTTTGGTTTTCAATAGTATGGTCCAGTTTCTAGATTCACAGTGTACTTCATGGGTCGTTTCTGATTCTTAAATCCATGCACCAGGTACAAATATTTTATGATTTTTTTTTAAATGCATCACTTGAATACAGGGCATTTTGCCTATAAATGACAGGTTTAATGCTGAATGACTAATATCCGGTAAAATAAGAGCTAGATAGTGTTTTTAAAAAACAAATGTTTTAAAACTCCATAGTGCTTAGTGCATGTCTCTTGCCTACATCTATTGCAATATCAACACATACTGTCCATCTCTTTTGTTGTTGTTTTTGTCTATTGCTATTTTATGCATGAGAGAGTTCTTGTTTTCTACTCTGTGCTTGGCTGGCTTTTTCTTTTTTTTTTTTTGTTACTTATTCCTGGGTTCTACTGATTGCTTTTTTGCATGCAAATTACAGAATGTCATGGAAATGAGAGAGCTCTGAAAAAAAAGGAAAGATAATGCTGAGTTCCAACTGTCTTTTGTTTGTGCGTAAGTGTGTAAAATATATGATGTGGAAATACTTTGAGAATGGCCTTTGACTTTCCTTCTGGTGTATATTTTTATCACTCAGTAAAGAACTGGGCATTTTTACCACTGGAAAATATGATGGATCTATTAATACTTGTTAACAATACAGGTGCTGGGCATGAAAGAGTTTTATCTTGCCTTCCTTTTATAGAAGCAAGGAATTACGATACCGTGTGTCTTGCCCAAGCTAAAACTTCAATTCAATATTCAATGCAACTTTCCTATATTGTGTGTGAAACCCTAGCCCCATTGAAAACAATGACAAAAATAATTGTCTTCAGTTGGTCTAGGATTTCTTTCTAGTTTACATATGGATTTTCATGTTTTCTTACAAATATCTCAGCAGGTAGTCAAAGGTTTCAAGGGAATCTACAGTTCTATTTGAAAGAGAATGTAATGAGTTTGTAAAATTTAAAAAAAAAAAAAAGCCAAACCCATGCTTATCTATGTAAAGCATGAGCTTAAATGATTGAATTTAGAAATATGAATTAGCATTTCACAAAAAATGTTAGCCACCTTGTTGCATCAAATACAAGAATTAATGTGGCACTCTACTACTCCTAATAACAACAAAATCCAACTAAATTAAGTGGGTAAATATAGTTTATGGTGGGTATGCTTTTAGTAAACAAGCTTTGATTTTTCTTTTAAAAGCAATAAAGCGCTGGGCACTCTGATTCTTGTGCTCGATGTTTCTAATAGCTATACCCTCTAAGGAAGGTTTTACAGTAATGTTTGTAAATGTAATGAAAAATGGGTTGTTATAAACTAAAATTTCCCTCCCTGCAAATGTTTTTCTTGAAACGTCCATGGGAATTTAATATTCACTGTTTTTTTCCTCAGTCTTGTATATTCTTGAATTGTCTTTTTTCCTCCATTTTCTCCGTTCTCAATCCTAGGTCCCCTTACAAAGAAACAGACAGATGATTTAGGTGATAATGACGGTGCTGAAGATGAAGGTATTTTTTTGCCGCAAAACTGATTTGCATGACAAGGATCCCTGAAAATCTTTTTTCTCCCCTCTTTTTTTGACTTCTTGTCTTCTTTTGAAGATTTTTTTTTTAATTCCCATTTTTGATGTGTTTTGTCTTCTTGCCTGTTGTTATACATATATATATATTTTTAATTTTTTAAAAGAAAGAATGTTGTTAAGTTCTACATTTTGATACAAAACAGTAACAATATTTAAGGAGGAGGGGTTTTTGTTTTCTTGAAATGGACTTTTGATATGTTGCATCCCACCTTTTGACTGAATTTTGTCCATACTATTTAAACTAACACTCTTTTAAAGTTTCTCTGTACACCTTTTTGCATGTTTTCTAACCCTATGTATTCACCAATTACAAAGATGTTTCTTTTTCACTGACTGATCTCAGTTTGATAAATATATGAAATGTGTTTATAAAAAGCAAAATACAGAAATTCTTAGGAAGTGTCTCTTAAGCAACTGAATTTCCCCAAAACAAAATCTTCTACACTTACATTGTCATGAACAAATATAAAAAAAAATATGTGAGACTATTCTACCTCCCTGTAGAAGAGAGAATGGCAGGCAATATTGCAGCTAAACTGATGTCATATAAAGGAATCTGATCCCTTTTGTTTTCTATAAGCAGCTCAAGATACCTGTGCTGACCCTTAGAAAATCCTATTACAAAGCAAAATTGTAAGTTTGAAATGTCAAGCATATTATTCTGTTTATGTATTATATCTGTTTATCACATAATCCATACAGATTTGATATTTTTTCAAGTCTATGAAAATGGTAACAAAGATGTTCTTTCTCCTGAGCAATCTCATCCCTTCATGTAATGTATATCAAAATTCTGAGCCTTAAAAATATACTCTATATATTTTATGATCATTGAGTAAAATATATTACCATAAGATTAGTATAGTTGCTTTCTTCTCTGTTAATATCTATAGGTGTTGGTTTTGGGTTTTTTTTTTTGCCAGATACTAAGATGAAGACTAATTAGTTAACTGCAAGGCTATTAATTAAGAAATTTTTCATCACACAGAACACGAACTGTTTTACTCAGAAACAGGTAGTCTTCTCACAAAAGATGAAGAAAGGCCAATATCAGCATTTAATTTCTTACCCATTAAAACAACAGAGACTTTATGAATTAATATGCAAATTTATAGTTCTTATTTATGGTCCCATGCTGAATGTGTGTTAAGCATATGAATGAAAGCCCACCTTGTTGGCCCAATAGTTCAAGGAAGAACCAAATTGAAAATCTCCTTTGAAAGCTCTTGTATTATTCAGAGCCGAGTATGATAATTCAGATCCAGTTAGCTCTATAAGGCCAAGTCATTTCCATTACTTCTACATTAGTTCCTGACAAAATATTGCAAGGGACATTCTTGTGTCTTCTCCAAGACCTGTGATATTGAATTAGCCATTTTAAAAGTTACTCTGTCTTGTTTTAACACTATTCTTTAAGAAACTGTTTGAAACCTGGGTTATTCATCCAGTGGACCTTAATGGCTCTCCTAAATTGCTGTGTAATTGCCAAGACAGATGCTAATAGCTTAACATTTGTCCAGTCTTCCTCTGCTTAGACACATATAAAAGAGACTACTCAGTTTACTAAAATTCAGCCGAGAGTGGTTGCTATCAGAATGCAGTTTATTACGTAGAATGAGATGACAGTAGAGATCTCTGTCTTTGGAGAATAAGTTTCCACGTCAGAGAAAACCAATCTCCCACATTGACAACTGTAAGAAAGAAAGAACTGTAAGAATACACCAGTCAAGCTAGGGGGGAAGAAACACTTTACAACACTAATAAATCTGTAATTTATAGAACTGGAATTTCTCTGACATATAACTGACAGTTTTGTTCTCCTTTCTATGCTGATAGAAGAATGCAGGTAGTAGTTTAGTCTATCACTGTTTCTGCAAGTCATAAAGAAACAGGGCAAATTTATATTTTTATGATCGATAGATACCAAAGGCAGCTGGTGTAGCCTGCAGAGTTGGTAGAAACTGTGCTGTGACCCTGCATTTAACACTGCCTCAAGTGGAGAAGCAGGATCAGATGACCTACATTTTGTGAACCTGCTTCTCTGGAGCTATAGCACTTGTGTATGCAAAACCGAGGATGTCACTAACTTCAAGGCATATGTATTTGGGTATAAATAGCAGGAATGAGAGGGGAGAACCAAAAAGCCACCTTAGCTGTCTAGATTTCTGTTAACCTGTCCATCAGACTCTTCACCTTTTACACATATGGCAGGTTTTACTCAATATAAAAATCTACAAATGAAGAACTGGGTACAAAATAAAGAAATTCCAGGCTGAATGAATTATGAAGTTGGACTATTAGGGAGACAGAATGAAGAACTGTGTCATATAACCATAGAATCCATGCCACATAAATAATGTCCAGTGATTTCTAAAATGCCCAAGGTGGTCACTACGTTAAGAAATTCAGAGCACCCATGTCCATTTCTTCTATTATGCTTTTCCTGAAGAAACACCTTTTGTAGCAGCTTCCTGGATCAAATGCCTGGAAAGTATTCCATACTGTGTCACTCAAACATCATTTTTATTGGAAGATAACATTTTAAAAGTGTTTGGTAATCCTACTCCCATCTGCTGCTATATGTCACTAGCACAGAATTGCAGTCCAAACCTTGCCAGCACAAGCACTGGAGTCAGTAATCAAACTTGGATCTCTGGTATGTGCTACAACCAGTAGACCAGGCTTAATTACATCATTTTTCATTTTTGTTTTCAAAAGACCCAAAGGCAGTAGTGCACATTACCAACTAATGATCTGCAAATTTACGCTTAAAAAATGAAGGTGTTTTCAAAATCTGAGCCTGAAATGTGTGAAAAGTCTGACATTATATAAATGCCTTTGCACCCCCCGCCCAATGCATGTTTCTGATTAACCCTTTCATGTCTACTCTTGAGATTGCTTACCTATTTTTCAATGAGTATTCAACTACTTGAGCAGGCACCAAAAGCAAGAGTGGCAAAAGCACCTGCAAACAGAGCATTCAGGGCTTTCCTTAGAATCACAGATCAACCAGGTTGGAAGAGGCCCTCCGGATCATCGAGTCCAATCATTCCTATCAAACACTAAACCATGCCGCTCAGCACCTCGACCACCCATACCTTAAACACCTTCAGGGAAGGTGAATCAACCACCTCCCTGGCCAGACTGTTCCAATGCCCAATGACCCTTTCTGTGAAAAGAATTTTCCTAATGTCCAACCTAAATCTCCCCTGGCAGAGCTTGAGGCCATTCCCTCTTGTCCTGTCCCCTGTCACTTGGGAGAAGAGCCCAGCTCCCTCCTCTCTACAACCTCCTCTCAGGTAGTTGTAGAGAGCAATGAGGTCCTCCTCAGCCTCCTCTTCTCCAGGCTAAACACCCCCAGATCTCTCAGCTGTTCCTCATAAGGCCTGTTCTCCAACCCCTTCACCAGCTTCTTTGCTCTTCTCTGGACTCTCTCCAGAACCTCAACATCCTTCTTGTGGTGAAGGGCCCAGAACTGAACAGAACACAGGATTCAAGGAGCAGTCTCACCATTGCTGAGTTAGAGAGGGAGACTAACCTCCCTGGACCTGCTGGTCAGGATGGTCAGGATGCCATTGGCCTTTTAATAGCAGTGAAGAATTTTCATGTTTACTGACATGCAAGTAAGTGATATTTAGTGTAGATGCAAGGTTTTACTTGAAGTTGCTCAACAGTTGATGAAACTATAATTTCCCCAGTCTAGAAACAAGGCTTAGTATAAAAAGAGTAAAATATTTTAATCTCAATGTCTTTTCTGTCTTAAGTTTGGTAAGGTAATAATTTAACTTGATTCAATTTAACTATAGCAAGAAACAACGACACTTTATGTACCCTTAGTTCCTGTATGCTGAAATCCTTAGCATCACTCAAAATATAGTAACGCAAACAATTAGCCAATATACTCAGAGATCAGAATTAGACTTCTTGGTAGTTAGCGCTGTATGAAATATCCATGAAAGATTGCTCAGAAATGAATTCTTTTCATGCACTATTCTATCATGCATGCTGTACCTGGTGCATCAATCTGTCAATCTTGAATCCTTATTTAGCTCCTGACACTACCTGATCATCTCTGTTTTTAATGTATTCGGTCTCACAGCACCCTTCTGTGACAGAGGAATGCTGTTATTCCATCTTTAGAAGTGAGGAATACAGATGCTACGATTGAGAAGCGCAGACACCACATCCACAGTAAAGCAGAGCAGGGGACTGAGTGTGTATGCTTCAGAAGTGGGGTCTGCTCTGTAACTACTAGATGTTTCCACTCTTCCCTTCTCCGTTCCAATCTCTCCTGTGAAAAAGGAGACAGATTAGGAGCAGATGTTGTTGTTTGTTCACAGGCTGTAACTGTGATGATTCCAATTATTTAGTCTGATGCTCTGTCTTATATGGGCTATTGGACTTCATTGACTGAAGGAAGTTCTTGGTCCAAAGCATGTTTTAAATAAAAAAAAAAAGCAAAAATCCACTCAAATTTGAAATTGCTAATGATGCAGAACGCATCTGCAAGTCCCTTCTTATTATTTACAGACTGTGGTGTCATTGACGCAAAAGAGCACATTTCAGGATTGAGGATCCTCTCCAAAAAACCCCTATCACTCCATTAGTATTAAAATAGACTAGGTTGCCAAGTTTAGCATTTCATCTGCTTTCAGCTGCCATGGTAAGAAACAGGGAGAGAAACAATCTTTCTGTCTGGCACTAATTGTACATTTTCAGACTTCAGAGATCAGTAAATAGCAGAACACATTTGTCTACCTTGCAAAGCAACCACATGCTCCAGGCTTAATTACAGCCTCTAATGAGTTCCAGCCAGGCAGCACAGATACTACTTTGGATGAGCTTGTTCAATGATATACACAGGAATATTGATTCCTGTTCATTGTGTCACCCATTCATGTTAATTCTGTGATTCCAGCTCCCAAGTACAGATTCTAGTGTCACTTGCACATTAAATTTTGCTGATTGTATTTTCCCCTTATCACTGAGAACCTCAGTTCAGTTTATGTTGAATTTTTGCAGTAATGTTATTCATACTTGAAAATGTGCATAACAAAAATTCTGACAGACTTTTCATTTAACTCTTTGGTGTTCCATTATACATTTAGCACTGCCAAGCATTGCTTGTACGGTCATAAGTCTGTCCACTCTTAACCATCATCTTTTAATAACTTGTGATTACTGCCTACCTGGCTATTGAGGTCTTACTCTAATGAGAACCTGCTCTAGATTCTTTTTTATGTTAGAATATATATTCATATAGTCCTCCATCAGGATCTCAAATCACTTTCAGGTGAAGGTAGTTCAGAGGTTGAAAGTGCACAAAATGATCACTTGATTTGACAGATACAAAAACAAACAAAAGGAGTTAATCGTACCTAAGCATGATGAGTGCAGGCTCTATTTTAATATATGAATCATGTCTCAAACCTCACTGCCATTCCTAACAGAAGTACAATAGTTTCTTTAACAGTCTCACAACATCTAGTTTTATATCACATGTTGAAGATGTGAATCACTGGCAGTAATGGGTGTTTGCATATTAGCAATACTAATTGCACTAGCTTATTAAAATACTGGTGCATCTATGAGTTATCTGATAGATTTGAACTGAAAGGTCAATGGTTAAAAGAATTTTAAATGATTAAGACTTGCACTGATTGGTACCGTGATCTACTTAAATATTTTAGGACAAAAGCTTATGGAAGAGTTATGCATATATTCCTATAATATTCTTTGTGAGGAGCACAGTAACTAAACACAGTTTCCCACTCTTGTGCTGTTTCATCTTCAAAAAACATGATTTATTTAATACCTACATCAAAATGTCACAATCTTCATAGCATTTAGAAAAACAGTGTTTGTGACATCTGTGCTAAACTAATTATATTTTTGTACTAAGTTATCTCCAGGTAGGCTTTCTTCCTTTCCCATTTTGGTTGTTCCCTGCAAATTATACTTGTCAAGTCACATGGCCAATTCACATCAGCTTCAAATGACTGAAGCTATAATTATGTTTTGTTATAGATGACAATTGTGACTGATATTCACAGTCAGACCCCGTTCCCTGTTGTGTGATGTAACAAACAGAATAAAAGAAAATCCTATTCCTAAATTGCCTGTAATGTAATTAAGACCAGACATAAAAATTAGATGCAACAAACATTAGGACAGTACAGAAGAGAGGAGGTGCTGCAAATTGTAATAAGAAAGTTCATATACATGTCATATAAATAAGATCATTTTCTGCTATACAGTAAGACCTACTTAGTCATTTTATGAACTAGTCATTTAAAGACAAACAAATCACAGCATTCAAAACTCATCTCTGTGTGAATACAAGAAAACTGAGTTGAATTTGAGAAGTATTATGAACAACCCTGTCCCTGCACGTCTTTGAAAATATTCTTGTGTTTGCTTTTTAATTAAAGCAATGCTTAATAAAATGTAGCAAAAAGTACAGTACACAATTAAATCAGTGTGGCAGAAATGCTACATTTGCACCCAAATTCTTCAGATTCAGAATGAGCTGCTACCACAAATAACTGTTAATCTATATCCATGAATAGCCATTAATGGGTGTTCTCAAAGGACCAGCCTGTAGGAAAAAAATGAAAGATATATCAAATAATTTATGGGCAGGTTTTGAAAAGTTTCTGAGTGCCCAAATTTCAATTGTTTTCTTTCTTGAATTGGACACTTCACTCCAATAAGCACTTTTGAAAATATCTTACACTTAATCCATTTTAATTTTAGAGGATGATAGTTTTCATAGGGGAACACTTACTCTTGGGTAGGAATCAATTCTTCATTATGGTTGGATTTTTTTCTCTCTTTCTGCAATCTTATTATTAAATAACTTCCACTAGTTAATAACATCTGTACTTAAACAGTACCCTCCCAGCTGAATCTTTGTGCCTTTCAAATATTCCTAGCTATAGACTGCAATTAATATGAAACCACTGACTGTCAGAAGAAAATGTAGTGATCACTCCTTTTCACATGAAGAGCTTCATAGCTTCTATAATCCATAGCCTAAAGTCCCACTAGCTACAACTGAATACTGTATTACCTCGCAGATGTCTCCAGCACTAGATTACTGTCTGAGGCACACAGAAGCACCATTTATCTTTTGTTGAAGGGATTTTTTTAAGACTGATGGCTTTGGCAAAGCAGCATGGGGAAAATTCATACTGCATGTCATCTGCTCTGACATGGCACATAGGCAGAGCTGAAAATTAGTCTTTCTTTATCTGTCTGTAATATTTACAAGAATATTGGTAGTAGGAAATAGCCTGAGTATGGCATAATTAGAATTTACTCAGAGAATCTCTTCTTTATATGTCAGATTTTACTCACGAATGTGTGTTTCCTTTCTCAGATAAAGGTTACCTATTCTTTTCTAAATATTCTAAAATTATTTTCCAGATAAACAGGCCAGTGCTACCAACATTTCATTACTGTTCACAGTTGGTGCTCTGTAATTCTATGTAATTTTAATTAAAGAAGAATTCTGAGACAATCTCCTCCTGTGCTACCACCAAGCATACAATTAACTGTGTACAATTTCTGCTGGGAACAGTCACATAGCGCTTTCAGATTAATAATTTACTATTGCTTCCATATTTGTATAAAAACAAAAAGCATAGACTATGAACAAGCCATCTACTGAAAACAGTATGTGAATTTGAAAAGACTTTTTCCTTTGGGTTAGAATTTAAACTTCGGAAGCTCGTAATTCTATCCCATGGACAATGAAGATAAATAATCTCCTTAGTTTTACACTCTGAAAATTGCACTTTGGAAAACCCTTACTATATGCTTGAGTGAGGAAAGCAATACAAGCAATTTCACACGCAGCCTTTCATCATCCTTTTGGTTTTGAATAAATGATTGTTCTATTACTTCCAATACTGAAGAACCAATTTCTGATCTTGACTGTTCTGGCATTTTCTTCAAATTGGAATCAATATCAAAATAATAATAGCAACTGACTTACTGTAAGCAGACATATCTGTGCTGACCTTGTTCAAAAAATTCAGAAGGCAGGGCTTTTAGTGTAACTGTCCTCACCTAGTAGCCTTTACAGTGCTTCAGAAATTTTCCAAACAATTCTACAGAGAGCTTACTTGAAAACTTCTTAACTGAGATTCCTCCAAATCAAAGGAGAAAACAATACATCTGAGGTTTCCTCGAATGTTGAATTGAGTAATCAGGGAACTCACTTGAATACTGACATAATGACCAAAAAAAAAAAAAAAAAAAAAAAAAGAAGCCTTCAAATCAGAATATGTAGTCTTTCTTGGATTTTAGGGATTATTACATAATGTTGTGATTTAGGTTGTGGAAAAGACTTAGGTACTTTGTAAATCACAACAAAATGCAATTTAATCCACATGTAGAAGTTTAATTTTTCATCTTTGCTGATTTATTTTCTGTCCAACAGAAAAGTATCTTGTAAAAACTTGTATTATCTCACCATTAGCTATTGATGTAAATAACTATTTAAGAACAAATTTCTTTAAAAAGAACAATGGTGTTCATGTATTCAAAATTTTATTCCAAGTAGATACATCAGTTTGCAAATAGGACTACTTAGTAGGAAGAATAACCAAACTAATGTTTTCATTAAAATAGATGAAAACAATATGTTAATATTTATTTTTTTCAAATTTACAGTCCTTTTCACAACTTAGTACTAGAAGTACCCATGCACCTTAAACTTCAGGCTACCCAGGTTACAAATAATGTCCATTGAGGTCTAAGTGTTAAAAAGCTTACAAATGCTTTTTGAGAACTCAGACATCAGACCTATTAAAAAGTAGCTGGTAGTATACCCCATTTTATAAAACATTGATCTTGCTGTACGGGAAGCAATCCACGATTTATGTATGAGCTAAAATCTGTTTATCTTAATTTGGTAAATTGCCTTCAACTAAGTAAACAGAAAGACAGACTGAGCTTTCAGAAGTGTTCACACTTTGCCTAAATGACCTCACACTGATCTTAGTAGACATTTTACCTTAAATTCAGCAGGAACAGAGCCTACTGCCCTATTCCATTTGAACAAACATGTTACCATTTTCGATTCCTTTCTCCTTTTCTGAGGCCAATAAATATGAACTTTAGTTACCAGCAAGCCACAAGAAATGCTTCTGCTCACCTGCCTATTTCCTTATGTAAAGGATGTTGCTTGAGAAACACTTCAAGAAAAATAACCTCACTAAAAACATCTTAAATATTGCATGTATCTTTCTTGGTATTTTCTTGAGATAAAATGTGTCTTAATATTTTTTCCAGACATTCGGGACAGTGGGGGACCTAAGCCTGTGATGGTGTATATTCATGGAGGGTCCTACATGGAAGGCACTGGAAATTTATATGATGGCAGTGTTCTAGCAAGTTATGGGAATGTGATAGTCATCACTGTCAACTATCGCCTTGGGGTACTTGGTAAGAAGCCTTCAGCTTTCCATTAATCCCTGCTATCTGCAATGCAGTTTGTGTTATGTGTAAGAATGTATTAAAAAACATAACAAACTAAAGAACAACAACAACTTTTTTATTTCCTTTGATAAGTAAAAGGTTTGTATTCTGGGGATGAGCTATAAATACATTGGAGGTATTATCTGTGAGAACCTGCTGTCATGCTTTTAGTGGTATGAAAGACGTATTCCTATTGCTGAGTTGTTCAGATGGACTAGGTTTGGTTTGTGTTTTTATTCTGTGAATAACAGTGATTATTTACTTCATAGGCAGGTAAATTAGATACCTTTTTTAATGTTAAGTTGTAGGCAATAGGTTTTTCTGTTGGAAAAGAGAGACTAAATTGCGATTACCATTCTTTTTCCATATTCTGAGAAACCTTAAAGAGATTATGAAAAAGTTATTAAGTAAGAGCTGCATGTTTTACTTATTTGGGGCTTCATTGTGAGTTTTGAAAGGCTTTATGAATATAATTCAAATACCTCCAGTGTTTCTTTTCTGAGATGAATTAGAGAATGGACAGAGTTACCATTGATTGTTTCAAATACAGTGAATAGGGTATGCTGATGCTATTAAACTTGAATAGTATCCCTCTTGTAGCTTATAATTCTAAAAAAATGTACTTTACTATTTGATCGGCGTACTCACATTCATGATACAAGTTCACCAGTTCTTGAGATGGTATTATTGTAGTTTTTTTTCTTCTACGTATTCTACCAAAGTGTTGCATGCTAAAACTCCCGAAAGCAGGAGTTTGATTCTGGGTTATTGTGGAAGTCAGTATGGTATCTTTAGAATACTTACTTGGAGGTAAAGGTGTTCCCTGTAACATCTAAAGTGGTGTAATAAGCCTGATGTCATTCGCAGCAGTGAATTGGTTCAACTTAATTTTCAATTCTTGGGTATTAGCAATGTCTGGTATTTTGGTTTTCTCTTGTGTGGTCATTTTATTTCATTGTTTCTCTGTTTCTTTGTGTTTTGAATTCAGTTAACATGATTGCAAAATCCATGGGTTTGCTCATCTGGATAATTTTCTTCCAACAGCTTCACTTTTTGTTGAAAAATTGACAGCTGAATACCCCCATGTTTTGGGGGTCAGAATGGATTTTTACTTGTGATCTTTTAACTTAAGTCTGCTATGGTTGTGATTTACAAAGAGTTATATAATTTCTGGAAAGATCGTAACTATCTTTTAATGGATTTATCTCCTTAGCATCCAATTCGATGTTTACTTGTGATGTACTTCTTTATACAAGGAAATTCTGATATTTTGTATATTTTTCTCCCTCATTCTGTCTTCTAGTTCATGTAGTGACATCAGGTCCTGGGCACATATTAGTGCAGCATTTAATAAACTATGATCTGTGCCTCCAATCAACATTTTAGTGTTACACCAGTGATTGCATCTTTGATGTTTCAAACAACATTTGTCTCTATTAAATGCCAGTCAGGTGTTCTGTCCAGTAATATAGTATCTATTATCTGAAAGCACTCTATTTTTGCAAAGTATTTAGTCTGATTACTAAATCACTTTCAGCCTTTGAAAGGGCTTCTTGCTTGAAAGGGCTAGTTGCATGAAAGATGAAAAATCAATTCACCTTTGTTGATGCTAATGTGGCTTTTCCAGGCTTTTCCACCTGTAATTTAACACTGATCCCCAAGGTAACCCACTGCTAACATCTTGCTGAGCTTAGGAAGATTTCATTTGTGTTTGTGCTCTTGTTATTCCTTGGCCTTTGTGGTCTTTACAGAGCCTCAAAGGGCACAGAGCTAATTTTCTCTTAAGTGGGACCTATTACTGTAAAACCTCTAAAAGTCACAGTAGAATCCAGTGATTGGTATGAATCCTTGAAATTACTTTCAAACTAACTAAAATAATCCTGCATCAAGCTTGCAGATTTTTCTTAGTAAAATAAATGCACTTGTTAACTATATGTAGAAGTCTTTCATGTTTTTATTACCTGATACAATACTTGTTTGTCCTTTATTAAATAAATAAGTATGATGTATTACTGAAGAAACACACTAATGATCAAAAGAGAAAAAATTCAGTTTGCACTTCTGCCTTTCTTTATTTCCTGGTCTTTAAATAGCCTCAGAGCAGAACTTTTGCACAATTATATCTGATATCAACTTATATTTTTCCTGTTTTGAAGCTTTTGTTTATCACTGCACGGCAGTCACCTTAAATAAGATATGGTTTTACAAATACATAGCTGGCAAATTCTCAGCTTCCCTTATCTGATCATATCCCATAAGATGAGAGGTTCGACTTCACTGTCCATTGCCTGTGGTGCACAGATCTCACTTCACTGCTGTGTAAAATGCCTGGCTGTATGAGGAGAAGTAATATAGGGATATGTTTTATTTTTTTTTTTTTTCACTTGAGAAGATGTAGGGACAAAATAAGTTCTATCTTCTCATTTCCATTTGACCTTTATTGGTCTGGGTTTCTTGTATCAGTCTTTGTGGATATATCTCTTAATACAGGCAATCTCTATGACTCCTAGGAGTTCTGCTGTTGTTTCATCAAGATTCACACCGTGATATGTCTTAATAAGGAAGCCAATTAAATAAATGTTCAGAGCTGCAGCAGCAACATTTTCTTCCAGACCAATAGTGGTGGGAAGGGAGGATATGCTGTGTTGTTAGATTCCTTACAGTACTATTATTAAGCCCACAGTAGACAGCTTTCAGTGCAGTTCAGGTTATTTTTCTGTTAATTCTGAGTTGAAATATTCTTTGTCTTATAGACTTGAGGACTTGCATTTTATGGGTACACAAGATTTGCTTCTAAATAAAATGACAGAACTCACTTAAAAGGAAAAATTCATTTGGTAAAGAGAAAACAATGATAAAAATTAAAGTATGGAGCCAAGTGCATTTGAAAAACAAACAGATCCCCAGTAAGTTCCCTTTGCCAGGCCCAGTTTAGTCTTTCAAACAAATATGAAAATGAAAGTCTGTTAGAATCTTTTCTTAGATAAAATGGAAAAGAGAACTCATTGCCTTGAAAACTGGGGACTACTGAATAAGAAACCATTGGAAACTATTTATATCTTCTTTACATTCTCTTTAAATGCAAGTCTTGTGCAGGCAATCTTATCTAGTGAGGACTAATTCATGAGTAGTCTTAATACCCTTGAAGGACAGCATAGGAGTAAGTGCAGATATATTTTTATGGCTTATTTTTAGGAAAGGACAGATATGAATACAAATTTGAATTTTGAACTCAACTAATTTGAGACTTCAAATGTATACTTAACATACATTCATCTGTTAAAAAACAGGAGCTTTTTATTTAAATTTCATGAAAGAAATGTTAAAGGATTATGGAAGGAGTCTATTTAACATCCAGAAAGATCATGATGGACAGATTTAATACTGCCAGTGCTGCTTTCTATGTTCTTTCTTATGAAAGGTTTGTTATAGAAAAGAAGAATGCTTTGGGTCAACATTGCCTGCTACCCCTTTTGCTCTCAAGAGGGGTGGGAATCGAGAGAGCTGTTTGCATACTCGTTTCTTCATTTTATTAATTTATACTTCTTGCTCTTGATTATCTTTTAACCACAGGACTTTAATAGCATTGAAAGAAGCATTTTTAATGCAGCTCACAAACCGAGCTGAGGGATAGAAGAATGATTCAAGGGAATCTCTAGCGCTGCTTTAAATTTCCCATTTTTTCCTCTTTAAGAGGCAATGTTTTCTACTACAGAAACAGTAAACCCATATTCTAAGTGTCTGACTTAAAAGGTGATAATAAAGAAAAAGGAAAAACTATATGTATTTTGTATTTTCCATCTGGCATGCTGATAATGTCTACATTGGGAAGGGAAACATTCTATAATTGTAAGACCATAATGGAAGCATATCTTTAAGTTATTATTTCTTTAATTATATGCAATTTTTCATTTTGAGGATAGTGTAGGAACTGTTGCTGTCATGTATTCTTGTAGTTATATTTTCACCCTTTAGTCGGAGAATATTGACTAGAATTACTGCGTAGAAAACAACTATCCAGATGTTCTACCACTTTGATAGTTTTTACCAGTTTATACTTTTAATGCTGCACGTTAAGTCATTGCAGCACACGGAAAGGCCCAATATCCTTATTCTTACTAGTATTTCCCAAAGAACTGCACCAAAATCCATGGGGCTTGTAAGTTCGGGGCTTTTAAGTTCAGAGCTTCCTCTTGTGACAGAGACTCATTGCCCAAAATTTGAAATGATGCAGTGAAGAAAAAAGGTACTGGAAAATTTCTACTCATGTATAGAGCTTCTTCTGAGAAGAGCTATTCTTAGAAGAGTTTTGTTGTGTTTTCCAGCTCAAACCTCAATTTTTCAGTAGCGTGTGGTGTCGGCTGTCTGTGTTGAGTTGCAACACTCATGTAAAATGAAACTCAGAATAGTGAAAGAAAACAGAACGAGGCAAAAATACTGTTGCAGAAGCCCTTTCTTACCTTTGTTAATGACTGTTAGAGCTTTATGGATGATGCAGTGACAGAGAATGAGCCTTATTATGCCCTAACATGTTTTGTTTCTGTGTGTCAGAATACATTAGGAAAATACATTAGGTTGGAATGTACTCTTTGCTTCGATGCAGAACCATGCTAACTGGCAATGTCTTACTGGCTAAAGAGGTATATGAAATATAAGGGCACAGCTCTGCAGTAAGCATTAGGCAATCTGTGCCAGCCCAGCATTTCTGCCATTATCCATCTTTCTCTCAGCCACACATCGCATATTCCTAACAGGCAAAACATAATGCACAACTTTTCTTTTATGAATAAGTTTACAGACATAGGTTTGTTCCCCTATTATAGTAATTCTGGAATATAGCCTAGTGAATCTTCATAGGATGAAGAATTGTCTAGTTGACCATTTGCAGAAATGAACACAAAGAAAACTGATTCAGAACAACTTTGAAGTACCTGACTAGTTCTATTGTGATTTAGTTGAATGCCTTGTCTAGTGTTGTTTTGATATTTTAATTTTACTAAAAAGAATAGCATAAGAATAACAGGTCATTTTTTTCAGTGCTTTCAAATTAGATATGGGTTTTTTTCCCCAACATTAATCTGTTAAACTGAGATCTTTATTTTTGCGATTATTTACTTTGTTTAGTTCCTATCATGTACTTTGCGTTTTTTTGGGGTTTTTTTGCTGCCTCGTGTTTGTCTTTATTTTGATATCATTATAATAGAATCATAGAATCAGAGATTGGTTTGGATTGGAAGGGACCTTAAATATTATCTAGTTCCAACCCTCATGCCAAGAGCAGAAACCTCTTCCACTAGATCAGATTGCTCAAAGCCTCATCGCGTCTGGCCTTGATACAACTGAAAATAGTAAGTGGAGAATATTTTTCAAATATGTTTCAAAATCATATATAAAATTTAGACAAGATCCTTTCAGAAATTGCTTCGGACCAGACTGGAAAATATTTAGTGAACTCCATAAAAATACTGCAATGAGTTACTGTCCTGTGTCACTTAATATTTTCTTATACTTTAACCTATCATATTCCTGTTCTGTAACCTGGGGAGTTGTCTCTTGTCTTGAAAATAAGCCTTTTCACTTCAGTAAAACTAAGTGCTGCCCACTCATGGCATAGTGACTCTTTAGTGAAAGTAACAGTGGAATAAGGAGGTTTATATTAGATACAAAACATAGCTATCTACATCTTAATGAAGATAAAAATGAGATAAAAAATGTAGCAACTTTCTTTTTCCTACATTGCTTAGGCGGTGAAGCTTCCTTTCATAGTTCACACCTTATAATCCAGTAAATCTGGGAAAATGTTTGATCATTAACATCAATGACAAGTACATCCATTATCTTTTTATGCAACCTTAAAGGTACTCTCGGGAGATGGCATTTTTTTCCAGCTTTGCTGGGCCACCAGAGGCTTGATGAGCCTTTCTTCTGTTACCCATTTGCTAACATGTTTGAGTAAAAATGATAGATGGACAGAAGATTGTATATTATTGCCTAATTAAAAGAACATTACATTGAAAGCAAAGATGGGAAATTAATAGCAAAACACATCAAAATGTGCAGTGAAAAATCATTAATTAAAGTTTTCTGAATTGGAGGAGCATGCAGAGAATGTTAATTCATAAATACTTCTGTGGACTCTTGGCAGCTTCGTAACAAGCCTCCTTAGGTATATGAATTTTTAGTTGCTTATAAATGAAAATTTAACATTTTGGGGTTATGCAGCAGGGAAAGTGTCCCCTTATCCAATCCTACCTTAGCCTTGGGCATCACTGTTTCTTGGAATGAAGCACTGAATGAATTTGACGTTAGATTAATTGAAGAGGTTAAGACAGAAAGCGTACTGCAGTTATCTATTCCCTCCAGTGGCGTGCTTCACAAGGCCTGATTTACGCATACTTAGAATCCTAAAAATGTATTAGACAATTCTTATTTAATATAGTGGGTAACCTTGGGTCAACCCAAGGTTTGCAGGAAGCCCAAGCACAGCTCATCTAGATTTACAGTGTCCTAATTTCAAAGGTCCATTAATAGAATTAGCATTCAGATCTCAAACCTGCTGTAATTAATGACATTTTAGCGGATTTTTTTTTTTTTTTTTTTGTGAGCTAGTACCAGCCAAAGGGACTCATGTATGCAGTGAAGCAGAGAAAGGAAGATTGCCACACTTGAATCTGTACCATCAAAATGACAAAATGGGCTTGCGGTAAACAATAGGTTATTGACTAGATATGTTTAAAGGGTCAACTACAGTGCACAACAGGCAAGATATTTATGAAATGGGAACCCTGAATATATAGTGCACTTTTAAAATGAACCATTTATTTTCTATTTGTGCCTTTTCTAGCACAGCAAATTGACTTTATCCTTCTGCTTGGATAGATGGATACACACATGCTTCTCTATTTTTTTAGAGCACAACGACATCATTTTGTTTGCCATTGGAGAGGTTTCTATCTTGGTACAGGTACATTTTAAATAACAGGTTTATTCTAACATTTGTCACTAGACTTCTTTTTTGGTAAACAGAAAAATAACGAATAACAAACTTTAAAACTATTCATTTTGGCATAAGAGCAGTTTGTGTCATTTCTGTCAAGAGAAATTACTTTAGGGTATGATAAATCCCCTTGATCAATATTTAATCATATAATAGAAGTATTCCAGTTTTTCCAAACAGCAGATTTATCTTTGAGAGCATAATAAACTTCAACTTGATAATATTTGCAAAATAGAAAAGAAAGTGTTTACTGAAAACGAATTATAGATGTATAACTGCCTCAGGGAAAAAAAATAATCAAGATCTTTGACCCTATTATGCTACACAAAGTTATCTGTAATTTTTGTGAGCTAACTATGTGTAGCTACCTTCACTTTCCTCTGAATGATATCTGACCAAATTAATTTTACGGCATCACTGATCCTCCTGCCAAATCTCTAATTACGTAATTACAAATGTTTCAGGTATACAAAATAACCTGTATTATACACCATACGCTATCCTAAGCATTTGGTTGTCTTGGGGTGGGAGACTTGTCAGGGAACTAGTTTTGGCCTCATCCTTAAAAGCAAACAGAATTTCAGCTGTTCTGCCTTTGCCAGGATGCCACACTTTCCAGGAAAGGATCTGCCTGACTGCAAGCCAAGAGGTGGGGATAAACTGGGATTTTTATGCAATCTGTATCTCACTGCAGAGCGTTCCAACACAGAAATAGTCCTCTGAGTTTCCAATATAATAATTTTCAACCAAGGGAGGAAGGTATTAAGAAAGAGACTACAGCTCAGCATCTAGGTTAGATCTGTACCCAGTGTTGGTGGGCTGGATACTCTTCACTCCCAAGTTTTACACTGCTGTAATCCATGTCCAGCAAAAAGGCAAACGAAGATTCTTTGACATATCTGATAGAAGTAGAAGGACAAGTAGGTAACATACTTCTGAATTCCTGATAAACTGAATTTAATTACATATATTAAAATAGTCCCAAGTTTTCTGAAGCTTAAATGAAGCACGTCTGTATACTGTGGACTTGAGAAACAAGAGATGACTTGACGGAGATTTCCATTGCAAATGTTGCTCTCATCTTTCATGCATTTCAAATGCATAAATTGCTCAAGTTTTATTTTTTTGTCATGTGCAAATTAGTTTACATATATAGGTACCAGCTCAAATACTGTTCTGGTACTTCTTTGATATAATATCCCATGATATTTTTTAATCAATTGAACAAGATGTGTATTTTAAGATTGTAAAAGCACTTTTTAATGGATCAAATACAAACAATAGGTCTAGAAGACCAAAACCCTCTTGGGAGCAGTACTGACAAGTCTTAATTTTTTTCTTCTATTTAATGGGTGATCCATGTGTAAATGCCTGCTTTGCCAGCATAGAAAATTCTACAGTAAAATATAGCAATTTGCATTACTTTCCAATGGAGAATATATGAAAGACTACATTGTTTAATATACCGATTTCTTACATCCCATAATGTAGTGGGAAATAAATATTATTTTGGTGAAAACTGAATTTGAATATATTATTACATGAAAAACTGCTAGATGCAGACCTACGAGAGACCACAAGAAACTGTGCATTGTTTAACATTCCTTATTAAGTGAAGTATGAGAATAGCCTTCAAGCAATATAAATAATAGATATCAACATATTTGTAGAAGTATTTGGAGTATTTCTTGCACTGTGCATGTTGCAAGCTAAACATATTTTTAAAGAAAGATTACTTACATATCTTAATTAAGTATTTGAAATATCTTCTCCATATTTGGAGGTGGGGGGGGTTCTTGTTGCTCAAAATGAGAGGCAAGACAGAAAGAAAACTCACTGAGGATTTTCATGGTTCTGCAGTAATTTTTTCACTTTTTATGTCTCACGAAATAGAATCAAAAGGAAGTGAATAGACTTCCTCTGAGAGACTCACTAGTATGTTCAGGAATTCTACTGATTTTTAAAATTATTTTTACTGTATTTCCCTGTCAGTTCTTAAACGTTTGATTTTTATGAAATCTCTGACATTCATTATAATTCTTTCATTTTCTCAACACTTTCCACCAGGTTTTCAGTTGAAGGATGTTACTTTGCCATAGATATGCTGAAAAAATTTTTTGCTTTTTTCATTAAGTGATAGTGAAGTGTTCAGTACGGAAGTACAAAATATAAAGAGAGAAGAGGTGTAGTGCCAAACAGCTCCAAATCATTTAAAAAGGAAAAGGCAAATGTATCCTTAACCTGTTTTCCTTAGTTCTGAAATCTCTTTAATTTGGCAAGCATTTTATTTGTATCATCTCACTGATTTCAACAGGAAATATAGGGGAATATTAATGTATTAAAAAAAAGTTTTTTCTATATCTACTTGTTGTATAATCTATTGCACAGTAGTTGATTTTCTTCTGTGACTGAATTTTTCCTTTAAACTTTAAGAAAATACTGTAGCTCAACTGAAATGGTTTTGCATTACATCTCTAAGGCTTTATTAAAGCAGTGAGATGCAATAGGATGTGCTTTGCAGAGCCATTAATGCATGCCCCGTGTGTACTGTGAGGCATGAGGCCAAAGGCCATGTGCTTTCAGCTACCCGTGAACCATATTAATGACCCTGTAAAATACACTCCTGAGCATCCTAATGCTATTAGAATTACTCACTTTATTATTTCACGCCTCTTGAAAAAAATTCTCTAAATATTTTCTTTTCACTTTTATACAGTCCTTAACTGGGAAGACTAAATTATGGTAGACTGAAAAGGGATATGACCACAATAAAAGGAGTTTGAACTTTCTTTTAACCATTTTTGATAATTTTAAATTTTATCTTTTAATGCGTCTTGAGGCTTGCATGTCCTGCATGTTCAAAGCTTAGAAAAAATTTCATTGCTGAGTTTCTCCTATTGTAATTAGTAGCAGTTTGGATGCACATCGCTTGGGTTTTGTTTATCATTAGATTATCAAATTTTTATTAAAAAGATAACTTGAAATGGAAGAATACTCACTATTTCAAGTATTTTCTTTCTAACAGAAAAGAATTCACATGGCATCTATGTTCTTAACATAGAGCTTTTCTAATGTGAGTTTTCTCTGTGCTTTAAAAATGTTATTGATTAATAACAATATACTATCTCCATTTTTGAGCAATATTTACAGTAATGCCTGAATTCCAGCCATGCCATTTTCGCTAAGCGAAATACTATGGATGTGATGATCACATTTTGAAATTTAAGGTTGCATTCTGAAGAAGCTTTAAAATGATGCGTACATTTCCTTTTCTTTCCCCTCCATAAGCACTAATGTTATCTTTTCATCCTTTGAAAGTTCTATATAGTTTTTGGCTGGTTTCTTCTTATAAATATTTCATAGGTAGTGTTTTGATCTCTGGTTCACATACAGTCATGGCAACAGATGTTTTTGTTGATAAGTTTCATTTGAAAATGGGAAAACAAATTTATAAACAGGAGCATATTCAGTAGATGTAGTGGAACTGATAATTTTTAAAAGTTTTATCTAGAATAAATGCTCAGTTTTAAATTTTTCTTCAGAAATAAAAAAAATGGAGAAAAAAGAAGTGTTACTGGGCTGTGGTGTATCAAAGATGCGGCTGAGGGTCAGAAAAAGACTGGATAATCTTAAAGCCATGGAAAAAAACCTTCCTCTTGCCGACAATGCTGTCTTGTAATGACTTCCTATTCCCAATTAGAGTAGAAAAGGCCCTCTTGCAAAAAAAGTTGCAAGCAGCTGACATTAGGAGTACCAGGCTTTTCTAGAACCTTATCTGTTTTTACAAGGGCCAACCACAAATTGGAAATATGTAGTTTGAACTAAAAAATCAGTGAGGGCAATATGTTGCATCTGTAGGAGAACCACTTAGTGCAGTGCCTGTGAAAGAAACAAAGATTCTCTTTCTGCTGCCTAAAGCACCAAAGAAAACTTTGCTTTGCTCTACTATTCTCATTCTTGTAAGCAACTTTATGGCTTACAACTCTTGAAGTCTTCACAATATTTAAGAATGACTCCAGATGAATTTTCAATATTGCACTAGTATTATGTGGGCCTTTCTCTGATATGACTCTCTTACAACACTCCAACAAAATAATTTTGAAAAAATGGGCCTAATTAGGTTCATTTCCCATTAATGACTGAATACTGGCATTTGGATAATGGAAATAGATAAAAGAAGTTCCGTTGACTGACTACAGAGGAGAGCTTTTGTCATGAGACTGCACTTTTCATTTACGCAAACCCTTAGTCAGTCTTTTGATGCTAAAACTTTTGAGTCCTTTAAAAGCCTTTTCCATCACATTCTCTGTGGTTCCTTAGTGTATCCACCCTGGGGATCTGCACAAGTTAGGTAAAGATAATCAATCTCACTCTGAAAGAAGCAAAATTACTCGTGACAATCAATGTGTGCTAATAGTTCCTTGTTGTTAAAGTTATCCCACAAAGTTGCAGAATCCAGCAGAAACGCAGTCAGAACACAGTTCATAATGTCTCACTGCCAAGCAGGCAATATGCATGAAACCAAAAGAAATGAAAACACGTGAAGGGGTTTGGTTTTTACTAGTTTCAATTTAAGTTTATATAGAATGAGGAAGATTTTTTTCACCCAAAAGAGGCAGACTCTCCTTAGAGGTAGTAAAAGGACAAGCAGCAATGGGCACCAATTATACAGGAAATTCCAGTAAAAAAAAAACTTGTTTACACTGAAGGTGATCAAACACTGGAGCAGGTTGTCCAGAGAAGTCTCCTGTTCATGGAGATATCCAGACCCCACCTGGACATCGTCCTGAGTAACTCACTGTAGTTGACCCTGCTTTAGGCAAAGGAGGTGGTGAACAAAACAATCTCCAGAGCTTCCTGCTACATCAAGGCTGTTATTCTTTGATCTTGGGATACCAAGTAAGAGGGAGGAGGTGAATTGTTCTTTAGAAGTCTACCTGACCTTTTAACTCCTGAACGCCTTTGTAAGCCTTTTCTTTGCACAGACTGGAGTCTCATAAAGATTAATTAGTCCTTTATAGTTGTCTCATGCAAATAATATGCTTTTCTGCAGAACAGTAACCAACTGCTACCATTTTTTACATGAGTAGATACGTCATTTGCTTTCACTTGCTATCATTTCAGGCTTTGGTTCACAGGCACAGAAAGGATTACTTACTCTATCATCCCAATGGAGTAAACTAGCTGTGTTTTGACAGTTCAACAGTGAGAGAGAATGATCTGTCTCCCGCAGACTTTACAGTGGCTTGTGTCCAAGGCAGAGATGCCTGACCTTTTTTATGCTTAAGCTCTTTTGGTAAACCCTGCACTTATCCTAGTAGTACCCAGAAAACAGATGTTGTGAGTGAAGAAATGCATGGTCACAGGTTAGTTTAAGTGAAGTTTTTTGCTGTGGCTTTTTCAGTTGGAATCTGAGTTTTCTGGAAAGGAGCTCCTGATCTGGGGGAGTCCTATAGACTGCCTGCAAGTTATAAGTGAATGGAAAATTCCTTTTTTCTGTCCCTTCTTTGCCTATTTTTCTTCTTAAAAGCAATCAGTGTAAGGTGTACCTATGCCCATGAAAAGTTGTCTTATATTAGTTTGATGCCAATTACTTAGGTTCAGCCTATCAACCAGTGACCTATATGACATCCTATTTTTTTCCTTTGTTTTCATCATGCTAGGATGTTTTCTCTGTTCTGCCACTCATCTCACTTTTTTCCCCCCACCCAGCCAATTTGGCAATTCATGAGCACATATTTTTTCACTTCTCTTGACACATATTGAAAAATCCCATGTTGATGGAGACCAGTTTCTTTACTGAAAACTGCCTGCACCGTGGGTGAATACATTGCATAGGGTACGTTAGTAAAATTCTAAAACCTTGCTTTTTGGAAGCTGATCATACGCTAAAAGCAGCAAAGGAAAAAAATCAAATTGCCAATTACAGCTAATAGCTTTATGCAATTGACATGTATAAAGCAGATTGAAGGTACTTTTAATAGCAGCTTCTCAGTAAATGCCAGTGGTGAATGCTTCGGAATGAAACAGTCGCAAAAAGCAAGGTAAATGTCCCATGCGTAACAACTTACAAAATCTAGAAGGCTGCTTTAAAGACATATTTGAGGATTTCTCTTAAAGAATACAACTAATAATTTTTTTTCTTAAGAGTGTTTACATAGATCTGATAGTATTTGTGCCTTTCCTTTAAAAAAATCCTCATAAAATAATGCTAGATTTAAGAGAGCATGAAAAAGAGAAATCAATGATGGCGATAAACCTCACCATTTCATTGTTTTCATTAATACCAGCTCTTTAACGTCTGTATTGCTAAAGTCAATCAAATGAATTGCACTTTTTTTTTCTGAATACAGAAAATGTATTTTTCAGAAGGAATATCACAGTAGTTTAAATGATGGAAGAATTTCAAGAAAAGCAAAGCGTTTGATAATCCTATGATAAGTCAAGAAATAAAGATCACTCACCAAAGCAGGGCTTTCTGAACATTTGTTTATATTTGTATTTTTCAGTGCTGTGTAAAGCACATGAAGTATAGATGAAAGGTTAAGAGAGTAATAACCAAAGGCTGGAATGTAATTTTGATGGGTAAGTTGCACTTTGATCTTCAGACTATAAAACACATCTACCTGGGTCAGCACTAACACTCAACAGGAAAAACAATCAGTTGTTCGCTGCAGCATAAAGCTCACAATTCTTCATTTTATGTCATGCTACCAAAAATTCTTGTGACTCACCAAAGGAAAGAAAGGGAAAATGTGGGTATTTTAGCAATTTATGTAATGCAGAGTAACTTTGAACATATATTTATTAAATGTTTTCTTTAAAATACTATGATCAAAACACTGTAGAAATGGATTTATATAAAATACTGAACAACATTTATGATCTTGACAATACTAGTAATATATTAAATTACTTAAAACTAGAAATGAAATTGTAGGTTATCTGATAACATTAAAGAAAATTCGATGCTTTTAATTCAGTTAGACAAAGTTACACTTCCTACTAAACCAAACTCTTCTCCTTTATTATAATTTCTGTTTTCTCCTAGTTTCGTATACCTTAGGGAAGATGCTTATTTCTCTTTAAGTTTCTTAGTTTTTCCTGTGTTTTCCAAAGACAGTTAATTGTAGTCTCAGATCTGAAGCTGTACTATTTGTACATCGCTCCTTCCAGAGGGCAACTCTCATCCAAGTGCTCTTCAA
Organism: Coccyzus lansbergi; assembly: GCA_033558105.1. Taxonomy (NCBI): domain Eukaryota; kingdom Metazoa; phylum Chordata; class Aves; order Cuculiformes; family Coccyzidae; genus Coccyzus; species Coccyzus lansbergi. The sequence goes on from JAUMJK010000358.1 coordinate 1,038,544, forward strand.
CATACAGTGCATTATAGCATTCCAGATGATATATTCACCTTGACATCCTTCCCTAACAACACCTGATTAAAAGCTTCTAAAGATTTCTTCACGCTAAATTTTTTTCTTCCTTACAATGGTAAAACTCCAAAGAGGTGTTGGTGACAGTACCACAGTTTCACATCAGTCTGAAGCAAGAAGACAGTTTGAGCTAGAAGGAAGAATATCTCAAAAAGATAATAAACAGAAAGAGCACAGTGAAAAAATCCAAACTCTTTAAATAAACCCTTTGAGTTTGATGTTTCATTTCTTTTGGTACCTGTGGTCTTTGTTGTTAAAATAGTTCTTGTGATTTTATAACTGCTCATTATTTCTGTTGCTCCCAATTAACTATGAGTTATTTGGGTTGTAGGTAGATTGCTTGCATGTGTAAAATCACATACAACAGGTGTTTATAGAATCTGATTCTTGAAGATAGTGAAGAAAATATTGTAGCTAGTAATGTATTCCCCTCCACAGAATAACTCATCTAAGTCTTAAAAAAATAGTGATGGTTGAAAAAAAAATTATATTGATAACTGTTATTTAAGCAATTTTGGCCACCGTGTTGTAATTTATTATGTGACAAACATTGTTTGCTGCTTCTTTTTGGTAAATGTTTTCAGACTCTAAATTCGTATAAGGCTTGTACTAACAGATAATAGAAAAAACAAATATATAATGTAATAACTTTACCAGACGGTCCTGTTGCTGTATGGCTCTTCATATTATTTTCAGAAACTGCTTAGGCCAATATTTCTATTTTTGTTTTCGAGAATAATTAAGTTGTAATGCCTGAGGCTGTCTGAAATTGCATCATCAAAGCAAGTCACCAAAGTGAAATGCATCATTGCATGAGGGATGGCACAGAGAATAGAATAGTAATATCAGAATTATTCTTCTAATTGGCTTAGATTCATTGTTTCTAATAGTTGATATAGTTTCTAGAGCTTAGTAAAGAGAAAAACTGAGGGCAGTGATTGTACAGGGTTGTGTACACAAAATGCCAAACAACATGCCTGATTTGGTATCACTGTTCTGAGTTTGAAAGTGAAGTGTTTCTTTCAACACCTCTTTTTCCTCCTCTCATCTCAAAGGTTTCTTAGCTCTCCTTTTCTGATCACTCATGTCTCTAAAAAGAAAGGTTCTTCCACCTCCATCACCATTAGTTCAGTAAATCTAGATGTCATCTGCCTAACAGCGTAATGAGCAGTAATAGCTCATAAAGACCATAATGAGCACTAACAGCTGAACATGTCAAATATACTGGAAAAAAGAATAGTTCCCTATGGGACTCCAGCCTCCTCAAAGTGGAGTTACGAAGTGCTACTGTAGATAGCAGTGAACTAATGAACTGCCAGTGCAACCACAGCTTGTTCCAAAAAATCTTTTATAGAGGAAGCCAACTTATAAGTGACATTTTATGACATTGCATTCATTATAAAATGTGATTTCTCAGAAGGTTTTGAAACAAAACAGGCATTTAAATTTCCAGTCAAACCTGAAGGGTAAGTTCTTTTTAACAGGGCAAAACCACAATGCAAACCTACATTGGCTACAGGGCAGCACACTGATTTGGCTCCTGATAAAGGTGCAATGGAATTTTTTGAGGACATTTGAGGCATTTAAGGTAGGATGTGCCCTAATACATTACTCTTTTGCTTTATATCTACAGCACAAGCACTTTGTTGGAGTAACTGTAATCAGATAGGCTGCATGCCGTTCCCACTGCAGTGTTTGCAGCTACAGATGTCCCAGATTAATTTGCCTGCTTTATCTTATACAAAAGTTTGCTGATTTTGCAATTCTTATATTTCAAACCTTTGGGAATATTCTGACATTTTGTAATTTTTTCTGGCTCAGAGAGAAAGACCTGGAATTACCTGGAAAACTAAACTGTTACAGATATCATATTTCCCCTGATACTGGATGATGCTCCATGCAAGAAGTAGTATCAATAACGCTATTTTTCTTATAAATGTTTTCTTTATTACACCTTTATAAAAGTTCAGCTATATTTTGATCAATTTTATTTTAATCTTCCCTTTTGTTTTACTCCTTGCATTGCTTTCTGGCTGACTTGTCATCACTCTTCTTCCTACCAAAATGTTTTCACTCCACCAGTTTTGCAACAAAATTTGAATTTAATCCGTATCTCTATATATGCCACTGGATAAAAAAATGTTTTGTAAAAACAGTCAGGATTTTTTTTTTTTTTTTTGGTATTTCCAGGGAAGCCATACTTTCTCTCAGATCACATGTGAAACCAATGAAAGCCATGGCTTCTAAAGAGGAAAAGGTGATTTTTCATATCTGTTTATAAACTGATCACCTATGTAATTTTCCATTATGTATGAAACTGTGAAACTAAAATATAATTCCCAGGTTCTGATCTTATGACAAACAGAGTCAACAAAGCTGTAGGGAAAAATCTTGTCAAGTGTATCCTCAAACAGATTTTGGACATCAAGGATGTTATGGAAGTAACACTCTTGTGTTAAATTGATGCAATTTTCTTTAGTTCAATCCAAGAGCTGAAGTATTCATCAAGTTTTTAAGTACATGAATATTTTTCTCAGTAAGTTGTCCAGTTTGTTTCACGTCAATTAATTGCATTTATGTGCATATGTTTACCATAATGGGGCCTGAGTTAAAGTGTCAACATCTATCAAACAACAAGGAATTGTAAGGCAATATAAAAAAATATATATATTGCTTTACTAATCGGTAAGAATAGTGATCCCAAATGTTATAATCTGCTAAAGAGTGTTGTCACTGAGACCTAATAGTGAATACAGTCAAGCTTTTGACTGTGCCAGCTAAATACACACTGTGCATAGCAATTGACTACACAGATTTTAGCAAACATCTTCCACAAAACCTATGTAGGTGGAGACTTTTTCAAGGAATGCCAGCCTGCATTGTTTCTGTAATGGAAAAGACTGATTTCATAACAAATTTTTCATTAGACGGTATGTAAAAGAAGAAATCAGAAGCTTCTCTTAATAATCACTATACCCTTGATTGGATCAGTCACAGAATGAGTCTTGCAGGAAAGGCAGTGTAACTCCTCTGTGCCAGCTGCAGAAGTTTATTTGCACTTGCACATATGTGTGTATATATATATTACTTTATGTACATACATTCGGGCACACATAGATGGTATTTTTATCAATGCAGCAACGCTTGGCATATACTTGATGTACATCACCTTATGAAATGCATTTCAATCTTCATGATTTCCTCATAAAATTTATATGACACTTCTATGCCGCATGAGATACAAGAATAATACTTTCTAAATGTCCAGCTCTGGGTCAAAGAGAAGCAAAGATGGCAGTTCCACCTGCTGATCCAGCCACCTGCAAGCACTGGCACAAACTAACATTCACAGAATCACAGAAGAACCAGGTTGGAAGGGACCCATCGGATCTTCTAGTCCAACCATTGACATCCCGACATTCCAACATTGACCATTCTGACAGGTTGATCAGGATTCTGCTCGTTGAGATATTTCATCTGCTACTTTTGCAAATCCCTCAGCCTATGAGAATATGAAACACAATTTTCCAGACATGATAAATCTTTAAGAAAAATATTTTACATCTTTCAGATAGTCAGAGGGGGATGCCTTTTAGAACTACATTTAATTTATAATTAAACTTAGTACTTTTTAAGGAAGTATAGGTCCCTCCAGAATATGAATCAGGTACAGTGAAATAATCTATAATTAGAGGAATCAAATATTTGGTATGAATTTTTTTTTTCCTTTCTTCCTTCTTCACACATAACCATCTGCTTTAGGGTAGTTTTAAACACACTCTTGATTGTGATTGGGGAAAACATTTCTTTTAATAGCAATCTATTTCTGAAACATGGACAAGGAATGCACTACAGTGAAAAGGACTTTAAGGGATTAGTGAAAACAGATGAAGTGGATTCCTGCTTGAAATTAAGTTTTACTTTGTGCTTATAAATTATTAGTTTAAATGCATGGAAATTAGCAAAATAATCTATCCCACATCAGGTAGTGACCAAAATCTCCAAAATACCAATAATTCGTGTGTCTTGCCAATGGACAAATGTCATTAGAACAAAGCAAACAATAATCTGAATGTTTTTATTTTTGCCTACAACTGGTAAGTTAGTAATAACCAGGTCAGGCTACTCTTTATGTTTCAGTCATAATTGTAGCCTATCTATCTGAATTGTGAAGTAATATTACTGTTTTACTTTCTGACTACTGTCATATTAATAGGAGTAATTAGTCTCTACAGAGATCTCCATAGAGATTATTCTTTACCTTTCCTCATGTAGAGTATGTCTACTTGCTAACTTTGGTTCCTTCTGTCTTTATTCTCTAATTATTACATAAATCATTTCTTATCTTCTATTTATCTGCAAATTTGATAAGTCTGTTTCAGTGTTGGGTGCACTGGGACTGTAGGACTAGCTAAAAAGATCATATTGATACATTATCCTTGGTCCTAGTAGCTTTTGCAGGTACTGTTTGATGTCTTATCACATTATTATTATTATTATTATTATTATTATTATTATTATTATTATTATTATTATTATTATTATTATTATTATCATTATCATTATCATTATCATTATCATTATTATTATTATTAATTTAATTAGATAGGAATGGTTGGACTAGAAGATCTGATGGGTCCCTTCCAACCTGGTTGTTCTGTGATTCTGTGATTCTGTAATTTTTATTGTTTATTATTATTCACCTTCTTTGAGGCAAAAAAAAGGAGTTCTTTTAAAGACAAATTTTACATGAACAGTTTTAAGCTGACCCTGTTTGTTGTGAGGCAAAACCTATGACTTGTTTGAATGTACTGGGAGGATTTGGGGGTAAGCAGTGTCGGGTTTGGGTTTTTGTTTGCTTTCTGTAGGTTTTGCCTCTGGCTTTTCTGGTGTCCCATGACAGTGCTCAGCTATACAGGCAAAATGGATAACTTTTATTCTGACTCATAATAGTGTTTGAGAAAATTACTCTTTCTTGCTTTTACAATGGCTGACTAGCTATTATTTTTTTCCCTGGGCATTGTTTTTCTTCTGTTTGTTTGTTTTTCCCCATCAGGGGAAATTACTAATAGACCTTTTTTTTTCACTTTTCTTCTTTATTCGTTCCTCTTTGATGTTAGTTTTTAGAATATTGTTTAAGAACAACATACAAAGAATGGTAGAAACATTTTTACAGCTCCTTGATCATCATTAGGAAAAAAAAGTGGGAATATATTTCCTTGTCAATGTCATTTACAACAGTTTGGGCATGTTGTCGGTGTACTGCTAACTGATTGCCTTTGGGAACATGAACGCTGCGCAAGCCCTAGTCAGACTCCAAACTTCTTTTAGAGTTTTGGACTCCATCTTTCCAGTTACACTCTGTCTTGAATTGTACTGTTAAGAGGCTCCAGCTTAATACCACTGAAAAGTCTTTGCACATGACAGTAAGTTACCTCCTGATGGTCACTGAGCTGACAAGAATAAAGCTTTCTGGCAATGGGCATCTGCCAAATTGTGTGGTGACATCGTGAAAGGTAGTCAATGGGGTCATCTGAAAAAGTCTGGTAGCTTGTATGAGGACAGAACTTAGACTCCTTGGTATTACTGGGAGTTCAAAAAAGAGAGGAATCGCCTCAAATCATGAGCTTGATGGGGCAAAGGTTCTGCATGTCACATAATCTCTGAGCAAACTGATCTAGTTAAAGCTGTCCCTGCTCCTGCAGGAAGATTGGACTAGATGACCTGTAAATGTCCCTTCCAACCCAAAGCATTCTATGATTCTATGATAATGGAGTCTTCAGGAGGAAAGCATGAGCAATGAAGAAATATGTTGTATTTGGGAAAGCTGTTGTATTCCAGTAGCCCTAGCAAATGTCTAAACTGTCACAAAATTTATCTTCTATTTCACACTGAGGTAACCACATTAGGTGTCTTTTAGTTTATTTCCAGACTTGCTTTGTGAGCGAGGAAATAATTTTTACTGAGACAAAATCTAGGTGTTGTTGTGTGGATAGTTTCATTCAGAGGCTCCTGTAGAGAGGAAATGTGGCTGAGACCATGTCAGCCTGGTTTCTATGCCCAGTGTCCTCACACATCTTGATGCTGCTAGACTCTCCAGGCTGATTGCTTAGGAGATGTGGCAACCCACTCATTGCAACTCTGTCACAGCCTACTTTTTGAAGCTGTATGTTATGTAGGTATCTACCGAAGACTTGAGAAACTACTCAATTCTTACGGTGCACTAGCCAGCTCCACTTGCTGCAGGTTTCTAGCCTGGTTCTTTATGGTGTTTCTCTGGCTTTTATTAAGACCAGACAGTCCTTAGATAGCTATTGAGTGAATGAATCAGGCTCCTACTTTCCATTGCAATTAAATGGAAATTTATTGCTTTGCTCCATTGTTGTTTCTTTAAAAATCACAGTTTAGCTGCTGTAATAAATGTGTTCCATTCTCTGGTTTGCAATCCAAGCAAAAGATGAATTTATTTTAATGGTCCCTTTTGGCCTTGAAAAGGTGAATATTTAGAAGTATTTGCAGGCACCTGACTGAGAACTTTGCCCTACCAAAAGTAAGCTAGTACAAATCCTTCACACCCCAGCTGCTTATACATTCTCTACTCATCTTTCCTCAAAAAAATTCAGATCTTGCTCTCATATACCAGCCTGTCAAGCTTCAGGAGCTAATCATAAGCCTCACTTTCTTGACCTGTAAGACCATCTGATTGTGCATTCATCCTCATCTCCTGGTCTGATACATGTTCCCACTTCAAATTTTCATTATTTTGAGAGTCCTATGTCTGTTTTACTTGAAGGAAGTAGAAAAATTTTCTCATTTCAGACCAGGCTTTTTCAGGATGTTGCACAGTTCTTTATCCTTTTTTTTTTTTTTCCAATCAGAAAGTTTTACTGCATTTGCTGTCTGAAATACTACATGTTATGAAAGGTCTAGAGCAAAAATGGACTTTCAAACATAGATATATTTGGATAGAAAAGATCACAGAAATTGTGCTAAAAATAAAAAATGTATTATACTCTGCATGTCTTTGACAAAAGGACTAACAGTTCCAAAATTATATCAACAATTAGATATGAATCTTCTTGATATATTGACACTTAAATTTTTTAATGAGTTACCATTTTTCTAATTATTATATAGTAGCATCTTTGCGTAAATGTTATTCAAAATGTCTGTTTAGTAATCTGGAAGAAATGTGAGGTAAATAGCATTTTAGAATACAGTTAAAAATTAAATATAAATGTTTGTGAAGGTAACTTCTAAACAAGATAATTTAATTATCTTCTATGCATATGATGTTAATATAAAAATTTGTATTACAGGAACATGCTGAAATTTGATGAACCTTTGAGTAGCTGAGGCTTTCTTCCGTTTTTGCCATCTCCCCATCATTAAAGTAATGACCACCAAATGTAATACAACATCTGTAATGAACTTGTCTTGAATACAGTTCTTTTCTACACAAGACATAGTTGCTAATGTTAAAAAAAATCGGTATCCATCTGAGGTTCTTTTCTTAACTTCTCTTAGAATGATTTCTAGGAATGATTTTGGCACAATATACTTATTATGGAGGAAATATACCACTTAATATCAAATATGAAAGGAATAACAATCTTTGTAATGTAGGAGAAGGGCTTCAGAGTCGATTTCTTTTTATTTCCTGTCCACTTCTTTAAAAAAATTGTGGCATAGTTTCTAATTCTGTAGAACAGAAAGTTGTTACTGTCATAATTCATTAATATTTATAAAGTATTTTGAGATCTACAAAGAGCTGTATCCTATAAGTAAATAATCATTCACTGCAAACCCCCAAATATATTAATAATTATCATACTATGTTTAAATTTACTTTGTTACTTGGATTGGAAGAGTATATGCCATTTCTTTGTTCATTTAAACAAAACATTCAGTTTTTACCTTTGCATTCTGAAAGCTGTATAAAGCAATACTGCTTGCAATTTCTCTTTTCAGAATATGTCCACAAATCCAAATAGTAAAAATATGCTTTTTTTTTTCTTTTGAGATCTCTATTGCACTGAATAACAATAGATTTGGATTTAACTATTATAGTTGTTATAAAAGCTGAGCCCCTGTCATACAGAGATTTGATTTGTTTTGTTCAAATACTGCCATTTAGACAGGTATTCAGTGTATAACACTTTATTTCTCATTCTTGCTGTTTACTAAAATAGGCCATGATTTTTATCACTGGATACCCTACTGTAAACACACAACTTTTATTTCCAAAGTCATCTTCCTTCATGAGTCCTATGATAATCCTCAACCCACATGTTATTGATTTTCATTTCCCTTTGAATTTCAATTTTAAACCTTTAAGCACTGAGCCCAAATTAAATGAGTTATATGGCTCTTTATTCATCATATGGAGCAAATTGTATGGAGCAGGTCATTTATTTAGTGCTGGACATTTTGCTAGAGCAAGGGATCTGAGGGAAAAAAACCCAACAACTACCCTCTTCTTCAGTTTCTACTGTAATAGTATTTTAGAAATAGTTTAGGTAAGATTGAGAAAGGACCTTTAAGAAAACTTTGAGTTGTAATTTGGGAACAGATAAGCATGATCTGTAGAAGATACTAATTGTTAGAAATGATGTTAACTTCATGTTGACTAGTTATGGAATTTAATACACTGTTTATGACAAGTTATTAACCCAGGAGAATGCCTATTTATTCAAGAAATCACAATAAAACATGAAGAATTCACTCACAGGGAAGCAAACTGATTTTGAGAGGTTATGCTTAAGACAAAAAAAAAATCAACATGCAAGTGTTTGTTCCTGTTCTGATGGTGTGTTTGCAGTAGGGACACTTAGGCAATACGAAGTAGGAAAGATCACTATAGAAGTTTACACAGCTAGCTGAGTATCGCAGACAGTGGGTTGTGTATGGAGATAGCTCCCAAGGAACTAGGCAGGGCTAATTAAGAGATTTAGATTTAGTAGATTTTATTCAGAGTAGTATTAATAGAACCATAGAATCATAGCATCGTTAAGGGTCAAAAAGACTTTTATGATCTTCAAGTCCAGCCATCAACACAGTACCAACTTGCCTACTAAAACACCACATTTGCATTTTTTTTTTAACAGCTCCAGGAATGGTAATTCCACCTCTTCCCTGGGCGGCCTCTTTCAATGTTTCACCCACTCTTTTAGTAAAGAAATTTTTCCTAATACCCAATCTGAACCTCCCATGGCACAACTTGAGGCCAATTCTTATCATCCTATCACTTTCTACTTGATTGAAGAGACCAGCAACCACTTCACTCCTTCCTCGTTTTAGGTAGTTGTAGAGAACAATAAGGTTGCCTCTCAGTCTTCTTATCTCCAGGCTGGACAATTCCAGATCCCTCACTCACTCCTCTTAAAACTTGTGCTCCAGACGCTTCAGCAGCCTTGTTGCCTTCTCTGGACATGCTCCAGCACCTCAATGTCTTCCCTGTACTGAGGGGCCTAAAACTGAACTCAGCATTCAAGGTGTGGACTTACTAGTGATGATCAGGGGCACAATCTTTTCCTTACTGCTGGCCACACCATTTTTGATACAAGCTAGGAAACAGCAACACTCCACAATTGAACTGTTGAAAATTAAGAAAGTTTGAAACTAGTAAACTCAAATGTTAAATGACTATTTATTGCTTTCTAGAGCAAACAAAAATTTCTTCACTGTCCTGTGAAGACTGTTCTGCAATTTCTACATGCCAGATTTCCTATGGAATTTATTTTTATCAAGCTTTTCATGTAAATTGCAGCTGTTCTATCCTCACTCTGTGAAGTGCACAATAGGGAAATAAATCTCCAATTAGTTGCATTTAGAAATAATGCACTCTAAAGTTGGCATATCAGAGATTAGAAGATGCTAACACAAATGCAGTATCTAGCTGTACAGTGGGTTTGAATTTGGCGATGAAAGGAACATTATTGTAGAGTCAGTTGGCTGTTGTGTCTCAGTCAGAGGGAGTTTTACTTGACATTTTTATTAATGTAATGCACTATACTGTGCATTAGAAAAAAAAAAAAAGTGTCCAAGTATGTTTTGAACTTCTCTTAATTCTTTCTCATGAAGTGGTGCAGCTGGTGTTGAAAGGGAACCGTGGAAGACTTGCCCTAGTCATATTTTTATTTGTTGCTGTTGTCTGTGGTGGGGCTTTTATCTTCTGGAATTTTTATTCTTGAAACCAACATAGCTTGGACTATGTTCTGCCATTGTCTGCTGACTCTGTATCTCTCAGCCTAAATAAAAGAGAAGGTCTGAAGGACAAAAAACATAAGGAAGAATAGATTGAGAAAACAACAGAAGGTAAGTAACTAGTATCATATTTAACATACTACAGTTATAATAAATTAATTGTATATATTATTGAAAGCAAAAGAAATGAGACTATAAAGTATAGGTCATGCTGATATTCTTTGCAGGAAAGATAATAGACTGCCAAATTTAGTTTTTAAATAGATACAGAGCATTTGAGTATTGGTCAAGAATTTCAATATACCTCTATTTTAGCTTTGAACCTAGCTGGAAAAATCACCTTTTTCTCTCAGTTGTAGAAATGAGGGACAAGCAATGGTTAATACATTTGTTGCAGTTCATTGCTGTGACAGCTCATGGATGTACATATTGGTAATTTGCTTAGTAGACTATAATTTACTGTCACTTTTTTTTATTTAATTAGAATGTAATTTTCCATTGTCTTTAATATTTTTGCATCATGGATGACAGATTTCTTTCCTTAAAGGTAATCTCTTAGTATCATGTAATAATTTTACCCAAACAATTACATGAAGGGAATGCCCAAAACTGTAAGCATTTAAAATACTGGGATTATGCTCTTTAAGAACCATATCATAGATGTAGATTTATCATAGTTCTTAAAGCAATACTCCTTGCAACTATAATCACATTTTACACCAATTTGAAAATGGACTGTTTAGACTCTCCAGGTCTCTGTTATCATGATGGATGGATGGATGGATGGATAGGTAGGTAGATAGATAGATAGGCAGACAGACAGACAGACAGATAGATAACTAGATAGATATCATAAAACCCCATTTCTTTTGCTGATCAGAATATTATTACTGGGAGATATAGTGCAGTTTGTTTCTTCTCATCTCTGGGAAATAATAGTGGTTGTACAAAAGTTTGCAATGTTACCATCACACAAGAGTGTCATCTGATTTTAGATGCTTACCTTGAAAAAATTCAGGGGAGATTCTCTGAGATATTATCATACCATGATTTCAACTGAAACCAACATAAGAAGAAAGTGCTTAGTTATGCCGAAAGTAATTTTTGTTGCCTCAGTTAACTTTGTCCTGTTGTAGTAGAGAGTCATTAATCTTGAGTGCATAAGGTACATTACTCAGTAATGTTCAATGAATCCTTCTTAATTTCCCTATTTTTTGTTTCCTGTACACATATCAAAACTCAGTTAAGAAAGGAGAAAGCCCAGTACAGAGCCTAGTCAAGAACTGAGTATCCTCAAAAAGCCAGAAAAACCTAAAGGGCATAAAAAACATGAGTAATACACGGATTCTTCAGGCTGGTAGCTTTCCTGCTCTAAAAGATAAGTTAAATATCAAATCCAAAGTTTTCTTAGCTAAAAACTAAAAGTCTAAGAAACAACTGCAAGCACTTAGAAGTGCAACAGTAAGAGCAGTAGGCCAGTGGGCTTATAGGGAAAAACACACAGCATTTTCTGCTTACTTGTGAAGCATGGTGTAAAGGCAAAACCATCTGATCTGTACCTGCTGGAATAGCAGATGCCAACTGGGAAATAATAAAAACCTCATTCCATTTCAGTGTTTTGCTATAAACAGCTCACTCTTACAAGATGAATGGTCAGTTTTTCCTCACATTAGTTGAGATGACTATCACTAGCTTTAAAACGGTGTATACCAGCGTGTGTCTTATTTTCAACAGTTTATAGATGCTTTAAGTTACAGAAAGAAATATTACATTTCTTCACAATAGAAACATTTAGAAAACAAATGGAAAGCAAGTAAGATTCTCACTTTATACTTGGTTTGGACTCTAGCTTCCATAAGCTCCTAGGAATATACTGTAGCAAAAACAGTCAATTAGAGCAGGTGAAATAATTTGAAAATATGTCATCTGGTGTTTCAGTGTAAAAGAAAAAACAATGCCACAAATTCATTCAGTTTCCTCCCTAGATACTTCTTTTATGATGAGAAACTGCAGACCTGAACTGGCCTTGAAGGTAATGGAAAGCAAAAGAAAATATTTTCCAAATGAAAAGGGCAGTAATTTTCTGAATTTTTCCACTGGCCTGATTTCTCCCTGCTTTCTGGTGAAATGTCTTTGAGTACCAGCTAGTAAAAGTAGAGTCTCAGGAAAATTTTATTTGATATTCAACATTTGTCTCTTCCTTAACAAAAAAGATGTGACTTAACAAAAGAGATGATTTGGTCTGTGCTCTGATCTCGTTTTTCACATTCTTGGATAGATATGGATAACTAATATTATGTTTTCATAATTTTGTCTAAATTAATTATGTTAGCATTATGAATACCTGTAACCATTGTAACTGAGTCAGTGTCAGAAATCACCTATTACCAGTCTGGACTTCAGACAGAAGAAACTGAAAATTCAGAATGGGAAGAAGTGTTTAAAAGTATGAATTTTAGTCCACTGTGATTGAGGTCTGCTTTTTTCGTAGAATTTTTTTAGAATTAAAGACTACTTTGGATCTAAATAACTTTCCTTGGCCTTATTGCTCTCATATTAATATGTTGTTACAACTCTCTGAGAGGCAGCAGAGTCTGCCATGTCTACATTCGTTTTAGGCAGCGTCTCTGACTACACAAAAATTTGGCAGAGGCTGCAACCAGTGTTGCATCTCTAGACCACTCTGCTAGATCTGTAGTCTTTCAACAGATGTATCATAGAATCATAGAATCACCAGGTTGGAAAAGACCCATTGGATCATCGAGTCCAACCATTCCTATCAAATATTTTCCACTGACGGCACCAGAAAGTCATCAGGTGACTTTGAGATGTGATGTACTGAGACTGTTAAAGCTAGTTGCTTGTGAAGCTCATTTGTCTAAATCAAGGGGTAATTTTAAGAATGACAGAGGGCTAGGAGGTATCGCTTGTCGTCTTTGCTTGTTTTATTTTATTTTCATCTTTCCGATTATCTTGTCTGGCCACCTTGGGTAAGTCCATTAACCTCTTTATGACTCTGTGTCACTTCCCATGTGCTGTCCTTTTAGATTCAGTCATTAAGAGCAGGCGGGTACACACAGTACGTAGCACAACGGGGCCCTTAATGTTAATGCAGTAGAAACTGCAAATAATTGAAGTAACCTATCAACAGTCAATAAGCCAGTACAGAGCTACCCAATGATCCATGCCACTTAATACTCAGTCTAGTTAATGTTTTAATTATTTTACTCCCCCTTTTTTGCTTAGTGTTGTCACTGTGTACATAGCAATATCCAGCTTTGTTTCTGCATCAAGCTACTGACTGCTCTAGCAAGGTTTGAACACAGGGCATAGTTGGGCTGGGACTTTGCTTGAACCAGCTGACACTGTCAGAGCGAAAAAAACATTCCCTAGAGAAAGGATTCCCATTTATGACAACTGAAGTGGAAGTGTTTATTCTTGTTAGGTATTTGGCACCTTATCTTTCAAAGAAGTTAAAATCACCAGGGCTCTATTGGGTCCCCAAGTGGAGCTGTGGATTATGTGACCATTTGAAACAACACATGTGATCTTTCTTGTTGCAAATGTCACTGCTCCTTTATGTCCTAAGTTGTTGCCTCCATCTCGTCTAACAATACATCAGAGCAAAAATTTGTTGTGTTTCACATTTATATTGGATGTTTTTATGAAACAAAGGGATTTTTTTTTCCATGCTTTTCTGGATTAATGCATGCATTTTAATTAAGATTGAGACTTTGTGCGTCTTTAGTATTTTTGGGTTTAATTTTCCATTTTTAACCTTCTATACTACTAATTCTTGAGATTAATATTTGGAAGACAAAGTTCCCTTTTAAATCCATTACTTCTTCCATTTATTATCTTATCTATGTATGTCTTTAAAAGTACAAATAAAAATTCATGAAAGAAAAGCCAAAAAGAATAAATAAAGAAATGAATTGCTGGATTTGTCTGTCTTTTATGTATCCTTTATTAGGGGGTTTATTATTCTATTATTTACTGATAGGTTTGCCTGGATATGTGCTATTTCCTTTAAATAGTTCATAATTTTGTTAAACTGGTGAGGGAACTCTACCTGTTTGTTACAGCCCTGTATAAGGGCAATATCTACCTTGTTCAAACCAAGAGTTTTGCCTCACTTTGCCAGTGAATGAACATGATTTTTCTGTTTTTATTAAAACTATGTATATCCCAAATTTATTTCCAGAGAAAGGCTTAAATACTTCCTTGTAGTCATTTAAAAGAGATAGGTCCAGACTAAGCTTTTAAATCCAGTTTTATCATCTTTGTGGTGGTTTATATTTCTACAGAACTTTGTAAATCACTACTTGAAGTATCCAGGGTTTATATGCATATTTGCACCCTTCAGTGTAAATTAGTCACTCCGCAATCAAATCAATCTCTTACAATGATGGATCACAGGAGAAATTTGAGAATATAACTTTGAATGTTTCATATGTTTTTTCTGTTGAATAGGAACAAGTTCTCTCCTGAAGCTTCCCACCCAGAAACATTTGCACAACTTGGAGTTAATGAATTTAACTTAGAATAATATCACATGGAGATTAATTGATTGGTTGTGTTTGAAATGGATTATTTCTCTCAGTTTGCAGCCTTGTAGTGGAAAAAATCTAGCAACTTAACAGTATTTCAGTTTTCAAATCTCTCATTCTCATATCTGAGGTGTTTGTATTTTGAAGGGCAGGTTCACTTGTACAGTCTTTATGCCCACAAATAGAAAGCAACTGAGGCCACAAAGTATGGAAGACTGGAGAAAAGTGGTCCATTTCAGTCTTATGTAGATTGCTCGTGTTGTAAAAATATTCTCCTATGATGGCCTTCTCTTAAAGCAAGAATTTTGAAACTTTTTAGAAGTTCTACCTCCATGTTTTTTTCTAAAGATAGGTCTGGATGCCAGTTTGAAAAACTGAAGTCAATTGAAAATACAGTTGACAATATGATTGAATCCAAAATATGCATCCTATAGGCCCAAAAGAAAAAGATGTAGACCATTCTTTGATCGATTCACAATGAGTTGAGAGCCGCTCTTCCAAGAGGAAAGAGTGCTATTAATCTTTACATTGTGTTACAAATAAGTCAGGAATATTGCTTTGATACCTTCCTTCTTTATTCCGCCTCAGTTCCATTCCTAAGGACAAAAAGATTACATCCTATTTTTGTCCTTCTCAAAAAGTGTAGAGCCCTTAAGTTTCCTGAGGCCCAGCGGCAATGACCCTCATCGCAGCACTCCCAAACGTTTGGTGTGAGCTCTTGTAGCTGCAGGGCAAGTGCCAAGACAGGTTCTTGTTCCCCTGAAAGCCCTGCAGCTTGCTTCTAGGACTTTGGTCTTTTCCTGCAGCATGTGTTAAATTTTAGCAAACAAATAGGTCTTCAAGCTCCTTACTGTTTTAATATTTCATTATTGTCTTCCCTTCATAAATACAGACGTAGCCTAAGCATGGGGAAAATAGGAAAATCAGTAGGTAAAATATTCTGCCTGAGTCAATGGAACAGCTTTATGACACCTGACCTTCCTTTGTGACCTTTATTATATTATGGTACTATTCAGCTTACCATTAAAGTAAATTCTGCTCTCTGGTTGCAGTTCATCTGGCTTTTTCACAGAGATACTTTGCATGTTCTTGATTAAATTGCTTACAACAGCTTTTAGGAAATAAAAGACCCAGTAGTTTCATTAAAAGTGATCTACTCTCCTGCCAGCATATTGTGTTTTGGGCAGAAAAACAAAAGAGAATCTGAAGGACTGATTGGGCTTTCAGGACCTTCCACTTCATTCCTAAGGGCTACATGTGAATATCACCATCTTGGTAGTGCTAGGTGCACAACCTGGCTATTATTGGCATGTCAGTGTTTTTATACCTGACGTCAATGGATTTTCATAATGGGTTTTCATAATGGAGTGCAATTGGAGTGTTAATGATGCTTGATGGTTCCCTTTTTAATTACAGTTTCAAGAAGGCAACCAGCTTGCAACTAATTTAATGTATTTCATGCTGAGTTTTGAATCATTCCACTTTATTAATAAAAAATCTCATGTGATACTCTGTATATGTCAATACTTTAAAAACGAAACTTAATTTGTCTAAAAGTTGTCAAGAGAAATTCAACATAAATGCTTCTCTGTATCCCTCTCTAAATTAGGATTAGTGCAATTTCAGTATTTTACTAGTTGTATGAATTTCCTCAGTATCCTGAAAGTATTTAATATATTTTGATAATATCCTATATTTAACATACGAGGCCCAGGCAATGGTTTTAGACCTCTTCTATGAAAACTGACTCACTCACTTTCTTCTTGTTTATGCTGGAAAGGATTTTTTTGGTCACACTCTAAGGAAACACCTAGTTGCTTTGAAATCCAGAAAAAAAATACTTGGCTTATTCTGCATTTTCATCATTATTATGGTAACTGTTCTAAATCTTTATATCAACTTTAGGATTCCCTTCATTCCTTGCATACTTCAGAAATTTATGCCATTAAAATCAACTTATTTGGGTTCTATTGCTGGTTTCTGTGAGGCCCTAACTCTATGTTTATATTCATGACTATTTACCCCTTTCCCTCTGTTTACCGTAGTACTATCTTTTTACATAATATAAATAGCTGCATTTAATTTTGCTTTGAAACATGGTGGTTTGCTTTGTTGTCAGTTTTTAGCGTTGTGTTTTGCAATTACAGATTTCTGGTTTTGAGCATCTAGGAAAAGGCTCTTAAGCTGTTCCCCATTATAATGCAGGATTTTTTTTTTTAATTGAGCATCTACTAAGTTATTCTTAATTTTTTTTTCCCTACTTAGGTCATTCTCCCAAGCAATTTGGTTCATAATTATTTTCAGCTTTATGGAATTAGCCATTAAAAAAAATAATAAATACATAATAAACTCAGAATTTTGTTTTGTTTGCTTATTAGGAAGTATATTGGGTTATAGTCACTGGCAACAAACTTACCATGAACTATTTTGCTGCCCTTTATTTATGAAGACCGTGGTTATAGGCTTTTGTGAAAAATCACTTGGCTTAATTTTTTTTTTTCTCTGTTTGCAAACGAGATTATTTCACACACCCAGTTCAGGTATTTAAGCCACAGGAATGGATTGATTGTCCTAACTCAGGAGCAGCAGTCTTTTAAAAAATTATCTGAATGTAGCTCGGGTTGAGAAGGACAAAGGAAGTAGAGGAAGGACCTGGTAGTCTTTTATATCGGATGTGCTTTCCTCAGTAACCTGCAACCTCAGCCTAATATAGAATCCCATCACGCTAAATACACATTTTTGAGGTAGAAGAGCTCTTATAATTTCCAAAGTTCCATTTTGTCTCTGGCAGTGGGGGATTTTCAGACTTTGACCTCTTGGATTTAACTTTCCCATGACTATAGGATTGCTTCTGTACATATCACAGTTAGGTGTTTATGTATCCCTTGATCATAACACTCGGGGTGCTTAATGCTTTGTGGAAGATGTCAAACAGGGACCTCATCTCTTTAGCTACAGAATGTACCTGCGACCATTCCAGATATTTTGTTTCCAACAGTTAGAGTCCATTAGTCAAATAGAACTTTTTTCTTTTAACCAGCTCTCCCACAGAAAAAGGAGTGGGATCACACAGTGTTATGTGAGCATCTTACTGTCTCCTTCCCCTCTGGACTCTTTCAAAATAGATTTGGCAGATAAATGGCAGTCTCAAAAACATTTGGTTTTCTACAGTTTGGGCTTATATTAGCCAGAAAAACAGTTTCCCAGACAGAAAATAAGACTAGGAGTGGTTAGTCTGCAGGAAAGCCTTATTAAATGACAAAGAATCCTCATGGGAGAGCTTTTATAAATGGTAAGCTGAGAAAAAGTTTCAGCAATAGCTGATGTCATCTTAGATTACATCAATCATCTACAAGATAAAGATCACTAAGAGACCAGGCTTCATTAGTTATTATACTCACAAATTACTTATTGACATAGGATATTATTTTCCCTCCCTATTGCCCCTCGGCCCCTCTAAAGGGTTATTTAAACATTGCTTTCCCACTAACACTCTTCCCACTCAGTTTCAGTGGTGTCAGTGAGCCTACAGCTGTGTGCACAGACAATTCCAATGATGCTTATACGTTTCTCAGGCAACTGTCAGGGATGTCTTCTTTCCACATGCTGCAAAGTTCTGAATATATTCGGTTCTCAAGATCTCACTTAGATCTAAATTAATGCTCCTTTTGTTATTTTTTTTCCTCCATTTGTTATTTTTTTTTAGAGAAGTTTCTGGCACCAATGAGTCCACTGACTTTCCAGTGAGCACCTGTCCTTGCAGGTCCCGCTGACTGCTGTGTCACTGCTATCTGGGAGTCCAGATGTTTTCAGGATGTGCTCATACTGTGCATGTGTGTGTATATATATATATATATATGTATATATGTATATATACACACACACTTTCACATATTCTGTAGTGGAAGGTTCTTTTGGACCCAACTCTTTGTCAGGACTCGTAGTAATAAGTAATTTTTTTTTTACTTTGCTGGGTTTTTTTTTTTACTTTTACTGGTAGTGTTCTTAAATTTAAGTTGAAGTATGAGGTGTTGGGAGTTTTATAAGGGCTTCTTTTTGGAAAGCATCGTGTAAATCCCTTTTGAGTTAAATTCAGTGAAGAGTCATACTGGGCTAGCACAGAAACCAGGACAAGTACAACTGTGCTAGTACAGCTCTGTCTGGGTTAAGTAGCTTTACTGAACAGCAGGACATAGGAAGCTGATCAGAGGACTGTGCTAATTCAGCTAAATCCTTTTCCATTTTGGAAATGTCACATTTAGAGCTAGTACATTTCTGTGTAGTGCTGTATTTTGTCATGCAAACATACCCTGATAAATCTTTCAATTCTGAGGTCAGTGACCCATTCACAAATGAAATGACAAGTTTTTTTGCAGCTAAAACATCCAGAAGGCATTGTACAGAATAAAATACAAGGTGAACCCAGACCCATTGCCTCTACTTTTAGCTTAATGCTTATTATATATGTATATGGTAAGTATAATGCAATGACAGGCTTTTAGAGACTTCTAATCTACATTTTTCTAACTTCAGAAATGTATGAATAGCAGTCTGACTTCATTTTCTGACTCTAAAAAGCACATATCTCTCTCCTATGCTTTTAAGCAGTTTCATTTTTGCTCATTTGCAGTTTGTTCAATGTTTTTGACAGCTGTATGCATACATCTCAGAGCAGAGTGCTGGCTTTTATTTTTACCTGGACTGTATTCTTCTCCATATTCCAAAACTACTGCTCGTATAGAAGGAAGGCACAGCTACCTGCGTAGATCTAAAAAAAGCATGTTTATGAGAACTACTCAACATGTTTCTCGGGTTTTTTGTTCCTATATTGCCTCCTCTACACTCCTTTTTTATATACCTGGGAAAGGGCTCAAACCTTTGTGTTTTACCCTTAATATTAGAGGTCTTCCAATGAACAGGGTGTTCATTTCAAGGGAGAAATGGTTCTTATTAGAGCTTCTGTTCAAATCCCAAGTTCAGCTGTACGATCATGGCAAGGATTTGTGTTGGTTCTCTGCGTGTGTGTGTTTAACGTTAAGCTGGAAATCAAATGCTTTCAATTTTCACTTTCTGAAGCCCACGTAAGCAAAGGGATTTATTTCTCTTGATCGCTTAATTAAGTAGGATGTTTACTATGGAGAACTGAACATTCCAAATTCTCGATAGCTTAGCAAGTTTTTGGAAACCTTCTGATTTGATGTGAATAGTCAAACAGAGGAAACTTACCTTCTTTAACAAAATTCAGCTTGGAGGGCCTTTGAGAACTAATTAAATAAATTACTTGATATTGGTTTCACAGCAGCAGATGTCAGCAGTTGTGTGTGTTCCTCTCCTGTTACTTACTCCTGCAATGGCAGAGCTTGTAAGTTTTTTAATGATAGAGATAATATAATGAAAACAGGTCTTCTAGACCCCAAAATACTGCTTGTTCACTTTACAGCAAGCCGCAATCAAGCTTGCTCAAATTATGGAAAACTTGTCTGCTTTTTTTTCACCAACTTAGGCAGCATAGATGTAACTTTGAAAAAATCGTTCTGGAGGTGGTTTGGTAAGGACACAGTAGCTATTATTAAGCAATGTTTGTGCAGAATTGATTCTTGAAGGTACATTTGGAAGATTAAATTAAAAAATGTATACTGGAACAGTTCTGCAGTCATGAAGAAACAGATCTGATGATGAATGTACAAGATAATACTTCGAGAGTGTTAAAGAGAGGAAAGTGTTGAATGATTACTTTGTCAAGCAAGATCTGTTTAGTGCACTCTTTGGGGTTTGTGCAGGGATGATTCCCTTAGGAGAGCACTAGAGTCTGAAATTCAAATGACTGAAGCCACTACTCTTAAATGTATCTACACATACATGCACACACACACACACACACACACACACACACACACAAACACACACACTTGCAAACATCTAAACCTGAAAAATACAGTATTCTGTCACAGTCAAGGAAGTAAAACATTAGCCGGTTCCTTTTATGTCTCTCTTTTTTACCTCAGTTTTATCAGTAAGCTTCTTTAAAGTCTCTGGTTTCCTTTTGTGACATCTGTGTTTTCTTGATGTCTGGAACTGCTTTAGTTATTAGGAGTCTGTATTCCTTTCTTTCCATTTTCCTCTTACATTTACTTTATTCTTTCATTCTTTCTTCCTATTGTTTAGTCAACTCTTTTTCTCCGTCATCTTTCCCCTCATAGTTTGCTTTTTGAGCTCTTGGTTACAAATACAAGATTCAAAGGGCAAATCTATTAAAAGCAATAGCTTTACGGCTCTCCCAAAAAGGTGAAAGAGTTGTTTCCCCTTCTCCCACTCCACTGATTTCACCTGGAAAGCTGACAGTTCATTTGCACAAATAGGCTTTCTCTTTTCACTGACTGAAGGAAATGATAGTGTCAGAAAATTTTTAACATGTACTGCAGTCAAGTTGAGAATTACAGGAATCCTTAATTCCTTCAAAGATTGTCCATTAAATTTACAAACAAACAAATAAATGCCTTTGGTTAAGAAGACTGCCTTTTCTTGTTATTCCTATATTTTGGCTTCACGTGGTGGCTAGGAGCCTAGAGTAAATTTCCAGCAGAGTAAAGCCTTGTTCTCAGTTTTTCCAAGATGTTCTCAGTAAAGCTACCTACCTTGCAGAAATAATTTTATTTGTCATGTTTTCCCTGTATTTACTGGTGCTGAGGGTTGAAGCTGTGGGCCAACCTTTAGGTTTTCTGTTCTTTACTTTTTGAGTACCTCCCACAACTTCAGTTTCTCCTGTTGTTTCCTGTTGGGTCTTTGATGACTTGTGCATTGACTGTGCTACTGAGAAGTTTCAGAGACTCTGAAGTGATGCCTGCTTTTTTCTCTGAGATTTTTTACAAAATTGCCAATTAAAAATAACCTCAATCAAAACTGTATAATTTCAAAGTTCAGTTTAAAAGAGAAAATAGCATGATTATAAAAGTGGAGCAGAAAAAAAAATAAATAGGGGCCTTCTCCACTGCAAACCTTGATCTTATAATATGTGACCATAAACACAACAATCTTACCACACTGAAGTTTCATTTCCAACCTGGCTGTATATTTTGCCGGGGTCTCTAAAAAGCCGTGACACTGTCATTCTTGCATACCTATTCTGCTAAATTTTCTTATTGCATGCCTACAAATCTATGCCATTGTGACACTATGAATATACACATAATTGCTCTTACCAGAGCCGAATCCCAGGAATTTTCCTTGAGCAGAGGCAATATTCATCCTAGGGGCTGTTTCTAGCCATTTTATACTGGATGCTCTGCTGTAAGTTCTAGCAAGCTCTTTCCTGAAATCCATCAACTCGAAGGCCACAGTAATGCTTTATGAATGTAATGAAGCTTCAGTTATAAAAATCTGTTGCTAGAAACAGACTCAGAGATGGAGGGATTCATCCGAGAGCTGTACTATTATGCAATCCAACCTACTGCTATTATTCTTAAATAGGCAGACATAACCCAACACTGATGTCCAGATAATTACACCTAGCAAAACTAGTTTGTTTTTTTTTTTTTTAAAGCAGTGTGTTAATTAAGTCAGAAGTAACTTAGGGGTGAAAACTCAAGATGCCTTCTACAGGAAATTAAAGTAGCAACATAAACAAGTTATGAATACTCAATTTATTTCCACTTAATGAAATTTAATTTGAAAGATAGAAGGAGCTTCCAATCCATGATCCTTATAACCTGGTGTGCTATCTGGGAAAAAAGAATTGCTTTTAATTAGTAGTAAAAAGAATTGAAAATAATCAAGTGTGAAAAAAAAAAACAGCTTTCTTCAGACAACAAGGATTGTGTTACTTGTTTTATGAGACTACACTGAATATTTTCAATAATGATAAACCCATACATAAATAATATATCCGTAGCTTTCTAACATACTCCTAATATCTACACCAATTGTAAAACCACTCCCCATTGTTGCATCATGCAAGTAACAAGTGTTTTATTTAAATCTTCCCTTTCACCAGCTTTTGCGAGCCCTTCTAATTTGTCTATCACTTCTATATGCAGAGAAGTTCTTAGGCCTAATCTAAAATAATCGTCTAGGGGAATGTGATGCTAATTAACAAGTTGCATCTCGTTACACGGTTGACTCTGTGACCAGAAGTCTCATGCATGTTGTCAGCCACTAGGGGACATGGGAGAGCAATCCAGCTGGTGCATTCGAGCTCCTGGAGCTGGGACTTAACCTTCATTTCTATTTTTGCCTTCACTGGCACACGGATCAAACATCCCAAAAATCGCTTCCAAGCTTGAGCTTTCCATATGGCGTAACATGGCATTACCAACTGTGCCAGCAGGAGAGCTCTAATGGGTCTTGACGCACAACATCCCAATTAAGCATTACAACGAAAGCAGCAATTTTAGCTTGTTTAATAACAGACTTCACAGAAGCAAATCTTTGCTTCAAAAGATCTTCAAATAAATGTGAAGTAAAGCATGAGAGGAGAAAAATCTAAACACAAGTGTAGTTACTTTTCTTACTAATGATTAAACAGGAGAATTGTTAGGTTAAAGATGAAGATTTTAGTAATTGAAGAGTCTCTCCAGAGAGACTCCATGGACCTGCATACACAACATACACTCATATGCATGTACCAGCACTGGTGGTGTGTGCACTTGGCTACTGTACATGCCTTATTTGTTTTTAAAAGGCATACTTAAACCAACATTTTTAGTTTATTGTTGAAATTCTGCCCTAAGCTGAATCACAGAACTCTCCAGAAGAGGTGGAGTTTTATTACATAGCAGAGAGTAGTGGCAAATAAGCTCTGGAAGTAAAACCTTCCTTCAAAAAATCAAGCACATTTTTATTCTGAGATTAAAATTCTTGCTATCTTCTTACAACTAAGACCTACTTATTCTTCTGTATAGACAAGTCTACCGTGCACAGTAGTTCCCCCCCTTACAATCTGCATTTGCAATTAACTGGAGAATTGACATAATGTGGTAGCAAGAATATTTTTTTTATTAAAGTACATTTTGGTAGTGATATTTTATATGCATGCACACGTTCCTAAGAGATAGCTCTGCTTGTCTTTCCATGAGAGAATTCCTTAATTACTTTATACAGCTGAATAACAGATGCATAGCAACAATAGATCAAGAAAAAAGCATTAAAGATCTTCTCTATAAAATAGGGACTTTCTTGTGAGTGGTACTGGAGAGAGATTATAGAACGTGGCAGTAGTAAGCATGCATAATTTACAGGCCAGTATATCAGCAAGTAGATCTGTGGCTTAGTGCAGTACAGCAAGCTGTGTCAACCTGTCTAAGCAACTGTCTTTCCCTTCTGACCGCGCACTCTGTATACATAATACATGCAACAACATACATTTCTACTTCAATAGACAATCTAGGGGGAGATTTGTTGGCTTTCTCCTTCTTTTGAGAAAGCTGAGGAATTCCAAAGCAAACCAGCAGCACAAATAGGAAAGGCAGAAAGAAATACATACTAAAAGGAAGGTAATTGCTGAAAGGATGACTTCCGGTGGAGAAATATGTTTATATTTCCCCCATACAACACTCATTTCAGTAGCTTTGTTGCTGGTGATGATAAAATGGTACTTTTTTTCCCCACCACAGTTCATCTAAACAGCTAAAGAAATATCTGAATTCAAAAGTAACTCCATAAGGTCCCTGTGGAAGTTATTGATACAATATGCATATGCTAGCATTGAAGCATCATAGGTAGAAGATAAATGTTTAAAAATACATATGTAGAAACTACAGGTAGGAAAACATCAGAAATATTTAAATGAATTCTAAGTCGTTCTTCAGGTTGTAGTGTTAGAGACAAAAAAGCATCATGCAACCTGGAAAAGAGGCATTTGGGCACGACAGGTGTAGCAGTTAAATGATTAGGAGGGGGAGGTTTAAAGAGGAGGGCCAAAGGAGAACTTTTAGCTCTGTCCTTTCAGGGGCTTTTAGTGTGATTGAAAATTGTCTGTAAGATGTGTCTTATAAGAGAAGGTAAGTCTGATGTGGGAGTGACAAGGTTCCTTTGCTTTTTCTTTGTATGCCTGGTTTTCTTGGTGTTAAACAGAAGCATTATTTTTTTTAGTCTTTTTAGTTAAGCTGAAGTTTGGAACTGTAGTAGTTTAGTCTTTTTCTACTTGAATGTCTTGTAGTTTGGATTATACCCTAATGTTTTAGGGAAAGAAAGAGGTGGGTCAATTTGAGAAAGTCATGTGTTTTATTGGATGACTTCTGAAAATAGAAAATAACCCCACTGAACTGCATGCAGGCAACACAGTTTAGCAATTTGCAGTGCTGACAGAAATGCTTATGCTTAAGACAGTTCACAGTCCCTAACTGTTCTAATTATACTTGGAAGTACTCTATAGGAAAATCTGTAATTGTAGAGGTGAATTTACTGTCTTTAAGCATACATAATGTCCAGGGCTACTGTTGGGACTTGCTGTATTGGTGCAATGGCTGCATGCAGGTATAAAACACTTGCACTGATTTTAGTGTAAGAAAGACCAATGGAAGAAAAATAACAGATAGACAGGTTGTAGCTTGTTTTTATGATATGTTTTTACTGCTTGTTTTTAACTTTAGCACCTGTTTTCTGCCTGCATATCTTTGGGCGAGCCAGAAGTTCTCCTCTGTTGCCTTGAGGGTTTTGTTCCGTATATCGCTATTGCTCTCACTGGTGTTTGCATGGTTTATTTTCCCTTTGCTTAGGAAAGGAGTCGGACAACATTGCTTAATCGAGTAAATGTGTTACCACACTGTAATACACTAGTATATGTAAAAGGTATATCTTGGCACTGGTATGGATGGAGAAGGCAGGATATGCAATGAATATTTTACAGCAGGGAAGCTGTGTTTACTGACCTGTATAAACGTCAGGTATTTCACTCTACAATAATGGTAATAGATTTGTTTTGTTGTGCACATGCTGCTCAAACTTGTAATCAATACAAGCAGAGTCATGTGGCACTCCTGCATGTATTGGATTGAGTCATTCCAGGCAATCAGATTTACATTCATAAAAGTTCTTATCCTGTGGTATAATACCTGAATCTAATGTAAAATAGAAAGAACTTCACAGTCCTCTGAAACTGAGTGATCCTTCATGTTTCAGCCACCTACACGTGATGTTTTCAGCAAGAACTCTTATTCCAAGTATATGAATTGTAATTTTGAGAGCCTCAAGGCACTGAGCAGTGCAAGAGCCACCAGTGGATTTGCATTATCTATCTCCATTACCAGGGAGCCAAGGGCTAGGAACTGTCATTCAGAGGAAGGTATGGAGTCATATTCCCACTAAGTGGATTGCTCAAAGAGCAAGTAACCTTTGAGAACTAGCCACATAATTCTCAGTTATGCCATTAAATGCCCATAGTAGTCCACAATTGTAGTCCCACTCCTTGGAATATCCAATTCCAAACAGATATGCAAGCTAAGGTGTTCACAAGCTTGCAGTAAAGCGGAGTAGGCTTTGAGCTGTAATGTCTGGGTAAATTAACTCATGGTTTCAACAGAGCAGATGGAGCTGTTTTTGCCTATCTGAGGGTCAGAAGCTCCACATCACCATAATATCTCATGGGTAATGTTAGGGGATTGAGTTTGCTGCTGTGAAGAGTCTATAGGAAGCTACTTATTTAAAGAGATTCCTAGAAAATCACAGAAATCTCTACCCTATTCACCTCAGCCCTAATCATCACAAGCTGACTTTCCAGGGCCATGTGCAACTTTGCTGATTTTCATCTGTGTTAAAGAGCTACCAACTTGCCTTGGGATCATTGTGACGCATGGTAGAGGTGCTTCAAAAGTGTCTAGAACCACACCAGTCTTACCCACCAATTATACTATCATGTCATACGCGATTTGGGATTTCTTTTCCCA
Source organism: Coccyzus lansbergi (assembly GCA_033558105.1). Taxonomy (NCBI): domain Eukaryota; kingdom Metazoa; phylum Chordata; class Aves; order Cuculiformes; family Coccyzidae; genus Coccyzus; species Coccyzus lansbergi. The sequence goes on from JAUMJK010000358.1 coordinate 1,065,239, forward strand.
GGACAGCTAGACCTGGTAGTTACCAGCCCTGGAAAAGATGACATGAAGTTGAATGTATAAGACTTGTCCCCTATTTTTTCTTTTTTCTTTTCTTTTTTCCTTTATTTCTTTCTTTCCTATTTTGTTGTGCTGTAGTGAATTGTGTTTGTGCTATAGGTGCATCTGATGAGGGCAGGATTGATGGCTATAAAGCATTAACATGTTGGCTAGAAGATTTATAGGACAGTTTGTCAATTACATGATATTAGACAGCATAACCCCGAGTGGAGTTGAAAGCCACACAGTTCCATGCACAAAAAAAGAGAAAGTGGTGTGAAAAAAAACCCTCTTGCATCTTGCTCTCCCAGGACTCAAAATGGTCTTTACATCTGTTGTCTGCAGAAATTCTGTTGTATGTTGCTGGCCTTTACAGCCAAGAAGATGCTCTGCATCTGCTCAGAAAGGCTAGATCTCTTCTGAAAATGTTAACCCAATTTTGACAGGTGCACCTCAGCTTTCAGCTTCTTTGCAACTTATAAATGATGTTTAGGTGATGTTCCATAGATGTTCACTCCATGAATATCCATTCAGTAGCTCAGTAGGTTGTACATCTCTTGTCCCAGCAGTGACATACGTAACAATGGACAGCAGTGTCTGGTCTGCTGGGGATTCTAGCAGTGGTTTTTAGTTAGAGCTTTCGTTTTTCCTCCTCTAACTAACCTGCTTCAGTCATACAAAGCCAGATGATATTTTAATTCTGCTTTTCTGAAAAGTTTATGATAAGTTTATCATAAAGTTCTGATTACTTTAAGTTGTGACTGGACAGTGACATCATCTTAGAAAAATCTTCATTAAAGACATTAATAACTATGAAGTTTTCATATCTTTATTAGCTTATGAGGCTTCTGTTTTATGGACACAGTACTAAACATTTTCTTGTCAAAGAGTTGTGGTTTTCATTTTAAAAGACAAAACATGAAAGATGAAAAAGATTTAATCTCATGTTTGTTCTGAAGTGATGGGGTTTGATAGTGCACATACCTATATTTGCTCCTTGATGCAACATCACTAGTGGCAAGTTTAACTCCGCATGAGGGAAAATACAATTCTTTTTACTCAAGGTAGAATTCTTTTGTTTTCATGGCTAATATTGGATTCGCCTGTCTCTAGCTCACCAAACAAATGACCACATACCTATTTTTATGAAGGAACAAGCATGCACACAAAGAAGCTTCCCTATCCTTGCAAACTGCTCTCACCAGTATAGGCTGGATTTGGGCTTAAAACTGATGAACCATTTACTTTAGAGAAGATTAAACCACTGGGTTCAGAGAACTATCTTCCCCAGAGCTTGCATAACTTAGCTGATAAGGGGAACTTGGTTTTTATCACAGAATTGTGTGTGTCTGCAGGAGGATAGCTAGTCTGACAATTTTTACCTCTGTCTCCATGAAAGCTATAACAATTCCCAGGTGCACTTTGGGTCTTGAACACAATGCTCCTAGGGTCTAATGAGTCAATAGGCATATAAATCACTCAATACACTGCAGCATCAAGTGAAATGAGTATTATTTAACATGCAAGTAACAATATGAGTGGAAAAATTAGATTTTTTTGTTTTATACTGGAAATAGCAGTCTTCCACAAAGCTCGCAACTGCAATGGCAAGGTTATCTCATGCTCTCTGTGGATTAATGTACAGTTGTTCACCTAAAAGTAGTTTCAGATGAAATGAAAAATGAAAAAGGTTTCGCTTCCAAAACCAGAAGGCCAAAAGAAGAACAAATTCAGTGACTCTTATAGTAGTTATCTTAAACAGTGCAGCAAAAAAACATTAGGCTACAAGAAATAATTGCTTGGGCCATTACACCTACCTGTACCCCCTCCTACCCTCCTGCCCAGCTCTAAAACTAGTAGGTTATCTCAGTTAGCAGGCAACATGGGAGTGACCTGCACCAAACCCTCATTAACCCCTCCTGTGATGTGTCCTCCAAGGAGGGCAAGTGCCTCCTCTGACCACTGCGCACATGGAAACCTGACCTCCCAATGTTTTGGCAACCCCTCGTTGAGCAACTGGAAGCGTTCCTCTTCCCCTCTGAGATCTCTTTTTTATTCCCTGTGTTGTCGTGTGTTCCTCAGCATGGCAAGGAAGTGTGTCACACTGTATGTTACACCATTTGTAGCCCAAACGTTGCAAGTATTTGGTGCTTAAACCATGCTTTTTTTTTTTATTCCCCAAAATCATTATTCATCCAGGACTAAAAAACTACAAACTACAGGACACCCTCCCCCCCCTTTTTTGTTTCCCTTCCTGAGACAGAAAGTGTAGCAACAGTGTTAAACTTGCAAGGACTTTTTAAATTTAAACTGCCAAATATAAAAATTAATGAGGTGTGAGGAGATGCAAGGCTTTTGCATCTGTCTGTCAACAACTTAAATATGGGAAAAGAAAATAATCAACTTGAATAGCATCTGATTGTGTGCTTTATTTTGATCCCTATCTTGGTTCTGAGAGGCACTTTAGTGCACGGAGAAAGAGAGCACTTAATATCTGGCAAGACCAGCCCATGTGTTGCAGTCTCTCAAAGAGTATTGATTTTTCAAGGACAAAATAAAAAAGAAATGTTGCTACTACTGTTTCTCTTAAAGCTCCAGCAGAAAGCAGATGCTATGGTATCTGCAAACAGGTTTGGCAGCCTGAGATGCAGGCACTGGCAGCACATCTGGTATCTGTTTTTTTTGTCGTGGTGGAATTTGATTTCGTTTGCTACTGTTGACTGGCATTAAATCGAAGCTGGCATACAACTTTTTTTGCTCTGAACTGTGAAAGGTGTTTGACTACTTCTCCCCCATTTGTAGCACAAAGGTGAAATCTTGTAGGCCTGAAACTTCCTTTTGGGTAGTATTATTTTTTTTGGAATATTTATGGTTAAGATGGAGTAAAGAGCACTACAGTTTTTAATTTTTTTCCCCCCTGGAGTTTTGTGGTGCTCCTGAATGACATTGGAGCTACTGTTTCAGGGTTTCCTCTTAATTCTGTATTAATATACAGTGCTAGGTCCAGTCCTGTTCAATGTCTTCATCAATGACCTGGATGAGGGCATTGAGGGCACCCTTAGCAAGTTTGCAGATGACACAAAACTGTGTGCAAGTGTCGATCTGCTGGAGGGTAAGGAGGCTCTGCAAGGGGACCTGGACAGGCTGGACCACTGGGCAATGTCCAACGGCATGAGGTTTAACATGGCCAAATGCCGGGTCCTGCACTTGGGGCACAACAACCCTATGCAGAGCTACAGACTGGGAGAAGCCTGGCTGGAAAACTGTCAGGAGGAGAGGGACCTGGGGGTGTTGGTCGACAGCCGACTGAACATGAGCCAGCAGTGTGCCCAGGTGGCCAAGAAGGCCAATGGCATCCTGGCTTGTATCAGAAACGGTGTGACCAGCAGGTCCAGGGAGGTGATTCTCCCTCTGTATTCAGCACTGGTGAGGCCGCTCCTTGAATATTGTGTCCAGTTCTGGGCCCCTCAGCACAAGAAGGATGTTGAGGCTCTGGAGCAAGTCCAGAGAAGAGCAACGAGGCTGGTGAAGGGGCTGGAGAACAGAACCTATAAGGAGCGTCTGAGAGAGCTGGGGTTGTTTAGCCTGGAGAAGAGGAGGCTGAGAGGAGACCTCATTACTCTCTACAAGTACCTGAAAGGTGGTTGTGGAGAGGAGGGAGCTGGGCTCTTCTCCCAAGTGACAGGGGACAGGACGAGAGGGGAATGACCTCAAGCTCTGCCAGGGTAGATTTAGGCTGGATATTAGGAGGAGGTTTTTCACGCAGAGGGTCATTGGGCATTGGAATAGGCTGCCCAGGGAGGTGGTTGAGTCTCCTTCCCTGGAGGTGTTTAAGACACAGGTGGATGAGGTCTTGAGGGACTTGGTTTAGTGTTAGATAGGAATGGTTGGACTAGAAGATCCGATGGGTCCCTTCCAACCTGGTTGTTCTGTGATTCTGTAATATATGAAGCGTATTACTCACTTTTATATTGCACCTAAACCCTTGATTTTAATTAACTTCTTTAAGGACTTCATTCTGTACCCATTGACATTATTTAAGAAGTTCCATTGGCTTTCACTATCAGCCACTGCATTTGCCTGGGGCTAGATTCACCCAGGGGGAGTTACAGAATTAGCCACTGAAATATCTTAAGCCAGGAAGGTGAATCTGAACTTCCACCTGCCTTAGAAACACAACTGCCTGATTCAGGACTACTAAGAGAACTCCACCTGTGCAGCATCTGAAGCCTGATCTGCTGAGAAGCATCTTGTAGGGGCTAGAGACGGGCAGAGAGGCTACCTAGGAGGTTCAGAACTGGTTTATCAGTCTGAGGGGTTCATTTTGAGGGCTGCACCATACATATTTGCTGAATGTACCCCAGCCTCTCCCCCTCCCTCAACTGCCATCTGACATTGGGGTGTTCTGCGTGGTCTACTGAGTTGTTGTGGCTGAAAAGTGAGAGGCTCTGTGCTTGTGCACAGGTGGGAAATGTGAGCTTAGCAAGAGGTAAGGAAGAGGAGATTGGTTTAATAGTAGAGACCTTCACCTAGGGAAGACCAGACTGACCTTCAGTCTTGAGTTTACTGTTATTATTATGGGCTGGAAAGCTATTGAATAAAATAAAATAAAAAAATTATGGCAACAAAGGCCAGAGCTTGTGTCTTACTTTGTGAGGTGGAACAGTTTCACACAGAAGAACTGGAGCTACTGCCTCTGGAGTGAAGTGACCAGTGTTTTTAATTCATGTTTTGGTACTATGTGATAAAAGTTCAGCTAAGTCTTTCTTTGATCTGAGTCTAAGTCAAACCATATTGCATCTTGTATAATGCGCCTTGCTGAAGTATGAAGAAAGGTACAGCCTTCAAAGCTGAACGCCATGGGCACATTGACATTCATGGAAATTTATGGTTGTGTTTTCAGTCTCCCTTCTTTTAATAGCAGTGGATGTAAGTTTTGTTTTGCCATGCTAAGAAACTGAAAACTTCTTACATGCATGTTTGTGTACAATTGTGTGCATGTATAAATAAGTCTGTTTTGAGAAATGAAAAATGTCCCTCCCCTCTGGGAGTTTACTAAAGGGAATGGGCATTTCGCATATACTCTTAAGTTTACATATGAACTAAATAGCAAAAATAAGATAGTACTTATCCTAGGCAGCAGCATTAGATGTTTTATCTATTTGTCCAGGTATTTTCTGCAGCATAATACACTCAAATACAGTTCATAATTTTTATTTTTTAAAACTACTTTTATTACAGAAATGCACAAATCCACATTTTTAAGCAGGCTGGTAACTTTTTTGAATTGATGTAATATAGGAGCAACAGCAGTTGCTTAAGCATATATATATATATAAAAAACAAATATTTTTTAAAGTTCTTTTAAAAAGTGATGCCTGTTTTGGGAAATACTGAGAATGTCACCTACTGCACATGGTTGATGACACAGTTAGGTTTTTTTAGAGTTGAAATTATTCTGTGGTTATTGTTTATCTCCTTTAGTCATTAACAGATTAGCTCTTCTTTTAAAGCAACACCAGATGAATTGAGCAAGAGGGCAGAATGAAGTCTAGGCCTGTTCTATTTTTGTCCAATATTCATTAATCAAATGCACTTGGAAACAAATAGTGACCTTGATTCACTTACCCAGTATTATGCTGATGTAATTCCATCAAATTCTGAGGGGGTTTCTCTCCTTTACACCACTGTGTAAAGAGGAAAATCGGGTCTTGCATCTATCTAGCAAAATGCAATTTGTTTGCCAGGATGTCTGGATAAAATGTAGATATCACACAGGCAATATGCCTCTAGCTGCCGTGCTTACCACAAGCAGCTCAAAGAGAATTATTTAAGCCTTGTTTGCATAATAACTTCTGATAAATAATTCAAGAACGTATGGCCTAAAGTGTGGTGGATTTTTTTTTTTTTTTAAGGCAGTGCCTAAGGGAGAAACACTATTCTGTTCCAGTTCTAACAAGGAACCAGGAACCCCAGCAGAGTTGTTAGAGCTGTGTTCAAGCTCTTCGGACATGTTTTAGTGTAAAAGGTACAGTGAAATGCACAAGAGGACTTCAAGGTATTTCCTGGGGTCTTGTCAAAGAGGAAATACACCTCTGTGCAATGTAAATATTATGTGTTTGTAGTGAGAGGAAACTAGCAGGCTAGAAGATAGCTCTTTTGTAACAGGGCTTAATAATGTAACCCATTAAATCAAATGTCGGGAGAGTGGTGTTCCAAAAAAAAAAGGAAGGTTTTTTGTGTGTTGTTTTTTTTTTTTTATTTCCTCATCGCAACAAGATGCTTAACACAAGCTTGCTGACAGTAAGTGCTTTAAATTGACCTCTTTCTTTTTTCCTCTCTCTCTGGTTATCTTTAACTCATTAAAATTATCCTGATTGGAGAGTGGAAATGGTATTGCTTTCTTGGGCTGCTTTTTTCCTTCATAGTTTGTGATTTTTGGAAGTTATTTGTATAACCAAACCTAATTCTGTTAACCAGGATAATAACTTGAATTTACCTCTATCAGATGGATTCTGATACCATCGTTATTTGCATCTGTTTACTGTAATGGAGTTTGCTTTAAGTTAATACATAGCTGAATGTGGATAAGGAGAGTAAATCTGGTCCTTTCAGCATTGATCTGGAAGAGGAGGGGGTGTGGGGGGAGGCTGGTGAGGGAAGTAATTGCTATTCCTGTCAAACTAGGGGATATCATTGCCACTTAAAAACTACTTGTTTCCAGTCTATCACAGCGTTTTACATCAATACCTACAGTACTATGTACAAATCTCTTATTTACTAATTGCAGCAGCAATCAACAGCTGCTCGTTGTGACTTAGAGCACAAATCTGTTTGTTCTCATCCAACTCCCTGACCTGAATTTTGTTTGGTTTGTGTTGCCCGAGAGTTTTATATGACAATATTCTTTCATCAGCCCTGATTTTGCTTCTCTGTATGAAATATACAAAACCAGTAAAGGTGACACTGACTGTCCTAACAGAGGGATATATAAAAGCTAACCTGGGACAATTTATCTGCAGTTTTCAGCTTCTTGACAAGTGCAACAGCATGGTCATTTCCAGAATGTTGTATTCTGTAGGCAATTCAGGTTTATATTTGAGTTATCTCTAAACAGATTTTCCTAAAAATGGATGTTAAGTGGAACTTAATAACAAGCAAAATATTAGTTTCATGGTAGTGCTATGTACTTTTTATAGAAATTATTGCTCTCTATATTTTTACCATTTACTTTCTATTCCGTTCTAGTTCTAATATTATGCAGAAAAAGTGAGTTACTGCTGATGTTTTATTGGCTAGGTAGAAAGAGTGAGAATCTTAGGAATGGACTGTTTGTTCTTATCTGCTTCAAATTAAAGCCCTAGATTTTTTGAGAGCTTTTAATCTTTGTTAGGGTGCCTGATTTTCATGCACCTTTGAATGGAAGTAAACAATTTGGCAAGATATTAGTTATTCTTGCAGAAGGCTCATGAATGAAAAAAGTGCAGATTTGGCAGAAACACAAAGTGAAATGTGAATGAAATAATTGTTGAAGCATTTTGCCAGGCTCTCCCAGGCAGGCTTTTAAAATGCAAGTGTGGATGACAGCTGTGTATCTCCAGGTGAGGCTGATTTCGTTTGAAAATCTGGTTTTGTTCTATGTAGGCAATTTGGCTGTTTGAATTTCAACAAGGAAAAACAGTACATGTACCATGCTTTATGTTCAGTTTTTCCATGTGTATTTACCTGCAGAATTCCCATTGAGACTGTTCGGTTGAAATGTTCCCTGGAAAATCCTTTAGTATCTCATGCTGTGCTACTTTCGAACCTGAGCTATAACAATACCATTTTAATCTCTCCATCTGTTGCTGGTAGAAAATTAGTACTGTAAAATTGTATATTGATATCAACCTCTGCTATAATTTGTTTAGCATTTTTGTTATTTCTCTCTTTCTGATTATATAGAGGAAGTCTGTCATAGTATCTACTTATACCTGTAAGTAGTTTTATAATCTTGTTTTTTCAGGTCCTTTCTGCGTCAATCATGTAGTCCTGATAAGTAAGGTATATTCTACCTGTATCAAATTTTAAGTATTAGAGAAGTATCATTGCGTTCAGGAACTAGGTATCTCTTAGCACCTCTATAAATTAATGCATATGTGAGGAATTTTGTGTACAAAAGCATGTTTTATTCTGGAGAAAATCCAACCTTGGTAGCTTGGAAACTAGACTGTATCTTAAAGAGCTTGTACTTTAAGAACCAACACTTGGCTTTATATGCACAGTTATATTGGTAGCAATGGCACTGATGTCACACTTTTTTTACCGTTTCGAGACCTAATTTTATGAGCAATAACCCAGTAACAGGAGGGAGCAGGGGTAGTGCTTATAACATGAGAATGATACCTTTTTAGACATGAAGCCAAAAAGATGGTTTAAAGAGAAATGCACGTTTGTTTTTTTGTTTCGTTTCTAATGTAGACCTCGATGTCAAAGTAGTTCTGGCTTTACTGATATCAATGACCTGAAATTGCAGGTGTTGAGTGTATGGAAATGTTTTGACAGCTTATGACTTTCATCTCCTGATTATCATTTGTGTTTGTTTTACTTCGGATTAGCCATGACCCAAGAATAAGCACATAGCCAATTACTCTCTGGCTCAAGTGATGTGCTGCAGCTCACTTCTGTCTGAGCGTTTAATGCTTTAGTCATCATCAAAAGGACAAAGCAATTTTCAATTAAAAAAACAGAGATAGTCTGCTTTAACTGTACAATTAAATTGTAAGTCCTCCATAAATAACTACAGTTCATGGGTACTGTGAAGTCCTGTTCCAATATGCAAGGGAGTGATGAGGTCTGCAGGCTGCAACTGCTTAACTGACAAATGATAGTTCTCTGGTTTTTTTCTATTTCATGTGAAAATTCTTTATACTTACTTCTGCGAACTTTCTACCCAGAAGGTTATATGATGGAAATGCTGTCTCTTTTGTACTGAAATCCCAAGTGCAATGTGAATCTTAAGCCATATGTATATAACACCTTTCCTTAAGACAGGTAAACTTGCTTAAAAAAACAAAACAGCAACAAATGAAAACATATTTTTAACATCTATAGAAATCCTGTATTACAGACAGCTGCAACCTATAGGGATGACAGCATAGCCTATAGCGATGATTTTACTTGGAGGAAGCAAACACTCGTAAACAAGGAATACAAAGTATATTTGTCTGAAGCTCTGTTTTGACACCATGGAAGTTTTGATGTGTCTTTAATGTCTCTTTCTACTCTAAAGAAACTTGGCTTAACAACAAAATTAAGGAAACTGGAGGTACTGTAGAGTCTGGTTTGGTTTCATTCAGTATTTTTCTTTTTTTCTGTGCAATACCTGACTACTTTACTTGAATTGATCTTGTTTTAAGCTAATCTTGAACTGAAGCTAGTTGCAGAGAAGAGCTTGTTTATTTATGGTTTAGTTACATAGCTGTGTGCAAAATGTTTGGGTTACTTGTCTGTTTAGAGTAAATGAACTCTGTATTCTCTGAACATGGGTAACTGTGTGTATACTTTTAAATAAAACTAGATCTGTTTAGACCTGCTTTTCCAAGTTCAGGTTTGAAGTCACTAAAGAAAGCTGTTTATTTTTTCATGTTTGTTGCATTGGAGTAACAGCTTGAAGTCCTCATTGCCATCTAGCAGAAAGGTTTGGTGTTTCTGGACCTGGCAAGCAATAGATTAGATGGCCTTGTGGCGCTCTACTCCCATGCATCACCCTTATTGGGATCAACAGCCTCAAATCAATCAGAAGAAGAAATCTCAGTGTTAACGCTAGTGTTTATGAGGTTATGTATGGTTGTAATGAAGTTCTTGTCATCACTTATGCAAGTGAGCAATTCTAATCATTCTAGTGTTCTCACTCGCTTCAGGGAGACTACTCACAGTGGTTTGCTGACTTGAGGCTGCTATGTGTAAAGTGTGGCTGCTGGAAGTTTTATAATTATGTATTTTTAATTAAATATTTTGTATCAAAAGTATAAACTATATTTCTCCAGAGCAAAAAAAAAAATACTATGATATGTGATGTTACTCAGTTGAAGGGGCTAGAGTTGCAGGAAGAACTGTCATCTTACTTTCTAAGTGACATCAATTTGTGTGGCTAACATTTTAGTAATATAAAGCAAAATGTAAATCTGTAGCCTGCTGTGCAGGGAAGTCTACGGTTTCAATGAACACTGCAGGATCCACTCATAAATATTCATTAAACAGTGCCTTCCTGAAGATGAAATTTAAGTAGTTAAGGTAATGGAATAAAAGTAGTTGTGAAGCTTTTTCAGACATGTTAAAAAACAGGATAGGAAAGAGAGAGAGTATGTAGGATAAAGTATGACTTGAGTTTTGATCTTAAAAGATAAAATAAAAGCACTTTAGGGTTAATGGCACTGAACTACCTTGTCCCACAGCTGGGAAAGCCACATTAGCTTTGGATGGAAAAACAGTAGAATTTCCACCTCCCTGGACACATGCTCAGTTGCATCCTTCCATGGCATTATGATGTCAGGATTTTTTCATCTTTGCATCAAGAAAAGTATGTGAAGTATTGTGTAGCTCATAATTCAGAATCTGCAAGGTTGGTCTTACTTTTACTTTTTAAATTTTTATTAAGACCCCCAGAAATAGCAGCTCAAGAGGGGGGTGAATAAAATAGGCTCCACTGCAGATGGAAGTGGAGATTATGACTCTTTTTCTTCATGTGACAAAGGTGATGCACACTGGGAATTCTTCGTTCTGTGAGTAAGCGTGTGACTGGACGGTATGAATTGAGGGAGGAAAATGCTGATATTGATTTGATTGCTCCTGTGTGGTACCCTCAAAGTCAGTGACAGTTTGTGCTCATCCCACCTAGTTCAAGGTGTTTTACTGAGGTATCCAAATTAGGAGCCAATCATGTGTCCAGTGGAAAGGAAGTGAGCCAATGACACCTGGGGCTGCTGTTGTCTTTCTGTCAACTATACAGGGAGACTATAGCAAGTATGCTCCAATATTTGATGACTCAGTGTGGTGAAAGTGGTTGTTACTGCCTGTATGTATAATGCGTTTACTGCATATTTAAGCAGATGGCATTTTTGATATTTTGACAGGATCCTGAGTTAGCCAGAGCTTTAAAATGTAACTGCCAGTGCTCTTTCCTTAAAATAAGTGTGCTGACAGATACTACTGGGCTCCTAATCTCTAGAACTTGGTTTTATTAGAATACACTAGCTTTTGAATTAAGGACAATTCTCTTTTGCAGGATGAGATTATTATTAAAATAAAATATTAGAAATGTCCTTGAATGAGACTGTTTTCTTCTCCCCTGCTTTCTTGAGTCCAGCAGCTTTCAGTGGCTCCATGGGCTAAAGAACATGTGCAAAATTTGAATTCCCACATAAACACAGTCCTTGGTTCCCCAAAGCTGTCAGTAGTTCTGTTCCCTGCTCATCTTGGGAATCCCAGTGCCTTGGGCTATTGGTGCCTCCTGTGCCTCTCCTTCTGCACTTTGCACTCCAGAAGGTCTCCAAGCTGCACTATCTCCTTCTCCATTGTGAATGCAATAACCTGAAAAAAAAAGATAAAACCAGAAGTCTTTATAATGCAATGTGACATTGAGCTTTTCCTTAAAATCTCTCCTAAAATGCAGCCACTGTCTTATAGGAAATAGACAGAATAGTTATCAGAGCAACCTTTCAAGTAAACCAAGACACAGATGCTTGGCAAAGTCAGGACTGATTTGGGTTGAGATGGTCTGTCGCTGCCAGATCAACCTTGTGGATGTTCTCATCCCACTTGTGAAAGCATAGTGTAAGGGAGCTGAAGTTTGGAGAAGGTATTTGTGGACAGTTTGTGTCTCCTTGGTTGAATTGAATAATTTTACCTTCTATGCGTCAAAATTACTAGCAGTTTGATGAAAGAATAGGTGGAGTCAGTATTTCCTCTAACATCCCTTAGATTTAGCATTGTTGCAGTGTGTTGCATTAAATCCTTTCCTGATGCTTTCATGACTTATTTAGTCTGTGTTTGGGTAAGCAATGCACCTATTATGTCAAGCTGTATCTGGATATAGTAAAGAAAATGCTCATGTTCCTTATAGTTAAATTAATAACATGTAGCATTTAGTATATATTAAACCATTACTGCCTTTTTTGATACTAACTATAACTTATCTGCATACCATGCAATTCCTTAATTATTTAAGAAGCTGCCCTGGCTAAAAATTTAAGGATGTCTGATTAAATGTTATAAGACAGTGATTTTATTCCTAAATTAAAAAAAAAGTAAAAAAAAATATTTTCATAAAGGATTTATTATGGACAATATTTCAGTAAAAGACCTGTTACTGAATTTGCTCTGTTATTTTAAAAATAAATTGTTAGAGGAGTACAGAGGGAGGGAACCAAACAGGGGAAAAAACCCCAAACAGCTAGATTTTTGGTAATATTGAAGGGTGATACCACAGTACTGGTCATGAAAGCGCAGTTACAACAATCCTATCATGATAGTGGGAGTAATGTCACCAGGAAAGGAATCAAGTTCATTTTCTGTTTAAAACGCATTTATTGTTTTGCTGCCTGAGTCATAGCAAGAGGGTAGGGCAGCTTTTGCTATTTTTGATCTTGCTTTTATCAGTGGTAGCAGTAGCGTTCTTGAGAAGTTTGGAAGGGGTTGGAGGGTTGGAGGAAGTCCTGAAGCAGTACAGGAGTAGTTTCTGGTAGGGGTTATCAAAATATCTTTCTTGAGAACTGGTGGCAGCCAGCTCTGAAGTGTTATGCAGCAAGTTTGTGTATTGATGTGCTATCCTTCCTACTCCAGAACAGTTACTGTTAAAATGGAACTTTAGTTTATGCAAGCTTTATCTAACCTTTTTTTCTTAAGTTTTTCTGTCTTAGTACTCTGTGAAAACCAATATTGCTAAATATACACCCTACAAACCTTTGCAAAACAGTCTTCTGTACCTCTAAATGCACAATATGCCAAATTCTCTGTTTCTGTGTGTCTTCCTTGCAAAGAAGAAAAACAATGGGAGGGAGGATAGGGGGCTACCATAAGAATGCATATGCAGAGAATGTACCTAAAGTGACAGACATGTTATTTGGAAATGTTATCTATTAGTCTGTGATCAAAATTACCGTGTCAGACAGTTTCTACTGCCATTTTGAAGTTGGATGCTATCACTTCAAAATAATGAATCATACGTATTGAAATTATTAGAATAAATTAATTAGAGTAGCAGCTGTCATCTTCTTCCTGCCTCTTGGAGAGCATTACTGATTTTTGAGGTCTTCTTTTGGTCATTGATTTGTTTACCTGCAGAGCTACCATTACAGCTTACTAGTTGATTGTAGCATTCTAGCTCAAGTTTCTAAATTGTCCTTCTCAGCTGAAGTTGTATCATAGATTGGACAAATGACCTTTATGGTATAAGAACATCCTTTAGCTGTCAAGAAGTGTGTGTTGCATCTATCGCTCCTGCAGGCTTTCAGATATGTGCCTAGTTCTATAGTGCCCTTCCAGTAATAATGTTACAGCCTTGAGAGAGACGCTTCTCTATTCAGTGCAGTTATTACTGAAATTGGTACTCTTGCTTCATAATTATTATTACCATCATACATTATGTGATAGAATAACAAAATGTATTTTGAACTATTTTTTTATTGACCTTATTTTGCCTCTTTTTTTTACTGAAGTTCTTATTTACCTTTATATGCTGTGAATAATCTTTTCTTTAGATTAAGCAAGAAAGATGTACGCTTGAGTACTTAGTCTGAAACTTTGCACAAATAGTTAAAACATTCTATAAAAGTGCTGTATACAGTAGGATATTTGGTACTCTAGAAACAACTCTCAACTGAAAAGAATAAATACGTGTTTACTGGTTCAAGGAACAGTTAGGCGCTTTTAATAATGCGCTTGCAAAACGTCACATGCTATAGCTAATGAAAAGGAATTTACTTTCCTAAGCAGTTGTAAATTGCTGCAGATAAAGGGCTTGTCTTTCATTTACAAGGTACACTGCAAAAGAAGATAACAATTTTCAATGAGAACTTCCAAGTGTCTGATTTAGGCTTCTAATAGTCCAATTAAGAGAATTTAGCTTTCACAAATGGAAATAATAGTTTGTGTAGACTGTCTTTTAAGTTAATTAAGGTACACAAGTCCTGGGATGATGTCAGTAAGCCTTGTAGTTGTCAGTTGTTCCTTAATAGAGATGTGATGTTGGCAAGGAACACCGAAATGAATCTTGCCAGAAGTCGTGACTTATGCCTCACCTGGGAAAGTGCTGTTAACACTGGGAGCAATTTTGTGGTGGAAGGAAGTGACAGAATGCTCTGAGCTCTGACTAATTGGAAGAGAAACCAGAAATGTTGCATCAGTGTTTGTCATAAATGACCTGCTGAAACAAACTGGAGTGTGATCTCTGATCATTCGAGCATGTTAGTTCAGATCGTAACAGTGCATCCTCTGTGTGTTAGGAACAGCGTAAAAGGATGAGAACACTTCTGAAGTCACAGACTTGTCGCTGGGCTTTGCAGAGAGGCATGGTAAAAATGTCATATCCTACAGTGCGTAAAATAAAGAAAATTGCTCTCTTAGGACTTACAGGGTGCCCGTCTCCTCATCTTCAGTGTGAAAGCCACATGTGGGTAGGCTAACCATTTTCTTACCCTTCTGTTGTTTTCCTACATCAGTTACACAGCCCTATTTATAAGAGCTGTTAAGTGCAACTGTCTTATTGGCAATAGCTGTGCCCACTCACTGCTTCTGCACTCTTGGATGTGCTGTAGGAGGTGTTATATCTCTAGCTAAGTAGGTTTTTAAAACTTCCTGCCTAAAGAAATCCTTTTTTACTAGTTACCTCCATTGGCATCCCTGTAGCTAACTTGCTAGAGTCTGGATTTAAATCAAAACTTGTGAAATGCTTCAATGAGTTAACATCAAATTTCATTGCTTGAGAATTGTATACTGTACAGTTTCAGGATCTGCTTTTCTGAAAAAAATACTAATCAGTTCTTTCACTTCACAGTGAAGTTGATTGCATAAATTATTGGAAAAAACTTTGAGCCTAAAGGAGGAAAAGAATAAGAATAAAGTACACCAATGAGTTCATCGCACAGACTGAACAGTCAAAAGCAGTCAGAGATGTCAAAGAACAGTTTTAATTACAGCTAATGCTAATTTCAGGACAGTTAGACTGCTGGTGACATTATTGGTATGTTTACTTGGCTCTGAAATGTAGATGTTACTTAGTTTGAGAACATACTATGTGAGAATGTGTGGGCATCAATAGCATTGTGATTAGTACTCAAGCTGAAAGGAAAACTGAGCAAAGAAAGAATGAGTCACCTTAAAACAAGGGGAGAAAGACAGTGGGAAAACGTGGATAAATATCTATAGCAACAGACAGAAGTCAGAGAGAGGTTATCCTACTGACAATAATATTATACTTTTATTTTCACAAGAATAAGAACAGAATTCTAAAATTGGACCAGTTATTTCAAAGGACTGGACGCTCATTTGGCTAAAAGAAGACTGAACTTTTTCTTCTGTGGCTGCTCACAAAAGTGCATAGCGTTGTGTTTTGCTTAGTATTGCTCCACTTGTGTTTTGTTTGGAAACCTGATGTGGGAAGAAAAGGCCACATGCTTCCCACTAATTTTAGAAATGTTACTTCATGTCAGTCTTTCGGATAGCACCCACTAAGGCTATCAAAGCTCTGAATCAGAGAGTGATGCTTACCTGCAGTCAATCCACTTGAAGGACTGGCCATGTGCTGCTGTCACATGGGAGGGCTGCAGGGCTCTGAAGAAACACCTTGCCCCCATTGTGCTGCACTTGCAGCTCCTTTTCTTAATTAAGAACCTCTTACAGTCATCCTCTCTAAAATAATTGAATATATCTGTAAAATTGAAAAATATACAATGCTAATAACTAGAAATCTTTTAAAAGTCTGGTAAAAAAATACCAACAATGCAGGGTTCAGTTTTGATTATACAAAATATTATTTGACAGGAATAAATCTTGGTAGTAATGCCCAATATAAATCTGATGCTTGTGTTCGTAAGAAAATACTAATTAACAAGGTGGGATAACTCTCTACATCTCCTTTCTTCCTTTCAGTATCAGGAGAATGGAGTGAAGTAGCTCTTAATACGTTCTCATCCAATTACATTTATCTCTCCAGCTAAAATTACTCATTGATCACTAATCACGGGTAGTTGTTTACACACAACAGTGTTCGCATGTAGCATGCAGCATATTGAGGATTATTGTTATAATAGAGCCTAATCAATGAAAACCACTCAAGACTCTCTTAATGAGGTGATAGTAGAAGGTTTTTCTTTTGTTTACTCTAGCAACAGATTTGTCAAAATGGGCATAGCTGTTCACAGCCAGCAGGAAAATGGTTTTCAGCTTTAGATGGCAGACTCCATTTTTCTCTTTCTCTGTAATAATATTAAAGTTGAAAAACGATTATTCCAGTCCCCCTTTATTAAACAAGCTATTACAAAGCAACTGAAGGATTTCTACACCTTCAATTTTCTACCTAATAATAGTAAAATATATCCATTGTTGCCCTGACAATATTAATGCTATTTTTCCCCCCCACAATGCCTAAAGCAACAGGTCTCACCATTTACTTTGCTAGCTTGAAATAATTTGTGACTTTACATTTTTTAATTTTAAAGATGGCTTGGTTTTTCACTGGGTTTCACTGTGATTTGTTAATTCACGGGCTTGACATTCAGCCATAGACTAGACACAGAAGTTAACTGAATCTTTACAACAGCCTTTGGATTATTCTTGATCATACTACTATTTTCACTGAGATAATCTGTTAACTCTAGAACTCCAAGATACTTTAAAATAAGTGTATGTCAGGTATTAGGAATTTAGGTAGGCTTAATGTCATTGGCCTACATTTCTTTTTCTAGCTTATTATACCATGTTTGTGCCATTAAAGCTTCTGACACAATAGCTTTGATGTTTATTTCAAGGTGCTGTGTTCTTGGAGTTCTTCTGATCTTTGAGAGCACTGAATTCAGCACCCCTACAAATTGATAAGTAACATTTTCATTTTGGAGTATGTTTGTTTTTGCAGCCAGCAATGGGATGCAGAAATTGCCCTTTCCAAGCATGTGCTCTCAAAGGCAAGCTACAGTTGTAGGCTCAATCTGTTTCATCTCCAAACAGTAGGAAATCTAAGATGGAATAATCTTCATTGGAAGATCCTTTAGATAACTCTATTTAATTAGTTATGCTGAAAATATTCCAAACACAAAAAGAAGCTGAAACTTCTTAGATTGTGCAAATTCAAAGAGACTTTGGGGACATCCATTAATATTTGCATGCTGGATAGTTTAGTGTGCTGCTTCAATTATCGGGAGCCTGATCACTGTGTGTAATCATAATTTGTTCATAAAACTACCCAGGCCTGTCAGCACACTGCCTGAAATTAAGCTGCTTCGGCTTGTGCAGAGCTTATGAAAAATTGAATGGCAGTTCATTTTCACAAAACATGACAAACATAAAAGAAATTATGAATTAATTTTAAACCCTGCTTAGCAGAGTCTTATCAGTTTGATGGAGCCCTTTGTCTTGCAGAATTCTGGTGTCAGAGCTGATATGCTTAATTAGTATCAAGCATCTCAAAATGTCTGTGACTGACAGGTTAGATCATTTGGTGTCCTCCCCCAACCTCCCCATGAATTGCAGTTCGAAATATAACAGTTTTACTTAGGGAAACTGACTAACGTAACTTTCACACCTTTACATCAAATTAAACACAGAGAAATGGGATTGCTATTTCAGATGAAGGAAAAACTGGCACAACCCATGAAATAAAAGATAAATAAGATTGCATTTGCTGCTGTGGCGTCTCTTTAGATCTGAGTTTAATGTTGTGGTCCAGGAATACATCTCTGATTTGAGTGGGAATGCAGTATCTTTTTCTTTAGCGCTTGGGAAAACTAACCTATCTGGCACAGCAATCAAGAACATCAAACAGGTTACTAGACACATCCAGTAAGCTCTTTGCACGGTGTACAAATAAAAGAATATTTCTTTTGTTCAAAGATTCTGCGTGGATATGAAGGATGTACAGTATTAGTTAGGATTTAAACGGAGTAGGTACCTTATGAGTTAATCTCCAAACTTTTTTTAAAAGAAATATACTGGGGAAGAGGTGTTACTGGTGTTAAAATAAGTATTTGAGTCTCAAGCTTTAGTTAAAAATTAATAGATGGGGGGAAATAGATGGGGGAGAAGAATAAGAATATGTAAAGATGTTAGAGAGAACTGACTAGATTCTCCTTTTCTGACTGAAGTCTTATAATTAACTGCACTGATTTCCCCTAGGTAATTCCTGAACTGTGATGATGTAACAAGAGTGTGACATGACATATGGAATTGTAAAATAAGTTTAACATCTTGGAACATGTCCTGTCCCTGCATATTTTTGGCAACGTGTAAGGATATAGGAAGGTATTGAGAAAATATTGTGTGAAGTTACACTCATGGAAGAGTTAGTAAGGATATTTAGTTGAATTTGGACATTTAAATCACCTGTAGATCCTGTAGCTTAGTTTGAATCTAACCATGTTGCAATCAAACTACATTTGAATTTTGGATGCAGGTTCCTGCCTGATATTCCTCAGATAATCACAGTGATGCGGAACTCTTGGTCTTTGATACATTATGAACCTTTCAATAAAGACAATCCAATTTATTATTGATATTTTCTGGATATTTGGCAGGGTTTAGCCATGCCTCATGTTGTTTGTGGCAGGTTTCCCATTGAAGTCACTGGGATAATTTGTTAAGGAAGGAGGACAAGTTTAAGCCTATTTTATGTATTTCCTTTTACCTGCAAGGAGTGGGAGAAAGACTGAAATTGCCTTCAAGTTATCTCCAGGAGAAATAAGGTATTCTTATTTTTTTTTTTCTCCTCAGCTCTGCAAGACTGATTTTTTTTTCTGTCCTTCTGAATTCAGGTTTGGGTTTTTTTCTTTTCATTTCTCTTTTCCAGGGGTCTCCTGACTCTAAGAATCTTTTAGATCAACTTATGTTCAGATTGCTCTGGTATAAATAGTTACAGTTTAGACACCTGCAATAAGAATCAGGACAGTGAACAGACAGTAAAATATTTATGATCATACTGAGAATTATGTTGAGGTAATATCTCATAAGTTGCTCTACTCTCCTGAGCTGTTCATAAACCTTGCTGTGACTTTCATAGTCTACTACTACTTGAATATTCCAGTTGCACCTACTGTGGCCTTCACCTTCTTGCTAGGGTTTTCATGTACCTCCAATAGGTACATGAATGGGAATGGCCTCAACTCTGCCAGGGGAGATTTAGGCTGGACGTTAGGAAAAATTTTTTCACAGAAAGGGTCATTGGGCATTGGAACAGACTGCCTAGGGAGGTGGTTGATTCACCTTCCCTGGGGGTGTTTAAAGTATGGGTGGACAAAGTGCTGAGGGACATGGTTTAGTGTTTGATAGGAATGGTTGGACTCAATGATCCGGTGGGTCTCTTCCAACCTGGTTGTTCTATGATTCTACGAATAAGTGACTTCTCTGTTCCAGGTTGATCTTTTGTCTTCCTTGTAGGCACTTCATATCTTTTTTGTGCATTCTGGGGTGTATCTAGGTTTCCTTCTGCTGCTAAATTGAAAATAGTGTAAACTTATTTCAAGAAACCTGGATTATCTCAGCAGAGAGAATTTTTATGCTAGTAACTCTGCTCTCCCTGGAGGAACCTCAGCTAAACTCTAAACTCAGTTGTCACCATATTTCTCATCTTTTGTAGAATTATCATACTGTACAATTCATTTCTGAAATATCATTATTGATTAAGACAAAGCTTTTTCTTTTTATATGTAGCTGAAAGCATATAGGTATGTCTAAGAAACATGTTAGTATCAAGGAAAAAATGGTTTTTTACTTACCTTGCATTTCAAATTTAATAGTGACTAAAAGTATTTATTCATTTTATAGACTCCAGTATAAAAAGCACATCAAATATCTATGATAGGTAATGAGAATACTGCTTTTTTTTTTCTCTTTTTGTTAAAGAAGTGACAAAAATGTTGCTAATGAGGCACAACTACTCAAATCAGTAGAAAGCAAAAGTTCAGTCCATGTGCTCAATGCTAAAAACTAAGTCACTATTTCATCATCTCAGGCTTTTAATTTCCAGTGTCAGTGTAGGAATGGGTCCTGCATATGTTCTTCTACTCTGAAAATGTGCTACCCTGCATTTTTAGGGGATTTTATTTTATTGCATTAAAAATTACTAGGATTACATGACAGCACATTTTATTTCTCTCAAGCATACAAAATACAGTTTAAGTTTTCACACATATCATTATGAAACATTGTTAGGTTCCCAAGGCCTTGATGGAAGTTTCATACCTGCTTACCCAAGTGCACCCATCTGAGCTCAGTGGGGATGTTTCCTTTTTTTTTGGCAGGAAAAGATTGCATAAGACGATATTTTCCTATTTCCTTGACTATCTGGAAATGCTCTGCTAAAAGTGGTTTGGTTTTATTGGGTCACTACGGTAAATGGCATGCTTCAGAGTAGCAGTGGGCACTCTGAAATGGACAGTCTGGTGCTTATTATGGTTCTTTTATCATCTTGAGTGGCATGTGATTAAAGGGATGACTTTGAAGTTTCCCACTGCGGTTTTGTTAATGTACTTGTCAATTTTTGAGTGGCACTAGTGTAGGAGTCATCGAGTGGGTTTTATACCCATAATTCAGTAAACCTCTAATAAGGAAGCCTTTTCAACTTATCTTGTGTTATAATGCTGTTCAAACTTTTAAGGGTAAATAGAGAACTTAATGCAAGCTTAATGTCCAACAATGAAAACTGGGGTCTTCAGTACTATGTTGAGTTCCCTTTCTGCTTTTTAACACTCAGCAATTAGCCAGAAGATGTGATAAATTAAACTTTCCCTCAGATTATGTAATTTGATTTGAATCCTACACCTATTAACCTAAGTATGCTGAAGTTATGCTCCTGGAAATGTCTGCCAGTCTTGGCCTCAGTGGAAACAGTTTCTTCCAATCTCTAAACAGTCAATTTATCCTGAAAATGGAGCTTCCGTACTAAACAACAGGGAGTAGGAGAGGGCAGGACAATTGTACAGAGGAAGAGACTTGAAGCACCTGGCAAATATTTGGCTATGTAGTTCTTCCCACAGGAATGTAATCAGCTTCCTTCTCCCACCATCTGGAAGACAGAGTATTTTTGCCAGCAGAGGAACTTGCTCTGCAGTCCCCAACATGTCTGCCTTCTGTTCTCTTCTCCACAAAGAGCATTTTTAACTTTTCTGATTTCATAGGCTGATCCAGAATCCCACATAAGAAAGTGAATAGAGGTGGGAATATCGTGGGATGGATGGACCTTGATTTTTGTCCAAAAAAACATGGAAAGAAATCACATTCTGCTAAAGCTTTTTCCAGCTTTGAGAGTATTAAATGTGCTGACCGGTGGAAAATAATGGTTGATATTGGCCTTGAAATGAAGCAGTGCTTGTTGTTATTCCAAATTATATTGCAACAGCTTCCAAATGATCTGGTAGAATTTCATGGATACAGCTGAAACAGAATGTGGTACAATAGCTTGGGGTTTATTTTGTTTTGTTTTCCCATCATCTGTTACCCAGAATTTCTCTGTACTGGAAATATTTCCATTTGAAACCATGCTTGCTAGTGTGTCAAAGACGTGGGTCGTCTGAGTAACGCAGGCATCAGCGGTCTGCGTTAATGCATCTATAAGTTGACTGACCTGTTGCTGTCAGTGATCGGATGTGTGACTTGATTCATAATTCAAAGAGTTGATTTGAGGCATTAGTCCCACAGCATTACTCTTGAGCTTTCCTTGTTGCACTTAGTAGATGTTTCCTTTATTTTTAATGTAAAAATAAATTATAATTTCTAGTTGTTTATGATGGAGTAGTTTAAGCATACTTTAAACAATTTACCTTCTGTCCCTTAGGTTAGATGGGCTCTTTATGTAGCTAGCAGATTCTCAGTAGTCATGCAAGTGTGTTGCAAGGACATTTAAATGCACACCCCCAGGTTAAGTGTAATGTAACTGGAGTGTTCCAGGATCTGTTCATGACTGCAACAGAGCTCTTTTCTTCTTACCTGAAACTGGGACAAGGCTGTAAAGATGTTAAAACGTTCTCATGGTTTATCCTGTAGCCTCTCTGAAATGGGTAATAGTGGTCACCTTTTACCACCTGAGGTGCTTGAGGCTGGGATAAGGTGGAGAGCATGGAAGTTTGAGTGGTAATGTCAGAGTTAATGTTATAGCAACCACCTTAGTGGTCAAGAGAAGTATTCCTGCTACACTGAGGACCAGTTAAACAAGATTTGAAAGATGTGATACATTGAAGAAGGCTAAGGAAAAAAATGCCGTTATTTCATGCATTATTATGGGAAACATTAATCTTTAACGATTATGAAAACTGTTTCCTTTGCTTGTTCTTAATTTTGAACACCAGTTCTCACTTACAGGATTTTCATAAATGGGACAGAGTATGCATGATAATCAACAGCTGCTCAAATGCACAAAGTTGGTGTTAATTATTAATATTGCAAAGTTGAACAGTCTTTTCTTAAAAAAAATAAAGGTGTTCATCTCAGAGCAAAGCAATGCCATTTGAACTTGACCTTTTATCTATTAATAATGGATTTTAAAAATGGAAGGACAACCTTGTGAATTTTTAAGGGCAAGGAACGTTTAAAGATGAAAGCTGCAAATAAAGTAATCGGATATTGGCTCTGGGAATTTTTATTTCTATTCTTAATTCTTATCTTGTTCTCCATATGCTAGCTAGTTCTTAGGGAAGTTTATTAAGTCTGAGAGTAGTAATGAAGAACTGAATTGTTTGTGTTTGAGCATCTACCAAAGAAATGCTGGGCAAGTCACTTACTATCTTCTTGTTTGTTATATTTCCATTTTACAGGGAGGATGGGGCTGGACCTCTGAGAGAGGACTAGAAATTGAATAAAAGAATAAGACCAACAGGTGCTCAAATTGTCAAGCCTGAGCTGGCTAAATATTGAAAGTGTAATCCCAAGATCCAAAAGTCAGCCAAATCTGCCACAGATGTTGCTGGTTTGCATGGCTGTTTACCTTGCAAAGAGAAAATAAGGGAGAACTGAAAGCAATTTTAGTTAACTGCTTACTTGAACTGTCTCAAGCGACAGCATAAGTATCGAAGTCACAATGTCCTGAAGTTTTTATTGGTTCTGAACATAATTTTTATAAATCAAGTCATCTGGTGCCTGCAATTTTGATCTGATCTGCTGTTTTTAACCTTCTGTGCTGCAGTAATGTCTGAGCTATGAAATTGAGACATGTTTGAGTGTTCTGTGGGATGCAAGGCAAAAGCACTGCAGCCTTTCCTTACTGCTGAGACCGGTTTTACAACTACCACCCTGAAAATCAAATAGACAACATTCTTTTGCACTTGCTTCCCTCCTACAAGTTGCTCAGTGCTTCATCTAAGCTACCTATTGTGTCTCGTGGTTCATCTCTCGTTAGAAAATAGGGAAGGAATATTACTGCAGAATCAGTAAGTGCTCAGCTGGCTGCTGATGATACAGAAGGGGCACTGCTCACCTGTGCCCCCAATCATGCCTGCTATAAAACATCACATACTGGTGAGCTGTGTAGATTTAATGGTATTCTTCAAAACTGGATTAAGATAATCAGAAACGGTAAATGAAGTAGAAACTATGTTTGGACTAGTTTGGTTTTTGTTGTTTTTTTTTTCTTTTTTGAAAACAACTGAGTAAAAAGTTTTACCAGCAAAGTGACACTGAAGAAACAATTTTTGCCTGATGTGAAGCCTTTAAAATCCTTATATTTATTTAAAAAAATATTTTGAGGAACTGTCCCTTCAAAAGGACCTGTTAGATGTGTGATACAAAAATAAATGAGTTATAAACTTAAGTAGCTAGTGGACCATGGATAGGCTACTTTGAGTTCAGCTAGCTTTCTTCTTAATTTTGGGAAGCTTTGACTGGTTTATTTCAGAATGTACATCTTTGGCTTCATTGAAATAACTATGTCAAAAAAAATTTTAAGTTACTTATGTAGAAACACGAAACACAAACAAGAGTGGGGGAAGTAACAGAAATTGCCACAGTGCATTTAAAAGACTGCATGGTAGGTTTAGAATTAGCAGAGGCAATAGCATTAATAATGTTTTGCATTACTGCATCAATTACCTGGTTCACTGTGCAATTGAAGAATAGGTCTAATAAATTCCATCTCTCGCTCTTGAAGGATATTAGCCATCCGTTTACTGAGAGGTTTTAATTTGCGGAGATAGGAAATGATGTTTGACCCAAGTTCTTGTTGAATGCAAACAAATGACAAATATATATGTCTAGCTGCATTTTTTAAGAATCTTTTCAGGAAAAAAGGTTCAATGAAATCATTTGATGTCTATAATTTGCATAATATAAGCAATCTACGTGCATATTCTAGAATGTACAAAGCAGTTAAGATTTCCTAGTTTTCTTCTGCCTCTAATTCAGGTTGAGATAGGGAATACGAAGTGTGCACTTTGAAATATTAATGAATTTGCTGCTACATGTCACTTTAAAAAGTAAGTGAAATTATTGGAAATTGAAATATGAAAAACACTGATCTGACCCCGTAGCCTGGGCCATCCAATATAACATATGCAAGAATGTTACAGTCTTTACTTGAGTAAAGGTTTTAATTATTAATCAGAGAAAGTATAAATACTGTTAAAATAATTTTATGTATTCTAGTCAGTCCCAAGAACTATCACCAAGGAATTTGATTGAAAGTGTCAGAGCCATGCTGACAGCAGTTTCCTCCAATATAGCAGAGTTTTTATTAAAATTCCAATTAAAAATCACCAAGAGGAAGGTTGCTGTTTATGCTAGTTGTCCTGGAAGCCACAGGCATTTGTGTCCAGTAGAAAGATTTTTTTGCGTGTTAATTATATTCACATTTTGCAGCACTAACGTCTAGGAAGGTATAGAAGCACGATTAGTTCTTCGGGGCTCCTGGGTGAACTGTTGGTTTCTGTAATGGTGTTCAGACTATGTACATACAAGAGTGGGTTAGTATATTTAACAGAAAATTGTATCCTGTCATATGTGTACATTTCTGGGCCCCTCACCACAAGAAGGATGTTGAGGCTATGGAGTGAGTCCAGAGAAGAGCAACAAAGCTGGTGAAAAGGGGCTGGAGAACAGGCCTTGTGAGGAATGGCTGAGAATGCTGGGGGTGTTTATCCTGGAGAAGAGGAGGTTGAGGGGAGACCTCATTGCTCTCTATAACTATCTGAAAGGAGGTTGTAAAGAAGAGGGTGATGGGCCCTTCTCCCAAGTGACAGGGGACAGGACAAGAGGGAATGGCCTCAAGCTCTGCAAGGGGAGATTTAGGCTAGACATTAGGAAAAAAATTCATAGAAAGGGTCATTGGGCATTGGAACTGGCCGCCCAGGGAGGTGGTTGATTGACCTTCCCTGGAGGTGTTTAAGGCACGAGTGGACGAGGTGCTGAGGGACATGGTTTAGTGTTTGATAGGAATGGTTGGATTCGATGATCCGGTGGGTTTCTTCCAATCTGGTGATTCTGTGATTTTATGTGAAAGGATTAAAATAGTAATAAACTGTGTATCTCAGTGACCACTTATATCTATCTGAATTGTTTGTAAAGGATGTTCTAATGTTGAATGACCCTATAAACAGTATTGAAGCTAGGCTGTATTTTTGTGAGATTCTTGCAAAGTTAGTAGTTGAAGAAGTGTGTCAAGTATTATAAAGGAACAGAAATGTGACTGTAGTATTTAAAAGGTTTAAATACTGTATAAGCCTTGTAACCAGTGCATACTATTAAGAAATGTGATGGCTGGAGATAAGTATATGAGAGGCTAGTCTGTCCTTGAAACCAAAGGGATCAGGAGTATGATTGCAGCCTTTTAGGATTTGCTAATCAGAATATTTAGATGATGCTAATAATAAGGAATATTCTAATTGTGACTCATGGTTTACGTTTAATAAGAATAGAACATTTCAAAGGGGAACTCAAATTGTTTTCTAGCACCACTCAGGAAGATGCATCTTGCTTAAGATCAGGGTTGTAATAGCTTCTTTCCTCCTTGTGTTCACAAAACCCCTCTTGTCTGTAGTAGTCCTGAATGGTCCCAAGACTGGATGAGATTGCTAATAATACTGATTTTTTTGAACTACTTACCTCCCAATATCCAGCAGGAGTTGTGTATCGCTGCATCACCTCATGAGGAGTGTCATTCCAGGCAGCATCTTCAGGTGATGTTATACAGGCTTTTGCAGGGGTCATGGGGCTCTGGACCTTTGACTCTGCCACTTCTTGGTGATTCCCATAATATGTGCTGTGTTGTACGAGCTGGATATGCTGCCGTGCATGCTCTTGACCTATGCACATCACTTCCTTGAGGATTTGACTACCACTTCAATCAGCCAAGGGGAGCCTACACCAAGTAAGGTTGCTGCATGGGCACTGTTGTTGTTATTTCTAATTTTTACTGTGACTAAGTGTGTATATCCCTGGATGGCTTTAATGAAGTTTACAGCAGTTACTTAGCGTTATACACAGTGCTTGCTGTAGGTGGCAACAGTAAGATTTGCTTAAGTCACAGGTTTATGAAGTGTAGCACTAAAACAGCTTAAGGCTTCATCAGTTCTAGTTCTGCCATTAAGCATTGCCACAATCTGCAGAATGAATATGGATGACATCTGAGAAGGTTATGTTAATTAGTTTAGTTGAAGTCATCCCGTGGCTCAGATTGCGTAAATCAGTATTTTTAACTCTAAATTTAATATGAGGAACAATTGAAAGCAACTCTAAAATCAGAGCATCATAAAAAGGTATTGCTAACCTGTAAATGTTACTCTACATGAAGATGATGATGGTAAACAATATGTGATGTTATTCTAAATATCTCCTTATTGACAGATACATGGAGTAAGTCTAATATGTAACTTTCAGGTTTCAATTTCTGAAACCTACATGTATTTGTTATACTGCTGTGCAAGTAAAAAGTAGTAATTCAGAAATATATTACACAAATTTGGATGTTATGAACTTGAATTTTTTAGAAATGAAATTTTGTCCTTTTAGCTCAGAATTAGATCTTGATATGGAATTATTTCATTATTTCAGGGTTTGTTTTTATCTGTTTCAGAAGAGATGATCTACTCAGTTGACCTAGTCTACTGCATGATTACAAGTACAATGCATATTGTTGCTTTTGAGATATTTATATACACTGCTTTCTCTATGGTATCATGTGGAAGCCCCAGGTTAACTTTATTTTAACAGGTGATTCTCCCTCTGTACTCAGCACTGGTGAGGCTGCTTCTTGAATCCTGTGTCCAGTTCTGGGCCCCTCACCACAAGAAGGGTGTTGAGGCTCTGGAGCAAGTCCAGAGAAGAGCAACAAAGCTGGTGAAGGGGTTGGAGAACAGAACCTATGAGGAGCGGCTGAGAGAGCTGGTGTTGTTTAGACTGGAGAAGAGGAGGCTGAGAGGAGACCTCATTACTCTCTACAACTACCTGAAGGGAGGTTGTAGAGAGGAGGGAGCTGGCCTCTTCTCCCAGGTGACAGGGGACAGGACAAGAGGGAATGGCCTTAAGCTCTGCCAGGGGAGATTTAGGCTGGAGATTAGGAGGAAGTTCTTCACACAGAGGGTCATTGGGCATTGGAATAGGCTGCCCAGGGAGGTGGTTGATTCACCTTCCCTGGAGGTGTTTAAGGCACGGGTGGATGAGGTCTTGAGGGACTTGGTTTAGTGTTAGATAGGAATGGTTGGACTAGAAGATCTGATGGGTCCCTTCCAACCTGGTTGTTCTATGATTCTATGATTTTATCTTTGGAGTTATTTTGAACGTCCCAGCCATCCATTATAGAGTCTTTGCATTAAAAAATAAAATTAAAAAAATCAGAAGATTCCTCCGACCCCTTAAGAAGCCCCTTAATCACTGAAATAGGTGAGAAAGTTGATAAAGAAAAGACAATATCATTCTACATATCTCTTAACAGTTAGGAGCTGCAGCATGACAGTGTGCAGCGTTTATATATTATGAAACTACAGTAAGAATTTATGATGCTCAAAGGAAATTAAATGTAGGAATGGAACAAATAGAATTAAAATAAACTTAAAATTCTAGTTATTTTGTTTTATGCCCCACGATTTCACTCATCATAACACCAAGAGATATAAATGT
Organism: Coccyzus lansbergi; assembly: GCA_033558105.1. Lineage (NCBI taxonomy): Eukaryota > Metazoa > Chordata > Aves > Cuculiformes > Coccyzidae > Coccyzus > Coccyzus lansbergi. The sequence goes on from JAUMJK010000358.1 coordinate 1,093,559, forward strand.
GAATCGAGAACCTGCTGTTGTAAAGAGCATAAAGTCTAAGCCAGCAAGTGTGCTAGGATATATTTGAATATCATTGAAAATGTGATTGCAGCATGTTTAGACACAACTCTGCATTATTTATGAACAGTGATAGTAATGATGGAACAACTGAAGTTTCATGTAAGATTATGGAATAACACTGTGAAACCCTAAGATTAATTAGTTGACCAGTTTGTGCTACATCATCATCACTGAATTTCTACCTAAAGGAGTTCAATAAAGCTGTTTCAGGTAGCCCATGTGCCCTTGTAAAGTCACAGAAAGAAGAGATTTCAAGTGGAGCTGAAATCTTGTTCAGACGCAATGTCATTTGCATACAAGATTATGTAAAAGTAATTGACGATACAAGCCATAGGAGCTGCACAGAGAAGCCTCTGAAGATCCACTGAAAAGGGGGATCAAACTGGCAGTAGAATCCTGACAGGACAGGTTAAAATAAGTAAAGGACTTCATGAAGTCATTATTATATTTTAAAAGTTCATTGTTGTTTAATCACTGTAGCAGCTACTGTACAAACACATTTGTAAGCCATAGCACTACCAACTGAGGCTTTAGGAAGCAAATCTGTGTAATCCTCTGAGGACTTCAGTACTGCATTGCTGCTTGCTGAGCCACTTACACTTTCATGCATGTTTTGTAGAATAAAGATACATAAGAACTGGTGAATTCAGACCGAAGTCTTAAATAGGATTTCAACCTTTGGCAAGCTGTCCCACCCAGGTCTATGCTGTAGCTTTAAACCCTGAACACTTGGTATAGGCACAGTTTAAAGAATTTATTGGATTGAACCTTTCAGAAGCCAGCTAATGCAAGAAGGGTTTAGCTATCTAAGACATAGTGATATCCCTGTGTCAATTTTGATATCTATCTATCTATCTGTCATCTTGGGGGTTTGACTTGTTTCACCTTGGTTTAAACCATTGTTTTAAAGGTAGTGACTGTCAGTATACGTCTTCTCTGTGCCAATGTATGTGAGGATGACTGTCTGTTAGCTTAACAGGCATGACCTGTGTAGTCTGCCATAGAAATGTTTGTCTGTCTGAAAAAAACAACCTGGTAGGAGGGTTTGTTAAAAAAAATAATAATTTGTCAATTTTTCTTTTTGGTTTGATAAATGCCTTGCCTGGATTGAGTTTCTAATTAAGCTTGGTTTTGTATTGGGATGTTTATTTCACACAGAGATTATTTCCAGTAATGCATCTCAGATAAACAGGAGACAGCAAACCTCAGACAAATCCATCACTTATTCTGGCACTATCAATCACTTTATAAGCTAATGCACAAAATCTCCCAAGACAAACATTTAACTGTTCAATGTGTTACTGCATGTCAACTGTTGATAGAGAGGTTTTTTAATGATTTTGGATGTGTCATGCTCCACTTAAAATTCTTTAACATTTCCATTGATAAATAATGAGGCATAACTGTCATTTGCATGAATGGAAGCTGTAATTATAAATGTACTTATGGCCTGTGTTGAAGTCAGGAATGTGAAGAGGGATGTTTTCTAATGCAGAAATATAAATAATGGTTATAAATGTTCCCTCTTTAACATGGAAATTATATTTCATAGCATGTGAGATGCGTTTTTTAAAAAAATAATAGTATTAGGTGGCTGAATTTTTAATATTTACTATGTTGCATTTGAATTGTTGATTATGTAAATAATTTTGGGAAGAGTGATGTATCCATTTATCAAATATGAGAAATGAGTGTGAGAATTGGCTTGGCAAATTCCAGATTTAGATAATAACGAAGACTAGCATCATTGCAGAGCAGTCTGCAGCTTTGCATGGCCATAACTTCATTCATATTTTTTGTGATTATCTTTGGATTATCTCATGTAGCTTAAAAAAGGTAAAGTCATCATCAAAGCATGAAGTAACTTTTAAGCTGATCAAAAGTTGCAATTGGCTTTCCACTGGAAATTAAAGGACTCTAATTTTTTTCTTTTTTGAGACTTCACTGTGAAATTAAATTGTTAAATTCTATTTAGGTAATGCTGAAGATCACAAAGAGCCTTTGTGATCTTCACACTTGAGTCTTCTGTCTGTGGGAGTGAATGCAGTAAAAGCCATGGCTGAGGTAACAATCCTCTTCTTGCAGATAAGCAGCTAGCTGAATAGCTCTCAGCTTTCTCTTTCTGTGGTGGAGTGTCTCTGACATGTTTGGAGACTAGCAGCCCACTGAAAACTCTGACTTAAGAAATGGAATTTGGATGCTTTCGTGAAAAACTAGGATATGTTCCAAATAGAGATGATCTGAATATAAAAATGTACTGATGTGCAGTAATAAAAGCACCGAGAAAAATATTAAATTGTTAAGATGCCACACGGTTTTGATTCAGTTTACAATCACTTGGGTAGGAAATGCTTAAATCTTTATCAGCCACCAAAATACATGGGCAGCTGGGTGGCTGCTGGAGATGGTGAGATGCTCTAAGATTAATTAATTTGCAACCCACCAAGATCGACAGCTGTACTGTGACACTTTCCAAAATGAAGGTACAGAGGTGCATCAGCCACTTGTTTTGTGTGGGCATTATTTAAGGCATTTACTAGACTGGAGCAGGCTTTAACTTAGCCAGAGGCTCATAAAATATCCTGAGGCAATACACATTTTACAAGTGCATCTCTTGGTTACTGAAGAAGTGGGAGTGCCTGATGGTTCCAGTCATAATCCGGAAAGATAATATGAACTCTTTCCCCTAAATTTTTGTGATTCAAGTTATGTCTTCCCTCTCAAACACCTCATTGATATCTTTACCTGAAGAACACAGAGATCATTCCATATAGTTTCTAATTAATATAACGTGATTGTTCAATGAAAAATGTATTTCTTGAGTTAAATTTGATGAAATGAATGGAATAGTTGATGCTATTTGAGTATTTATTTTTTATTTTTCTTACTGATTCATATTATCCTGCTTATATCAGCAGTACTTTGCAAGTACCATGAGTTTATGTGGTCACAGGTGGATTTATCAGATTCCCTTTTAAAATGTATCTACTTTTATTGTTCTGATGTTCTTGATGTAGATGATCTGTAACGAAATTGGCTAAGTGATTAACAGGTAGAATCCATCCTGTAGCCAGATGGTGTACTTTGTATTCTGTATACTAGAGTTGGCACTGTGGGTAAGATGTTATAATAAAAGCCAATAACTAAAAAAGGCTGGGTTTGTCTCAACTAAATATTGTAAAAAAAGGTCATGTATAAAAAGTATTATTTAACTACGCTTCATACTACCAGCATTGGAATTAATAATCTTTAGTTTTTATAATGCTGCTATGAAACACATTTTAACAAAAAATATTTATTGGTATTCCTTAAAGTAATTTCAAAATAAGCAGTATACTCACTCTCCTGTGACAACTACAACTTAATTTCCACTTCTGTGTTCAATACTGGCTTCCCTGATTTTTTTTTTTAAATTATAGTCAATGCTGCTTAAAGTTCCTTCAAATACAGACTGCGGAACTTGCTTATATTTTTTGCTGAAATTTTTTTACACAATTAAAATTACAGTAGTAATTTAGCATGTATTTATTAATTATCAATTTATCTTTGGTGCCTAGACTCTTTGGATTATGTATGCTATTCATAAACAAAAGAGATTTGGGGTCACTTTAATTAGGAACAAGGAAGTAAATTACTGAACTACAAAGTACTGCCTGAATCTTATTTGCAGTTCCTTGCAAACTTCTCTGGAGAAGTTGTTGCTAAGAAACACCCTCAAGTATATAGCTGCTCCACAGCAGCTTCTCTTTTACTCTTTCTAACACGTTCAATATGTAAAATAAAAAAAAAAATTAAAGTATTTTTAACAGGTGTCTGTGTGCTTCCAGTTTTTAAAGAATGGGCATAGTTACTGGATGTTGTACAAATGAATAAATTATGGCACTGTGGAAACATAAGGAACATATAATCCCTTATGTTTAAAAAGTAGTTGTGGTGACTTAGATTGTTGGAACAATTCCTCAACACTAAAGAATTACATTTCCAGTTTCCTAAATACATTCTATTTGATTTGATGCATGCACTGGCAGAATAATTGATTGGCACTGAGATCACTAAGCAAAGAGTGAGCTAACAGAATCAGATTAATGAAAACATATGGTAATTACAACTGTGAAAAGCAACTTAGAATTTATGATGTTGCCTTGGGCCAAATAATCAGATGTGCTATCAATGAACAATTAGAGTTGATAAAAGTAATCTTGTATGTATAAGATTACCATGCATGGTTACGGATGTGTTTTAAATGGAAGATATATTGGAAATTTCCTGCCTAAAATATGCATGACATGTAAACACATTGTTTATAACAAATAAAATCAAATCAATTCCTGTGGAACACTTCATGGCAGAAGATCAAAGTTTATGTATGCTTTTCATTTAAAATCTATAAAAGATTAATTTCATGCCCTTTATTATACTATATTAATTGGTTTCCCTAATAAGTCTGTTATTAATGAAGATTCCTATAATGGCTGTCAAAATACCACTATATTAATAATGGCAAAAAAAATTAACTCTGTAGCTATGGAAAACCTCTATATTTTGCAAGGGTAGAAAAAAAATCATATGTGATAAAATAGAAGTGAGAGATATCCACCATGTATAATTTAAAAATCAGTTCCTGAGGGCAGGTAGTTCTGAAGAGCCAGTGCTTTGGGAACTGCATATCTTTCTTTCTCCGATATCTCCAGCACAAAGTAGGGGTCCAAAACCTGTTCAGAAATATAATGGAACATTCACAGAACTATATCTTGCCCAGCTTTGATATGGAACAGTGATAGAGAAAATACAGGGGAAAAGGAGGAAATAAAGATGACTACATGGTGGTTATTTTAATAACAGAAAAATTACTGTTAATTATCCTCTAAATGTATTTAGAAAAACTGCAGTTTCTTCATTTTCTTTTGAAGTCTCCTTAATTGCAAAACAAAATTGAAGAACGAGTTTTGTGTAACTTATGGGATGTGTGAGATGTCCCTGCCTATGGCAGGATGGTTGCAACTGGATAATCTTTAAGGTCCCGTCCAACCCTAATTATTCTATAATTCTATGATTGTAACCTTGTGCAAATACATGACCTTGCATGTTTGTGCAAGGGATATCCATAAACTGTAGGATTGGTATCTTATTTAGGCTTAGCAAGAGTTTGAACTGATATAGATTCAGATGTTGAGCACGATACTGTAATCTCACATCATGCAGGAAATCATCTTACTGAAGTGAATAATAAAGGTTTCAATGTCATTATTCTAATGCAGCTGGGACTGCAACTGGACTCATGAAGCTTTCAGAAAGAGATGCAATTTATCCTAACTTTTCCTACATCATTTAGGTGCCTGTAATCTTAAGGAATATGATTCTCTAACTTCCAAATCTAGCTTAGCCTTTAATAATAAGCAAAATTATATTAACACTGGATCAAGCATTCACTTCAGCAAGATTATTATCTCAGTTGCTTGTAATTTTCTCTTCTTGAGTATTAGACTCTTCCAGCACCACATTCTAAAGCTTGAATTTTTCCTGCAACAAGGTCTGGATGTACTGTGATATTACAATGTAGTAGTCACTTTCTCATCACAGGAACTATGCTGTAGCGCTACAGGAGCTTTTATTTGTACTGGAACAATCAAACAGAAAGATGTAAAATTCAGGGATCCCCAAAGAGTATCATTGGTACAGATAGAATTCCTTCATTAAATCTCCTTAATATTCAAATGCAAGTGAGTAGTCAAGGGAAAAAACAAGGAAGAGAAAAGAAAGCTTAAACAGAATTTAAAAATTGTGACACTCATGCTCTGCTTGTAACTCAGCACAGGCACAGTTTTGTTTTCATGTAAGTGTACACACAAATTCTGGTAGTGGATCTCTTCGTTTAGAAAAGACAGTCATGTTCGACTACAGGGATCAACAAAATGGAAATAATAATAGAATTTACTTGACAACTACACATTTGAGAGCTGGGCATTGCCTTGCACAAAATGTATAGTTTCTTTTATTTTTAAATGAAATATCTCAGTGAGGTGAAAAACTCAAGTCATTATTTTTTCATGCTTGTGTTTTACCTTCCTGCTATAAATTTCATTTATCTTCTGTTCTCAGAGCTTGCATCGGAACATGTCTGGAACAAATATTCCTGGAGACATTTGACAAAGCTTTTTACTTCCCACCTGTTGGCATTTTCCTACAAAACAAGGGGAAAATTTTTGCTTATATAGAAATTTAATTCTACTTTTAATTAAAATTTTTGTGGATTTTAGGATTCTATGATGTCAGTGATGATAACGCAATTGTTTACTCCATTGGCTACTTGATTTATCTTCACTTACAATCATAGTTACAGCAATATTCACCTCCTCAAAATAATGTCATTATGATTTAAACAATGAATTAGTAAACAATTCACAGCTGTTGTGCAAAATGTTTGTATATTAATGCATATTCATTATATTTCATACGATAACATTTATTAATTTGTTTTTTGCAGAGAAACAACTAAATTCTATTTTACAAATTGATGTTTGGCAACTAATGCAGTATGTTTTTCGATGCTAGTGTCAGTGATGTATGAATCTCCCTATGTGTACTTTCTCACTAAACATTGCAAAGAGTTGCTTTGCAGAATCTTTAAATATCCTTTAGGCAAATGGGGTTTTTTTCCTGTATTCTAGGTATGAAGAGGCTAAAAAGTCAAGGTTACAAACCTCAGAATAGGACCAGAAAGTTTTCATTCCTTTTCCCAAACACAGCAAAAGTTTTTGGACTTTTCCAGTGCAATCTGTTCATGGTTTCAGATAGTGGAGAAAACCAATAGTTAGTTAGAATCAGTCTGTTCCTATATCCATGCCATGAAACCGATTTTCTTTCCCGATACATATCTTTAAAGATATAAATTAAAGTCAACCCTGTTTTGAGGAGGTTGGACTAGATAATTTCCAAGAGAACACACAAATCTAAGTTATTCTATGATCCCAGTATTTTGCATACCAAAATTTCTCCCTATGCAATTTAAGCTCACTGTTATTTGCTTCATGTATGTATGAGATACGGGGAATATCTTGTTCCCTCCATCTTTGCAGCCATTTCTTACATATTTAAATGTCACCGCTCTGTGTCCTTTTCGTCTGATACCATTTTAACCATAAATAGCTTCCTGGAATGTGTTGGTTTAGATGCTTTTTTCCCAAACTTGTGTTTCAACTAACCCATACCTTTCATGGATCAGCCAAATTGAGTTGCATGGGCTAAAATGTAGGCTTTACCTCTAATTCATAGGATGGAAAGCTTAGCTTGTTTGCAATATAAAATATTATTAATATATCCCATGATGATATCTATCAACTGAGGGATGGTCAACTTATGATCCAATTTAAATCGGAGTATTTTGTGTTTGTGCAGGTGGTTATTTTTGCTGAAAGTGTAACAATTTGACTTGTCTGAGGATTATCTTCTTTTCCTTTCTTCTCTGAGACCTATACAGCATTTGTCTTGATTATGAAAATACAAAGCATAATTATGTAAAAAGCATTTCTCAATTCAAAATATGAAATTACTACTTCCCTTCTCACTAACTAGACATAATTTATTTAGATATTGAGTTAACCTTGATCTACACCTTTTTTCAAGTGCTCATGTATAGTTCTATAATTCTGATTACCTGCAAATCAATAAGGTGAAACTATCTTAAGTTCAATAATTCTTTTATTCTCCCCTTTCTTAAAGATAACAAAGATTGTGTTTACTGAACACTTAGTGTTTAGAAACTATGTGTTCCAAAAGTTCTCAGAAGATTTAGATCCAATGAGGTGCTAAACACAGTCTTTTCTATCAAGCAGCAGCTGAAAAAAATACCCTTCCCATAAATGATTGGTGTAAAATTACATAGCTGAGATAATGCATTGTATTTTATTTCTCCAAGCAAGCTTGACACAAGCACCGGTATCTTAAAGTTTCTTCATTGCTGGTATCGGCCTTCAGGGGGAACAGAACCATTAGACTAGTGAATTGAATTAAAGCATAAGTAGATTTTTGTGGGGTGGTCAATAAGCAGAAGCTGTTCCTCAAATTAGTGAGGGCTTCTTTGGTCTTAATTTTGGTACTAATTTCATTAAGTGCTACTCCAATGAACTTTTGAGAGGAAGAAAGCTGTTCATTAAGGTTTTTCTGCTTAATGCTCACTTAAATAGCGGAACTGTGAACCCTTTCCTGTAAGAAACCAGATGTGATGTTTTTCTTTTATCACAATAATTTGGCAGAACAATTCCACTTTTCATGCTGAGAATACAGGCTTGGCTTAATTGATGTTTATAGAATCCTGCAAAGATTTTCAATGGACATAAAAGAAAAATAACTTCAGGTAGAATAGTTTGCTGCATGAGAGACCCTAAAAGAGGGGAATAAGGGAGAAAAGGAATAATATACATAAGCTGGAACATCATTTAAGCTTTTGCTGAAGTTTCTAGGAACCATGAGCTCTCAAGTTAGGTAACCATAGGGATTGAATACCTCTGAAAAACATAAGGAAAATCCCTAACCATCTTTCTATGCTTGTGGATTTGGTTTTGCAGGCTAGTAAAAATTCATGTTTGAATCAAAGTTCTATGATTAGTTTCTTTATGCTTAACAGCTCCCATGTCACTTTCGGTGTGAATTTGTCTAGATAGGTTTTTTGTACTGTAATACTTTTGCTATCCAGAGCAGTCCGTTTGCAAGTTCCCCAATTTGGTTGTGTGTTGTGTGACTTAAGCATTGGTCTTGTATCACTTGTTCCAACAATATAAAACAGGATATTATCCCTGCCATTCAGAGAGGAAAAATGCATTTGATGGTATCTGTCCAGTTCTTGGTAGTGTCTCTATGTGTGGAATCAATGAATGATTCTCGTTTAACCATTTAAGCATTAGCTGATGATGCTGTTGACAGAAGATTTGTTTTGCTTAGCTTCATTAACCATTTCTGTAGTGCTGTGTGCAGCCATAAACAAAAGGATTTCCATCAACTCTGGAAAGGGTGTGTGGCCTTGTCTAGTACTTAAAAAGCTTTCCCTTTTCACTTTACAGAGAAATTGTTATGAATTTGGGATTCTTCATGATCTCTTTCAATTATTTATACTACTATTCTTCCCCTTTGCCTTCATTTTCCTATTGAAAATGTTGAAAATACTGAATACAGTTGTTAAGTGATTTTTTTTTTTTATCCCCCTGAGGTTTTAATTAAAAATGCTTAACAAACCTAGAGTCATAACATTCCACTTGTAGCACTGCAAGGTACTGTTATAAAAGAAAACAAAAATATAATGAAAAATATATTGATAATTTTGTGGAAAGTCACCAACAAGACACAGAAATTAAAGGACTTCAGACTGCCTCAAAAATTGTCAACTTCTTTCTGCTGTCTTTCAAACAATTAATGCCAGAAAAAAACCCTTGCAATTCACTCATGTTTATATCCTTGAAACACTTGTATGCAGTAAGTATGAGTCCATTTAGTAATTATTTAGCCAAGCTCTGCATACTATTTCTTATACTCTTTCTTCATAAGTTATTCTTTCCAGCTTCGTAATTACTACTGTTACAGTTCTCCTTTTGCCTTACAATTTGCTAGTCTCTTCCTTGTACACACATAGATGGAAATAAGTGCATTCTTTGTGTTATGATTATGCTGGTGTTCTATAAATAGGGAATAGTGCCTTTTTAATTAATTATGTGCCACTGCATCTCTTCAGCAATCATTTGGAAAGGAGAAACATTCACGTGTAGTTACAGTATATTGTTATAAACAGCTTCGGCTTGCAGTATTTATCTATCTGCCCAGTGAGAGAAGCGTCTTGATGACTTATTCCACATTTGTTTAAAAAAAAAAAAAAAAGCAACTGTAATGAATAATAATAAAGCTTAATAGAACAAGATGATCTCCAGGCCCCATAGATAAATAGCTCTTTTCTTTTTCACCTTAGCTCTTGTTAAAATAGGAAAATAATTAGGGGACATCCTGCAGCCGTTATGGATAGCTTTAGGTGTCATGGAGAAAGCCTCAACATTGTTATATTGTATGACTTATATATAGTGGGAAGGTGGTATTTCACCTGTTCTGACTGGAAAGCTTGAATTGTGTGACAGCTATACTTTTTGGGCAGTTAGCTACTGTGAAATTCAGTCAAATATTTTTTTTTAATACAATTAAATCCCCAAAACACTGTCCTTATTGCAGTATATAACCTAGAGTAATCATGTCTTACAATGCAATGAAGTCCAAAACATTAGAGTCATTAGCACTGTAGCTAAGAAAAAACAGTCTATCACACAAGTATATATTTAGCTTTTAGATCTGTCAACTTGTTTAGTATCTTTCTAAGATCTGTTGTGGTGTCTTTTGGTCAGCAGGTGATGCAGCAGGTTACAAACTTGACTTTTCCCATGGGACATAATTGCGACAACTACTTGAGTCAATAATGAAAAAGTTTTAGTTTAGACACGTTTAATGGATTTTAGTAAAATCAGATCAAATCCATTAGGCTTTAAGTATGATTGGTTATTTTTAGATTTTTTTATATAATACAGAGGAGTGGCATTTGAATAAATTAAGAAACACACAGTATCAAAGGAAAACTGGGATAATGTTAATGAAAATGTTTCATTTATTAAAATGGATAGATTAAACTTTACTGAAATGGAGACAGTGGGTTTGTTGACTTTTTCTGGAGGGTCAGTCTTCTAAAATGAACTCAGATTATAAACCATTGCTGTTGGCATGCATTGTATTAAATTCTGCATGGAATTAAACTGAATTAATTTTTATTATATTTCCTTCTGTGCACATAGTGCTTTTTGTCACTTACAACAATAAGACAAGAAAAAGATGTTAGCTAACATGTTGAAGAACACTGTAGTAAGATGCTGCTGCTTGATTGAATCTTAAATTACATGAAAAGCCTCTTGTGATATACTCAAGCATGAACTCAAGAACTAGCAAGTTAGTTCAGTAATTAAGAATCAAGCTCATCATTTAGGATCTCCTGAAGTTCCCTGTCTCTGCTGTGCTAATTAATGCTTTCCCACCATCAGCCACATATATATTGCACTAGTGTTTTTCCTCCTTAAGTGGAAGGAGGGCGATACTGCTTGTACGATGCATGATGTATTTGGTGGAGTTTTATTTATTTGAACTATCTGTCACAACTGGAGATGTGACACTGGCAGCTTTTGGCTGTAGAGGATTCTTAGGCTACTAGTGGACATGGGAGTAGGGTTTTTTTCTTCCTATGGGGAGGGAGAGAGGACATGGAACAGGACTTGGCAAAGGGGCATTTTTTCATAAAAGCCTTGGCTCAGAGGAAGCTTTTTTTGTCAGGCAAATTTGCATGACAGTTCCTTTTTGCCAACAAAACTAATTGTTTCTGTGTCATGTGTATAATACTGGTTGATACAATAAAACCAAAAAATTGTTGCGCTACATGGTGTGCATTCCACTGCAGTCAATGAAAAGCACAAAGCTCTGAAAATCGTGTGGAAGTATCATGTAGTCTGGACTTGTAGTCTTGTGAAATACTATAGGAATAAGGTGTGTGTAAGAAAATTTGCCTGTTGTATGCTGCACATGCTCGTCTTAACTGATATCTTCCTGCAGTACAATATAGTTACAAACTCTACTCTGACAGATTTCTGAATTGCTTATTAGTTAAATGGCTTGTGGTTGGTGAAACACACAATTAAAAAATTGAATCTGTGTGAGCTAAGGCTTTGCTTCATCAATTTTTCTAGTTTTCTGAATGAAAATTTATGGATTTATTGATGATTTACTGCCTCTTGTCTGCTGAAAATTCATTTTGTGCCAAAAGACCATTGCAAAAATCACCAGATGCAGCTTTTATTGAAATGAGCCACAATATTCCATTTGATTCTCATGAAAATGGTATTGGTTTTATACTATTAAAATGCAAGATATGTTACTACCTCCCACCCTTTAAGGAAAAGAAAATTACAGAGGACTTTGCATCTATTTTTGTGATGTGGTGGGAAAAATAAAAATTTAAATCTTCATGGTCAAATGTACTTTCTTGAGTGACTCAATTACCGCTCATTTTGATTGCAGTAGCAGAACAAGGATGCTTGAGCTTTAAGATTGCTGGGTTTTCCTTTTATAACTAAAGCATATTAACAGGAAGCCATTAAATACAATGTATGCGTGAATAGTCCTATTGGTTGGCACGTTGGCTGCATAGTGAGAAAGTATATTTACTGAATCTGTCACACAATTATTTGCTGAATACATTTCTTTTCAAAAGTTTTGGTTAAAATGTGTGTAGTTATGTTGTCAAATTGACATGTCTGTTTCCTTAAAACCTATAAAAAAAAAAGGTTGTAAAGTTTATAATATTATTAGTTCAACTTTAGCCACTCATTTTTTTTCCTTTTGATCATATCTTTTATATTGTACTCTGCTGAACAGTTTACATGTTTGTAAATTTCACCTAATAAATTGTGAGGCTGTTGAGCCATACAAGTACTTTCATCAATTTTTAAATATTCACTTAGAAATCATATAAATGTGTCATTCATCAACTAGAGAGATATGTCAATTAGAGTTCTAGTACCAATTTAAAATTTTCTCAACACCATGCCAAAAGATAATCATTGGTCTTACATTCCTTGTCACTGCCATTTTCAGAAATTAAGGTTCTAAATACCTTTTTCATCTTCTACCAATTTACTCTGCCTTTCTCCCATTTACTAGTCTGTCCTTTACACCCACGTTTATCATCTTTGTTTCTAGTCCAGGATCTTTGCTAAATATACTCACACAAAGTAAATGAATCTATCTCTGCATTGTGCTGCTTTCTTCAATGGGTTAGCAGAAGGATTCTCAGTAGCATTAGCTGGATGACTTTCTTTGGCAGTTGTTTGCAACAGTTATTAAGATTATGTTGTTGTCACTGGCATTTGAGAATCCTAACATGAATTATTGTGTTTTAATTCCCCCAGAGAAAAGCATGGAAATATATTGTAATGAATGCTGTTTTTGAAATGGGCTTACCAACATCAACATATTCTCAGATTTCTTGTAGATTAGCTCAGTCAACCCCAATATTAGTTATATAAAGCAGTTATTAAGGCCATCCTGTGTTCTGGACACTACAGTTGCACTGCATGGAGGACATTACATTAACATGTGGCGGTGCAGAGAACAGGTTCCAGCCAAGATTACACAGCTTCGCTCAAGCAGTGGCTAGGATCTCCAGTTAGTGCACAAACTTCTTGTTCTGATTTTGCTGGTTGCATGCTGGGAAGTTTTAGGCTGAAGCCTCACATGCCAGGCTCTGCAAAACTGCTGTTCCTGGCTTTACAGCAGATCCTGAAAGAGGTCCAAGATCTAGCATTCCTGAAGGTTGTTACCGTCCTTTGGTCTGACAGATGTGTCCTCCTGCTTAACATCTTATCACAATTTGTCATTAGCATTTTAGTGGAGCTCAGGCTGTAAATGTGAATTAACATTCTTGTGGAGTGCAATACTGAAGAAAATACTGTGTTCATTCTTCCTCAGCTCTGGAAATAAGACTGTAGGCATATAATCCAACATTGCTTAAAATAAGTTTAAAAAACTTGAGAGAAACTTCATATCTATAATCAGATCTGCAGCCTGTTCCTTCATAATTATGTGGTATTTCACTAGTTTCTAATGCTGTATATGGCACATCTGAATATATATGTTCTTGAGCCGTCTTGCATAGATGATAGAATTTGATATGCATATTTCCTTTACATTTGCAGTCTTATTATAAAATTCTAATACAGGCTGATACATGTATTACTTTATATTTTAAAGAATAATTTCAATAAATAAATACTTTTAAAATATTAGCAAAATGGCATACTTGCTTTTTCTCACACTCTGTTTCCTCACAGAGCATGGAACACATGGAACTAAGGAAACAGAAAGATCATCCCTAAAGAGAAAAATTAAATAACCTGAAGAACAGACACTCACAATCTTCAATCTGTTTATCATTTTCAGTATTTCACTTCCCCTATCACAAAATACCTACCAGGTTGACTTAAAGCCATGTTTATTTTCATTTGATTGGCATACACTTGAGAGTATTTGTGAATATAAAAATATTATGAGGTTTCTTGCTACATGACAACCATAATATTTTTGATAAAAGATTTATGGTTTGTGTGGGGTTTTTTTGTTTGCTTGTGGGGTTTTTTGGGAAGCATTCTCAAAGTTTGCCATCAGCAAATGAGGAAAGGGAGATTGCATAAGTATGTATTCCTCTTTAAAGGTCTTCGTGAGGAGACAGGAATAAAATTATGGAAAGTGAGCTGTCATTGCTATCTGTCAGTTGATACCAAAGAAACTTTCCTTTTATCATCCACAAAGCCAGTGATCTTTAAATCATGTTGGTCCTCCATTTCTCCTGAACAAATAGAAAGGATGAAGACAGGAAGAAATCCAAATGCAGGGGGGTAAAAAGAGAGTGTTTGGCCTATATTCCATTAATTCTAACATTGCTGTTTTTTTCTAGATATAGTATTCTGGCAATATTTATAGTCTAACGAATGCCAAAACATTTTGACCTCTTTATAGTGACTGCTAGTAAAAGGAACAGAGGTTAAATCAAGTGTTCTCTCTGTTCTTTTATTGAACTAAAAAACCTAAATTCTGATAGCTTTGATTGCTTCTACTTTCTTTTTCTTGCTGCTGTTTGTGTTGGATTGTGGTCAGTAAGAAAACTTCTGGTGTTGAAAGGATAACTTCTGAACATCAGCCAGGAACAGAACCCAAAATATTTTGATCTTCCAATAAGCCCTAAACTAAAGCCAAGATTCAAGTGAGTAAATTCTCACTGCTTTCATGAAAATTCTCATGTACATTCTCCAATTTTTTTTGAAGTTATTTCTTCAGCAGTCTTCTGGCACAGAGTTACTTAAGTTATCGCTGGTATAACCCATGCTTGGAATCAAGTAAAAAATTTTAAGGTACGCATCTTCACTGATAATTTCTCCAAATTACAAAACCAGTGTGCATAATTTGAGTCAATTAGCAATTTTACAGTTCACAATCATCTTTTTTGTTGATGCCCTCTGGAACAAATCCTGTATGAAGCTATATTTGCATATTTTGACATTTATATGAAAACTAAGAATTTTAGTGGTGATGCTACAACAAAACTTAGTTCAACTTTGTTGAAAGTATTTCTAGCATCTTCTGAAGAAAAAAGCATAGCAAACATTTTTATACCTCTAAAGGATGGTAAATTGTACAGTTGTATGAATTCCTTTTTACCTTTGTAGAATTATAAAACAGCCCCTTCCTCTAAATGTGCCTGATGAGGCAGCTAATACTGTAATTGTTTCAATGTAGATATCTATTTCATGAAATATTCTTCTCCCTAAAGTTGCAATTAGATTTGCTTTGAAAAGGAAATCTATTACAATATTTATTTCAGGGAATCCATATAAATTGTGAAGGATTTATTTTACGTTAGTGTCCATGCCATATTCCAACATAAGTGCTAATTTGAATGCTCAAGCTGATTTTAAGTGACCATGAATATGCTGCAGTATAGTGACCTTCACCTTATACTCTTTAGTGATCAAATTAATTTCATTGCTTTTTAAACACTGTTCTTCTACCAGATGAGTCCTTGAGCGTGGAATAAATAAGGGAGGTGGAGGGGGGAAGCCTGCAGAAATCTGGTTAGGAAAATGCCTTTATGTGTGATGACTTGGGAGTAATATCAAAGATTGTACAGGGATTTGGAGTTCTGTTGAAATGATAAAATGATCGAGAATTTATGCAATAGCTTTAATTATTGAAAAGCCGGAGCCAAATTCAGTGTTGCCTGAGCATGTAACTATGCAGCAGTTTAGATTCTCATAAGACATCTAACCAAGTTATGGACCTAACTCCCTATAAAATCAATGTCTGTAACCTGCTTAGGTGCCTTTTAAGTGTCCCAATACCTTCCTGTTTACCTTTGAAACTACGTTGTTTGGTTCCAAATCCTATAACCCAATTAATGAAACCAAGGAATATATCTGTTCATGTTAGTGCAACATAGAGTGTTTTTCCCAGTTCAACTGCAAAAGGCTCCAGTACGCCAAAGTGAACAGATCAGTCACATTTTTCTTATTTTTGTATGCTACATAGCACAATAAAAATGGTGTGTACTTCTTGCTGCAAAAGAGCCCAGTTCGATAAAAATTGTATCAGTTTAATCAATAGTAATGTTTTGTCTGACTAAAAAATGTGTTTTGGAGGAACAGGCCTTGTGAAAGCTCTATCTTTTAAGAGCCAAGGCTCTCTGGCCTTACATACATTGAAGTACCTTTATCGTTTTTTGCCTGCCTCTATAAACATACCATCTATTGTTCCTGGAAATATGACTACAGAAAGATGGTGTTTCTGGGAACAGTGTTACAGAGCTGGTAATGTTGATTGGTGACTAATTAGTTTTGTTCCCAGAAGTATTATATCTTTAAAGATTTTCCGAGAAAGAATTGACAACATGGTGTGTTGGTAAATGCCCAAGTCATGCTGGTGTTTTACTACCTCTCCCCTAATTCAAAGTGGAAAATGTCAGTTATTAATTTTTTGTTATTTTTTTTTCTAACCGTAATTTGCTGGAGCATAGATCTGTTCCCTTCCTTTTAGCCCTTTATCATATTTTGTGCTTTTGTTACAGAAAAAAAACCCACCAACAAGGTGAACACAATATTAGTGGCTTTAAGTAGACTGCCTGTATGCATTACTTCTATGCATGCAGAATTTGAAACTATTAAATAGACCATGTATATTTTATTGTGTAATTTACCAAAATATCTACTCTTACATGGGACAACTGGTCATCTCTAAATGAGTCTATCATGGATGAAAATATCTTAAGATAATTAGTGGAAGAATCTAAGCAAATAAAATGCAAAACATGGGGTAAGCAAAACGAGCACAGCCACAGAAATTAACAGTAAGGACTTATTGTTCAAAATTTATAGTACATTTTACTTGGTTGAAAAATGAAAATCATGATGATATCTGGATTTTTTTTTAAAGAAAGCTTTAACATTCTTCAGTTAAAAAGCTTTAGGAACATTGCTGCCAGTGACAAATCATGAAGTGTTTGTTCATGTCTGATGAGGAAGAAGCTGTATGCAAGGAAATGCACGAACCCCGAGCAAGTGCCATATCAAATAAAAAATGTTTTTAGAGGTGTAGCTCAGTTGCATTACAAGTGCTAAAAGAAACCTTATAACTCGGAAATCAATACTAAGTTTGCCCATTCTTTTTGGGAATAGGAGAAATTTATCTTAGCATCTGCAGGATTTGCTATTGCACACTGGCTGGGGCTGACTGCAACAGCACATCAAGGCTTGTAACACTGGCTTGGGTAGCATGGGACTCCATCAGTGGATAGCTGGATAAACTGCCTTAAGGAGATTTTTTTTTTTTTTTGCTTCATTTGAAAAGCATCTTTTGGAGGATGCAGCATAATTTAAGGTCATATGTCTTCATTTGAAAATTCTGTTGATACACCTATGCTAACATAGCTTTATGCTCAAGACATCTGTTGTTCTGCTATTCCCTAAGGACTTTTAATGATGTGGCTATTTGGATCAGCTGTGGATATGATTAATTTATCTGTTTGCTTATTGGCCGGACTTTAAAATCAGCAAATCCAGATAGGTTGGATACAATTTACACAGTCCAGAGCTTCCCCTCCCAACCTTCCAAGTAATTTTTTTCAGGATGTCTTAACAAGTTTAGATGGGTAGGATAAAATAGAATATTAAATGTGTTTCAAAAGCACCTCTGTACTTAAATTCACACTCTTGTTGGTGTTTATATGCCAAGGAAAAATATTAGAGTCCATTATTGTTGTGCAGACAAAGGTTTTGAAGGCATGGGATAATACTTCTGGATTTCAGGGTATTAAATCTGCTTTTGCCATTAGTTTAGTGAGTGGTTTTTGTTTGGATAACCCATCACTTAATTTTGCCTCAGTATACCTGAGAATGTTGACTGCAGGTTTCATTGTATGCAAAGTGAAATAGATCCTCAGCAGTTTTGTTTATGAATTCCTGCCCTGGGGGTCTCTTTTTCCAGCCAGCAACCTTGGCAGAGTGTGTCATGATTGTAGAATTTTTGTTCTTTCTTGCAAGGACACAACTTAAGTGATGAGTTGGCTCAGTCAGATTTTTGGGCAGGCAGCAAGGGTACTGATACTTTTTTTCCGCCCCCCCCCTCAGTGTAGCTATCCTTCTGTTCTCGGGCATTTGCTGCAGAAAGTAATGAAATAAAACACTAAAATGTTGTGGAGAATCAGTCTGAATTGTCTGCAGCCTATGCATTTAAATCGCCAAGAGGCCTTCTACAGCCTCACCAGTTATCACTTTTGCACATGTTGAGCCTTTGCTGCCTGCCAGCAGCACTTCAGTAAGTTCTGCACAGGATTTTCTCCTGTATCAATCCATCCTAAGCCAGTAGTACAGCTACTGATATATTTCTCCATTTATACTGCAGTTTATATACTGTCCTTAGAGGTTTCTGTATTCATCTTATGTGGCTTTAGAAGTGTACTGGAGAATCTGCTAAATGACAGCTGCTGTGTTTTTAAATTTTGCTGCAAGGTTTCAGCAAGATAATGTAAGTTGGGGGTTTCTATTTGTTGAGTTTCTTCTTTCTCCCCCACAAACTAAAATGTAGGACAAATTATTCTGTGGTTTAGCAATTAACAGCAAGTGCCTAAATTTCCAATAACACTCAAATCAATAAGACATATGCCTCAGATTGCATAAAATAGAAAGGTTATTTTTCCAGTGAAATACTTGATTTAGGATAAATGCTGCATCATGCAAGGGGACAACTTGAGTCATGAAGTTCATGTCCTCCCAGTCATTTGGACAACTAAAGTGCACATCATTAATATATGGATTAAACTCTTTTGGAAGTAGTTATGTTTTTTACCTCCATTGCTTACAGAAAAGTTTTCTCAGAACTTCATGCAAACCTCTGCATTTCATTGTCAGCTGGTGTTTATAATGACTATTTATTCTTATGCTTTAATTTTTTTACTTCTTTATATTAGTTTTTCTTTCTTTCTTTGTGTCTTTCAACCCACAGAATGTTTTATTTACAAAATAGGTCACTGGCAATTTTTAATGTCCTACATAGATTGTGGAACCGATCGATGAACTGCAAAGTACAATAGCAGCATAGGACCTTCAAACAGAGATATCCTCCCTTTCAGTATTTGCAGAACCAGCAATGCAATTAGTGTTAAAAAACCTTAGTGAAGCTTCTAACTCTTCATATTTACCATGACATCGTGCAGGGAACAGTGATGCACCACACTGCAAGGTCTTGCTATGCTCTAATTCCTGTTTGGCACACATCCTATCAAGAGCCCTCCTACTTCAGATCCATAGCTTGACAGGGAACAGCATTGATGCTGAAGCTTAATTTCTTTGTTTTCTTGCAGAAATGCTTCTTTATTTTTGTTTTCTTTGATTTGTTCAAGAAAACCAGTTTTCTTTTAAACTCTGCAGATCTCAGCTGAGGGATATTTTCCTTTATGGCTTTTGAATAACAAGTTTCCCTGATATAAACCACAGAGAAGTCTTATGTCTGTAAATTATGAAGTTCTCTAGATACTTTGTGTTCTACTCCTTGTAAGTCTTCCTTTTTCTATGCTGCATGAATATCAGATCTTTGCCCAGACAAGGTTGAATCTTGGAGCTTCCAAGCTTAGAGCTTAAAAGACATTGTTAATGATATCATCACCAGTATAGTTTATTTTGGAATTGCATCACATAATGGTATTAAAGTTTTTAAGTGCCTACACATTGTTTATGTGTTGTTTTCCGTAGGGGTAGGCAGGTCTTCTAACTGATTACTCTTCCTGCTGTAGCAGCAATGTACAAACTACAGTAATGGTAAGCTTACAAAATTGTTACAAGTTGCATAATTCCAAGCGTACATCTTTTTAGGTTTTTTTGATTAGTCATTAAAATTGCTTTTTGTCAGATTTTCTTTATGTCTTCTGATCTCTCCTATGTCCAGTCAGTGTAATTAAAATTGACTCTTCTGAAAGTGGCACATGGGTGGGTATGATTAATTTGAGAGCAAGCAAGATATCAGAAATATCATCATGGGTTTCTTTCAAAAGAAAATGCACACGTGGTGAAACTCAGATTAGGAGCAAAATCTCAGCATTTCAGATCCAGTCATTTCTACATTCAGGAAAAAGTATATTCCCTGAAAGAAGAATTTAAGTAGTATATTCTGCATTTTAGTTTGTTTGGTTTTGACAGTTGAAATGTCTTAATTTATTGTTGCTTTATTTACATCTTTTTTTAAAGTTAATTTACTGCCTAGGAAAATGTTAAACTGGCAGATGTGGAAAATGTTGTTCTGTATGTAAAAGGTGGGCGACATAGACAGCAGTTGCTATTCCCACTATTCTGACAGATGTTGCAAGAAGCATCAACCCACTCGTGGTGACTGAGTCTTGCTGTCAGAATCAGTTTAATTTCTTTAACCTGCTAAAGAAGTCTGGAGATACAGTTACTCTAATGTCTGCTGCACCTGAATAGACAACAGATTTTATCTTACCAGTAATTGTCTAAATCACTCTTGGCTGAACAAAAAAATCCAGTGGCATTCTGTGCAGCATATCCAGATGTGTCTTTCTCCTCTATTATAGCATAACAATGTAGTTCTTGATTTTTATTTCCTAATGAGACCCTGAAGAGACTGGGTTAGGGTTTACCTCTACAGAATCTCCTCTTTCTCAGTGTTACTGTTCCTGGTCTCAAGTATCCGGGGAATACCCTGGGGGAGAGAGGGGACTAGCATGGATAGTCAGGAATAAGCAAAAGGAAGATTTGTCGTTATAAAAATATGTTGTAAGATACCACTTTTGGAAAAAAATGCAAGCTGAGTTCTGAAGACTAGAAGCGTCTTTAAATACTACCTGTTGGAACTGATCTGGGTGAAGCCGCATGTGCATCTCATCCTCTGCAGCATTGTGTAGCTGGGGTTGTTGAGAGAAGATATCTAGAGATACCTTAAGGCTGATCACAGATATTTACAATAAAAGCTGAAAATTACCTGTTCATTTTAACAAAGGACTTCAGCTCAGAAGCTTATGATTTAAGGATCAAAGCAATGTCTTTGCTTTTTCTTTTACCCATCATACCTGCTAATTTTGTTCATCTATATACCTACCAGTGTACTGTCACAATTTGAGGGGTGCTCTAGTTTCGTGGAGGAGACAGTACTCTTCTTGTACCTGGGTTACTCCAGTAGCAGACAAATATAAGTACAGTTTCAGACATTTTTGTTTTCTGATGAAAGGAGTGGAGAATAATGCATCGTTGCATGATAAATTTCTTCTGAAAATCAGCTCTTCATCTTACTGGCTTCCATCTTATAAAATGAGGTAGGATTTGCAGTTTGCTTCACAGCTGTACAGATATTTTAAGAAAACTACTTGAGGAGGAATAATTTTTCTGTCCTTAAATGATTTACTGTATTTAATAAAATAATGTTTTCTTTATCCCTTCCTATCCCAAAAATGATAAGTTGGGTCATTATCACATCAGAGGTCTTATTGTCATTCCCAACCATTGCATCATCTCTGACACATCTTGGCCTGTGCAATTGCTGTGACTACTCCTTATGAATAATTAGTTTTTCTTTTAGAAGTGTGTCGGTACAAGATTGCATATGTGCTTTGTGTAAAACTAGTATAATGCGTGTGTAAATACATAATGTATTACACATTATAAATGTCAGCACATAAGGTGTTCTTTTTCTTAGCAGAAGCTTTATGATAACACTGTGTTCAGCAGACATTGGTTTCATTTTGTATAAGGGCAAGATTTGCCTGCTGTTGCTTGTCAGTAAACCCAGTGTCCTCCATTAACGCTGCATTAGGGATCTTGCCACTGACTGACTCCATGTTTTATTTTATTTTCCACCACTTCACTAGAGATGAATAAAAGTACTTCTCTAAAACACTCTTCCACTCCCCTTTGAAGGCCCAGTTTGGAATGATGTATGCAACAGGGAAATAAATAATGACAATGATTTTCAGGTTTGGTGTTTTTTTTTTTTTTTTTGCCTTCCATTGCTAAAGTTAAATGTTTAAATAGTGAAAGTTGCCAATTTGAAACCTTCTATCTGTTCGTGTAATGAAGGCCAGAGGGAATTTAACCCTAATAATTTTCCTTTCCTGGAATCAAATGAACTTGTTATCAGTGAGGGTGTACTGGTCCTAACTAGTAAGAACTTGAGAAAATTGCCACTTGACATTGGAGATGTACAGATTTTACCAGCACAACCAAAAATTGAAATAGAGGCCTCAAAAACAAAAGGTTTAATAATGCTGCAAGTCTGTCTAGCAATATAATTTAAATAATGTTATAATGCAAAACACTAGTTACTAATTACTGCAAGGAAGGAATTGTAATAGAAATTTTCATTAGTTTGTTATTATGCTGTGGCGATATTATGAGATTGGCTGGGTCTTGCAATATAAAATCCTGATTTGAAATTGATTTTAACAAAACAAATGAAACATGCAGAAAACCTGTTTTGAGTGGACATTTGAAAAGAAGAATTCAATACTTAGAAATTATATGAACTGTCTAGCTTTCTAAGAATAAATGTTGAATAGTTTTCATGACAGCAGTAGGCTGTAATTCTGCATAATGCTGAGCTCAGGTTGTGACCCATGTCCCAGGTGTTTGGCTGTCTCTCTCAAAGCCAAGTTTGTGAAGCTCAGCTGTGTGAGTCGCTTAGTTTTACTGAAAAAAAACCCCATGATGTTGTTGCGCTGTGAGATTGTCTATAACAAAGTTTTGCAATGTAAGAAAAGAAATAATGGAATAGTGAAATCTTGAAATTATTATAGTGAATCTACTGTTCAAGGGAAAAGTACTGATGTGTAAAGATATAAGACTCCAGAAAAAGCCAGGTCAGAAGGTTGCAGCCGTGCCAGATGGAGGATCAGCCTACTCGCAAACCTGTCTTGTAGCATGAGAATTCATGCTCTTGTTAACTAAAATTATTGTTTACTCCTAAAAGCATGTCAGAACCTGCTTGCATGTCTGCAACAACTAACAAATATAAATGTATTAAATGGAGTCAGAGGACTGAGGTTTGAAATCTGGGAGGTCAGATTATATCACGTTTCTCAGAGAAAAAAGAAATAGCAATGCTATAGGTAGGCACAGAAGCAGAAACAGCACTGTGCCGTTATAAATACTAGGGAAAGGAAGAGTAAAAATGTGAAGTGAAGTAGAATAATAAAATATGAGAACAAGCATATCATTTGTAGTATCTACATAACTCCTAAGCATTAATTCACAAGAGGAGTTTCTGTTCTTGAGAAAGGTTTTGAGGTTATTGAGTAAGAAAATTTAACCCTGTTGGTGGGAGGTAGAACCAAGACAATGTGAAAAGAGCAGACACTCTAAGAAAGCCCAGATTTACGATTTTCATATTCCCACACCTCTATGAAGCCATTTCTTTTGATTTTTGGAGAGTGACGCCGGTGCTGCGTGTTCCTTTTAAAGATATCCCAGGCAGATCTGTCATGAGATGGCAATTTTGTCTCTTGTTTCCAGCTCTGTACTTTTAATAAAATGTTACTGGTTTGCCACAAAATGACTGCTGGCAATACCAACTAGGATATTTGGAGTATGAATGCTGTTTAAGCCTTTTCTCTTGTCTTTGTGGTGTAGGGTAATTTCCCTGGGTGAATTAATTTGCAGCAAGTTAAGACACAGATTTCAGTTCTCAAGGGTCAGTTCTTGAGCTTAAAGCAACGTTTTTCTTTTTGTTCTTTGGAAAATTGTAGATTTTAAGGGGAGTAATAGGATTCTTTCTCCCAGTTTTTCAGCAAGAAGGGAACCTCATTCTAAATATGAAAAAATAAGGAGCAAGTTTGAATAACAAAAACATGAACAGCCATGTGATGGCTCAGCATTTCAACATGGTGCATTACCTTTTGCAATATATGGCTGAGTAATAATAAAATACTTAAATCTGATTTATTAGTGTCTTATAGATCTGGTGTGGATGTATAGGTATAAACTTTGTAAATTATATATGTATGCATGTGTACATATACATAGCTTTGATGACCTTAAATAGACCATTTTAACAAATATAAAGCCAAGTCTAGATTATATATGTTACAAAAGTCTCCTTAACTTTCAGAGGACTAATAATAGAATAAAATGAAATATCACAGAATACTGATTATGCATCATCATTTACAATCAATACAAAAAAATAAGATACCTTTTAAATAGGCTTAAGTGTTGGTATCCCTACATCCCAGCTGGAAAACTGCAGAACAGGTTGAACAGTTTTAACAAAAAGTTGGTGATTATCTCAAATACAATCCATCATCTGATATTCGTTTGACTGCTGTGACATTAGAAACATTTCTAATGCGCTAGATGGATGAACACTACTAACTTCTTAGTAGAATTTAAAAAAAAAATTAAGAGTTGAATAATCTTTTATACATAAAAATACTTATGGGTTTTTTTTAGTTTCCTAAATAATCTGCTTTACTCGTTTGGTCACCGACAGCTTGAGAAATCAACTTGTTTCTTAAAGCATTTTTTTGAAAGCAGATAATAATTTTATGACTTGGTCACTTTTTTGTGCGTTGTCAGCTATTGAGAGCTGTGCTAAATCGTAAGGTTTTGTTTCCCCACTGGACTGTCTGTCTCTTTAAATGAAAACTTGCTGTCTGTTCAGGAGGTGTTGGAGAAGTTCTCACTGGGGATGTGCTGTGACCTTGGTGTTGTGTGCCATTTGTGCTTCATTAAAAGGTTGTAATGAAGTTCTGCTGCACACAGATTGTAAAAGGTCAAGCAGAAAGTTGGGAGCCAATGAGGTTGGGAAGAAAAATTGTGCTAGCAGCAGAGGTTGAGGGATTCATTATATTGATGCTATGGGGTTTTCAGCAGAGTAATAACTGAGTTAGCAATAGAATGTAAATCTTCTCAGCCACTTAGTCTGAGCCTGCTTCCTCTTGATTTGTGGGGATATATTTTTACTAGAGTACAGGAAAAGTCATTATGCTTTCAAGAAAGCCACTGGAACTAGTTAATGCATTGTAGGTAGAAAGACAGAAGATAAACAAACTGTATGTGGCTCATATGTAAAATCAGGGCGTTGGTGACAGAAAGAGAACGTTTGTACCAAATGAAAATATTTATGTAAATAATTGGAGTTGCTACACTGCATAATTGTAGGTTTGCAGGTTTCAGTTGGCGGGTTGTATTGTTTATATGTAAAATGCTGGGATAATAACTATAAGGTCTATCTTAATGGTTCCTAGCACCAAACGTCCTATGGACTTCAACATTTCCCCCTGTTTCCCTGAAAAAGTGTAGCCTGTAATTGCAGACATATACACGTTCATCAGACAGAGTAACTTTTAAGAGACCACAACTTCCTTGTGTTATAATGGCGTTGAAATTAATTTAAGCTATTGTGCATTATAAAATACAATGGAAGAATAAATCTAAAATCCAACTGCCATGCCCCTATTAAAAATAGGACTAACTAAAATGTATGAAACAATTTTACTTTCCAGTTCTCTCGTTATACTAAATTATGTTCTGGTATAATTTGTCACAAGCTGCACATAGAACATAATTATATGAAATACTGTGGGATTGTTGTACTTTTATAGTCTTGCATGCAGGATTTTCCTCAATTGCTCTATAAAATTAGAGCTTTTTTTTGATACATAGGGAAAAGTTAGCAATTTTTAATCATTCTCTGTGCTAGCAACCTGATTTCCTAGAAAGTGTTTTATGTAATGTGGAAGAGGCACTAACATGGCATGACCAACCCAAGACATTTTTTCTTAACTACTTAAATGTGCAGATACACTGTTGGGGGAACTAAAACCTCACATATTTATAGTTCTTCCCTACAGTTTATGGAAGTCACCAAGAGTCTTTCCATTGCTTTTGTTTATAAGAGCCTACAATATTCCTAGATTGCTCTCCAAAGACACATCCTTGTACTTTTACTAAATAATTTGTATTCTTTAGGGAATTACATCTCCAACCAGGAAAACTCCCCAAAACCTGGTATTAACTTGACTGTTACCTGCATGGAGCCTCCTCATTGTCTGCACTTGAGTGGTATAGGAAGGGTGAAGCTCATTACTGTAAATAGCCCTAAAAACCTAAATATCAGTGCTCATCCCTTTTCTTTCCTGGCAGGTGATCTTGTAACTAATCTAATGTGTCAATTGCTGCCAGCTTTGAATAAAGATACTCGAAATATCTGGAGGAAAAAACACTGTGACTACAACAGGTTATTTGGCATCCAGTCAGCTTCTATCAGATCACTGTAAATTACCTGTCACATTATTCCATTTCCGAACATGCTTTGTTTCAACATTCTCAGCTAAACAGTTACATATTTTGTACCTTTATTCTGTCACGCTTTCACACTTGCTATGCAGTTCTGTTTTGTTCTAGAAAATACCATCTCTCTACAGACTATGATAAAAGAGCTTAGAGAGGTTTTCAAAGAAAGCTTTAATCAATATTGGAGACATATTCTTTTGTGCATTGATTATGTTAAGGTGTTTAATTAATCACCAGATAGTATTTTAATAGAGAAAAACATTACTGAAGAAATTATAATGGAAAATCACAGAAATTTCTTTCTAACACCAGATCGAAGATTTCTCTTCACACACATGCATCCTCACACTCGCACACCCCACTGGCTGATGCTGTGAACCTGGTACAATCCTGCTAATCCAAGCATGTTCATCCTGGAGGCTTTTATATTTGTTTTGCCTCAATTTCCATCATTCGTTTTTATCACTAAATCTGAAAATTTGAACTCACAGATTTATGTAGTATTTCCCTCAAAATGTGAAGTGTTGTTTTTCCTGTTACAGCCCCTTTTCCTTACAGAACCAAATCCTTGATTTCTGTTGCAGTGCTTTTGAGCCATACATCCTTTTGGGTGCTAATTCAGAGACTCGGTTTTTAGGTTTTTCAAGTACCATCTCAAGAGTCAGGCTCTGAGAGACTAATTCATTCCTCTACCCCAATCAGGGTCAACCATACTTTTATCATACCCAGTGGAAGTTAACATCCATGTTTGTAAACTTCCAGAGAGGAGATGACTGTATTTAGCTATCCTTATCATTAGATATTTTTTCCCAATTACTAGCCAAAATCTCTTGTTTCACTCTTATTCTTCATAGTGCCTTCCATGAGGGAGGGGGTGATCGGTGAGTCATTTACATATTGGCAGTCTGTTATGGAGTCTTCCTTTTATAGCCTCTTCCTCAGCTTAGACATTTTCTTTCACATTGTTTCTTGTCGTTGCTGCCCTTTCCTGAGCAATTCCCTCTCCTTTTAGCTCCTGCCTATAGAGTCCAAAACCAGAGGTAGTGCTCTGCATGAAGTCATTCCAATGCTTATTAGAGCAGCAAGGATCATTATTCTTGTCCTAGAGGTGATACTTCTGTTTGGACATCTTCTTTTATGAAAAGGCTTCCACTGAACATATGAGCTTTGGATAAAGACCAAACTGCAGATTCTTTCTGGGTAGCAAGGGTACAGATTGCATTTCATAACTTGTTGCCTACTGCTTTCCTGTCATTGCCATAGTAAATATATTTGGTTCTAAAATTAAGGACTCAAACTCCCTATCTTGAAGCTAAAATACATTAATTTACCTGTGTTTAATCTAAATGAGGTACAACCAATATTAACTAACTACAAATAATGTCTTCAAAATTTTAAATACTGCATTTTACTTCTTAGCTGGGCTTTCAAGGGTTAGGAGCCTGGACTGTGCAAATATAACTAGCATATTCAGATATGGGCTTTGTTATCTTTACCCCACCTGCTCTGACTTTCCTGTTTAGCACCCATAAGGATGGCAGGAGTAGAAGGCTGCAGAGAAGTAAAAATGAAGTTATTAAAGCGATCATCTGTCACTCTGTTCACATAAGGCAAAGTTCTGTTCAGTAACTCACACCTTGCCTAATTATTTCTAAATCAGAATGGTACTTCGTTAAGGCATGATTTTTTCGTGTCACATTATATCTGGAAAACTTACTGGCACTGGAGAATGCAAACAGCACACTGATTATAATATTTGCTATTTATATTAATCCTTCAAGTTGTGCATTGCATTAGGTAACAAGGCTTTCACTTCTATTTATCAGCTCTCTGAAACTGCAGATCATTTATTTTCCTTTCTTTTGCATTAGATTGTGTTTGCAGTATCTTTGGTTTAGAAAATGTAGCTTATTGATGCACCCTTTGTTTAGTGTTAAAGCAGATGCAATCAGAAATGTGAGGGCACTTGATGAAATGTGATCTATAATGGTTATGTTTTAGCATGGTCATTAGTTCTAGTTTAAGTCATATTTATTGGTTTCTTCAGGAAAGAAAAGGTGAAGAATGTGTTATAGTATCGGTGTATATCTGCTGTAGGATCCTCTCACCATCACAAAGACATCTTGTTTTATGTGACTATAACCTCTATAGATGCTATTTAGTATAGATTGGAATAAACGTGACATCCAGAAAGAAAGAGGCAGCAATGTACCCTTATACCAGTTTAAATCTTTGGGAGCTGTTGCTGACCTGACTAGGCAAAATATAGTGTGTTAGTGAGATTTCTCCAAGGTGGTGATGGCAATGAGCTTGCAGTGTTATGGCTAGTGTTAAATATAGCATAGTGGCCCAAATGGAATACGGTTCTGATTATTTATTTTGCAGAATTCACATCTATGTCAAGTTCTCCTTTTTGAATTGCACACGATATTTTATAATCCTGGTTTTGCTTTTAAAAAATGCATCTATCTTTTTTATCCCTCCCCACCCCCAGCAACAAATTGTGCTAGAGATTGAGTCTTGGAAAATGACTGAGCTTCTGTTGAGGCCAATTTTTGCAACAGTATGTTAATGAAGCTTGAAAAAAGTCTTCATTTTCATGTTGAACAACAAAATAGTTAGCACTTCAGTGCCCAAATTATGTAAGTGACAGAGGAAGGGAGAAATCAAGAGCCCTACTCCCAAAGCAGTTGAATTAAATAGGCTTCAGATCGTACTGAGAATCTGTTCCTATGCTACTTCTATTATTAGATGGAAAATTCTTTCCTGTAGGGCATTGTTAATGAGCCAATAACTTTTGGAGTTATTCATCATATTCCCCATCACACTCATGCTTCTCAGGATACCCACCTTTTGCACCCAGCCCGTTCATAGTGCTGTTCTTACTGTATTTCTGCTGAGAGATTCAAAAGGGAAGGGTGTTACATTTAATGTAATTTAACAGCTTTAGTTTTACTGTCTCTTGTGGTGGCCTTCAGAAGATCTCTGAGCTTTAAGAACATCCACTTCTTCTGGCCAGTGCCAACTGTCTTTCCCAGTGTGAGTCTGTTGGCGTTTTGTTGTGTTGTGGAAGGATAAGGCCCTTAGCTGCAAATACTCATACTAGCAAAGTGCTTTACCTAGCCCTTTTTTGAGTGGGAAGCTATTGCAAATGGATGTTTTTATTTATGAAGGCTTGTCATTGTTCCTATTGAAATTTAATGGTGTTTTGCTGTGAGATGGGGTCATCAGGCCACTTATTAACTTGGCCAGAAGAAAAATAAAAATGCCTTTTGGGCCCCATCTGCAATATTTCTTGAGTACCTGCTATTTAATCACATTCCTGCTGTGTACAGAATGTGAGTTATCTATATTATGTATTTTATCTAAGTGTATAGAATAAGGTGCGGTAATGATTTATACATCTGTAGTAATGCATTCCTAGCTTCCCTACGGTATCTGAAATTACTGTGGCTCAGTGGTATCAGAGATACTTATGACACCGAAACACAAGTTGCTGTTTTTTATACCTTTGCTGCTGGCACTGAATTTCTATGTGATTACTTAACCAATTAAAAGTAGTTTATTACTTTTAATTACCTGTCTAGTTTACTTTGTTTTCTAATTTATCAGATCACACTGCAATATTTTATACATGCTTGCTTTGTTACTAATAGACAAGGCAGCCCCATGCAACATTATCTACATGCTGTCTGCGAGAACAGCATTATAAGAGTTGAGAGGAACATTTTTAAAATATCTTTTCAAGGATCCTAGACCCAAATTGTGACTTGTCTTATAGTTTCAAGTGCATCCCAGGCTGTAAATAGCAACTTTGACAAAACACCATGTTAATATCTGTGAGAAACTGTATTCTTTTTCTAGAAGCTGTTATAGGGGAGTCATTTTACACTTACTTCCTTGCTGAATTTACAGCAAAAACTGTTGAGTTAAAGGGTGCTTTTCGTGGAGCTGTGTATTTACTTTTGATAGTCTTACTGATCGAAGAAGGTATGTGAACACCAAGTAGGCAGACCAGGTAGAATCTGCAGGGCTCCAACCATGCATGGATATCTGCAAAGTTACTTCTCACCATTTCTCCACCTTCCTCTTCTTTTTGTCTTGAGCTTATGGACCGTGTGTTTCCAAGTGTTTTTTAAGACTTCTTTTCTGGAGTACTGGACTAAATTCTATATTTTCTTTATGTTAATGCAAGTATTTTGAGCATTTCTTATGCAAACTTAAGGAGTAGTTCTTGGTACTTACTCTGGACCTGTTGACAGTTGTCATGGCAGCTGGTTCTTCTTTTTCTTCTTCTTTCTCTTGTTATTCTCTCAGACTGCTTTTTCAGTCCTTCTTTGAAGCCATCCTGCTTTCTGTGAGGGTTCCGTAAAGCCATGTCCTGGCTGCTTTCTTTTTTCTGCACTGTGCCTCATCTTTGACTTGTTTCATTTGCAACTGGCTTAAATAACCAGTTCTATGACACTAAATCAAACCCCTGTCTATCATCCCCTCACCTGTCCAAACCCCAGCAATTCCAGAGATCCAATGTGACTGTGGAGTTTTAAGCTAAATCCCTCATAAATAAAAGAAAATGCTTCCTCCTTTTCCCTCTCCTATTTCTTTCTTTTTCCTTCCCTAGCTGCTGCTCTCTTACCTGATGAAGATGGACGGTTCTATATTCTGCCCCTAAAAGCTTATCTTAAATGACTTATAACACTTGTAAATAATAATCCTACAAGTATGAGATCAGCATTTAGTTATATGGAAAGGTTTGTAGAATATCTTTTAGTTTGTCTCCTGGAGTTCTCCTTTGATTTATTCCTTTGTTGCCTTGATTATGACCAAGATTTCAAATTAGGCTAACCTGACAGACTTCTAAATGATGTTGCAGTGAAAGTAAGTCAGAGTATACTAATAACAGACTGCATGGAAACGATTAATCTTCGGGGACATAGAAATTAAAGCCTTGTTTCACAGGATTTTGGTGACAAACTGAAGCTGAAAGTTGAATGAAATGTGTTCCATTAATTTTCTATAGTCCTCTTATCTGTGCACCTGCACGCTGTCAGACAAAGAGGCACTGCATTTCCCTCCTTATTACAGAAAAAGCTTTATGCTGAATCCCGCAGGCTGGGATGAACCTTGCTCCCAAACCTAGTAAAGCACTTCAGTATAGGCTGAACTTGAACTAAAAGGGATTGCATCCTTGAAGAGTTTGTATTTAGCATGGGGTTTTTTTCTAGTTTTCAGCAAGAGCACTCAGCAATTGTGGCCTTGGTGGCTTTAGAGAAAATATTTCATGTAGTAGCTTGTGGAACATTCAAGTGAAGCAGCTAGTGAGTCTAAAGAGATAAGTTTCCATCCTGACATATGATGCATTGTTAAAATGAGTTTATGTTGGTCAGGAGCACCCTTAATACACAGCACTCAGAAGCCTGCAGTAATCACACAAAGGAGTCATGTTTATGGCCAAGCTTCAATAGATCATAGAATCTGTTTAGAAAAGGGAAGGGAGGAGGGGAAGTAATTTGCAATGCTTGAAGTACTTGGGTATAAATTGCAGTGTTCTTCTGTGACTGACAGAGCTCAAGAAGATAAGACTTTTTTAAAAAACTTGTAAACAAAATATTTTATTCCTGTTCACATACATACAGCCAGTTATTCAGTGCCGTGTGACAAAAAGTCAAGACAAATGTTAAAACATACTGATGCAATGACCTCTAACACTAAGAAGTCCTTCTAGAATTGGCAACTGTCAGCCTTCAGAAAACTCTGAGCTGTCAGTTGCAACTTTTAAGCGGCAAATTTCCCAGAAAATTGACTATTAATCAATTTAGACACCAGGAGATGTAACCAATCAGAGCAAAGACTGGCATCTCGATCAAAATACACATTTGATTTACTTGCACTTGTAGATGATGTGGGCTTATTTGAGCTGAGGTAGAGCCTTCCAATTAGAAATGTTTTGAGTCTAGACTTTATAGAAACCAAAGCAATTTTTATTTGATGGTTTATGTGATTTTCATGGATTACATATATTGAGATTCCTGGGGAGTAGGGAGGGTAAGAAACCCTACTTATTTGTTTATTAGTAGTTCAGAGAATTGTAGACTGCTTAAGGCTGTGTTTGTATTGGTTTTTTTTCTCTAACAGAAAAACTAAGACTTTTTTTTTTAAGATCTCAGAATTAAGGTCTTTAATAAAGATACTTTGATTACACTTTTAGTACTTTACCTGAAAAATAAACCTTCAGGTTTATTAGCTTGGCTTCATTAGGTTCATAACATTCACTTTAAAAAGCAAATTGAAACATATTTTTCAGGGACAAGTAGGATTCAGCCATGGTTGTTGGGAGATAGATACTGTGGTTTTGTTGTGCTTTATGAGAAGCAAGGCGTGGACCTTATAACATTTTGAAAGTGCTACTGAGTGAGTGAGGTGCATGGAGAAACAGGGCAGAGAGCTTTAGGAGAATTTGAATTTGATCTGTTGCAGGGATGATTGGTTAGAAGCAGTAGCTTGCCCATAGTTTATCAAGCTCTGTTGGCAGGCTGTCTATAGAGGTGCATTCTACTCCAACACAGGAGAAGGAGAAGAAAACCATTTAACCCACACAGCCTCAGAAGACTATACTCATGGTCAGCAACCATAGGTCACCATCCAGCTTGATCCCTCCCTGCAGTATGCCCAGACCCTAATATGTAGACCTGTGGGCCAGGTTCCCATTGCAGAAGCAGCAGTGCCTGACACTGTTCAAGATACCCTGCACCTGGAAAGACAGGTACAACATAGGATTTAAGGGAAATTCCAAGCCTTTTGGATCAGCAGTTGGTAGTGGGGCAGGGTTATTTGCAGAGCCTGAAAAAAGGCTAGACATCCAAACCTCACCCTTCAGATGAAATCCTGATCCCATAGGCTTAGTGGGATTTCTATTTGAGAAGGTAGGATTTATGCTTTAATAAGTAAATGTCCTAATTTCTGAAATGGGTGAAATTACATAATAACCTCTATTTACTAGCCAAAGCATGGATTTACGCAGCTGAAAGTATCCATTTTTTGTTTGTTTGTTCTTTCGTTTGTTTTTGCTTCCATTAAATAACTAGCCTGGCATCCAAATTTATGGCATATGTAGAGGGACCTTATCCTCCAGGTTTTTCTGCTAAATTAAACTTGCACTAATTGAGCTATATAGTCTATATTAGTACTCCACCATATGCAGTATAATACGGTAGGAAGAGTAGAGAAGAAGCAAGCCAATTCCTCCTACCACTCTTATACCCTACTTGTGAGTTCTCAAACTTGCTTTGGAAAACCAGGTCTACCTGCTGAAGAATGAAGTAGTCAACTGGAGCATTAATATTTTGACATAATTACTAATCCTTTCTGCCACTTCCAGGAATCATATGTCTCATGGCTTTGCCGAAGTGAACTTATTTCAGATTTCTTGCACACATGAAATGTGCATGTTTTTTCTTTTATCTATCATTAATACACTTTTTTTTTCATCTCCTAGCTTACTCCTAATGTCTTTCAAACTGCACAGTTTTAAATTATAGGAATGAAATAATCAGTTGTTTTAAAATGTATCAGTTGAATGATAAAATAGTGAATGAATATAACAGATAATAAAATATAACTTTAACTGAGTCTGACCGTATACTGCTTATGTGTACTGTTTCTCCCTGTAAAGTACGTGTAGATATTTTCCTCATTTGGAGCCTCTAGTAAATCTTTCTACCTTGGTCCTGTGTTTATGATTTTAGCAAGTGCCTATGGTAAATAATTTGCATCTTATTCCTATGTGTGCTATGGCTTTTATGGTTTTTATTGTTACAATTCCAGCAATCTAGTTTAATTCCAAATTAGTCCGAAAGAATTCTCATCTTTGCTTCCTGTCCATCATCTTGAAAGTTCAAATTGTTGGGAGCAGCCTTGAATTTGTGGGTGAGTTCTTTCATGGATATTCTCATCACTAAGAGTACTTGGTCCTGCTGTAGAAATATTATCTCCAGTGAGGCTCATATCCTTGAAATATTTTCCCATTTTCTGTAATACTGGAGACAAGGTAAAATACCCAGCCTTAAAAGAAAGCATTACAGCATTTTAAGCTTATTATTTTAGTTATCATTAGGGAGCTTCTTGCGAGTTCTTGTTTGGATTTCTTTAATGAAAATCAATGGGAGATTTTAAAGCATTTTTACAACTTATTAGGTGTAGTACAACCTCATTGAAAACTGGGATGATGCCAATATGAGTAGAATAAGTGTAATTCCAGTGTAAAGGAGACGAAAATGCAATTTCATTCTTTTTAGCTCAGCAATTCAAATCAATTAGCTGCCATCTTATGCTCATGTGCTAGAAAAATATGTGGTAAACGAACACTGCTTAACCCCTTCTCCCATCTCAAAGATGATGCCTAAAACTCAGGCCGTTTCTTTCTTTCTGTTTCTGCAGCAAGATCTTTCAACAGCTACAACTCTTTCTCACTCGGGAGAAATGCAGAGGTAGCCTTGCAGCAAGAGCGATTGGGAGAGGGAGATAAATGTACATTTTCATTTTAATAGCACATGTTAAACCTCCACACATAAGTTCTTAGGTTTCAACCAGCTACTGTAATGTTAGGATGATGAAATGACAATACATCAGGCATATAACCATGCAAATGTATTCTGTGCACTTTCTGCACTTTTCTTTATCGTTGTGATTGGGGTTTTTGTACCAGATAACCTCACAGATTTCACAGGAGTGCCTCTTAATTTAAGTGAGATCAGGATCAATGGTATCATACTTTGGGGCCAATTTTGCCGGTTCTTCTGCTGACTTGTGCTTTTCTAACTTCACAAAATCACTTTAATTCCAGTTAAACTATTTCATGTTATCAGTGACCTCAAAATGTGCTACCCTGGTAATACAGGATAAGGTTAGGACTTTTCTCTAAGAACTAGTTTATTGAATTAGGGGGCAGATTCTGAGCTACTGTAAAGTGGTATAATAAAAATTGATCTTAGGGGAGCTATGCTACTTTGCATGGGGAGAGAACATAGCCTTTGTAAATCTTAATTCTCATTTTTTTCATTGACTGTATTATTGTAAGGTAACAATTAATCTATAACATACATTTAGCTGCAAGTGCAATGGGTATCCTACAGTGCAGGACAAAGCAGGAGCTAGCAGAGGCTTTAATTTAGTCAGAGACAAGCTTTGAAGGCAGTCAAAGAGCCACTGATGAAGTTCAAATGCTCTTTGTCCAGCGAAAATGAAGAGCCCATTTGTTCTGCCCTTTTACATTAGCATCTTCTACCTTGCTGAAAGAAAAGGGAAAAGAACTGTAGTCTTAAGCTCTTGTTTATAACAAAAATCAAATATTGAACCAGGTTCTTCCAAAAGTTTAACTATA
The DNA here is from genome assembly GCA_033558105.1 of Coccyzus lansbergi. Taxonomy (NCBI): domain Eukaryota; kingdom Metazoa; phylum Chordata; class Aves; order Cuculiformes; family Coccyzidae; genus Coccyzus; species Coccyzus lansbergi. Next base: position 1,129,406 of record JAUMJK010000358.1, read on the forward strand.
CGTTAAAGATGCAGCTAGCAATGGCATTTAACAGGTTTTACAGATTGGATTGTTTGTGCCTCAGAAGAATTAGGCAGCAAAGCAACAATTTTTCCTTTCATTTCCCTTTTATTTCTCCTGCCACCCCAGGACAACTGCAGTGAAATGCCCTGGAAAATGTTGCCAGCAAAAGATTGGGGGCTGAGAACTGCCAGCTACCAGGCAGCTCCTACCAAAGATAATATGCAGTGCCTCACTTTCCCTAGAGCTCAAGCCATCAGATGGAAGACCCTCAACACCTGGAAAGGGACTACTTGTCTCAAAAAATTCTTTGATAGCTGTTGTTACTACCTAAGGACAAGAGTAGTTATATTTGGAATATCTGATTACATGCCGCACGCAGTGAACTAGTTTGCTTCTCAAACAATAGGAAAAATCTTGAATTTTTAACAGACAAGAACAACATTAGTCTTTGCTTTGTTACTTTTGGATAAATTTGTTCTTGAATGTTTGTAAGGATGTCCCTGCACTAAACTGAAGATAGCGTTTTCTATTCTCTATCCGTCTTTGGCACCTAATAAGAGCTAATATCATGAAAGCATTTCCTCCCCATCTACCATCAACTCTTTCAGTAATTTGGAGACTGAATAGGAGTTGAGGATTCCCTTTTTTGCTTTGTGGACAGGAAATAGTTTGTGTTTGTTCTTGCTCTCCACAGAACTTTCTGCTAGTAGTTTCTCTTAAGGACATCATCCCATTCTCTTTGCAAATTACTTTTATTCTCATCAAGGTTCAAAGAGAATCCCAGGCATGCTGCTTTTAATACTGAATAGATACAATTTCACCCGTACAGCATCCAGTAGAAAACAATGCTTTTATCATTAGCTCAACCTTTATCCCATGGAATAACATTATGTCCATTCAGTATTCAGTGCTTTTGAAGAGTCCTGTTTTGCTGATTACATCCGTGCAAAGCTCAAGTGGCAAATTAAGTTCACTTATTATCTGTTCACTTCCCTTATCTATCTGTTTCTAGAGAAAGTTGTTATCTCAGTTTTATCTCGTTCACCTTCAACTATTCTTAACCTAGAATCTCCTTAGTGTACTCATTAAAGGGACTATCCAATTATATTTGATATAGATAAAGACTTCTTTTAAAACCTGAGAGCCTGCAGCTTGCTACATGTCTTTAAGGGCAAAACAATAGTGTATCTACATGAAGCAGTACTAGATCAAATGAGGACTGTCTTTCACAGTAAAATCCAATTTTTTTTTTTTTTTTTAATTTTCCTATTCAAACACTGTACTAAAGGTTAAGATGTCTTTCCTTTTCCTTCATTAACTCTTTAAGACCAGTATATGTTTTCACCCCTTTCTGGCTAGGTCTATACCCTTCTGCTAACCCTAATCTTGATCATGCATGTCCAGAAGCTATCACATGCCCCGGTCTGCCTTGATTAGTGTATATAGATGCTTGATGGAAGATTGTTTCACAGACTGAATGGGGAAATAGGCCAGTATTTACAAGTGAACACTGATGTCACAGAGATACATTTAAATGAGATAGCTTTGAGTGAGAATATGCAAGAATTACAATATTCTTATGTTTCCTTATTCTATTGCAGTCATTAAAATATTTTTTTTTTATTAACCTGTTAGCGTGTTTGCAAAGTAGACTGGCGGATTTGTGTAAATGTGTACATAAATATGAGTGCACATGTGTGTGTATATGTGCATTTCTAGCCTATTACACAACACTTAATAATGGACAGATGCTGGAGAGGCATGTAAGATTATGGGAAGTGGAGCTGTAAAATTTTTAGATGAAGACACAACTACTTGTCTGAAATCTTCCCTGGAGAGTAAAGTAGGCCATAGAAAAGAGATGGCTTTATTAAAGGATGAATTTATTAGTTATGCTGCATAAGTTTGGAGCTTTTGGGCTTGTTTTCTCTGGTGTAAATCGTGACTGTTTCATCCATAGACACTTAGCAACTATGCTGTTTTGCTTCACAATGATTTCTTAGGGACTCACTGGACTGATTTCCAGTAAGAAAAATCAGCTGTCTGGAATTAAATTGTCAATATTTATATGAGAATGAGTGTATTGTTTCAATGAAAGACACATTTAGATACATGTTTCGATACTTTCAAAGTATCTGTAATAAATATGAGCCATATTTACTAATGCTAAGCCTGAAAATTAAACAGAAAAAGAAATTGGAAATTAAGGACATTTTAAAAAATATTGTGGTCAAAATTAAGATACCAAAATATTATCCCACCAACGTCTACTGTCAAGGGCTGTTAACAGCACTTAATGCTACAAGTTCTTACCAGAATCTTAATTTTTCCCTACATCTTATAATGCAGTAAACCAAGATATTGTCATCATGTACATCGGAAAGGAAGGAACTGAATGTATGAATGTAATCAATGCCTTGATTACTTGAATTGTCAAATTATCTAAAATTTATTCAGATCTACAGTTCTTTGGCATAAAAAAAAAAATCTGCCTGATTCGACAGCAATTCACTGTATTAAACAGACAAAGTACACTTTGTAACTGCAATGATGCTCACTACTCTTCATCAGCCAAGACTTTTTACTAGAAATTTGGCCTATGAGGATCAGTGAGTGTTTCTCTTCCAGCTGAATTGGACCATCAGACATTAAATAAGTGTGTTGAGTAGCAACACATTTGAGAATCATTTATGGTTTTTTTCAAAATGTGCTCACATAAAAAAAGAAACCTTCTTGCAGTTAGAGTCTTTGTCTGTTTAATAAAAGAAGCAATAAATAAATAATCCAATTACTTTAATTTTTAAGATGAAAACAGGACACCAAATTCCTATGTACTTCTTCCAGTTTAAAGGAGAGTTTCTTTCTGGAATAAAAATCTCTCACATTTACAGAATGGGCAAAAATGAACAAATATAGTAAAATACGAAAATATGTAGTCTACACCATAAATAGGTTAAAAACCGAACCATAATAAATTGACTATACGGTTCATTGCATGCATTTGGTGCCATCTATATGTGAGCAATGGTGCAAGGTAGTTATGGTGTATTCCTGGAAAATATGTCAATTGAACTCAGTCTGTCAGTAACATTCACCTCCAAAGTAATCGCAAATAAATTTATTCAATGAGAAGCTGCCAACCTAATAATGAGTTATTGTCTTCTAGCGTAATGACATAATATTATTTTATCCCATAAAGAGTTCTTCCAATTAGCCATCTTTACACTAAGAAACAGTAGTAGCTTTCTATCATATTGCTTTGGATGAGATTGTTGCAATTAAACTTTTGAAAAAACCTTCATCTTTTTAACAGAGAACTTTAAAACCAAGCCTAACAAATCACAAAAGTTATTGTATAAGTGGTTGTTGGCTTGTCAGATTTTAATTTTAAATCACAGAGAGCTTGAGTTGACTTTTATTTAATTAGTTTTATCTGCTTTGTACTTCATTTTCATAGCACTTGCAAGATTTAAGTCTCAGTACTTTTCCTATTGAAGTTGCTTTGGTTATTTCCAACTTGACTTAATACCAGAAAGATGCAAGTGGGATCTTGTTCAGTGTTGATTTTAACTTGCTACACACAAACTATTATGTTTTTACAGGAATGAAGTTTCATAGGCAAGTACCTAGTTCTGTGGAATGAGTTTATTTTAGACCCAAGTAGCAGAGAACAAGCTGATATTGTTATCCTGTCTATGCCTTCTGAATGCAGAGCCACCAAACTGCCGAACTCTTCATAAAACTTTGGCTCTATTAGTAAAGGATACAAAATATTTATATAATTTCTCTGAGGATGACATGAAGTAGAGATGTATAGCCATGCCCAAGATCAGTAATCCAGACCATCAATATTTACTACAAAAACAATTAAATGGGGGCTTTCATTTCTCAATGTCTTTACTGCTCTGTCTTACTATTAATGGGTTTGGATTCAAGCATCACATGCTATATAAAATCTTGTATTTTAGGAATATACTAGAGTCAGAATTTCAGCTCTGGAATTAAGGCGCCAAATTGACTGTTCCGTATAGAGAACTCCGAGATGTTTCTCATTCCTTTATTTAGATCATGTATTTTTCTCTGCACAGGATATCACCTTCAGTACCTAATCATCAGTTTTCATCTGAAAATAATGAGGCAACGAAGTATCTCACAATATGATTGCCATTCTGCAAGGAAATTCTTTTTAAATTGAAAATATTATAATTCGTTTTGAAGGAAGAGACTTTAAACACATCACTGATCGCTAAGCATTGTTTAAGTTGTTCTATAATTTAAGGTTCCTTTTTATGACAGATCCGAAATAGATCTCAAGTAGGCCATAGAAAAAGAATACCATCTCTTTAAAAAAATCAATAGTATTCAAGGCCCAGGATGGCCTCTGTGCTGAGATTAATAAAGCTTGACAATACATTCTGAATGCAAGCAATGACTTCTATTACAAGGGGAAAAATGAGAAAGCTGCTGTTACTGACATAGTCAATAGATTGCACCTCAGTGTATACTGTACTTTCTACATTTTTAATATAAATGTGTTCAGTTTCAGAGATGCGAGCATTATCAGCATTCATTTTACTTGAGGCGATAATGTGAGAAGTTGTCTTGTGTAATAAATAAATAACCTGTCTTTAAAACCATTTACTCAGATTGCTTTTCCCAAATGCTTATTTAGAGGTGCTCTGTATGGTGTCATATACCAAGACAACCATGTTATAAGGATTTTCTAAGGCAGAGTTTCTCCATTTTATACATAATATAATTGTTCATGGGGTGCATTTGTTCTGCTGGTTTTAGAAAGAGTATAAAGTCAGACTTGAATATGATGGGATGGTGTTATAAGTTGTAAAATGTGGCTTGAAGACTTCTGTTTCTCAAGGGGCCTTAGTGGTAGTGAAGACCTGCCAGTAGAGGCCGTAAAGCTTTCCATCATTGCTGGCAATTGCCCATCTTTCAATTTGAGACTTATCTGTTTCTTCAGTCGTATATTTGTGGACCTGAAAGAATAGAAGAAATTATCTTCTCTCTATAAATATACATATTCAGGTCTTCATAGTCTTTGTTGCACTCATACTAAGAAATTATCTTCCCTGCATAGATGAATCATGTTAGATGGCACTTAATTATAAAATAAGATACTGAGTTAACTCATGCTTTGTGCAGTTACTTCTCTTTATCTGTCTTGGCAAATGCATTCATGTGAATAAAACCATTTTAATCTCTTCAGAAGCATAGGAAAGGAATTTTCTATTATTGCTTAGGTAGCTTATAAGAACATAAAAAGGAGAAATAATCAGCAAACTTTGAATTACTTCTAAAAATACATAATGTTGAAGGAGGTTTTCTGTGCTCATCTGATGTCTGACCATAACAGAATTTCTTTTAACATAATCAGAACAATGGACCTGATTTGTCTCTGAAGCCTCTTCTACATGAGTTCAAATACGCTGATTTCATTGGAGTGACCCTTGATTTACACTGTTGTAAGGACAGAAGAATCAGGCTGTAATATATAAAGGAGAGAAAACATAACTGTCTTAGGCTTCTAGAGACTCTAAGTACAAAATTGAGGAAGATTTATTTAGAGTGGCTCAGGGGTTGTAGCTAACATAACAGGCTCTAATGGAGCATGGGAAACAGAGGCTGACTGGAAACAGTGTGGTTTACTGTTCTGTGGTTTAGCTATCCATGGCTAAAGGTGAAAACTCCATCGGTTAATAGACAGACATGTTTCTGACTACAGTTGGAAAGAATAGATGGAGGTGGTGATATAATACCATTCATGCATCCCCAGTGCTATGCTTTTCTAGTGCAATACCTGGTTGGTAACTCATTAAAAAAAAAACCTCCCCACCTGAGACATCCTACTTGGATGGCAGATTTTAAAGTTAAACCTTAAAATTTATTCTTCCTCTTTTCAGCATAGAAAATATCTTTTCACTAGTAAGGATGTTCTATATAAAGTCTTCTGCAATAATGTCTTTAGGTCATACAGGGAAACCTAATTTAGAAATATTACAGAAGGCAAAACTTACCATTTTCTGTGGTAGAACTCAGCACTGATCTGATTGCTTTTGACTGTGATTCCAGGTTATCTACCTAATTTGTCTACACTGTTATTATCAACATGTGTTTTCCCATGAGGAACATATTAATTTGGTTGGTGCCCTGGGGAAATCTAAACAAAAAAAAGATTAAGTACAAGAATTTTTTGTCATAAACTGGAACACTAAATACACAATAAATGGTAGGCTTGTATTTAGAAGAGTGTTGAAATCAAAGTATTTTCAGCTTGCACTTTCCAATATAAATTGCTTGTTTCAGAACATAATGCTCTGCATAATTAGCACAGTTTCAGCATCTGGGCTGTGTATAATTTGTTAAGTAATGAGTAGTAGAAACAATGAAATAAACTCATGCCCACCTACATTGCTTCTGATGGACGGACTCACTCCTGCATTTCCCATTTTCTGCTATACAGAGGTACTGTTTTCCTGGTGCTTTTTGCCATCTTTCCTCTCTTTAGCTCTTCCAAGGGCACAGAAATTACCGGAACTGGAACAATGGTGACAGTTTTGATGGTGACATAGTTTCCATCTTCCACCTCCCATGCAGTAGGGTGGCATCATGAAATTCAGCCTTAAGCTGCAATTAGAAATTGCCCACTCATTTAATCTGAAGCGCAGTCATCTAACTAATGACAACATTTCTTCATCTGGAGATAACACGACAGCTAAAATGGGGTTCTGTGAATCACACCATGTATGCGCATGAAAAGATTATTTTAATTTCTAATTAAGTGAGTGTGCCTGACCAGCAAACCTGAGACCCCTTCTAGCTCTTTCTACTATGGAAGGACAATATAAGAAAAATCCTTAGCAAATGCTCTTGTGCTGCTCTCCCTATGGTGCCTTACTCCTTTCCCTTTACTGTGGATTTAATGAGTACGCAGGAGGCAACTTAATTGTGATAGCTAGATAATGGGTGCAGTTCAAACTTAAATACTATAAAATAACATTGAGATACTAATTGTTAGCGTGTTTTCCAAGTAATTTATGAAGGTATGGAAGGTGTTATGGGAAATAGTGATTTATATGGATAAACTCCATAGTTTCTTCAGTAGACATATCCTTTAATAGATCATGTTAGGGTAGTTTTAACATAATGAAAACTGTATAAAACCAACTTGGGACTGGTTATGTTGAAGAAATAATTTTGATATCTGATTTTTGTTGAAGAATGCTACACCATTATTCCTCCTTCTTGTTTTCACTTAATTCCTTTCATTCATAAGTGTAGTTTTGATACCCATGATCGAATTTAAATAAAGTTCAGATATGAGTTTCAAATATTCATAGAATCATAGAATAACCAGGTTGGAAGAGACTCACTAGATCATTGAGTCCAACCATTCCTATCAAACACTAAACCACGTCCCTCAGCACCTCGTCCACCTGTGCCTTAAAGACCTCCAGGGAAGGTGAATCAGCCACCTCCCTGGGCCACCTGTCCCAGTGCCCAATGACCCTTTCTGTGATTTTTTTTTTCCTAATGTCCAGCCTAAATCTCCCCTGGCGGAGCTTGAGGCCATTCCCTCTTGTCCTGTCCCCTGTCACTTGGGAGAAGAGGCCACCACCCTCCTCTCTACAACCTCCTTTCACGTACTTGTAGGGAGCAATGAGATCTTCCCTCAGCCTCCTCTTCTCCAGTCTAAACACCCCCAGCTCTCTCAGCTGTTCCTCATAAGGCCTGTTCTCCAGCCCCTTCACCAGCTTTGTTGCTCTTCTCTGGACTCGCTCCAGGGCCTCAACATCCTTCTTGTGGTGAAGGACCCAGAACTGAACACAGGATTCAAGTGCTGAGTACTGAAGGCGAATAACCTCTCTGGACCTGCGGGTCACACTATTTCTGATACAAGCCAGGATGCCATTGGCCTTCTTGGCCACCTGGGCACACTGCTGGCTCATGTTCAGTCAGCTGTCAACCAACACCTCCAGGTCCCTCTCCTCCAGGCAGCTTTCTAGACAGACTTCTCCCAGTCTGTAGCTCTGCATAGGGTTGTTGTGCCGCAAGTGCAGGAACCGGCACTTGGCCTTGTTAAACCTCATGCCATTGAGCCATGAGGCAATATTACTACAAATTGCTTAGTCATTTGGAAGTAATATGTGAATAAAGAGCCTGGACAGCTTCTTGGATACCAGAGAACTAGTCAATCAAAGATATCAAGCTTTTTAAAGTACAGATTTATTTCTTCATACTTTTAAAGAAATAAGATCTCTTTAAAACATTATTTGTATATTAAAAAGTGGGTTTTTTTTTTAAAAAAAAATATGTGAATGATGCTTTACTACTTTACTAGATTTTACTAGCATGTAGACTTAGAGAAAGTTGTTGCTTATCTAATTTTACATACCCGGAAAGACATTTTGAGAAATAGTCGTTGAGTAATATCTTTACTTGTGCCATGAATTGGAGACTTATTTGCATACAAATGAAAATTCAAACCATAGTGCACTAAGAAGTTACAGTGCCCTAAGTTAACGATCAGCATTAAAATATGACCCCAAGTTTCCACTCTGAATTAAACCAGAAATCAGAAGATATCTTGTATTGGGAAATATGTCTCTATGTATTTGTTGCTGGGTTTTCGGTTTGTTTCTTATTTTAACTCTGAACATAGTCACAGAAGAATGAAATTATTCACTGATCTTTGAGATAATGCCTGTAAACAATTCATTAAAATCTTATGATTGATATTATCAAAAGTACATTAAATATTCAGTAGATAAATCCCATCAACAAGTTGCGGTTGTAACCTGTAGCTCTGCTAATTCAGAAATATATACTGCAATGTGTGAAAAAGCACATTGCAGAAGGTGGAAATGAACTTTCTGTACCTTTTATTAACCAGTTTTTTCAATGTTGTTCAAAAGAGGTGGAGGTGAATTCTGGGACAACAAAATCAAGGCTTATCAAAGAATGATATTGGCCTTCTAAGAAAAAAAAACCCCGCAAACCTCCAGTGAACTGGAACAAGGTGAAAAACCTCCGACACTTTACAACACTAACAAATTCTGAGACAAATTTGTACAGTCAATACTGGACTGCAAATACACAAGTGGCCATTTTAGAGTTAGAATACTAAACCAAATCTGCACTACAGTGGTCAAGACAACACCTTTAGATTAAAGGTCTAAAGGATGAATTTCACCTACAGGGAATAGATGAATAAAACTTCCAGATGAAACAGGTTGGAAGGCTGCAAATGAGATATGTAATTTTTATTTAAAAAGATACATCAATTTTCCCTTTGGTAAGGTCAGCAGATGAAAGGAGGACTATGTGCAAAGTTTTTAGAACTAGAATGTGCTATTTAGAACAATCTCTCCATTTAGTTTTTCAGTCTCCAAATCAGAGTGTAACTTTAGTTACACATTTGCTTCTTTCAGTGAAGACTTCTCTCTGGGCTCAGGTTTGGTATTTTTTTTACCTTAGCTCATTTTGGTAGTCTTTAAGCACCCCTGTAGTCTTGTTGGCTTTGTGCCTACTTAAGCACTACTGAATCCGCATAAAGATTGTTCAATCAGGCTGAAGGCTGATTATGAATAAACACCAAAACCTGTATAAATGGGCATACAGGCTATTTTTATTGAAATTAAAGAACAGTGACGGATTAAATTATTTGAATGTATTGCAGATTGAGTAGATTTGTTGACAAGCTAATATCATTAGTGCTTGAAATTGCATCTCTACCGCAAGATCTATTCCCTTATATGTTTGTCATCACAGCAGTTTCAATGAAGTTGTGCATATATGGCCTTGTTTAATTTGTCTCAGATAAAGTAGTTCATTGGTGGCACCATCCTCTATCCTGATTGAAGAGTGAGCAAAGATAACATCAGTGCATCTAAACAGTACAAGGCTGCTAAAGAAAGATTAGGCATGTGATCAGTAGATTTTCTTTGGCTCCACAACGCAGCTTTTCTCTGCTCTTGAGGTAGGTCCTCCTAGGAAAAAAAAGTAAGTCTTTGGGCCCTTATATTCAGTGATGCAGTCATATTTTATCAGAGACAAAAAAAGAGGCATTAATTATGCCAGAACTAATGGCATCTTTTCCTTTATTTTCTTTTTATGTATTTAAATAGTTTAGTCTTTAATCAGAAAAGAGATCAAGACCCTCTCCACCTTCCTCCAAGCATCTTTTCCTCCATGCAGTCCTTGATCTTTCTTGCTTGAAATTTTGAACAGATACACCATTGCAAACAAGGAAAATTTAAAGTCCTAAATTGGTTCCAATCTGAGACATCCCATTAGAAGTGCCTTGACAATCAGCCCCCACAGTGCTTAACAAACTGCTATGATTGTACCAAGCTGCAGTGATGACTTGAGGTTCCCAGGTTAGTCCTGCATGAATGACTCAGTAGATAACAGAGAAAGAATAGGAGGAAGTACATAAAGAACAAAATGGAAGTCAGTAAGAGGAAACTGGTTATAGGGAGGAGAGCAAGAGAAGGCAGATTATCACATGTTTGCGAGAGAGGGTCCAGTGCTGCCAGAGAGCCTCCTGGGTGCTAAAATGAAAGTTTGTATTGAAGTGGTACAACAAACCAAACAGATTAATCTTCAGTCTGCTCTCTGGTTGAAGTTAATTTCTGCGTGCAAAATTTCTTCTGTCCTGTTTCCTCCATGTCTGATCACTAATATTTTAATTTAATTTCTTTCTGAGAATTCTTTATTAAGTATATATATAATTCTTCTACAACTCTTCACCAGAAGCAGGGTATCTCCATTTTTGGAGGCTACCTAAACTGTCTGGCTACATCCTTCATGCAACAAAGATTCAAAATCAGTGAATCAGGCAAAACTTCTATACTAAAGGGAATAATCAGCCATTATGGAACCTGTTGGGCTGGATAACCTTAGAATTCTGCAGAGATGCACCTCAAAACTTAGATAAGATATTCAGACTGAAGGCTCGGCCTACAGCTGTGGAAGAGGCTGAACACTTAAAGTCAGTTGCTCCCTAAGAAGTTTAAGTCCTGTCAGACTGTAACTGGCTCTCGAATGAAGAAGAATCTATACAGAAAATGACAAAATGTTGCCTTTATGTTGTTTGTATTCTGGAGAGATTACACTAGCGTATATTTTATATTTTCAATATATTACACAGTCAAACTTTATACAATACAGCGAGGATATTATAGCAATGTTTTAGAGGCTCAACTCTTCTCAGGAATAAACAGGCATCGTGTCATCAAAGGTGATACGTCATGCCCATTTCCTGTCTGATTGCATTATGAAGAGGAAAATCTTGTTTAACACAAATTCTGTCCTTCTATTATGCCCACAAATGAGGATAGAGTATCGGATTGGACATGAAATCAGTAATATCTGCAGACACTCACTTTTAATTTAAGACTATGTCTCCTGCAGACCTGCTTAAAACTGTTCCTTTGAGATCTGTGGGAATGTGATGAAGATGAAGATATTATAAAAATTAAATAGCCTCATATTACCCTCAGCTAGATTGTGAAGTGTGAAAGATATGTCAAAATTTGAGGGTAAATAGGTTTAATTTCCATCGTTTTACATATAGTCTTTGAATTTTGCCAACTGTATGTAATGTCACTACATGATTATCTTTAATTCAGTCTGCTCTGAGGGGTGTTCGAGGGAGCTGCTAAACTACTATTAATATCTCAGTGGACTTGCTCTGCAACTTAGGTTTGGCAGTAATACTGCAGCTGGTCAAATACTTACTATAGGGTTCAGGTATTGTGTAAATTAGTATTCTATGCCTTGATAAATTCAATTTATTAGAATGAATATGGGTTTGTTGTGACAGTATGATTCTTCCTAGTTCATATTTTTCTGTGTCATGGTATGGAAATGTCTTTTGCTGGGTTAAGAGTTCTTTTTTTGAAGAATTCTAGGGAGAAATTAATAGAGGACGTGAACTCTGGCCTTTGAGGTGCATTAATTTAGGTAGATTAGAAGACCTAGTAAGTATTTGATCATAGGATGCAAAGTGTAATATAACCCGTGGCATTAGTTACATTTCAGATCTCTAGTATGGAACAGAAAAATCTGTTCACAGAATTAGTTAATTGAATGTTAAAAACTTTTCAGGTTTTATCTTAAAACTGTTACCGGTAATAATTGAAAATATATCTATTGTTTAAAATGGAACACAATTTTATTTTTTTTTAAAAAAGTCTGTATTCAAAATTACACATATAAAACTGCTCATTTGTTCATTAAAGCCAAATGATGTTTTACATTGAAACACCTGCACATCCTCTCAGCAAGGAACAAAATATTTCTGCACGTATTAAATACATTATCCTAACTGATCCCTGCATCCACTAGTACAAGCACTGAGAACACCATGCAATGTAATCGCCAGGTAATTAAAGGTGGCATTATATAGGTAGGATTATACAGAATTAGGTACCTGTTAGAAATTCAGCTGTGAAATAATTGAGTCAAATGTAGTGTGGCAGGCAGAACTTAAGTGAACACCAAAATACCCCATTTCTCATGAAGTCTCACAAACAAAAAGCTTTAAAGAATATCATGTGAGTCTTGTTCCATTTTGAATAAAGATAAAACCAAGGCAAACTGATCGGTTTTGTCAGTCTATTGTTTTAAAACAAACACACACAAAAAATAGCATTTAAGCTGCATTCCCATAGATCAGATTATCATGAAAAGTTACTTTTCCATACACATTTTATCTATATAAGGATATTCCCGTAAGCTACAAGTGTTTTCTTTGTGTCCATGCCAAATTGCATGGCTATGCTTAACAAACTGAGGTCATTCATGCCAGAGTTGTTACAAGCTATTAAAACTCGGAGTGAAATACTTGGAGCGTTCATTTTGCAATTGGCAGAAATACCACGGGCTGATAAGCACTGGTGATTGTCAGCAGCTTAAAAAAAAAAAAAAAAAAAGGTTGGGGGCTTTAATGTATGAAAAGAACAGGTGTATCAATAATGTAGAATTAATTTATCTAAATTAACATTCAAATGCCATAATATTGGAGGAATGAACAGTTGTTAGAGATTTCTTAGACATTCTTTGTACTTCAATATAATGGACAGGCTAATAAACAAGAGGAAACCATAAAATAATCACCCTTCTTGTCTTTTCACCAAATACTGAGTGATCTTTTTAGTGGACTGTGTTCCTGACTGTGGTTTTGGTTTTTTTGGTTTTTTTTATTTTTTATTTTGAAGTGACAGGATAAATTGCACAGCTGATGTTAATGAAGAGCTCTGAGATTTGACAGATTTATTTCCTCTGACAAATAACAAATGCTTATATAGCTTGCTTTGGTTTTAAGCCATTACAGGTGCAGCAGAGATAAAGGAACAACTTCACTTAAAAATGATGATTTTGCTAGGGCATAACACAGTCATCCTCTCAATCAGAAATATATCTCCTTTCAAGTGCAGTGGTTAAATAAGCAATAGCATTGTTAAGTAGACAAATAAGAAATACTTTATAAAAAGGAACAGAAACTTCTCAGGAAGTGAAGGAAAGTGGAAGGTTAGGACCTGGGTTACAGTCTAGAAGAGGTTTGTAATTGCAGTGTTGTCTGGGTGTTGACTGGCTGATTGAACAGCCTTGGAGGTGTTCACAAGCTGTCAGGCCATGGAATTGGACTTAATGGACAGCTAATATCATGATTGAATGGTAAAAGCGGAGCCTGATCTCTTTGAGGATGGAAAATCAATAGTCTATTAGATTTGTCAAGATGACAGGAGGCTGGAAAGTGAAAGTCTGCTCTATTTGCTTGCATTACCAGGGCTGCTCTAATTAAGCACCCACCTCGAGATGGAGGGGAACCTGGAGAATTGAAGTAGTAATGAGATTCAGGCTTGAAGTAAATGAAGTAACTGCAGCATAAGGCATGCTGACAGACAATTAAACCTCTTTATCAATGCCGCTTCTTTCCAGAAATAAAATCTCATATGGCAGCTATAAAATAAGACTGAGTCTAGTATGATCATAGATCTTACTGCAGCTTGCGTGCATTATTGTACAAGTGATTTTGGAGTAGTTTTCACGAAAATTGTAGAAGCTTTGACTAATGCTGAGCTTATGAAATTAAAGTTTCTGCTCCTACGAGTATGTGTCTTGCATAGAATTACTCTGCATCAAACCTGTGCTCTTTCACTATTAACTACTGATATCCAACATGACACACCTGGCTCGCTGATAGCACAGTGTATATGGATACATGCCAGCCAGTTTAGTGCCACAGGGTAGCTCTCATTCTTCTTCTCTTTTTCCTTCTTCCCATCAGGAGGTAACTAACCTGACTAATTCAATCAACATGCACATATCTCATCCAAACCTGATAGCAAATGTAATGCTTCTGACATTGGGAATGTTGAGAATGTTGAGCCCACGTTCACTGGAGTTCAGTGCTACATAAAATTGCTGATTTGGATTAAACCTGAAATTCTCCACAGCTTCAGCTGGCTCGCATGCATACAAATGTATGCTATTATTATTTCTGTTATCTCTTTCCTGATCAGCGAGGTTGAGCAAGTGAAGAGGTTTGAACTCAAGATTTCTTATAGGAGAACATTTTACCAGTGCAATAAGCAGAGGTGGCAAATGTGTGCCTTTCTTCTGTGCCTTAAACTGACAACTGCTGGATGAGCGCATGAGTGTTCAGAGATCACTGTGCAATGCTCCGCATCATTTGTCAGCAAGTAAATGGGGAAAGAAATTACACTGCAACCCCTCTTTGCTCTGTACCCAAAGTGACTGCTGTTCATTGTAGCAAATTCAAGCCAATCTGTTGCATGCTTTATTTCTTAGAGGTGGAAGGCAGTGGGTATTACACACAGTTAATTGCAATTTGAAATTGAAAATACATAGTTTGGGTTCTTAATACTTTTGGTCTGCCATTTTGATTAAGTTAATTGTACTAGTACTTACTCAATGCTCCAAATGACAAAAGCAAGAAAGGGTTCTAAATATGCATGTCCTTCACCGTGAGTTTGCTTCTATTTTTGCAGCAATTTGTGAGAGAATTTGCAAATGCTTTACAAAACTACTTTGATCAAGGAGAGTGGTTTTATATTGATTGCTTGCTTGTCAGGATTGCTTTCTGTCTCCTAAGTGAGAATCTACACTATGTTCCTAAGGAGGCTCAGAGGCAAACCCATACTATTTATTGTACTTTGTTGTATTTCTGTGAGTAGACATTTCTCTTAGATGTGTAGAGCCAGGGAAACTTTCTATAGATAAGGTCACTAATGCCTTTGTTTTGGCTATTGGTTGGTTAGCCTCTCGAAACAAAAGGCAATTTACTCTACCCTATTCTATATTTCAGTTATTCGGTCTAAAATATAATATGCGTTTGAATATTAATTTAAATAATTACGTGTGTCTAAAGAGGTATAGGAAGCACTTTGTAAGTTATACAGCTGGATCATATGTATAGCTCTTTTACATGTATATATTCTTTATAGCTGAATCATCATTTGATTGGCTTGACTTCATTATGGATTCAGAGCAATAGGAAGTTATTAAATTAATTGCTGCTGTTTATTATACCTTATTTTGCTGTAACTCCATTTGAAAATCCACTAGTTGCTCTTAATTTTATCTCGAAATCCCTTCTGCTTTGGTTTTATTTTTTCTTCATTTACTTCCATCACTGCATTATTTATACCAGAATATAGCTTCCTTTAGTCTGGACTCAGTATATATTCAGACATGGGGTAGTTGAAAGACTTTCACATTGTCTTCACAAAAAAAATTCTTTGTAGTTTGATTCCATTTCTTTTAGTTAGGATTTTGTTACTGAATGTGGTGGTTATGCTTTAAAATTTCTTACATAACTACGTAAAGAAAACATCTGATATTTCAAATATATATTTCTTGCACTACTCTATTCGTTCAGTTTAGTAGATGAAATAAATGACAAGTGCCAGAATGGTTTTAACTGAATGCCTAGTACAACCTGCCTTCACATCTGTTGTGATTTAGAATAAAACCAGATATGAGTACAATGACCTTCATTTAATCTTTGGAGAATGTTTGTAGAGCATTAAAAGTTCACAAGTTGTCATGATGATGAACTAATCGACTCGTAGGAGGATACAGAGCAAATGCCTGAGTCTGAAAGTGTTTGACATTTTCTGATGTGTCGTGAATGTCTCACTGAGGGGGCTGGACTTGCTGGGAATTGAATGCTCTGAGACACTCTTTGGCACTGGTCAGCATTTCATTAAGTCTGGTCTTAAAGTAGCACAGATTTAAGTTCAGTTCTTACTACAGAGTTTTGTAATATAATTTTGAAACTGCTTACTCATGTTCTGTCTTGACAGGAACTGGTCAATACGTTGTTGCTGTGACATTTGAAACATAAAATTGGAATTTGGCATAGTGTAGATTTGGCTTTTTGTTACAAAATCAAGTTTCATTATCAGTCTGAGTCTGACGCCTTGTCTAAAGAAATGGATTTTAAGGCTGCAGTGGCATCAACTCAGCTTGTTAAGCAAGCCGCTTGTCCCAAAATGTGCAAAGAAATTAATAATTTTAATCTGTACGATAGCAAGTGTGACTGTTACATATTCTTCAGTATAAATGTGCAGTAGTACAAAATAAACACTGGGGCTTAACCGCATTCTACAGTTGCCTAAAATTATTACTTATTGAAGTTATTAAAATGAATTTATGTGACATAAATAAACACACATTCTATGAACTAAACAGATTAGTTTTCCCTAGATGTTGCAAGACTCTAGGTTATTTTTTAAAATAATGGATAGTGTTAATACAGAAGCCAGAGATCCTCTCTGACCACAGCACCGATAGCCAGGCAGCAGCAATCTCTTATTTATACCAGGAGCACCAGAGCTTTGGTTTCTTTGCTTATCTTAGTTTGGCACTTAAGAACTTCAGGGAGGGGAGAGAAGACTCCTTGATACATTCTTGTTGATGTTGGCAAAATACGCCTATTTCAAATGGAACACTGATTTTTGGCAATCTGACTGAAATCTGATCCATTGAAATACATATATCATTGTAGGCTAGTGCAACCGCGGCCTTATAAAGCATTCCTCTCACATAATGGAGCTTAAGTGATATTTATTAACATTCTTGTATTTCGTGTATGTTGTTCAGAATTCAGTACTGCTGCAGTAGAGTAACTGTGTTGGAGCTTAAGAGGAATGTAAGGAAGCAAGGTTTTCATTTCACTGATAATTGAAATATAGCTAATACTCAGTCTTCTTTGTTTAGGTTATGCCTTAAATATCAGAGAATTAAGATAGTACTTTAGAAATTCCAACTCTCGATTTTAAAATGATTTTAAAATATTTTGGGGCTTTATCAACCACAAATCATTTCACAGTCCTCGATAATCATAGAATCATAAAATGGTTTGAGTTGGAAGGGACTTTAAAGATCATCTAGTTCCAACACCTCTGCCATGCAGGATCATCTCCAGATTGACCAGGCTGCCTAAGGTCCCGTCCAACCTGACCTCGAACACCTTCAGGCATGGGGCAGCCACAACTTCCCTGGGCAACCTCTTTTGGTGCCTCACCACCCTCAAGGTGAAGAATTTCTCCTTAATATCTAATGTAATTCCGATTTAAAGCTATTCACCCTCATCCTATCATTACATGTCCTTGTAAAAAGTCCCGTTCTCCCCACCCCAGCTTTCTTGAAGGCCCCTTCAGGTACTGGAAGCCGCTCTAAGGTCTCCCTTGTCTTCTCCAGGCTGAACAGCACCAACTCTCTCAGTCTGTCCTCACATCAGAGATGCTTCATTCCTCTGATCATCTTTGTGGCCTCCTCTGGTTGTGTTGCAGCAGCTCTTTATCCATATGTTGGGGATTCCAGGACTGGACACAGTGCTTCAGGCGGGAGCTCAGGAGAGAGGAGGCAGAATCTCTTCCCTCAACCTACTGGCCGCGTTCTTCTGAACCAGTCCAGTTGACCATCTGGGCTGCAAACACATGGAAATAACTTCTTAGAAAAGAATTCTACAAATTATCTTACAACAGTTATAAAATGCAACAAATTTTAGAAAGAAAGCACATGTTTTTTTTTTTAAATTCTGAGAACTCTTTGCTTAAATTGTTTTGTAAATACAATGCAGCTGTAAGTAGTCATTCTTTAATTCTGTAAAACAGAACAGATATGAAATACAAAGTTTTTCATTTCAAGTACTAGTAACTTTGTTTTTTACTTTAGATTTTATAGTGGATCTCCTTTAAGTCCTAAATAAGCCACTGCTAAGGCTGGCTGACCAGCACCATGCGAAGGTATCACATAGTCTAAAAGAAAAGGCATTTAAGCAGGTAAAATCTTTCCACTTGCTTCACTGCATTTCAAATAGCATCCACAGTTTTTAATGCCTGTTCTGTTCTTCCTGATACCCACGAATGTATTTCTTTATGTGCTTGTATTTTTTTGCATAAAATCATAGATCATTATGCTCACTTACTCCTACTTTTAGATTTAGGTCTCAGAACTACTGATGAGTGCAAGTCAGTTTTGACTGTAAATAATGCCAAGCATTTTCATTTCTAGTACTTGAAAGAACTGAAGTAATAAAAAAGATCAGGGTATGAGTGACAACTTAAAACCTTATTCACTAGACTGAAAAGGATATGAAGTTACAATTTTATGTGTATATACTCCAAATTTTTAAAGCAGAATATAGATAATTCTAGTAGCTCTATAAATACTTTACTGAGCTCTTCAGGCCAATTTTTCTGATGCTACATTCATTCCAACTATAAATTTAAACTAGACTGTGTCAAAGGAACAATTACAGTTTGTCACAAAAAGGAAAATTTAAACCGGTGTCCTTTTCTTTAGAAATTATTAGACACATAAAATGTGTTATTTTCCCCTTAAATTTTAAACTCATTTAATGTCAAGTCACTGCCATCTGGGTACATGATTTTATGCACTTCTCAGGGAGGACTTACTCAGCTAATTTTTGCCTCAGTTCAAGCAAAAAATCTTTTAAAACAAGTTCTCACTGTTTGCAGAGAGAGGCATCTTGAGCATGCCCACCAATTTGTGTTTAGGTACATAAATCACATTCCATTAGGCATATTAGAAAACAAATTGTTCTTTTCAGAATATACTTCATGGAATATGAGACATGATGCAGCATAATGGAGCTAAATCTTCAGTGAATATATTTTGTGTAAAATGGTTCCCATTTATGTTTAAGGAAAAAAAGTTAAAGGTCTCTTTACACAGCACATTCTGCAATGTAATTTATTAGCATTTCATTCATAGGGACTGGAATTTTTCCAGCTGCATTCAGGTGAGATTATCTGACCTTGAGTTTAGGTTCAGATATACACAAAGAACTGGGGAGAATGTACTATTTGTGTGGTCTACACTTTTTAAATGAAGAATATTGATTTGTGAGAACAGTATCTAAAAGCAGTTTACTACATATGGTAAAGAAATGTAAACAGATCATTTCACTTCTTTCTCAAAACCACAGCTTCTTTTGATATTCCACATGCTTGTGTTATCTTTACTATGTAGCCTTAATGAATGCTTTATCTTCAGCAGTAATGTGCAGAGCATGAGTGGTATTGGCCTTGGAGGGCTTTTTGACTTAATTTGCTGGATGCGAAGCCTCTGTTTCCAATAATATATTATGTTTCAAAACCATCTCTGGGAATATAAAATGTGCACCTGAGGCTAGCTTTTATTTATTTCAAATCAATTCTTGAAGCCACGCTATTTTCTGGCATGAAAAAGTAGAACTCAGTCCACCTTTTTTTCCCTGCACCTGCCCTTACCCTTAATATTTAAAGCAGGCATAAAACCAATATGATCATATATTGATTTTGTAATCTTTTGTATGCCTCAAAGTGCATAGCAGAATTAGATACCATGCTAAACTCCAAAAATAATTTGATGACAGATTACACTAAGTATTTAATCGCTCCAAAAAAAGCCAACCCTAACAAATGCTACTGCTGAATCTCTCATAACAAAATTGATTCTCTTGCACTGGATTTCAGACTTTGTAAAGTACATATTAAAAAGCTTAAGTGCTAAATTAGAAGACAAGGTAACTGCAATGTAGATAAATTAACATTGCTCATAGAATTTTAACCAGATTTTTGCTTAATTATTTATTCTTTACTGCGTAGTAAAAATGAGCAAAACCAACTCTGTGGAAATGCAGGATTTTAAACAGATTGGATTTGTGTAATGGGGAGAAAAGTGTGCATGTCTCCATTTATTTATATTTCATTTAAATTGTATGGTATTTTGTCAGGGTTTGTCATTCATTTAATGCTTGGTCTAAGAAGATCATTGCCTTGTTTGGGAAAACAACCTCTTCAGCTGGGACATTAGAAAAAAGGAAAAGGTCAAAAAGTCTATAAATATCAGATCTGCAAGTAATTTTTACCTTGTTCATATTCCTGTGCAGTGAAAGCGTGTTCAAGCTTTCACCATAGTTACTGGCTACTTTTGGTCATTTTTCTACCCAGCTGGATAAATGGGGTAAAAACCCAGATGAAAAAGCAATGCTGTAAATCTCCTTGATCACTTCCTATGAAAGCTAAACCTACAGCCCACAAAATGTATGTGCTTTATTTCACATGCTTAAGTCAGCCTCTTGAAATCGATGGGACTTCTGAGGGGCATAGATTTAAGCAAGAGCATCACTCCTTACTGGACCTGGATCAAGATTTATGGATGCAGTGCGTGTGCTTGACAGAGAAATTTTGGCCACCGAGGTATATGAGGATTCCTGGATTTAGGCCTCATGGCAGCTTGTCTAGCTTGTTTGTTCAGTTTGTGCAATATGCTCCTCTACGAGTCAGGAAGTGAGAGGCAGGGGATACCACGACTTGGCAGTCCCAGCAATGCCTGGAAGGTATGTGGGGAAACAGCAAAGACGATGAAAGTGTGGATGCTGTGAGTGAGGGGAGGGCCTACAGCACAGGAAAAAGAGAGATGCTGAGTTGGGGTGGGAAGATACACCTGTCTCTGGATGACAGAAAGAAAATGATGTTAGGGCAGAGCAGTGCTTGCCGCAAATGAAGAAGGCAACAATGGATTTACACCAAGCCTGGGCAATATGAAAGGTGTAGAAGAGCAGAGGAGGAAAAGAGAAATATTTCCTAAATCTACTTTTCATGCATTTTTTTCTCTTATCTAATCACTTTGAATTTTCTTTCCTGAAAAGTTAATTATCCTGGTTCTTATGCTGATGATATTTGGCCTTCTTAATTTTAAGAGACTGTCTTTTCTGTGAACTCACAGTAAGGAAAAGGTCTAGGCAGATATACCTCAAAGCTTTAGCCAAGTTAAAGTTCTATTACAGGCCATTGAGATGATTTAATTTTATTACTTCAAGACACTTTTTATGAGGAAAGTTAGTGCATGCTGCAGTGCTTTGCTGAATCCAGGCATTCTTCTCCTTCATGCCTATCTGAGCACTTGGTAGGCAAACACCATGGATGCAGCTGTAACATATGCTGGTATTTTAAACTGCGATGTAAGGAAATATGATTTTTTTGTAATATTAATTTGGCTTCGTCTGCTTAGGTGACCCCTGGCATGAATACCTTATTTAGCTCTGAACTTTGCTTTTAGGTTTTTTCCACTTTTTTTTTCCCCTGCTATTTGTGTAGCGTAAGCCTCGTCTGGCACTAGTTGGTATGAAAAGGCTCAACATCAGAGAAGTGAAATACATTTTTTTCCTTCCAACTACTATCAGAACGAACACCAGGACCAAAGGGTTTCATTGAAAATAATTCCTTAAATAATCACTTATCTTTAAGGCATTTGATCTGTATGATCTGAATGAAACTGCTGATAACTTCAGAGAAATAGAAAACTGTGTTAAAAATCACTTTCTCCTGGGGACTGAAGTCCTGTCAGTCACATGGTGGATTAGAGCCTTGGCAGCTCGCCAGCCCATCAGATGCATGTAAGTTCTTTGATGCCAATTGCATTAGCTTTCCTCTACTAATGTGCTACATAGCTGGGAAAATAAAAGAATGAAGGTCAGCCTACCAGCATGTATCCCTGCTATATAGCAAAGGCTGCTCATAATGTGCAGGAGAATAAAAATGCCTCAGAGTTCAAGCTGCAGGCTGTATGACCTTCTCATATAGCCAAGGTCCCAAGATTTTGTCCTCAAGTCCTGACTGTAACAAGTGCTTGTCAGAGCCCTGTCCCAGGATGAAATTTACTCTGAAATTCCCAAACAGACACAGTTTGCCTTCAACCGTTATAGCCTGTTATTTATGTGTAGATGCTGTGGGCTGTGAACTTTCTGCAGTGTTATTACTGCTGAACTCCATCCACTCTCAGTCTCCCAGTTTTGTCTGTTGTGAGGGCCATAAAGCACAGGCATCAGTGTAGTTCATGAGTAAAAAGCTAGACTTCATGACTGATTTGAGTGCCCTCAAAAAGTCTGCTTTTCGTATATCTTATCCCACAGGCATCTTGCTATAGAGATGTGTTACAAAGATAGATGACAGACCCTATCAAATGACAGATGTGTCTGCTGACTTACATTAACCATAATAGAGTAGAGGCACTAAATGGATCATAGATGACCAGAGCTGATCGTGTGTTTGCAAGGTAATTAATTGCTACATCGTTCTGTCCCCTCAGAAACAGGGAGGAAGAACCAAACTGCTCCTTAAAGAATCTGGAGTATGATACTCACTGGGAGGGGAAGCTATATATTGAAGAAAAGTGTAGAAATGGATGTCTAAAAAATCATCAAAGTACATTAAGGTGACCATATCCCAGTTGTATCTAGTAAGAACAAAATAATTGGTGGAAAGGCATGAATCCAGCCACAAAAAGAGGCCTGCAGTCTAACCCAAATCCTACCCAGGAGATTTCCACAACTTCTCTTGTTCCTCACCTTGGACATCATATTATATTCTTTCCACTGTGTGTAGTTTGGAAAGCTTAGAAGACTTCTACACTACTGCTGTCAACAGTGCCACAGCCCTTAAATTCACACTTCGCTACTGAGGAGGAGTAAACTGTAACTCCCTGGGTAGCAGTTGGCAGAGAGATTGGCATCAATTAGCTTGTAAACCTGGTAGGTTGACACTGAATCTATCCTGTGACTAGTAAAAGAACTAGAGGAGTATATAATTGTGGAAAGAAAGGGAGCTGTTTGATATTGAATGACAAAAATCAAATAGGTTGTTTTTCTCTTAAGCTGGTTTTGGTCCAAAGGGATTGGATTTTATTTTAACCTCTGGATTTTCAGTTTTACACTGTGATAACCTCATCAGGAGGATGGGCTATAAAGTGAGGAACAATTAATGATATTTCCCTGTAACTGTTTTGTGCTAAATTTGCCCTTCAAGCTCAAAGTGAATGTTTTAAAGTCATTGTAGGGGAATAGATCAACCAAAGCTAAGGGAATTCTCATGTGCTTCTCTTCCCTCATATTGATGAAAATTAATGGTCACAAAAGAGAGGCAAAGGCAACACTGCAACAACTTACCCTTAATAATCTTATAAGAAAACTCTTATTTCTTGCCAAAGAAATGGGTTTGATTACGCAATGTTATCTGACACGGAGTGGAAATAGGCTATGTTGTTTTGCTAGGTTGAAAGTGGTAACAAGAAGAATATGTAAACAATGAAGGAAGAACACACTTAGTCATTAAATGAACAAGACAGATGATGGATGATGTGGAGATTAGAGTACAACAAATGTTACAGTCATTTTTAATTGCTTAGTTTTACTCCTGTTGAATGAAGAAACATGTCTTCTATGACTTCATTGGTAGCAAAAGGTGAATTAAGTATAAAACAGATTTGGCCTGAGATTAAATCCTTTCTCTAGTAATATACCGATCTGGATCACCATTTCTCAGCTGAGACATACCAATAGTAGCGAGAGAAAAAAACGCACTCTTGTCTTGATCTTGGAGGTTTTTGACTAGTGTAATTTGATTCATGTACCTTTGGATGACTGATATTGTTTTGCACGTGCTGCTCAGGTCTTTTATAGCCATCCAAATATTCTGCTCATTTACAGGGCCTCTGACTTTTCAAATTTGTACTGAAAAAATAATACAGAGCATATCCAACCATAACCTTGAATATGTTGAAGGATAATTGCATATTCTTGTTCCTGTAGCTCACAATTAAATGTTTTAGGATTAATACCGACCATCCTGATACATAATACTCTTCACTTGTGCTTTATTTCCACCTAAGGTTTTCAAAATAATCCAGTAATGGTATTTATCTTAAGCAGACTGAAGATGTGCAACATTAATCTAGAGGTTTTTTCTTAGTTTTAAGAAAATCTATAGTTTTTTCTTAGTTTTGAGGCCCTGATTTGGGATAGTGCTTACAGATTACTGCAAGATGTATTTGTAAATACAGTATAGACAGAGAAATTATGTGGGCTATAATTAAGATTTTCTGATACTTATGATGGTAAAATGCTTTTCAGAGTTACTTTTATGTTTTCTGTGCTGTATTTGTGTTGAAACCCACAGCAGATCTTTGTTTCTGGCTGACTCAAATGGAAAATTGGAGTGATTTTTTTTTTTTTTTTGTGAAAATATGCCTGCAGAGGAGAAAAGTTGTTTTGCTTACATTAAGTCTCAACAAATTCTGTATGTTAAAAACAGTTTAGCTGCATAGTTTGACATGAAGACTTGCAATAGTATAACACGGAGAGGTGGCTTTTCTTCAACCATGTCTGTTTCATAATCCTTGTATGAATCCATCTTAATTCACTTTTCACACAATTGCAATAGATACGTATTAGAAATCTAGTTTTGTATTTTCTAATTTTGTGGGATTTGTATTTTTTTTCTGGTTTTATATTATGTTACACTGGGGAGGATGAAGAGAGAAGCCATGATACTCCTAAGAAGTGTTGTTAATTCTGACTCAGTAATCATCTAAAAATTAAGTATATTTTTTTTTATTACAGTGCTTTTTTTTTTGTCCTCTGTTTCATTTCATACTTTGTCACTCTGACTATGTTTATGTAATTAGTTGATTTCTAAAGTAGCATAAAAGAAGGGATGAAAACTATCACGGAGATGGCAGGAACAAATGTGGGAAGGTTAGGATTTTCTAACTAGTTTAGCCATTAATGGATTTTCTTTTTGATCCGCTTTAGAAGGGATTTCTCTCCAACACCAACCTCCTTACTACTCCTCATTGCTGTAATACATCTCACAATCTCCTTTGTTTTAATAAATTCTTGTCCAGTTCTTAGTGAAGAAGTAAATACTTTTAGACAAATAAGTAACTGGAGGCAGGATCTCTCTGTTATTTGGGAGGTAGACAGATTTATCCCTCTTAAAGTTTTCTAAGAAAGGAGAATGTAACTGAACTAAGAATTCTGTAAATATACAATAACACTTGAAATATTTAGAAAGGTACAGACTCAGAACAACTAAAATGGTATCATATTTTACACATAAAAAGTTAAAGGGCACATTGGCTTATAAACTGTTTTGCTGCTAGTGGATTTCTTTGAGGTAGAGCCATTAGAAATGTGGAATATGAGATGACCAGAGAACAGAGAGTTGGGAACAGTGATGCTCTGAAGCTACAGTGAGGGGTATTGAAATGGAGGGGGCAAGACACTGGAGGCTGAGCGTGCTGAAGCGTGGGGGCTGCTTGCAGAGGATGACTGCAATGATGGTAAGTAGGGAAGGGAAATAAGAGGGTGAACAAGTAAATAAGAAGGTTGACTTTGTAGGTGACAATATTGAGGCTGAGACAAGAATACAATGAGAAAGGGTCTAGCTAGACTGAATGCACCAGAAGGCAGGAAGACAGGAAATGCTGTCTGTCCTACTTGTTACTGTCTTTCACACCATGACCTGATTTATCCATACAGCAGCCCACTTTGTGAAATGAATCGATCTGAGTCTTTTTTGTTGTTGTTGTTTTTATTTTTGTTTTTAATCTGAAGGCAGGAAGGGTAGATATGGGGGGAAGGGGAACACTATAAATCGTTCTTAGGCAAAAGATTACATAGGCAGCACCAATTACAGACATTTTAATCACCTAGCTTTATATTTAGACAGCTATCATTCCCACTGACTTTACTGGAAATTTTATCTGCAGCCCAGCATTTCTTTAAGAAGACTGTTTCTTAAAGCTTGAATATTTGAGTGGATTTTATAGTTTGGAACCTGAGTTTATAGACTTATTCAAGAACACAAACCTATTCACTATAAGAATCACAATTAGAATTTCTTTTTCAAGGGCTCAATCCTACAGGAAGCTGAACATTATTGACATTAAACTCATACACTTAAGATGTATATAATTTAAGCACAAAACACTCCAAAGAATTGAGCCGTAAGCGTAGAATTCACTAGACTAACCCCTTTGGAAACATTTTGCTTTGCATTTAGTGGGAATGATCACACATCAGACACCTGGCAATTTTGAGGATCCTGGTTCATAAAAATAACATTGCATATGCTGTTACCAGAAGAGTAATAAATGAGAACATGGAATAGAAGTGCCAAAAGGAAACTTTAATATCATTTTTATGAACATCTGTCATTTTGTTTAAGTACAAAGAAAAAAAAAGGCTTATGTATAATGAAAAATCAGCTCTAAAGTGGAGACTATTATTACCTTTTGCAAAATGTATTTATTTTTATTGAGAATTTTACTGTATGCATGAGAATTTGCAGAATTATTTTTATGGCTCTGCACAACCTCCATTGTGCATTGAGCCTTGGTATGGAACTGAGAGGAGCTGGCTTAAACACAAGGACAAAAAGATGCATAATGAATCATGAAACAAGTCTATTTTATTCAATAAGACAATGTCTGAGCTTTCTTTCCACATGAAGAACTGGCCATTCAAACAGAAATGACCTGCGGAATTTTTGCATCGAAAGGAAACTAAATGCATTGGGCGTATGTGGTAATAAATCTGTTGTTTCATGATACTATGAGATTAAATTAAACAATATTTGTATTTCGAAACTTGTGTAGTGCCAAGAACAATGAAGTATTTTCTCCTGGAAATGTCATTGATTCCTTTCTCTGGTAATTTTTCAAAACTTCTGTAATTTCAAGACCTTTGTTTTCAGTGAAAATGCAGACAAAGATGTCTGGTACAACAGAGAATAAGAGATTGAAAGACTCTCAGGAAAGCAAGTGCCAACACTACATATGCTTTACAAAATAAACTCACAAAAAAAAATACTGCGCATACACAGCAAGTGAAAGGTTTCACCACTACATGATGTAGTATCAGGCATGAGTTTTTAAAATGGAATTTGTATAGTTTAGGTGTTACCTTCAATCTCTCAAGAGGTGAAAGAAAACTTATTATACTTATAACATTTAGAGGTATAGGTTTATATGTAAATACTTAGCCTTTGTTGTGCTACATAAAGCACTGAGTCACAATGTGCCCCTGTTGAGCTGTCATTGGTTTGGAGGTTGGTGCATAAAATAATAGCATTATTACTTTTTCTGCTGAAATTAGTTTGCATTGGATTAGGTCTTAATAGGAGGAAGGCAATGTATTCAACGTAGGATTTGAAAATAATCTACCACATAAAGGTTACTCTTTGGTCTTTGTCTTTTTTTGAGCAATAATATGAAACTATTAAGCCCTTATACAAAGCCTTTCTTCACATCTTTGCAGCATTTTAGTCTTAGTGGAATGCACAGTTTTTTCCATTTAGCCGTTCCACACAAAAGGTTTGGTAGTTCAGTGCATACCTTTTCATTTCTTGTCTCTGTAGTCACTGATGCCTTTGGCTGATTAATTTTAGAATAAGGTATTTCTAGAAGAGCTCTTTCAGAGAAGCTTCTTTGTAGGCATCTGTTCTTTACATCCAGGGCAAGATAGACCCTGCATGGTTGGGCAGGCTGTGAAGTTCACTATATAGAAACTTTGAATTTTACAGTCTTTTAACTTATGGATGTGACTTCTCTCACAGGAAACACTTGCTGTAAGTCAAAGTGCAACAAACTATCAAGTCAAATTAAAACTAGAAATAAAAATGGAAAATGAAAGATTTTTTTTTTCCATTCCAGAGTAGAACACTGGCTCTAGTGCACATCAAGGTCTGACCTTAAAGCTTCACCAACAGGATTCTTTAATAGAGCAAGAAAATGACTAACTGAGGAAAGGAGGAAAAAAGGGAGAGTGCTGTAATCCACCACAGTTTTTTGACTCATTGTTACTCTTAGAGGAGACAGTGCTAGACATGATGCTGCATCTTCCCTCGCTTTTACACGTTTTAATGTGTCTGGTTTTTATTTATTTTTTTAAATATATCTGGCTAACATTTTTTTTTTTTTTTAATGAAAGGACAGTCTACTTTTCTGCTGGAATGTGAATGTTGTCCACATTTTTTCCCAAATACCATTACATCAGCTAACAATTTTATCACCTATAATGACAAGATTTTCTAGCATACTAGAAACACACATCTTTAGAATACATTCTGTTGGAAGAGTTCTTTTGGTACTTAAAAATGACCTGGCCGCATACTAAATGCTAGAATATTGTGAAATTCTAATGACCATTTTCAGGGTTTGAGAACCTTCTGTTCCCTGTAAATTGTGCAAAATGTCAGTTTGGGATCTTTGAAAAATGTCTTCCCCTTTCATGTTCATAAATTTCAGTTAATTTAAATGGATAAGGTCACTGCGTTTGTCTAGAATATTATTAAAGGATAGCCATTTATGAAAACTTAGTTTCTTAAGCTGATATTCTCAAGCTGCACAACTCTGATGCACTTTCCTTTATCTACAACCTGTTCATAGAGACTGATTCTCCCTTATGGCTGCATTTCTATCCAGAATGTTCTTCTATTTAGAGAAGCAGTTACTAGATTAGAAAAAATATACAGAAGACCTGTAGCTCGGAACTAGGGATGAGACTGTAGCTGCGCTTCAGACACTGTTGTTGTCTTTGAAGCAGGTATAAGGATACCTTTTATTTTCCATTTGCGTGTTGTCTGCAGATGGAGTTAATGCCACGTGGCTCTCCTCAGAGCACTTGGTACCTACAGGTGGAAAATACTTGTTTGTTGTTATCTGTGAATTTTAGCAGTTCTTAATTCATAACCATTTAAACCACTTGGAAAACTGTTAATTGCATTTCTGCTCTTCCATGCCTCCTCCTCCTCCTCCCATCTGCTGCTGTTTCCTCCCACCTTTCCCTATCACTGCTTCTTCTGGTGAAGGTGGATTTCAGTTGCTCCTACTCAATGGAAATCTCTGTTATTTGGCTGTGTCCCTGTGCCTCCGTGCTTCCCTGGTTCCTGACTCTGGGCATCTCTAGATTTGAGTTTATCTCCCAGGGTTATAACTTGAACATTGTTTCTCACCCTTTCTCTGCCATAGAGTAGTCTATCTTTACTTCTGGTGGTAGTTTTCACCTTCAAAGGCAGTTGATGAAGTGACTAGAATAGTGAGGCTGTCCCTTCTATGATCTGTTACCTCTATGGAGCCAGGATGCATCCAGTGGTGCCACACAGTGGGTTGGTCCCACTTGACAGGTCTCTGAAGTCGGGAATTACAAACTAGCTGAAAACCTTTAGCAGTTCTTTACATAACACCACTTCAAATTTTGTGCTATGAAGGGCACTGAGGACATGGTTAGTAATCAGGAGTTTAATATATCAGATTATAAAGAAATTATATGTATTTCCTAAGGGCAAAATTAGATATTTTCCCATGTATTTTAATGGGAGATACAGATTCAGAGAATTTTCTTCCTATTTCTTTGGGACTTCAATTTATTATTAGAGACTGAGTCAGGTGTCTGGTTTGTAGTGCACTTGCAAGTTGTAGAGACACTGAGAGTTGTTAAGTGCATATAATGGAAAGAAATGAGAGAGAAGAGCTAGGCAGGAATTTTCCAGCAGAATGCTTTTTCCCAGAAAATGGTGTCTCAAGGAAACTCAGATGTTTCATGGAAATGCTTTGAGTTTTTGTTATGAACTTGTATGAAATGACAGGCTGTGATGTTATAGAAGATAGACTGTCATACTTTTCACTGCTCTCTTGATTTGACTTAATATCAAGCAGTACAATTGAAATACTCGTTTTTACTTGTAAAGTGCCTTAACATCAGTAATAAATGCTCACCATAAACTAAACAGAATATGCTTCAGTCTAAAACAAGTAAAATGTTTTAATCAATGCTAGGTGGCAGATGTGTCTTTGGTGATTTAAAAGTAAAATATTTAAACTCTTATGCTATAGTTGACTATCACTAATTGAAGTGCACTACTGCTGGCATGGAGCACAATAATTTAAACAAAAAACCCCAAAGGACATGTCAAAATGTATTTTAAAAGGAAATTAATTTGAATTCTGAGACCTTTCAGAAAAGCATTGCTTTGTCAAAGCATGATTTTACATGGAACTTTTTGCAATTATTTTGTTGAAAATATGAAGATCTTGAGAAATTCCCATTTTGCATTTAAAAGAAAAATGAGGAAAAAATGATGGATAATTTCCAAGGAATGTCTGCCATTTTTTTTACTGTGCTCTGTAGTGAGACAACTGCTGAAGGAAGAGAGTGGTCAGTGTGACTTTAAGTTCCCAGCCTGCTCTGTAGTTGGTCTGTACTTGGACTCCATCACTGATTCAGGCAGAACTTAAGAACACAAACTCTCTCATATTACCAAATTACCTCTTTAACTACTGACATTTATCTATGAAATATGGTTGCAAAATTTACCATCTGCAATTTTTAAACTCAATTTTAGTTAATTCTGTACTTCTGAACTTCTCATCAAGGCCCTTTAGAATTTTTTCTATTTTCTCTCCCCCCCCCCCTCCTTTTTTTATTTAGGACTGGTTTAATTACATAGAACATAAGTCAATTCATATTGACTGAAATCACCTTAAATGAGTTTGGCTTAAGCCCAGATATCACAGTCTTTTGCACCTGTTTTAAGTTAAATTGGTTTAAATTTATACCAACAGCCTACTGTCAGTCGTAGTCAGCACACAGGAAATTCACAATTCTAGTCTGTTATGCAGTACCAAGTAGAGAAATAATCTAAGATTCTGCTTCTTGATTTCAGCTGAACTTTCCCCTTGTGGCCCTTTTTAAAATGTTATTTAGGATAAAAAGAAGTAAAACACCCTGGGACTTAGGAGCATTTTACTCCTTTAGTTGACTAAGTTTGTAGGTAAATGTTGGAGCCAATTCTATACTCACATTGCTGTAAAGTCAAAGTAGTTAAATGAAATGGAAAGGAGCAGCTTGAGTTTTAGCTAGACACAGATGATGTGTGATGAGTTTGTTCCCCTAAGAGGAAAACCTGACCTTCACTTCACCTGCACTTGGGGCACAACAACCCTATGCAGAGCTACAGACTGGGAGAAGCCTGGCTGGAAAACTGCCAGGAGGAGAGGGACCTGGGGGTGTTGGTCGACAGCCGACTGAACATGAGCCAGCAGTGTGCCCAGGTGGCCAAGAAGGCCAATGGCATTCTGGCTTGTATCAGAAATGGTGTGACCAGCAGGTCTAGGGAGGTTATTCTCCCTCTGTACTCAGCACTGGTGAGGCAGCTCCTCGAATTCTGTGTTCAGTTCTGGGTCTCTCACCACAAGAAGGATGTTGAGGCTCTGGAGAGAGTCCAGAGAAGAGCAACGAAGCTGGTGAAGGGGCTGGAGAACAGGCCTTATGAGGAGCGGCTGAGAGAGCCGGGGTTGTTTAGCCTAAAGAAGAGGAGGCTAAGAGGAGACCTCGTTGCTCTCTACAACTACCTGAAAGGTGGTTGTGGAGAGGAGGGAGCTGGCCTCTTCTCCCAAGTGACAGGGGACAGGACAAGAGGGAATGGCCTCAAGCTCCACCAGGGGAGATTCAGGCTAGAGATTAGGAGGAAGTTTTTCACACAGAGGGTCATTGGGCATTGGAATAGGCTGCCCAGGGAGGTGGTTGATTCACCTTCCCTGGAGGTGTTTAAGGCACGGGTGGATGAGGTCTTGAGGGGCATCGTTTAGTGTTTGATAGGAGTGGTTGGACTCAATGATCCGATGGGTCTCTTCCAGCCTGGTTGTTCTATGATTCTATGATTCAGCTTGCCATCTTAGGAAATGTGCATTCTTACCCTGTACACAAATAGGCAGGCATTTTGACATGATTATGCAGGACAGTCTAATTTGAGAACTTTCTTAAGACCATAATAGGTTATGCACATCTACAAGCTTAGGAATTTCCTATTTATTTTTTTTTGTGTGGATTTTTTTTTGGGGGGGAGGGTAGGAGGAGGGGCTGAAATTGTTGTTTATTGTATTTTTACTTCTATCCATTTTTTCTCCTTAGTGTCTCTCTTTCTTACAGAAATAATTTTCTAATGCAGGGCACTGAGTGATTATTTCTGTAAGAAAGAGACACACTAAGGAGAAAAAATGGATAGAAGCAAAAATAAAATAAACAACCGTTTCAGCCCCCTCCCCCCTGAAAAAAAATCCACAGACAAAAAAAAATATGTTTAAGCCATATAAATTAATGGAAATAAAAAGTAATATGCTGCCACAGTTTGATTTAACACTTAATACTGTTGCATTAATATCCATGAAATGAAAATATGACTAGAAAATATTTGACCCTTCCTAATATAGGAGGCCACACCATATTACATGAGACTGTGCTCCATCATGTTGCAACATGAAATGAAATAACAAGAAGTGACATGAACCTTTGTAAAATACCACAGTGCAGTAACCCATTTTTAATGCTGTCAGTATAAACTGTGGTAGCAGGTAGAAACAAATCAAATGTAACATCTAAACAGGAAAACATTGTTAAAATTACCTACGGCCTTCAGTTAATACCTGACTGTAAAGACACCTCTAGCTGGAGTATCAATTCCCTCTAATAAATCTGGTGGGTTTGTGATGAGAATGATGGTGAAACTCATTACAGAGATTGTCACTTCAGTGTTATTTATTAGTACCTCATAGAGCATTGCGATACAGTTAACAATATGAGTTTTGCCTTGGTAATTTCCTTGACTAACAATCCGACAGGCCCACTTCACCTCTCTTCCCAGGTCTATGGGAATCAGTACTGGTGTGGTTTGATTCACCATTTCACCTTGCAGTATTTTTGTTCCGTTTACTCTCAAAGTTTTCTCCTCCTAAACTACCCTAAAGCATGTTCCTACAGGCATGAGAAGGCTAGCAAGGTGCTTGCTAAATTTCCTTCATAATACTTCCCTAAAGACTAAACAGTATCCAGCTTTTACGATCCTGACATTTCAGTAGTTCTAGGACCTCATCCACAAACGAGAATCGCCCACTTGATGGCAAACTATATCCAAAACCCAAAAGCACTGCAAAATTCATTAATTTTATTGGACACTGTGCAATTAACTGGGCAACCAACTTCAGAGTGTAGAGACTGATTCACTAGCATTACTGCTGAGTAGCAGATTCATTTGATATGGCACTTTTGGACATAAATAATGTTTAGGGCAATTAACAATGGATTTTCAGGGATTTTTTCAGGCTGATGCCTTTACCCAACAGCAATTCTCCAGAACAAATGACGCTTGTAAATACACGTATGTAAATAAAAATCCAGTTTTACAATTGAGGTTCTTTGGTGTATGTTATGCAGCAAGTAGATCTTGACTGCTCTTAACGTATATGAATGAGCACTAGAATAACAAATGGTAATGGCTTCAATGTATTAGAGCTTTCTCCTTCATCTGTCCTTTCTGCTGCACCTTCTTTGTTCTCCTGATGTTCTCTACTGAATGGAGGATGATTTCACTGGACAATATTTCTCAACAATAAGCAGATGAATCTTGCAATCTGACTCAGTAGCAAGAGATTTGGTATTTTTCCAGTTTAAGGAATTTTCATAACCACCATCCAGGTAAAGAAAAATCCAACAGTTCTCAATTTTCTAAGTGGTGCACTCTTGGGAGGCATTACATAAAGCAGTGACTTTACCTGAAGCAGGGTAGCAGAGACTTTTGTCTTTGTGAACAATAAAGGAAATAGCACTCTAGCTGCAACCACAGAAGTTCTGAATAGATAATTGGGCAAAGTATTCATAATGGGGATGGTCAAATATTGGAACAAGTTACCCAGAGATGCTTCATAATTTCCACCCTTACAGGTGTGAACACTATGACCAGATAAAGCCCCAAGTAACCTAATCCAACTTCAAAGATAGATTCAACTTCAACTGGCTCTGTTTTGAAAGGTCATCTCTCCTAGGGTGCCCACAAAGGTCCCTTCTACACTCAGCTATTCTATGATTCTTTGCCAGCAATTTCACACTGAATAATATTTGGTGACCTTCTCATATGTATTGATTTGCTATGAAGACTGACATCAAAGTGTTAAATTAATTTTGTTTAGTGTTATAGATGAACAGGGACTGTGGCCTTAAAAGAACCACATTACTAGCTCATCCACTGGACATCTAAAGTAATGAATGCTTCTAAATGTACTATGAAGATATTCTAAATTGTATTCACGTTTTGTGATCTTAAAAACTGACCTAAAAACTTAAAGACGTGTTCATTTGAGTTCATTTTTTATGTATAAATTATGA
Organism: Coccyzus lansbergi; assembly: GCA_033558105.1. NCBI lineage: Eukaryota > Metazoa > Chordata > Aves > Cuculiformes > Coccyzidae > Coccyzus > Coccyzus lansbergi. The sequence goes on from JAUMJK010000358.1 coordinate 1,163,967, forward strand.
AAGAATTAAGGACTAACCCAGCTTGCTGTAGGCCATAGGATTTCCTCTTTGACCTTGTCTGATATAATCATGTTTGTTTGTGTTCAAGACTGCTTAGAAACCTAAACCTCTCCTGCACAAAATAAATACAGGAGAAAAACTCTTACGAAATGCTCTTCATTTTAAGTCCAGTGGGCTATCTTTATTCGATAGAGCTAAGTATTTGACCAGTATCTAGTTTTGCAATAAACAGAAGCTGAAATGTAATTTACCAGCTCTTCATGAATTGTTTATTCATATCCACCCTCGGGATATTCCAGTATTATTGAATTACTTGGTATGATGTTCACAACTAGTTTCTGCTTTTTTTCTTCCTAACATCTGAAATGCACTGTTATCCAGTATTTAGATCTGAGAATTAATTATCAAGGACATGCGAGAATTTTGCAGAACAAACTATAGACAAGTTAAATGTGGTGGGCCAAGTTCTGCCCTCAATTTAAATAGTGCAGCCCAACTCACAGCAGTAGCAAGACAGAATGTAGGCAACTGATCGTTTCTGCAAGATTTTTTATTGTCATGTGTGATATTGCTTTCTAGTTCTCCTAAAAATGCTCTAGGGTCTGGGGAGGGGGGATTGGTCTGTTTTTCTCCCTTGTCGATGTAATGGTATAGTAAACTTCTCTAATAAGACAGGAAGAAGCAAGCATAAAAAATCCCTTGACATCAAATTATTTTTTAGTAAGTTAATAAGCAGCACTATTTACTTTCTCCAAGAAATTCACAAGTGAAGGTAAAGTTGTAGTCCTAACCAGTAATTCAGGATAGTAAAAAAAACAGTGTTTTCACCAAGGCTTTGGAATGATGAGTTTGAATTTGTTGAAAATACTGAGAAGTGATTTGTACCTGGTTCCCTGGACAACTGGAGCTTAGTGAGCGGCTTCACTGGAAGAAAAATGTCTCCTCAGATATGGGCATTGAAAATAAAAACCAAGCAAGACCTAAGAAAATAAAAAAACTATGTATATTAAAAGGAGGGTACTAATTAACTGAAATCTGTAACAGCTCTGGTGTTTGACCCGGGAAGATCTGGCAGTTAACTTTAGAATAGGCACGACTTGTTTGTGGCAGTATGAGATATAAAGGTGAGTAGGGGTATAAAATACAATGAAGAGAGAAGACCATCATGCATATTTTCATTTAATGTTGAGACATCTGGTGTTGCAAGATTTCATGGGTTAAAAATAACATTCTTATTTTGTTACAATTTTAAATTGCAGCATCCCTTTTTCAAAACCAGTTGCAACACTAATTAGTTGATATCCTTAAGTATTTATGATCTAGAATAGTGCAATACTTTAATATATTGTTAAAATCAAGGATGATTTTGTGCAGTTTTCTAAAACAAGGTCCTGAATTAAACAAATAAACTTATAGGTAAACTGTATTCTGAACATTCTCAAAGCATCAAAGCCTGTTTATTGACTATGACCTTCATGCTGCAATACTAAATTAAAAACAACCACCCCCATTTTATTTTTCAGGAATCCAATACCAAGAGATGTATTGTGCCATATATTCCCAATAGTGGCAGACATTATATTATTGGAATTACGCCTGATCATTCCTCTCTCTCCCTGAGTTGCAGAATAAACTGAAGTAGCCAGTTGACCCACAATTGACAGTGGGATCTGTAAGAACTCAGATAACATCTGTAATTTACCGGGTGTATTTTAAATATTATAAACCTTTAAATTAAAAAATCTCCAATTCATAAACATGCTTGGTGAGGAAAAAGACCAAGTTCAGTTCCTAAAGCTCTCCACTTAAACAACCTTTATGCAATGCTGGCTTGAGCCCTACCTTGGGAACTCCCTGACCCCTTGTTTAGGCTTAGGGGATGCCTGGTTGCCAGCAGGGCATCTAGGGTTAACAAGACAGGCTGTTTTTTAAGAGAAATGCAGTCATTCTGGCATTACGTAGGCAGAGCCTCATCATAGTGACCTGTCAAAGCTGTTCTCTGTAATGCCGGCTCTGTCAATCTCTGCGTCTCATGACAAGTCCCATATCACCAAGGCTCTTGTCAGAGCTGCTTCCATGCCAGGGCTCTGGCGTGCTCTTGAGGATAATCTCTACAGTGCTCAGCTGGGATGGAAGAAAGGGAGTTGGGATCCTAGCTTAGATCTTACCCACTTAGGTGATCCAGAGCCTTTTCCCTTTCTCTCCCTTAAGCATTGTTACCCAGTCACTCAGACATCACTGACTGGGCACTGCTGGGGGTTACTCATCGCCTGGACATACTGAGTACAGGTTGTGTCCGTGTGGTCACGTCATTAAAGCCCTATAGCTTTTCTGTTTTCAAGACTGCTACATTTATGTCCATCCCATGCAGCTTATTGCACATTTAGCTGTTTGAAAAACAGGCGATTTCGCTGGCAGCTACTAAAATTAATTAATTAATTGATGTATATTTTGTTGAATCTTGCCCTTTTTCCATATGCAGGAAATGGCACTCTGTATAGGTATTAGCCTTTCAGCTTTCCTACCCACTTTATGCAATTACGTCTGAAGGTTCTGTGACTAACACTCTGTAATAAGCAGCCTTTCTTATTTCTCATATGTGAAATCATTCTCATATTGGATATGCTGATGTAGTATAAGAATCCCCAGGTTTACAGAAATCACATTTCCTTTTTTAAGCTTCTTGTAACACTGCTTAGAGCTCCTGTTTATCCCTGGTGCTTTTCAGCAGCACAATAACTCCATCATAAATGTCCTGCTTCATTGCATTCCTGCTGAAATGATTAAATTGCACTTCTGCTCAGAATCTTAGCCCCAGCTATTTATTATGACTACATGGAAAAGTGTTGAGGTTTCTCCTCTGGATCTTTGGGGTGGTAGTCTACAAGGGCAGAGCTCTGCCTCTGGAATTCAAGTTTTACAAAACTAGAGAGTTTTATGTATGAATTGCAGAGAATGTGAGAACAAGCTAAGCTGCCACAAGTCCTAGCAGTGGTAGTTATCCCTTCATTATGAAGTATCAATAATAATATGATGTTCACCTAAAACTTCAAAGCATGAAGACAGTCTAACTAAAACAATTGTGACAAACTGTGTCTTTCCAGTCTCTGTTATCTCACTGTGATTGCTCACTAAGGAATGGTGCTGTTCCTCTTGGACATCAATCTAGCATTCAGCAAGTCTCTTGACACTCTAGGACTTGAAACCTCTCTCCCTGGTTGTCAGTAGGTGTCAGCCATGAAGTCTCCATCCCTTTCAAGTTTCAGATTACAGTATATAGCTCTAAAGTTCAAGTCTTGGCACCATGAGGCTGCAAAGTAATGCAGATCTGGCAGGAAGGAAACGATCATATTCATCATTCCAGTTTTAGAGGTCTTCTTACCCTTTCTAGCTGTTGTCCTCTATTCTATGAAATGCAAAGTGCCTTTGAGCAAACATCATTTATTAATAAGATGTATTCTTTTAGATTTTGGCAAGTTACATTCCAAAAATAGACCAAATGTGTCCCTATGTAATGAAATACTACACAAGACATGTCTCACCTCCTGCCATTGCTTTTAGAAATGAGTAATTACCCTTAAATTGTAGGCATATCTTCATTACTTAGAGAGGGTTTCTGACTGCAGTCATTTAGGCTTTAAATGCTTTTTTAAAAGCTAATACCATTCATAGATCTGCCAGTTTCAGAACTTTAACAAGTGTTCCCTAAACTCAACCAATATATTACAAAATTACTACAACTTCTAAATTCAGTTCTATTTACCTCTTTCTCTCTGTCTTCTCCATATAAAAACCATCATTGTGGAGTTTTATGCCAGAGTATGAGAACATGAAAGTAAAGATTGCTCTGAGTACTGTGACTTAAAATAAGAAAAGTTTGTGTTATCTGTAATTCAGGCAAGAGTTAAGGAAACACTAACCTGCTGCAGCACCACTGACATCACCATGATGCTATCATGACACACTTAGGTTGGACAACAAAACAAATGATTTTGTAGTTCTTCATTCCTCAGAGAAACATTTAATTATTACATAAGCTCCATCTTATTATTACATAATATAAACTAATATACTATATTTTATGTATAAAAGATTTTATATATTATTTGATCTTTGGATTATCTTATTTCTGCTATCTTCTAGTCTTTATCAGGACACCGTAAGTAGTAATAATTTGCATGCACAGGCTGCTTTAGATGGCAGTTGATTCTAGCTTCAGAATTGTTGTTAGAAAACAGACTGTATGTTGGCTGATTGTATTAGCTGCCTTTTGTTTGTATGAGGATGACTATATAGAGAGAAAATATTTATAGAGAGACCGTATCCAAGATTATATTTAGGGATATTTTAATATACACAATTTATATAATATTAATTTAAATTTAATGAATATTTCCATGTGCTGATGAAAAAGAACATCCCTGCTTTTGCCCTATGTAAACTCAGTGAAATTATATATGGTTAAGTCAGGTTTTTTAAATTTGAGGATTTAAATGCAGAATAAGTAAAAAGACTTGACAAAAAAGGCAAGAATACTGTGGCAACATCTGACAAACTATGGAAACATTAAAACTGTCTCTAAAGTATGTGTAGTAGAGCGAGAGAATGATATGCATACACCAGTTTATGTAGCAAAAATTACTTTGGAGAGGCAGTAGAGATCAGATTTAGACTCAGTACATTAGTTGTCCTGTCTTCTTGATCAATAGCAGGGCTGTATCTAGCTTGCGTTTTACTCTGTGAGTACTATAGCACACTTTTGCTTCAACTAAGGAGAATTTCTGATGAACACAAAGCCCCACTTCTTTGTGTCTTTGTTTTTACCATCAGTTGATTCTTTTATTTGAGCATAGTGAACTTAGGGATTTAAGCTAAAACTAAAAGAATTATTCCTTCTGCCAATGCAATTGAAATGCCACTGAGCAATGGCAATGTTAAAACAAAGCCCAAATTAAAAAATGCAGTGCAAATATTTAGGATCAATTAACAGTTCATTTAGTTCTGCAAGCTTAATTTTATTCTGACAGAGGATGCTTGTCAGCGTGCATATACATTTTCTATAGAATACACATGTCAATTTTGTGAAATGAATGGCAAGAACTAGGTTCTCACCGAGTGGATTCTGGAAGCTGTGAGAGTTTCTTCCTTAATTTCTGTGGGCACTGAACCAAAAGGCTGGAATGCAATGTATTGCAAAACTGCCACAGAGAACCTTTTTGTTACAAAATATATAATGAGACCATAGGTGTTTTAGCAAAGTTTTGAGTCTCCTAATCTTAGTATGGTGTGGGTGGAAGTAAGGATATTCTATGCTTACTGTCATAATGCATAGAAATATATTTGAAATCAGAGTAGTCTGGACAATTTTCTGTGGTTAGTACTCAAAATAAATAATCTTTGCTAACTTGGTAGAATTGATTGATTATTCCTTAAGCACCACTTTGTAGGTGGAACATAGGGATTTGCTGGTGTGCTTGAAACACCATAAACAATCCATTGCTTTATAACTTCAGCTAAGCATTAATTACTCAGGACTTTTACCAATAAGTGTTATGGTATTGATTAATAGGTAGAATTTGAAAGTTTTAAAACTCTCTCTCAGTGCCCACATAGTTCATGTCTGAGAGCCTGGGGTGTGCTCAGAGCTCCGGTTTCAGTACATCTCCCATTAATAATCATTAAATAGTTCCCATTCTTCTCTTCCAGGATCTTAAGTGGTTGCAACACATTTTATGGGTTTCACATTTAATAATAACTTTGACAAGCACGATAAAAGAGATATCTATATTTAGCACAGGTTAGATGTGAAAGTAAAAGACATCCATAATTAAAGACATGGCTTTGGGGTCTGTAAAGGAATGCCATTCATGGTTTAGCACTAAATGATGCTTATTTATCGTCTGACTGATGAGCTTTAGTGGTGACCATTATCGACATTGCTCCTGAAAGCTAAATCCACCATCCCTCTCCTCCACAAAGGTGGCAGAACAAGGCTTGTTCCCATGTGTTGTTCCAGTTCTGAACTTCATGCGTGACCTTAACCCACCAGTGCAACGTATTTCTTGCCAGATACTGGATTGTAAACTCACACAGCTGTGAACCGTTAAAATGCTACCTTGTATTGACTTTCTTATGGGTCCTATATTCTCTCAACAACAGTCCCAAAACAAGTTCCTGGAAGCAATAATATTCTGAACCACTTCACCTCTCTGGTTGTCAAACATGAGTCAGTTTTCCCTCCCAGAAGAGGCTACAGGGGGATTAGCTTTCCAAGCATATGGTGACAAAGAGTGTTACTGAGGCTTCCTAAAAAATCTGTGATACGGCTTGATTAGAAGGAAATAAATAAAATCAGAAGTGTCATGAACTAGAGTGCACTTTATTCCTTCTTAAAGGGAGAGAGGAAGGCCTAGCTGAAGCTTGGATGCTTTGATGGACTGATGAGGCTAAGTGTGGACGTCAGGAAAGGCTCTGTGTGTGATGGAAACATATATGTAACTCCCAAGGAAGATTCACAAAACCAGTGGATATTTAAAAACACCAGAAGAAAGGTAGCTGCAGTTGTGCTTTTTCATTAAAAACAGGATCCTAACATCTAAAATATGTACCCCTGTCATAGTCTTCAGTTGATCAAAATCCTATTATTTTAAATCAAAATGCATATTCTGATTTTTTTCAGTGAAACCAGCATTTACAGTTTATTTTTTATTTTTTTTTTATTTTTTTTTATTTTTTTTTTTTATTTATCTTTATTTTTTCTTCTTTTTTTTATTTTTTTCCCAAAGACTAAGGCATTCAGACCCTAGGGTGGAGGCTGTTTATGTCTCTTCTTTTCAAAAGATGCTTGACAGCTGATCCCAGGAGACGTTCTCTCACTCTTTAAAATTTTATTAAGCTGCAATATTTGGAATTTTGAGGCTAGACTTTAGCCTTTAAGGGAGAGTATTCAATAGTATGAATCTTTCAAGCTGTAGTGCTGCAAGAGATGACTTCAGCAATTTGCCACAGACCATTTGTCAAAGGGACAATAAGGCATTTGTGAGCAATATATGGTAGGAATAAAATTCAATTTTTTCATATAGCAACGTTGGATGAAACGCTGTTATGTCGATGTGGTTTACATGGTACTTAAAATAGCTCAGGCAGGCTCCAAGGGAATATAAAGCAAATTTTTGAAATATAAATCTCAATTTCAGGTCAAGCTGGACAAAGAAAACAAAGCAATTTAGGAAAACCTCTCATGAGCTTTTAAAGCTTATATCTGAATTTGCAAGCTTTTAAGTGTAGGTGAAAGCAGGGCTCAATTCTGGGCTGCTTAAAGGAATTCATTCTAACCCATCTGGTATATGAACACTGGCATTTAGTGTCTTTTCAATTTTTTCAATAAGGTCAAATTCTGTTAATAAGTTTAAGAGGCGTTTTACGGTAAATTTTCAGCATAAAGACTATATGAACATGAATAAGTAGAACAGGAAGAAGAATGTAATCTAAACTAAAGTTCCTGTAAACCATTTGTGCAACTGTGAAACCTGCCTGAATGTTTCCATCACAGGACTGAGGAGAATATCTTTTACTGAATGGAGATTCATACAGGAGCATAGTTATACAGCAGAATAAGACTTATCCAGTTTAGGAAAGCTTGGTAAAACATCTAATACATTCCTGTAAAATTAAAATTTTTTTGCAGGCTTACTGACTACTACAATGTAGATGCTTCATAGCAATCACAATACTTAATTTGTATTCCAGGGACGCACGTTGTCCACTGTGATTTTCAAGACCTAAGCTATAATGAGCGTAAATCATATCCACATCTACTCTATTTCATTCCATTATATTCTAAAATTCTGCAAATAAGGATGTTGGGAACTGTGGTTAAAAAGTTTAGATAGCTTTGTGTTCTCATTCTGTTCACAAGAGAAGTACTGTACAGTGCAGCATCAGCATAGACTGCATATGAAACAGTGGAAAATGAAGTTAGCAGCAGAGTTTTTCTGGAAGATCTGTAGTGGTAAATATTGTGCAAATAGAAGGAAAAATATAATGTTAACATATCTCTTAATAATGACTTTCTCATTCATCACTGCAGTGAGCCAACTGTTCTCCCCCTAGGTGTCACAGCAGTAGGGAAATTTCAGCTACAAGGATCCACAACATCTTTATCTACTTTTTGTCTTTGAACAGACCCAAGTGACATAATGATAGTGCCTGGTACTGTGGCATGAAATGTTCAGCATCCATCTGCCCTAGCTCCTTCACCAGTTGTCACTGTCAGCACTAGGTGCTAAGTTTAAAGATCTAGATTAAATAATTTCTTGTTAAGGCTGAAGTGAATTTCTGAAAATAAATTATAGGCGAATTAGAGTAAATTTATTTTCCTTGCAGAAAAGTACTTAAAAATTAAGCTGTTGCAAGGCAGGTTGTAGGATTACTCTAGCTTACTTTGGCAGTGGAGGAAATGTGCAAGCACGTCTGTACATCTTAAAGCTGTCCAGAAAGCCTAGTTATTCTCCTGTGTTACAGAATATAGTGCTGTAAGTGCTATCGGTGCAGAGATTAGACTGTCCTGAGCTATTTTAGTTCCACTATATTCTCAGCTTCCTTAAATGTTACAAATACAGATCCTTTTGCAACTTGAATTTCCGCTGCAGTTTATTTTCCCTCACTTTTCTAATTGTGCCAGTGACTGTGAACATGTTCATTATTTTAATTCAAGGTGCCCCATATGATACTTATCTGAAAAGTCTGCTGAATTCATGCTTTATTTGACTGCTTTGATTCTTTGCTAGGCATACGGGCTCCACATAGAAGGTACATAGGCAATTCTTCCAATTAGGAATGACATCTTCATAGAAAGGAGGGGAAATACCAATTCATATCAGCTTCCAGCTGGAAACACTGCTCTTATACTTCAAGATCTAGACTCAAGGATGTTGCCAGACAAGGCAACCAGACATTTCAGAAATATTAATTTCTATTCATTTATCTATTCCAAATTTTGAAAATTCAGCTTTAAGAAACTGTTTTTTCCAATGTGTTTAGCAGTCTCCACTCCACTCAAAATTACTAATAAAATTGTCATTAACTTAAAAAAACTAACAGATCTCTTTTAATGATGGGCAAAGAGAAATCAAATGATTCAAAGCAAGGGCGACTTTTAAAAAATTAAGCCTCTAAAAGTAGATTATCTGGTTTCATTTTGAAATACCCTTTCAGCTTTCAGTTATTATTTTGCTGCTAAATTCCTAAATATCTGCCAGGTGTTCTGCTGATGCTGTTCCCATGAACTCTGTTCCCAGTCGAGCGAAATGTGTTTCATTTCCCCTTCAACTATGCCCTTTAAATGGAAACAGTGAGCAGCAGTCACAAACTGAAGGTCCAAACCCAGACTTTGAGGGGGTGTGTGCAGGACATGGGCCGATGTGTTAGTGCCTGGCACCACTCTGCTTTTGTGTAGCACTAATTGAATCCTCAGCAGGAATCCTGGGCAATACCGGCCCTTGGGAAGCTTGTCGGGATGCTGAGCCAGAGCCAGTGCTGACATGAAATCAGAGCTCCAGCTTCATGCTGTCTACTGCCAAGCGTCACTGTGGGAGGGCAGTGGATTTGTGCCTCAGTATGAAAGTCAGCTTCGTGACAGAAGCCAAGTAACTAAACAGAGAGGAAAGGCAGTTGAAGACTATCAAAACATATGAAAGTGCTCCGTGTGTGTTTGTTTTTAATAAAAAGAGACAGCAGCAGGAGACAAATGACCTATTAACCTGTGTAAAACAAAGGCCAGTATTTATTAAGACCTGCACCATTTGGAAATTCAAATGCAGAAGTTTTCAATGAGCTCTGCAATCTGCTTATGATGCAAAAGTGAGAAACTACTAAGGCTTTTCAAGGTCCTCTAGGTATATTCATAAGGAAGAATAAGCAAGTCCTGAATTATATTAGATGTATTCTTACTTAAATTTCCTGCTCTCATTTGTTTGAGACGGATTACTGAGACTAATAGGAGAATTTCAGAAACCTGGAATTTTCTCATTTAGACTCAAATGTGCACTTTCTTCACATTTGGGAAAAGTGAGTTAGAAAATATTCCATGCTCATCATGCTTTGTGCCATATCAATCTCTTGTGCCTAATTACTGAAGACATTTTATGCAAGGGTGGGACCTTTCAATTTTTTAGAACTCATCCACTTGCTCTGATTTTTACATTGTGTGAAATTAGTCTCTAGCAGCAAAAAAAATCTGTTATTTTTCTCATGTGTTCTTTGAACATTTGAAGTTTTGTCCAGATTTTCAATATGTCTACAGAATCAATATTATTTTGCTTGTTTTCACTTTAGAATGATTGTACTCTGCACCTGTTCCAGGCTCATTATTCAGTAACTGAAGTGATGAAGACTATAGAAACATCTTGATAATGTTATCCTCCTCTGCCACTTCTGTTATGTCTCATTCTCATTAATCCACCTGTCAATGTCGGTTCCTTGTTTGCACTGTCTGTTTTCTTCTCAAGTCCCTCACTTGAGAAGTCCCTCCCTCATTTCCTAAACACCTTCTTTTCTCCTATTTGAAGACACTCTGCTCAAGTGAGCAGAGCTCCTTAACATAATGGTTCTTTAGTCTCCTTCTCTGAGATACAGGCTATTTAAATGGGATGTCTTTTTTAAAGGAGAACTTTCTTTTACAGTAACCAAAGTAACATAGAATCATAGAATTGTATTTCCTTTCATCCTATCCCGTCATGTGGGAGAAGAGACCAACACCCTTGCCACAACCTCCTTTCAGGTAGTTGTATAGAACAAAAGGTCTCCCCTCAGTCTCCTTTTCTCTAGGCTAAACAACCCCAGTTCCCCCAGTCGCTCCTTGTAAGATTTTCTTCAGCCCCTTCACCAGAAATATTGGCTCATAACAACCTGTTTTTCAGACCTGTGTTAGGAAATATTCCTTCATGGAAAGGGTTGTTAAGCACTAGAAGAGGCTGCCTAGGGAGGTGGTAGAGTCCCCATCCTCATGCCTAGAGGGATTTAAATGAGGTGTTAATGTGGCAATTCAGGACATGGTTTATTGGTGGAGTTGGCAGTGTTGGCTTTACGGTTGGACTTTATGTTCCCAGTGGACTTTCTCAACCTTAATGATTCTGTGATTTTGTGAAATTATTTCTTAGCAAAATATGTACTTTCACAAAGTTCAAAGCTTAGCACAGGTGTCTGCCCCAGACTGCATGCTTCCAAAGGTGCTCTTATGGTGCATCAGATAATCATCTATTATAGAGGGACAGTCTTACAACATACTATAACAATAAATCACTGCAGCCTCATTGCTTAGTTGATGTAATACATCATCAGAACAGTGTCAGATAAGAAACAATGTGCTTTAAGAAGCCTTCTATCATGCATGTTATTAAAATTAGATTTTTGAGATCATAGTGATGTGGTGGGAAATATTCATAGCAACTTTTCTGTATATCATTGAAATCTATATTAATACTGATGCTGGTGTCATTTATTGAAATCTAAGAAACAGTAATTCAGATTCCAACCCAATTTGTTGAAAGATAATCTATCTTACCCAGGTCATTTTGTTGTTTTTTTATTTATTTAGTACTACCATTTTGTCTTATTTTTTCAACCAATTCTTACAAGTAAAATAGAAAAAAGAGGGAACTTTTTATATTTATGACTGCATTATTAGAGGTTTTTTTCCAAGCCTGTGTTGAAAATTGTAGCAAAGGAAACTTTTCATTTGGGTTGCTAAAGAAGTTTTAAGTGATTGAACAGTCTGCTGCTTCTCTTGTACTGCTTCCTGCCTTGTTTCCCATGCCAGTAGCTTAACCTGTTGACCAGTTTCAAGCAAGTATGATGAAAGTCACAGATCCAAAAACGTGCTAGGTAGCTACAGGCTTTGTGAGGGTGAGAAGCCAGATAGAAGAGGAAGAATACAGCTTAATACCCTAACCAAAGGAAAAATTTCCATGTGAATTTTACCCTGTTACTAGGGAGCAATGGTCATAGGAAAGCAGGTTTTGCAACTCCTGTAGCTTGTGGAAATACTTTTGAAGCAGAAACATATGAGAACAGTTCCTCAGTGGGCATTTATGAACAAATTCTGGGTGTACTGTCCACAGCAGTTGCTTTGAAATCTGATTCCATTATTGGTATCAAAACACCGACATATGGTTCTCATGGAAAGTTCTATCACAATAAATCACTAAATGAATCTTTCAGTAATGCTTTTAATGAAAAGTTCACATGATGTTGCCATCACTTAACATGCTATTTCCTTTTAATATTTTGACCTGGTTCAGCAGTTTGAAGATCATGTAGAACATCAGTTTGGGTAGTTGTGACCTTTCCAGTGGACATAGATTTCATCTGGATGTGATGTTCAAAGTCTCATAATCCCAGGAGGGTTTTAGAACTATTATTTTTAGCTTTAATATATTTTTCCAAGTGGTGGAGAAAAAAATCTTTTCAAACACTTCCAAAATAAAGCTGAAGCAAGGTATAGATGCAGATTTTTGTCCCTGTTATGTTTTCTTGAATAGTTATTCCCAAAATAACTGTATTAAAAGTGGAGATAAATGGAAGAAAATGTTTTATATCTATAAGAAGACACGTAGAAATGAAGATATCATTCCTGTACTGAGCGTGCAATGACCTAGGTTGTCTAATCTCTGTGGGTTGTAGCAGGTTTTTATGGATTGATGTTCACCATTCTTTGGGTAGCAGCAGTAAATTACATCATACATTCAAGTCCAGAACTATGTGTATTGGCTTCACAATGTGCTCTGCCTTTAAAAACAGGTTTAAGTAGTTTATTTTAGTTAAGACTTTAGAAGGAACTTTGTAAATACCCCAGCAATCCACAAGACTCTTAACTGCACTCAATAAATGACTCACTCTTCCAGCATTAATTCATACATAGTATATCAACCTCTAATTTCTGTTTGATTTCAGTTACAATACTCCTTGGGCTTATTTCCTCACAATTTAAAAGTGACAGTTGCATTAACTTAATAACCTTTACAAAATAAATGAGAGAATAAATGTGAAAGCAGCAATGCCTTTAATAAATGTTGCTCATAAAATACAATTGTTACAGGATACTTAATTATAAATATTGTGTGGTCAAAATAAGAATAGAAATGAATGAGATAGATAATGTTTCCTTGCTGGTAGCAACATCTTGAATGCTCACAGTAGTTGTAATAATTCTTGTCATAACTACACAGATGTGCTGCATACTTTGTAGCAATGTTTGCACTTTACCTAACTTACCAATTCAGAAACTGATGAACATGTTGAAAATGTGATGTGTATTATTGTATTGTTAGTACCGTATTCACAAGAGGAGTCAAAGATGTAGCTATGAACCTTATAGTCCTTTGCCAGTTATGGCCATTCTACAGGAACAGGAGATTTCTTTAGGAAGGTAATGATTAGGGGATTTTTTGTTTTGTTTTATTTGGAGAAACCAGTGTAGAAGCCTGGTTTATTTGCCAAATAATATTCATGTTTCATAGTGGTTTGGGCATAAAATATATACTGATTTTACAAATGGGCTTTCTTGGTGAATATTTCTTCTTGGTGAATATTTCTTAATGAGATTTAATGAAGACATTGAGTGAGAAGAGCAATAACAAAGATGAAACAGCCAAAAGGAAAGAAATGCTGATCAGTGAAAGACTTGATTAACTAGAGCTTGGGTTCAGCACAGCATTTGTCAAGAAAACTGGAAAGGAATCAAAATATAGTTTTACAGAGTTCTTGTTTAGTTGCTGAGGTGCAGTCTTTTGAATTTATATTTATGGATGAATTTTCCCCCTCTTTATTTCTGCATGTGTGGATTTGCCCATTCAATCAGAAATATCTTCTAGCATATAATAAAAGGCACATAATCTGTGAATTGCTATTCGTGAACTCTGTAGGGGGATAGAACTTAATTGTAATAAATGAAATAAAACTGGCATAAAAGACAGCAATCACTTCAAAGTAAATACACTATCCAAAGCAAGTTCTTTGGCTTTTAAGTGAAGGATCATCTCTACTAGGTGTTGGTTTAATTGGTTCTTTGGGAGATTTCTTTATAAATTATAAATTTATTCATATTTAAATGCATCTGTTCACTGCTGAGTTAGCTTAGAACTTGAAGGACAGTAACATCATGTTCTTAGAAGTGTCGCTGACTGTGCTTGTGATTAGAGTGTTTCATGAACCACCCTGATCTTTACTGCTTTGCAAAATTTTTAGTCCAAATATTTCAGTCCCAATGAGGCTCATAACACTGCTGATTGGTTAATTCAACACCTGTATTATTGCTTGATTTAACCATGTGGAAGAAACATAAAGAAAAATACCTCAAATTCAGCATTTTGTTAAAGGGAAGTGTCAAAAGAAGAAAAAGGATTTACATTACTGAATTGAACTGTTACCCAAGCTTAATGACTATGTGTAAAATAGAAAATGAATAAAAGGAAGATTTAATTAAAGAGTAATAAAATGTATAAATGAATTTCTAGAGAAGTTAGTTTTCACATTGTATGTCTAGCCAATGATTATTCAGAAATTCTGAAAAATGAATCTTTTAAATAAATCCTTATGATTACAAACACAAGAATTGAAAAAGAAGGCCTCATATCTACCTCCTCCCCCTTCTTTTTAATGTAAAAGTTTTGAAAAATCAAAGATCCTTCCCGTTTGTTGCCTTATAGTCTGCAATCTGAACCATGGAGAAGTTTATACTGCTGCACACAAACATCTCCATTCATGCTTTCAGAAGGTGAATTTTTATCCATAGTCTACAAAACAGAAATAAATTTATTTAGCTGAAGGGTTCAAGTAGAAATCCCAGCCAATATTAGTAAAGTATATCTAAGTAAAGATAGATTTTGTTTGAAAATAGTTTATGAAAGGAAAACCAAACCACCTACAGCAGGAAAAAATGAACAAAAGGAAAATATTGATGCCTTAATGTCCAAGCAAAAAGTCTTAAAAATCAAAGAAAACACAACCTCATGCATTTTCAGGATCTCAGTCTTCCGCTTTTGAAAATGTTGAACAAGAAGCTCTGTTACAAGCTCTGTTACACCGGTCTCTGATAGCTCTGAACTGCGAGCTCTTGCATGGCAACTGGAATTGGAAAATCCTGCTATGAAGTAACAAAGCCAATATGGACTGGAGTCTTTTACAATATTGGCTTCTTATATTCTTAAACTGTAGATAAAAACAGTTAAACAAGTCCTTAAAGAACGGACTTGCAGTTAAAGTTCCTTAACTGAAGAGAATGTAAATTATTCTAGGAGTATCAAATGATAAAAAATATCTATGGAAAAGGGGGAAATACTTTATTTATAAAAGGAAGATGTAGTCACAATTTAAGAAGACTAACTAGTCTTCAAGGGGCATAACTGACCCCCTTTATGTACTCTGAGAGTACCCAGCTTCTGACAGATTAAAAAGGAGAGGGGTTTCCTCCATGGAATTTCTTGAGTTAATTTTTTTGAAAAGGCAATTAATAATGAGCAGTGCAGAAGTTCCAATACAGAGTAGGTGCTCTGTACAGCATTATATTAGTGACGCTAGTCTGCTCAAGATATTTTTACACTCTGTCTGTTTTCCTTTAGAAGGTGGTTAAGAGTGTACAAGTGAAATATGCCACTGGTGAATAATTTCAGTACATCTGGTCTTAGTCCTTAATAGTATATCGTAACGTTATAAAGCACAATTCTATGATAACCATATTTGTGATCCATGATAAAACATACCAATGTTAACATACTTGTAATGTCCGCTACATTTGCACAGTTGACTAGTGTAGTATAAAACATCAAAATGAAAAAGCGTTTGTATAGAAAGTAATTTTGCATGGTTTCCCCACTTTTCTTTTACAAAATATTGCTAAGGCATAACTGCCAAAATTTGTGTTTATTGAAACCCCTATTTATTTCCAGATATGGGACCTCATTACACTAATAGTATAGTATTATGTAAATGTATGTTCTATAAATGTCTAGTATCTCTAAGTAGTTTAGTCTCTATGTCCCTAATGTAATATATCAAACAATAACTCATTTGTCAAAGAGAGACAGTTCATTAGTATTCAGCAATCATTTGGACAGAATAAAACAGCAACAGTATAAAAATTGATGTTGCAAAGCTTAACAAATGAGGGAATAAGGAAAGTGTGATTCAGGAAATTGCAGTCCTGCCCTCAAGGGCCATTTTTAGGTCACTTGTCTGCATTTTAATATTACATTTGTTTTAGAGAGAGTCTCCAAGTTATTAGGTTGGGAGGGAAGCCAATTTGCGACCATGACTTGAGTATCCAGGGGGTTCAATAAATGGGAACAAAACAACTCTTGGGACAGAGTCAGGGTGAAAAGGTGTAACACTGCCAGCTGTGGTATTGTCACTCAGTTTTGCAATTAAATTACCAAATGACATAAACCTTAACTTTTAACATGTTTAAATACTAGGAAATTCACTTTTGAAATCTCTTACCTTTTAAGACAAGGAAAGAAGTAGGTGTATGTCTATACAACTTAAATATTGGTATAGCTTGCATTCACTTTAGAATTCGGTTACTGTAAATATATGCACAGATGTGTTTTGTCCACCTTTAGGCAAGTTTGATAAAATACCAGCTTCACAATTTTATGTTAGCCATTCTGCACAGATATTAGATGTGTAATTCTCAGGTTTTTGTGTGGTGTTTTGCTTCTTGTCAGACAAGTGATTTTTTTCCTCTCTGTCTTACATTACGTGTGCATTATGTGAATTGTAGAAATAGTGACTTTTTTCTGGTTTTGTTAAAATAGATGTTTACAAGAGAAATTTCAAAATATCTGAAATAATTTTTCCCTCATCGCTGCTGTAAGAGTTGCATGCACCTGAATATCTTTTATGTTAAGAGTTTGAAGGACACTGTGTATGGCCTTTAAACACCTTGCTAGGCTGAGATACACTTTCTTGTCTTTCACAGGAAATGTCAGCAGCAGATATTAAGAATCTGCACATATTTCTACATAGTGTTCATCCCACGTTAGTGGACAGCACTGGTGGAGTACTCTCGCTTTGGCTATTCTGGCTGACATCATTGTATATTGAAAAGAAATGGGTATATTCTAAAACAATCCATTGGTTTTGACATGCAATTTGTGCATGTTTTAGTTGGGTTTTTGACCTGAAAATAAATAAGCCAAATAAGTAAGTACCTAGGTACTGAGAACTAGTGTTCTTGTGTTTGATACAGATGCCTCTCGTCAGGCTTATTCATGAGGATATGCCTGTTCATATGGTTCAATATTCTGTTCTCCTGTTATTTTCCTCCTAAAAGCACCGTAACCTTCATTCATCAAGTCTAAGATTAGCCATCTATGACTTTTCCAAAAATACCATAGCTACACAGTTGCTGTTGAATCAGAATTAGAATACAAACTTCTTATAATGCTTTTTTATATTCAGTACCCTCATTTCCATCTTTTACAGTTAAATCAGGTTATTTAGATTTCAGTAAGGTCTGAACCAACTCAGATGAATAAAATTATCTACAGAGCCTATTTATATTTCTTTAACAAAACACCACAATGGTATTGTATTAAAGAGACTTAAAAAAAAAAGCATGAATGTGATAAGGGTAAAACTATTGTTAAGTAATCTTAGAAGTGAAGCTAGTTTTTGAATAAAAAAAACCAATTATGTTTTCAGATGATGATGTAGATGACAGTTATTTAAATGACTTATTACAATGATCATTTTATATAAGATTCAGAAGACAGCAGTTCCACAGTAATATTCAAAATACTTATTCTGACCACTGCAAGTTACCTTCACCAGTTGAACTGCTGCTGTGATAAACATTTGTAAATAGGAGGCTTGTTTTAAACAGTAACAAATTACCTGCTGGAATGGGTCCAGAGAAGGGCTGTAAAAATGATCAGAGGGATGGAACATCTCTGCTGTGAGGAAAGGCTGAGTTGGAGTTTTTTAGCATGGAGAAGAGAAAGCTCTGGGAAGACTTTATTATGGTCTTCCAGTACTTAAAGGAGGCCTAAAGGAAAGACGGGAACAATTTTTATTTTATTTTGCAATGAGGGTGGTGAAACACTGGAACAGGTTGGCCATAAAGGTGATAGATTCCCCATACCAGGAAACATTCAAGGTCAGGCTGGACAGGGATCTGAGCAACCTGATCTGGTTGATGATATCCCTGCTCATTGCAGGGTGTCGGACTAGATGATCTTTAAAGGTCACTTCCAGTCAAAACCATTGTAGGATTCTGTGTTCCCACAAGGAAGCTGTGGCATACACCTCCCCATTTCCATGGACCACTGGGACAGCAGAAGCCATGGAGTGATGCCAGCTCTGCCTCTCACCCCTCTACAGTTACCCAGAGGAGGGTATTATGTAGCTGGCACTTCAGGCAGTTCCCAGCAGTGGAGCCACCCATTTAGGATATATCTTATCTCTTTATTGTATTTTCAAAGTGCACAACAAGCTAGGACCTGGGGTTTTTAATATTTTGCACAAAAATGGAAGTGGGACTGAAATTTGAATCAATAGTATTTCATTGACTGGTAGATGATGGGTAAAATATGACCTTTTGATTTTGTCTTAGTCGACAATAACTTCTTTTCCATATGTGGAACACCTACAGAATGCATTTAAATGAAGCTGTCATTCCTTTTCATAAGAAGAGAATATTAGCTGTCTGTGCATGAAGGGGGAAATCCTAGAGCTCAGGCTTTAAGCTTGTGTGTTTTTCCAATCTCTACTCTGATGATGAAAAAGACATGCCTTCCCGGTCAATCTCTAAAACAAGGAAAAATTTAATTTTTATTTAGTCCATTCTTTTAATTATGCCGTAATTGTCAGAGCAGGAGCCTTCTGATATTGTGAAAATGTGGCATGAAAATATTTGATATGTGAAAAATAACCTGCCATTTACAAGGTAGCTGAAAAAAACAGTTCAGAACAGTTGCTATATAGTGATACTCTTTTCAAAATGTCATCTCTCTGCTGTCATGCTCACTGTGCTGCTTTGGTGAGCAAACAAGAAATGTTATAAGTGCATCTGATGAGCAGACAGAGATCATGCATTGATGAGGCAAGCAGTATTTATCTTTGGGTTGATATGATACTGAAGAATTAAAATCTAGACTGATAAATAACTATTTGAGAGGTAATGAGTCATTCATCAGCAGTCTGCTAATGACTGACTGCAGCTATCAAGTGTGGATTTACAGAAGGCCCCAGGACAGCCATGCTAATACCAAGATTTTTATTTATTATAACCTGAAATGCCTGTTAAAGGCAATGTCTGATTGAGTTGTCAGTATCATCCTTTGTTACTGTCATTTTAGAACCTCTTGGGTGTTAAGGTTTTTTTTTTCCCCTTTCAGAGGACCTCAGTCTAAGTGTTTTACAACAATCTCAAAGATTTTTACAAATGCATATTATTAATAAATGATGTGTATATCATTTTATACCAGTAGACATCAAAATAATCCTCAGAAGAGAGAATTGTAATCCTCCTCTCTTCTGTGGGAAAAGTGAGGCTTGGAGCTATGATCTGTCTCAAGCTAAGAGAGAAGGATTCAGCTGACAAATCAAGAGAGGCTTGCCACCTACTGCTGGAGAGATGCTTTGTATACTAACATATTCAAGCAGTGCTCTTGAATAACGACTTATTTCTCAGTCACATCCTAGCTGAAATAATATACAAGAGGAATACGCAATATCATACCGTGTATAGGTAGGCAGGGAGCTTGCACTTGTTACACTAGTTAGGAACTTAGCAATAGTTTGTCTATTAATAAAAACAAGATTCAAACTCAAATACTTCTTGGCATCCTCTTTAAGGGTGATTATTCTTTTCTTGCAGTAAGGGGATTAGTACATATGCCAGATCTTGGGGGTTTTGTTTGTATTTTGTTGCTGAAGATTCTTCTGTGGTCAAGTTTTGTGAGAGATGAGAGATGAGTACAGAGATGCTGTAAAAGTCATAGCTGCCTTTAACCCAAGTGGCATTGCCTAAGCACACAAAGACTGAATTTGGTTTGCACAGAAACATAGTCCATGGGTTTTTATTGGTTGCAAAATAAGGCATACGTTCACCTCATACTGAAGTCCAAGAGGAGTAACCAGGTTATGAAACAGAAGAAATCACCAATTAAAACAGAACTATAACACAGCCTAGAAATTCCTCTGGTAACTTTTCTGATCTTCATCTAATTGGCTCCAAACACAGAAGCCTGCACTGAATTCTTCAGGAGAGATTTTAACAGTCCTTACCCGAAGGCTTACCAACCCATGAAAATTAGGAGGTAAAAAGAAGTACCCCACTTCAAAATCTTGGTTTGTTCACATTTTGACATCATTACTGGACTGTATGAATATCAAAGATGTACTTGGTGCTTGATAGAGAGGCTGTGTCATTATGAAGGCAGTTTTTGTCAAACCTGAGCCTTCAGATGTTTCACATGCAAAAAATAGCAAATACCAGCATACTCCAACCATGAAATAGTTTGCCTTAAAAAAAAAAAAAGAAAGAAAATGGCTTGCTACCAGGCAGACACAGAAAGTGACTGTCCATCTTGAACAACAAATGATTCTCTTATAGAGTCAGCATATTTCAACCCATTGCTGCTATAGATTAATATAGAGGGCTAGTAAATGGGAGCTGAGGTAAAGGGAGAAGTCCTAGAAGAGTGAACTGTGCTTCTAGAACTGAAATAATTTTCTTGGCATCATCAGGCTTTGTGGGTGCAGTTATCCAAGTTCTGCAACATCTCCACAGCTGAAGCCCATATGAAGTTTATTTATAGTCAATGAGATCTCCGAGTTGTTCATGTTTACAGACTTTCATCTGATAGAGCTTAGTGCATTACTAGCCTCTAACTTTCCAAATCTTGAATTTCCTGGCTGGTGAACTATTAAAATGCAGATTAACTAAACTTCAAACAGATTTATTGCAGATGGCTCCTGCAAAATCCTTTTGGATTACCTGCCTCTGGACATCATTTCCTAGTCTGTAGGGGTTCATTAAGGACAGATTTAAATGTGTTAGCTGGGAAAAGGCCAGCAGGGAGAGTATGTTGAAAATTATTCATATTATTATGCTTGATCTAGTGATACAGAATTACTTTTTAGGAACTTATGAGTTTGTCATTTGTAATAATGAATAAGATATGCAAGCTTGCCTTCATATATTATGGCTTTGTGTAAGAGCCCATTTCATAACCTTTGAGTTATTTGTGGCAAAGAAAACAGCCTGAGAGTGCAAAGGGAGAAAACAATAGCTGCAGTGCATGCCACTCTTAGTTCTCAGCTACAGCAACTCTTTATTTTCCTCTGAGGAAAGCCTTGAGATTCAAAACATAGCCATGAAGCAGTCTGCTTCTGCCATCTAACCCATTTTAAAATACAATTAGCCTGGGGTTAGATCTAAGGTTTATTTCATTATGCTTATAAAACCAAAAGTAGCAATGTTTAGACTTACACGATTCAATAACTGTACTGTCGCTTGGTTTTTTACAAATTGGCTCCAAAGATTTTGGGGAGAAGTATTTAATTTAAATTTATGCAACAACGCTGTAAAGACATCTCCTTCAGACTATGAGAGGTTTTTAATCACTCTCAACATTTAGCCCCTGACTGGGCAGAGCACATAGATTTATGTTCTTGGATGCTCAAACTACTGGCTGAGTCAAGACTAGGGATCCAACTACTGAATTCCTAGTTGCCTCAGGTTTTTAAACAAACTGGAAGTGCAGCCCCGTGAACAGGCATAATCTTGGAGTCCTTTAGCAGATATGCAGTAAATTGGAGCCCTCAATGGGATTGCCAGTATCACTTGAGCAGCAGAAGTCAGGGTCTTCCTTGAGCTCAGCTATGTCCCTGCCTGTGTTCCACTTAAACAGCACATTCTTGCCTCTAGATTTTATTCTGTACTTACGCAGGCTAAATATAGAAGTCCTCCTCAGTTTGAAAATGCTTTCCACTTCAGATCTCTAAATGTCTTATTCATTATTGCAAATTAGAAGCTTAAGAGTATTTTGACAGTGTCAAGCATACCGTCCAAATGCTCTTCATAGGATACTGATCCAATTTACTTTGACTTCGGTGGGTACAGAAGTATGTTTCAAAGTACCCATAGTTCCAAGCTGAAGCAGCATATTTCATTGACAAGAACTTGCCAGAAAAAGCTACCAGGCACTGAGGAGTGTTCAGCCCTTTGGACTGTAGGCTACCTTGAAGTTGTCTAACAGATACATTTCAAATACTGAACCCTGGTCTCCACTGATGAAAATTTAGTGCATTAAAAAGTGATGCCAGTTTGTTCCTCTGACTAGTGCTGACCCTCACACCTGCTTCAACAGTTTTGTATTCAGTTACTGTGTGCTGGAAACCAAATTTTCAACCATGTTTCCTTCTAAAATGTGCTCCTCCACTTGTGCAAACAGATGTTTTTGCAGCTACGCTTGTGCAGGTTAACAACCACAATAGTAAAGTGCATGCCGGTTTTAGAGTTTATCCCCTTGAGCTTTCATAAATGCTCTTTTCAGGCTCTAATAACATTGCTGCTGTGTGTGTACAGGTGTCAGTTGTGTTGAAGTATGCTTGCAGGCATTCATGGCTGCACAGGATTGATGAACATGGCAACTAGGGGTGAATAGCAGGTGCTGAAAAACTACCCTTTTTCTCTTTTAGTTTTCTAAGGCTCTTTAAATGACTGCAGAACTATTCAGTTGTATTGAAATACAGCTCTTTTTCATAGCATTATAAGTATAACTATCTTGATTGCATTTTTGACCTATTATGGATTTGGTCTCACCTTCTAACAAAAAAAAAAAAAAGAGGACCTTTATTGCAAGCATTTTTTAATAAAGCATTTTAAATACTGAATACCTGCAAACAGGAGTTATATGCAAAATTCTAACTGATAAACAGCAGGAAAGCTTCATATGCTTCTGTAGCCACTTTCAAAAGATGTTGCCAAGGTACATAAAGCAACAAAGTTTGCATTGAAAAAGGTAAATCAGACAGTTCAGATACTGTTTCATCTTGAAACTTATTGTCATGTTTGGATGCTGGCTTGCTTTGTGAAAAGATTGGGAGCCATTTTCTTACCTGGTTTGGGAAAACTTTAATGATGAGCCTTTCTGTAATGGTCATGTGACCCCTGGAGAGCCAAAGATCTCTGTTGTTTTATTTTCAGTGAACAAAGAACACTAGAAATATAAATGTCAGTAGGAACGGACAAAATCTATTAATCAGAGTAAAATCTTGTAACTTGATCCAGTTACATAATGAGTTGAGTTAATTTTTTTGCCTCTAGAAATAAAGAGAGGCATGAATGGGAGGTTTCCTATATGGCACTTCATAAGAAAGAAATGCAAAATGCTTTAGCAAACCCTGACCTTTGCTTCTAAGGCCTTATTGAAATCACATCAACATCCTTTATAAAAACATACCTTTTTCTAGAGAGCTATACAGAGGATCTAAAGCATCTTGTGCACTCACATTCCTGGTTCTCTAACCTTCTGCAATAATTGGCAGCTAGCCTGCTTCAAGGATGAAATTTGTAAAGCGGGGAAAGCTGCCCATATGCTGTCCTTTTAAGACAAGTCTTCTCATTACTGGAAAGCAGGAATGCAGTGATTGTAAAATCCTATAAGGATCATTATTCAATCGTGCTATCAACAAAGCTGCAGAAACACAGAACTAGAGAAATTAAACAGAGGAAAGCTCTGTTTTTCATCTTCATCGCCCTATTTCCACCAATGCAAAACTTTCCGATGCTTTATGTCTTTTAGTCTTAAAAGTTCAGAGCATTGAGATGTGCCACCATTTCTCTCAGAAGACTTTCCCTCAGTTTTAGCAGTTCTTATAACTGTGAAGTATATTTGTTTCCTGTTCTTATTTTGGTGCTATTGTGTTGAGTGATAACCTCATGCAGCAACCTGAATAATTCATACTATAATGTAACTGTCATTGCTAGGATGTTTTTTGACCAAACTATATTCATTTCATCTTGTGTTGTTTACCCACTTTTTAATCTTTTCCAAATGCTTCCCCCTTCAGCACCTTGTCATTTTTGTTTCTCTTTTGTGAGCTTACTCGCATTTGGTTTTGCTTTGTATTCTGGATAAGTAAGACACACTGTGACACTTGGGTGGTTTAGTACCTTTCAATTGCTAAACAAGTGCTGAACTGCATTTGCAGAAGCAGTACTTTGGGCTGCTATATGGCAATGCAAACCTGTGATGGATTTAACTGGGGTAGAAGTGGAGAGATGTCTAGCATCACTATCCTATCATCTCTTATTTTTCCCCAGGTTTAGCAGTCTGCATTTTTTCTGAAGCTGATGTTTCTTCACAGTGTCTTTATACTCTCTGTCTCTATCGTATGGCAGCTGTGTTCACAGTCCCCTTTTGGTTTTAGTGCTATTGGTTAATTTAAGTGATCATCTTCCTTCTTCCCTATTATTTGTCAGGGGTTTAAATGGCGTGCTAACCCATTCTTTGTGACAATCCCTTCGAAGCCCTGCACCACCAAAACCAAGAGCTCAGTCCATGTGAACGTATGAAATCTTCAAGTTGTGTAGGAGGTATCTGAATTAAAGAAGCAATCATATGCAAGGAACAAAAATTGATAAAACAGCATTCAGTAATCTCAATCAAATACAACTGTCAGCTCTGTGACGATGAATCACAGATGTACCTCTCTATTGCTAGCATTTTGATTTCCCCTTGCTGACTCTCAACGCTCTATTATTGTTATTATTGGGAAAGTGAGATGTTTGTTACTTTATTCTTACAGTTTACTTTTGATTCTACCAAAAGTATAACTACATTCCCAGTCATGTAATATTTAATTTGCTTTGGAATTTTCTTCCCACTAAATAGTTGCAGTATTCTTTCCATTTAATGAAGTTGCTTCAGCATTTTCTCCTGTTTAATGGTTTGGAAAATTGCAGTGAATAGGAATAGTGCATTGCTTTGGTCTGTAGTTTGGGAAATCTATGAAAAGACAAAAAAAATGCTTGTGAAGGCTGTCTGTAGACTGAGAAATGGTCTTCATTTTGCTGTTGTAATTTTATTTAGACTACGAGACTTAGTAAACCTAAATAGATTCATCTCAGCAGAAGGCAATGTATTTCAAATGCTATAGAATGTTGTTTTCCCAGGCAGGTATTATTTTTCAAAACCTATTTTTTAGCATTTTTTAATATTTTTTTTCCTCAAATTTACTTTCATTTATGGTTAGCAGTGTATAACGTCTTGGAGGATTTTATATCAGTGTCATGGTTTAGCCCCAGCCCAGCCAATGTTGGCAGCTAAAATCAAGCAGTTGGGCTCCCAACTCCCTTTAGCCCCTCACCTGCAAGGAAAGAGGAAAGGGAAAAGAGAGAAAAAGACTTGTGGGTTGGAAACTAAAAACGTTTTAATGAAATAATAATAATAATAAAGAAGGAAATACTTATTAATAAAAGATTGTAATAAAATATATACAAATATATGAAATTTTGCCCCTACTCCTCGATTATTATATGTCACCACAGATGCTGCAGGGCAGGGAAGGAAAGTGGCAGGAGGGAGGTTGGACTGTGGAACTGGATTCAGCAATGCACAGATCCAGGAGCAGGGGCATGCAGACAGCCGAGGAACTCACTGGACGTCAGTCATTGAAGAAGAGAGGGAGAGAGAGAGACCTTTGTGATCCCTCAGGTTTATACTGAGTATGATCTAAATGGGTTGGAATACTCTGTTGGTCAGTTTGGGTTCATCTGTCCTGTCCATTCCTCCCTGCAGGTGTGATCCTTTTTCAACTTTGACTTTTAGCATTTTGTGAACTCAAGGATGACCTAGGTTTCTATAGGAATAAGTATAAGCATTGGCCTTTCTGCATAACAATGCAGAGTGTTATCACTTCAAGAGAGAAATGCTCTCTAAAAAACATGTGGTTAACTTTTAGAAAATGAATTTACTTAGATGAGATTGAACTGAAGTTAGAAAACTGATTCTACTTCAGCTCAAATCAAAACAATCAGGTAACCACACACAGTCGTCTGCATTCTGATTCTTTTTTTGTTCTTTTTATAGTGTAAATAAGACTTTTTTAGGTGGCCATTAGTATTGTACTGTGCGATACTAATTGATTAGATTGTGGTTTTCAAAGTAATATGCAGCAATTTCTAAAGGGTATTGCAACAACTCCACAACATCAAAAGAATCTGTATATTTTACAAATAAGTCCATTATATGGAGTCACATATGTGGGATAAATAGATAGCACAAATACTCTTTATCAGCATAGGGACCCCAAGGGTTGTACACAACACAAGAATATCCAATTAGAGCCACAGGGAATTTTTTCAATCTCTTAAATCGGCATTGCAGCACTGCAGATGGCTATTACTGACCACTACTTAAACTTTATTACTCCATTTTTCTGTCTGTAGCCCTTTGCCTTGCCAACCCACCTGGAAAAGACAGCACACAAAGCCATTTAAAACTTTTTATGACCTTGGCATCTGCACTGTTTTGTTGCATGAAAGATAAGTACAATGGTGACAACGAAGAGGAAGTGGCAACCCTTCAAACTGGTTTTATAATACAATTGCAGTTTGCCCTGCATCTCAATCGAAAGCTCTAGGTGACCTTCCTGAACAGCATTTCAATGGACCTTAATGAATGTAAACAGAATTTGCAAGACCTACTCCTTTTTGAGGCTAATGCTTTTAAAAGAGGAGGTAGGATGATGTAGGGCAAAGGACCAGATGTTGGCTTCGTTCAGACTTCACTTTGCAGGGAGGTACAGATTCATTGTGTGACCTTGCACTGAGTCACTTGACTTCCAGTGTTTCAGTCATGCTATAAAATTGACTAAAGGTAGGACTTAAACCAGACACTGCATCCTGGGTAAATAATACGCCAGAGAAAACATATAAGGGGAAGAGATTATGGTTTTGTATCTTAAAATACCTTTCCTGACAGAGAGGGTGGGTCTGCTATGGATGAATAATCTGTTTGCATAAATTACTGTTATTTTCAGTGATGGCTTACCAGGTATGTGTATCAAAGAGTGATACAGCCTGCTTGATTTTATGGTACATTAACTTTGCCAGAATGCATTTATTATATTTAAAATGTGCTAGGTACCTGCAGTGTGAACAAAGATTGTATAATTATTTTTTCTTTAGCTCATAGAAAACCAGATGCTTTGAATCTAAAAGATTCTAAGGGTGAAAAGTTCATTCTGTTCTCCCCTCCATAGTGAGAGTATAGCCAAAAGGTAATCTGATTACTAATTTGAAAACAGATGAAAGAATACAATATAGTGATGAAATAACTGCTACTTCCATTTCTGCCCTTTGTATTATTGGGAGTAGTAAATAGATGCTATAGATGAGCTGTGAAGCAAATCTTGCATTATTTTATAACGAGCATCTTCTCCAATCAATTAATCACTTTAGAATAAATAGCTTCAGGGTTTTGATTTTAAAACATATATGCAGGATTTTGCTGCAGCGATAAACAGCAGGAAATGTACCATTGTTCAATCCCTGGGTTAAATGAGGAATGCAGAGTCTATGAAATTAATGGAAATATCTTCATTAAGTTCACTGGCTTCACTGCTTCCAAAAACTGTCATCTGTTCTTGAAAGCACTGGAAAATCTTCAAAAGCCAATTCATGTTCAAGTTTTTTACTGTCCAGCTATAGCATGCTTTAACACGACATTTCTGTAGTACATAGTACCTTTTCTCCATGCTCCCTAGATATTTTGACATAGTTCTGGGAAGAAGGTAGAAGGAAGCATAACCTCTCATACATGGCCAGTTCCCAACAGCTATCAGGAAGTCATTTATACTATTAAAGTGAATATTTTTCATAATTCGCATTATTTGTGTTCAGTCACTTCTAGTGTGAGATATAACTTTAGCCTAGCTCTGTTCAATTTTTTTGTCAATAACCTGGATGAAGGCATCGAGTGCTCCCTTAGCAAGTGTGAGGATGACACTAAGCTGGGTGGAAGTGTCGATCTGTTGGAGGGTAGGGAGGCTCTGCAAAGGGATCGAACAGACTGGACCACTGGGCTGAGTCCAATGGCATGAGATTTAACACGGCCAAATGCTGGGTCCTACACTTGGGGCACAACAACCCTGTGCAGAGCTACAGACTAGGAGAAGACTGTCTAGAAAGCTGCCAGGAGGGAAAGACCTGGGGGTGTTGGTTGACAACCGACTGAACATGAGTCAGCAATGTGCCCAGGTGGCCAAGAAGGCCAATGGCATCCTGGCTTGGATCAGAAACGGTGTGACCAGCAGGTCCAGGGAGGTTATTCTCCCTCTGTACTCCACACTGGTGAGACTGCTCCTTGAATCCTGTGTTCAATTCTGGGCTCCTCACCACAAGAAGGATGTTGAGGCTCTGGAGTGAGTCCAGAGAAGAGCAACGAAGTTGGTGAAGGGGCTGGAGAACAGGCCTTATGAGGAGCGGCTGAGAGAGCTGGGGTTGTTTAGCCTGGAGAAGAGGAGGCTGAGAGGAGACCTCATTGCTCTCTCCAGCTACCTGAGGGGAGGTTATAGAGAGGAGGGTGATGGCCTCTTCTTCCAAGTGACAGGTGGCAGAATGAGAGGAAATGGCCTCAAGCTCCACCAGGGTAGGTTCAGGCTGGACATCAGAAAAATTTTTTTCTCAGAAAGGGTCTTTGGGAACTGGAACAGGCTGCCCAGGGAGGTGGTTGATTCGCCTTCCCTGGAGGTGTTTAAAAGATAAGTGGACAAGGTGCAAGGTTTACTGTTTGATAGGAATGGTTAGACTTGATGATCTTGTGGGTCTTTTCCAACCTAGTGATTCTCTGATAACATGTTGTTGACTGTGACATATACATTTGTGAAACAATAGCTTGGGCAGTGCACAGTATATAAAGAATGGTTTCGAATGAAACTGACACCAATATATGGGGTTTTTTTAGTACATATACCTAATGGAACACAAAAAAAATAATATAAACTATATATTTAAAGAAATAACCTCTATATATACTGTGATAGCTGGAGACTTACTTGTTGACAGAGAAAGGAGCACAGTATTCTAGCCATTGTGATGCTTTTTAAATGGTGTTCAATAATGCTGTTAAGTGGTCTTCCAAACTTATAGCAATTAATCATAATTTTGAGGAGAAGAAAGAAGGATACAGTTGAAGATCTATCATAGAAAGAAATATATTGATTTAAAGTTACTGAGAGTAGTTATGAACATTTAGGGACACATTCTACTTATTCCTTAAATCATACACGATTTTCCCATCAGAATTAGGAAAACATTTTCAAAATTACTATTTTGAAATTACAAAATCTTCATTTGAGTGATGGATCATTGAACAGCAAAACCATGTGAGACCTTTTGTTCTGATGGAGAAAAACAGCTATGATATACATAATGACACTAAATGAAACTGCCAATTATTGAGGCACTCTCTTCCTTTCTATAGTCTATGTAGCCAACCCATCACTGCTGTTTTCAGAAGTTAACAAATTAATAGAGATGAACTTTCTTTCTTCAGTAACTGTCTCAGGAGTGAAGAACAAGAACGTAAGTACTTTAACTGTCAAGTGATGTTCTACACCATTGACTACAAATATAAAGTTATGCTCATGTTATGTTAGAAGCTGAGAAATCATATAAAGATTAATCAAGCCAGCACATCAACTCCTTGTATCACACTGATCCTCCAATGAAAACAGCTGGTATTTTGCTAGCAGTACATTGCCAGAAATGGGACATGATTCTATACTGCAGTGTCAGAGATGTCTTTGTTAACTGAAACAATCCTCAGAGTCAGCAGAATTAATGTTGAATATAAATATGTTTTCTGACAAATCTTGAGCATACCAAGAATGCAGTCTGTTGCAATCTAGCAGATGTGCTTTACATTCAGGAACTTTGTCAGGATGTTGCTTGAGATCTGATGGCAATTACTGATGTGTCATTTGGGGTGTGTTGTTGAGAGAAGTCTATTAAAACTCAATTTATTTCATCAGTTAACACCCACTTTACATTTTTCAGTATGGTAAAAGAGTGTTCAGACTGGAATTTTAAAGGTGGGTACGTAGCTGCAAAAATTCTATGAAATATAATGACATAAATAATTCTCTGGCTATTTCATTGCTTAAGCCCACTAGATCTATTTCTGGTGTTGTATTTCAGATGCAGGTTCTACCACCTCTTCCATCACAGCTTTTCTCTATAATCTTGGTTGTTTCTTCTTGTGCTGTGTTTCCTTGTTCCTATGAATAACCTTATTATTCAGGGTGAGGAAAAAACATAAGATATTGTAAACCATCCTCATTCCAGAGTAATTCAAGCAGTGAAGAAATGCAACACAAAGTAAGAACAGTAACAGACCACTTATATTTTGTTCCTGCTCCCTTAAGGAAGAGATCATGACTGTAATCAGAGTAGACTTTGGGATTTGGGCTTGCTTAGGCACCATATGGAGGAGAGGAGGGAGAAATGGGAAATGTTGTGCAAGGAGGTACAGTAGCTCCAGGAGAATAGGATATCCTCTAAGTGGCTACTGAAGGTTTTGTGAAACTTTCTTTTTTAAAAAAGAGTATGGTACTGCAACAGCATGGGCAGAAAACTGTTCCTCTTAGGTTACTGAGAAACTGTGAGTCATGTTGGTTTATTAAATTCTCTTTTAATGTTATTTTACTTTCCCAGCTTTTCTTTTGCAAGTGTTGATCCCTTTCCTTTGCACATAACCTAAAAATATCCTTTTTTACCCCTCCAAGACAGATAAGTCCAGGTCTGTGGTGACTTTTTAAACCTTTTACAATAATTAACAACAGCTAAATTCACCTGCTGTGTGCAGTCTTTCTTGTCCGCTGAGGTGGTCTTTAGTCCAGTGAGTTCATACCTCCAGCCTTGAAGTGATATAAGTGAATAAAGTTGACTGACATAATCCTGTCTTTATTTACCTTCCATAGGTAATGACATTTCTTGACCTGGAATGAAATATTTTCCCATTGTAAATAGTACAGATTCCATTTTACTGTCCAAGCAAAAAATGTTGGTCTTAGCAACAAGCTTTATATATATAACATCATCCCTTAAAGGCCCACATTTTGTGACTTTTTGCCCATTGATTGTGTCTTCCTATACAATTAACAGAACTTTTTTCAGTTATTTAAGAGAATTAAGTGCAGAAGAATAGAGCCTTAAGAAATGAACATTAGTTATCCCTAAAGGGACCTCGTAAGAATGGAAGCTTAAAAGGGTCTACACATTTTAATTCATGCACCATCTAGTTTAGGGAAAATTAGTACAAATTAAATTTTCAAACTCATCTGAGACTAAGAAAGTGCCTTTAGTACTCGCAGTATTTGATTAAGAGTTAGAGACAAATCGGCATCACTTTACTCATTGTGTGAATACTGTGTATATCAGTTCACTTTGTAGTCAGTGATAAGATTTGTAATGGCAAAACAGAAAAATAGCTACTCTTTTCCATTATGTTTCTTAGCTACCCTATAGAAGTGCTTGACATTCTTGTCCTCTTCTGAGCACTATTTTCTTAGATGTGATCATTTTCTATAAATTCAGCTCTTGCTCAGGGC
The DNA here is from genome assembly GCA_033558105.1 of Coccyzus lansbergi. Lineage (NCBI taxonomy): Eukaryota > Metazoa > Chordata > Aves > Cuculiformes > Coccyzidae > Coccyzus > Coccyzus lansbergi. Next base: position 1,195,590 of record JAUMJK010000358.1, read on the forward strand.
TAAGAATTTGTTCCCTATGACCTCGGACTCGGGTTCCTTCTCTCCGTTTGGCTGCAAGTGGGTGTTGTAAGCTTCAAGACACCTAATTTCATCCAAACGTGAGTAACTGAAGAATATTACCTTACCCGGAAAAGAATCCTCCTACTCAAAGCCTGTGTAATTTTATTGTATCAAAGTATAACTTTATAATTGTAGAGTAGCTTTCAAGAAAGTGTAAGATTTTAAAATACATGACAGAAACATAAAATAATTTAGGGTTTTTTTGAAGCCTGACAAGCAAGAGGAATTTTACGTGTTGTAGGAGTCCAAGCAAGCCAAGGTGACATACCAGAAAGAAAAAACCCCATCCCAGCTGAAATCAGAACAGGATTGTTGTTTTTATTTTTCCTTACTTTGCTACTTACCAACTTTCTGTAGTTTTATGGCAAAAAGGTGAAACTAGCCATGCTGGATGTGAGGGTGTTATGGGATATTCTTCAATTAGACAATATTGAATATCTGGCTTCCTACTGTGGACCAAATATAGGGGCAGCGAATGCAAAGTTAGCATTTTTAACAGTAAATTTACCTCAGCTGGTTTTCTTTTTCTTTATTTGTTGCAGAAATCTATAGATGTAGAGCAGGCTCAGTTTCTAGGAGGTGAATGGCATGCATACACTTTTTTTTTTTTCTCAAATACTTCCAGAATCTTGCTTCAGCTTCCAGTCATCTTACATAATTATCTGAAATATCAATTCTTTTCTTCTACACATTACATATTACTTAGTTTAGCCACTTTGTTGGGGCTGTATATTTGATGTTGTGTCTACAAATGTGCTTACTACTCTCATGTTTCTACATCTCTCAAAAGATTAAGGGCCTGGAATTGCACCCTTGTTTGGTCTGAATTGGCAAATTTTCTTGACTTAGCTAGCATAAGATTCAGAATAGCACTGAGCCTGGCCTATTTTGTAGATGAGCATATGTGTATTTTCAGATGTTGTAATGCATATGATACTCATTGTGGAGTGGAAGGATGCCACATCTTATGGAAAGCTGGAGCTCTGCCTTCAGTTGAAGCTGCAGTAGGCAAACTTGCAAAGAATCCCCTAATTGCAACAAAACAGAGTAAAGAAATTGCCTTTCAGCAACTGAATAAACATTTGAGATCATTAATGGAAAGGGTACAGGCATATTTGTGTTGGTACTTTATCAGTGAATGCAACTTTGTTTACCGAAGCCTGAAGATCGACCTACTGATAGCCCATGCATGTAAAGTATTTCTTATTAGTATCTTTAAGTAAAGGTATTTCAGCTTTGCTTTTGTGGTTTTAAGGTGCTAACTGAAAAGTGAAACTCAAGAGTACTACAGCATTTGTTCTTCTGGTACTCTAGAAGCCTGCTTTGAGTTAATCGGTGATTTTTCACAGACGACATCTAATCTATAAGAATAAATTACTTTGCACTCTTATTATGCCTTAATTGAAGTGCACCAATGTGAAACTGCATTGGATGGAGCTGCAGTGATTCTAGTTTCAATTAACTTTGGGTGGATTTGAGGCTTTTTTTTTCTTCTTCTTTTTCCTTGGATTAAGAATGATTCTTTGACATCTTGTATTTATTTAAATCATTACTAGAAAAGTTAGGGGATATGCACATGACCAGCTATTTTATAAGACTGCTCTGAAGTGATACATAAGAGTTGTGTGCATGGTTTATATAATAATACATATCTTTCAAGTCCTACTGTTTTGTATAGTAGCTGTACAATCAGCAGTGTCCAAATCCTGCAGGATTCTGCTGGGAATAGTTTAATAGCAATTAGATTTTTTTTGTCAATGGCAGTTACCATCTGTAACAGCTACTCTCATCCTATTCTTGACTTTTCTTCAGCTCCCTGCCTTTAAGACACAAAATGTGTGTTGCAGTGCAGTAAAATCATTGTGAAGAGATAAAGTACCTTACCCTGTGCAACAGGAAATTCAGATACATCAGGAAAAAAAATGTTGTACTAGGAGAGACAGGATTCTGTGGAAAAAAAGGAACAGGCATATGGTGATCCTTCTTAGCTGTTTCACATTTTACCAGAACTGATAGATATTTACCAGAAAATTAGATTTGATGCCCCTGTCTAGGCATATATGCTCTTATAAATGTTTCTGTTGTTCCGTTAATAGCACTGCAAACAGTATCAGGATCTTGCTAGCACAGGTGTGTATGAAGACAGTTGTTTGCAAAAAATTTTTGTTACAGGCTTCTCAAAATTTTCCCTAGTGGCTGAAATAGTCATAAAGCATGTTTGTGTTTGCCCTTAATTGGTTTGTCTGTCTTTGTGATCTTTGGCCTCCAAGAAGTAGTCCACAGACTTTTAGAGGTCCATAGGTGTAAGTAGAAAGCCTGCTATATTTCTTAGCTTTCTCACTGTTGCACAAGTCCTCTTTTCTGGTTAAGAACAGATTCAACATCTCTGCCATCATAAACAAAAATGGCAGGTGCGATCATAAACTATGATATATAACCTGATGTGGTATAATCATGGTGCTGTTGCAGTGTGCTCCAACACGCCCCACTTAGCTAATCAAACTGAGATTGGGTTGCTGGTCTTCCATTTACTATTTTTAATGCAAAGTTATTCTTATACGTAGACTAAGATAGCCATAAATACAGTCTCTTCAGGGAAACAAATATGGTATGAGGATGTTAAAGGGACAGAGCAGACTGTCAGTTTCTGGTCACTATACTACTGCTGCATATTGTATTGCAGCAAGGAAACAGATGTGGATGCAATGCCACAGGTAGGTCAAGGAGTTGGTCGACTGCACAGTGTCTGCAGAGAGCATGGTAGATTGTTATCACAGAGGTAAAAACATTGTTAGGTATTCCCAAGGATTTGTCAAGTGATAAATGGCTTGCGTGCTTCCAAGTGTATTTCAGGGACCATGGTTGACACATGTATAAATTCACATGAAAAACAGAACTCCAAGAATATAGTTGATAATGATTAAAGTTGATTAAGCTTCACTAAAAGAAGAGGAAAGGGAGAGGAAGACAGAAAGAACAAAAACAGAATAGTTTTTGTCTCTCAGACTTTCTCAAAACTTATTTAGATTCCCAAAAGAGTTAAAGGACCTGTCCACGCTGATCAGTCTACAGAAGTCAAATCTGGATTATTTAAAGTTCATATGTTGTTTAACTCACATTCAAAAGCAAGAAGGCATTTTTGTGATGACTTCTACCTATATCGCGGCCTCTCCCACTGACCAATCACCCTTTCTGGGAAGAATTTTTTCCTGATGTTCATCCTGGGCCTCCCCTGGTGGAGCTTGAGGCCATTCCCTCTCGTCCTGTCCCTTGGGGGAGGAGCCCGGCTCCCTCCTCTCCACAACCTCCTCTCTTCTCGGGGAGCTGCGGAGAGCGGGGAGCTCTCCCCTCAGCCTCCTCTTCTCCAACCTTAACACCTCCAGCTCTCTCAGCCGCTCCTCTTCTTCTCCAGCCCCTTCACCAGCTTCCTTGCTCTTCTCTGCACTCGCTCCACAGCCTCAACATCCTTCTTGTGGTGAGGAGCCCACAACTCACCCCAGGATTCAAGGTTTGGTCTCACCAGAGGGAGAAGAACCTCCCTGGCCCTGCTGGCCACGCTGGCTCTCATCCAAGCCAAGATGCCCTTGGCCTTCTTGGCCACCTGGGCCCCTGCTGGAAAATGTTTACCTGTGAGGGTGTGGAGGCCCTTGCTCAGGTTTCCCAGAGAAACGGTGGCCTTGGTTTTAATTATTGCTTTACTGAACCAAATCCAGTGTCCTCTCTGCAGAACCTTCCCCTGCACGATGCAGACAGAGAAAGAGAACCACTTTAGTGCTTTTGCAGTCCCCACAGGGTGCAAGATACAGCACAAAGGCAAATTCCCTCTCCCTCCCTCCTTTCCGGTGTTTTCAGAGCCCTGGTTAAGGCACCAGATCCCCTCCAGCTCCTCTGGGGATTTTGGAATAAGCTGCCCAGGGTGGGGGTTGATTCACCTTCCCAGGAGGTGTTTAAGACACAGGTGGACAAGGTCCTGAGGGACATGGTTTAGTGTTTGATAGGAATGGTTGGACTCGATGATCCGATGGGTCTCTTCCAATCTGGTGATTCTATGATTCTATACTATTCATAAACCCTTCCTGAATTAAATCTGAATTAAATCAGTGAGGTATTTTTAGAAAACCTCCAGTTCTGATTTAAAAATGAAAGATATACTGAATGCAGTTCTTGGTAAATTGGTCCAATGGTTAATCTTTTCTATTTATTTTCAAGTTAGGACATTTGAGTTCACAGTAAATTAGCAGCATAATTTCTGTGTTCTGATTGAAAGATTGCACTTTCAAATAGCTGTTAGACTTCTAACTAGTGATTTGCTTATACAGTCTTACATGAAGATTTCTGACTTTCCTTTCAT